>OZ004706.1:29871974-30471974 GCA_963924515.1 Vespertilio murinus
TTGCTAATAATCTTGACAGATGGAAAAATGAATAATGATCTCTAGTGTTAAATATTTTAAAAATATATATTTTTATTGATTTCAGAGAGGAAGGTAGAGGGAGAGAGAGAATTGTTGATTGGCTGCCCTGCATGTCCCCTACTGGGGATTGAGCTTGCAACCCAGGCATGTGCCCTTGACTGGCATTGAACCTGGGACCCTTCAGGTACGATCTATCCACTGAGCCAAACCAGATAGGGCACTAATTATTCATTGATGGAGACAGATACATACTCAGATCACATATCCATAATAGAGGGTAACCTAGGAAAATGCTAGATAAAGGGTTTTTTGGGTTTTTTTTTGTTTTTTTGTTTTGGAAGACAAGAGATAGAAAATATTTTTCCAGTTGTGCTTATCTGAGAATTTTTCATAAAGCAGGTAGCATTGAATTGGGCCTTCAAAGATGTCTAAGCTTTGCCTTGGCCAGTTTGGGTTAGTGGATAGAGCATTGGTCTGCAGACTGAAGGGTCCTGGGTTTGATTCCAATCAGGGGCACATGCCCGGGTTGTGGGCTCGATCCCCAGTATGGGGCCTGCAAGAGGCAGCCAATCAATGATTCTCATCATTGATGTCTCTATCTCTCTCTTCCTCTCTGAAATCAATAAAAATATATTAATAAAAAAAAAGATGTCTAATTTTTTTTTGTAGAAGTGTCAGAGAATGGAGACCATTGTAGTCTGAGATTGGTGTTTGAGTTCAGTAGACAGAGGATGGTGATTAGAGGATAGTGCTGGAAAGACATGCTTCAGGTGGATCGTAGAGTGCCTGGAAGCCCATGGGAAGTGAACAAAGGAATGGCTCGGTAGATCTGTGCTTTTGGACCAGCATTGACCATTGAGAAACACAAATGATCAAAAGAACACACCGCAGATGCTCCTCATTATGGGGCCTCCAGTCTGCTTGAGTCGGACCAAATGTCCCTCTTTGTGAATGTATTGCGAGAGGAGCCATATTCAGCAGCTCTGCAGTTAGTTTTGGGGCTTTTGGGGAGTGCAAACCTTATGGCTCTTTTCCTTCCTCAGCTCTGCTATCTCAGGAAGCTGATGAGACCCAGGGAGAAAGTTTAAAGGATGAAGGAACTTCTGGGGCTCAGAGAGCAGAATTCAAGGTGGGTTGGAACTTCCTCTCATTTTTTTTAATATGCTTCTTGGTATTTAAGGGCTTAACACCTCTTTTCTTGGAGTGGGAGGTTGTTGAGGCTAACAAATTCAACCTAGGGAGCTCAAAGAATATTGTTCTTGTATAGAACATGGCA
Organism: Vespertilio murinus; assembly: GCA_963924515.1. Classification (NCBI taxonomy): domain Eukaryota; kingdom Metazoa; phylum Chordata; class Mammalia; order Chiroptera; family Vespertilionidae; genus Vespertilio; species Vespertilio murinus. The sequence continues at coordinate 29,873,272 of OZ004706.1, forward strand.
ATGGTTTTTATCTGCTCATAGAAGTTATACTTTCCTCCATGTAACTCTAACATTGTGTTGCTAATTTCTGTAAAGAAAGCAAAATGAGTGATAGAATTTTAGCCTCTTAAAGCCAACAGATACCAATTGGGATCTAAGATAATCCTCATTTTTAAATTTATTTTTAGTATTTATAACTGAAAAACTGTAAATGAAAGTTCTGACATTCTTTTATTATTATTTTTATATATTTTTATTTTATTTTATTTTTTAAAATATATTTTATTGATTTTTTACAGTGAGGAAGAGAGAGAGATAGAGAGCTAGAATAGTCGATGAGAGAAACATCGACCAGCCGCCTCCTGCACACCCCCTATCGGGGATGTGTCCGCAACCAATGTACATGCCCTTGACCAGAATCGAACTCATCTCAAAATATAAGTTTAATTTTAAAAAGAATCTATTCGGGAATCCCACTTAATAAAAGAGTAATATGGCTGGAACCGGTTTGGCTCAGTGGTAGAGCGTCGGTCTGCGGACTGAAAGGTCCCAGGTTTGATTCCGGTCAAGGGCTTGTACATTGGTTGCGGGCACATCCCCAGTAGTGGGTGTGCAAGAGGCAGCTGGTCGATGTTTCTCTCATCGACGTTTCTAGCTCTCTATCTCTCTCCCTTCCTCTCTGTGAAATATCAATAAAATATATATTTTTTAAAAAGAGTAATATGCAAATTAACCATCATTCCACTATACCCACAAGCCACGCCCACTAGTCATGCCCACCAGCCAATCAGAGTGAGTATACAAATTAACCCCAACCAAGATGGCTGCAGCCACAGAGAGCAAGAAAGAGGCTAGGGTTCCTCCAGCGATAGAGGAAGCCAAACTTCTGCAGCCCTGGCTGGCCTAGGTCTCCACTCCATGCTACAAAGTTTTAATTACAGAAGATACATAAGTTCCAACTGAAATGGCTGCCTCCAGGAAGCCAACTCTGCTCTGCTCCAGGCTACGAAATTTCAATTGTAGAAGGTAAATAAATTCTAGATACCAGGGCCTCTGCTTGGGTCGCCAAAGGGGCATGGCTGGCCTGCAAACCACCACAGGCCCCTCGCCCAGGCAGCCCCACCCCCCAAGGGAACCCCCACCCTGATCTGGGATACCCTTCAGGGCAAACCAGCTGGCCCCCACCCATGCACCAGGCCTCTATCCTATCTAATAAATGAGTAATATGCAGATTGACCATCACTCTAATACACAAGATGGCTGCCCCCAAGTGGTCAAAGATCCTGCCCCCATGTGGATACAAGATGGCAAGCAGGGGAAGGCAGTTGGGAGGGACCAGGCCTGCAAGGGACAACAGTTGTGGGTGATCAGGCAAGCAGGGGAGGGCAGTTGGGAGGCACCAGGCCTGCAAGGGAGGTGATCAACCCTGCAGGGGAGGGAAGTTAGGGATGACCAGGCTGGCAGAGTAGGGAAGTTGGGAGCAAACAGGCTGGCAGGGTAGCAGATAGATATCAATCAGGCTGGCATGGGAGTGGTTAGGGGGTGATCAGGCTGGTATGCAGAAGTGTGTAGGGGCAATCAGGAAGGCAGGCAGGCAAGCAGTTGGGAGCCAGCAGTCCTGGATTGTGAGAGGGATGTCCGACTGCCTGGGCGAGGCAGAGGCAGTTAGGGGCAATCAGGCCAGCATAAATTATCATGGTATTGCAGTACTTGTGTTCAAGTAACCCTTATTTTGCTTAATAATGACCCCAAAGTGAAAGATTAGTGATGTTGGTATTTCAGGTAAGTGTTTTCTTTAAGTGAATTAGGAAAAGACATTATATAAAGCATTTGGTACTATCCATGATTTCAGGCATCCACTGGATGTTTTGGAACATATTCCCCATGGGGGGGAGGAGCTATTGTATATATGTTCTCCTTCAACCATGAGAAATCAGGCTCCTTTATTTATTTATTTATTTATTTATTTATTAAATAAATCTTTATTGCTCAGATTATTACATTGTTTCTCCTTTTTCTCCCCGATAGCTCCCTTCCACCCGATTCCCACCCTACCCTCTGTCCTTACCCCCTCTGCCCCTATTGTCCTCATCCATAGGTTATACAATTTTAATCCAGTCTCTTTCTGCACCACCACACCCCTTTCACCCTGATAATTATCAATCCACTCCCTTTCTTTGCCCCTGATTCTATTATATTCACCAGTTTATTCTATTCCTCAGATTTTTAATTCACTTGATCTTCTTCCTCTTCTTAAGTAATACCTTTCAGCATTTCATATAATACTGGTTTGGTGGTGATGAACTCCTTTAACTTTTTCTAATCTATGAAGCTCTTTATCTGCCCTTCAATTCTGAATGATAACTTTGCTGGATACAGTAATCTTGGTTGTAGGTTCTTGCTATTCATTAATTTGAATATTTGTTGCCACTCCCTTCTGGCCTGCATGGTTTCTGTTGAGAAATCAGCTGATAGTCATATGGGTGCTCCCTTATAGGTAACCAACTGCTTTTCTCTTGCTGCTTGTAAGATCTTCTTTTTGTCTTTTGCCCTTGACATATTGATGATGATTTGTCTTGGAGTATTCCTCTTGTTTGGGGTTCTGTACACTTCCTGTACTTGTAAGTCTATTTCTTTCACCAGGTGAGGGAAGTTTTCTGATATTATTTCTTCAAATATGTTTTCAGTATTTTGCACTCCCTCTTCTTCTGGCACCCCCATAATTCTGACGTTGGTGTGTTTGAAGTTGTCCCAGAGGCTCCTTACACTATCTTCAACTTTCTGGGTTCACTTTTCTTCTTGCTTATCCAGAGGAGTGTCTTTTGGCTCTTTGACCTGATTCTTGTGTTCCTCCATTCTGCTGCTGGATCTCTGCATAATGTCTTCCAATTTAGTCAGTTTATGTTAGTCAGTTTACTTTTTAGTTCGGTCTCATGAAGTTTATTGACCTTTTCTAGGATATTCTTGCATAACCTTAGAACTGTAGTTCTGAACTCTATATCCTCCATCTCTTTCATTTGAGATCTATTTCCTTGTCTCGGCATTTTCGCTGTTTTTCAGAGTTGGTAGGATAGCTTTGTGTGTTTGGTGTCCTGTATGGCCCGGTGGGTCAGCCTCCTCAGTTACCTGAAGTAGACACACTTGGTGCTCCCCTTTGTAGACTGCGTGCACAGCCTTGTTGTAGCTAACTCTTTATTGTTGTGAATTGACCTTCAGGCCAATTGGATGTGGGTATCAGCTGTGTCTACTCTGGGATAACTTCTGTATTGAAGATAGTCTTATAAGATCAGACTTGAAAAATTGCAGAAGCCTCTGCTCAGCATGGATGGGGCAGAGTCTCAGGGCTGAACTGACAGTCTTGGCTTCCACCCTGCCCTTGTGCACTCGCCTGAGTTTCTGCCTGACCTCTGCCTTCCGATGCTTCCCTGAGTTTCTGCCTGACCATCCCAGGTTCCCCGTGCAAGAGTGTGGGTGCCCCAGGGGCTCACCCAGACTTGGGCTGGTCTCTGTAGTCTGGATCTTCTGACTCCTTCCACTATGGAGAGGCCACCTCCTCGGGCAGGACTCCTTCGGCTACGGAGAGGTGGGGTGGCGTCAGCCTCCGAGATCAGACCTCTACACGTACTTACCGTAGACCCTGCTGGCTGCGGCTCCTGGGTCCCAGTCTCCCAGTCTGTGAGTCTCTGGATGCCTTTCTCTACAGTCCAGACTCCACCCGTATGAGCCTGGGACCATGGGGTTTCGGCCGGGGTTGGGGACAGAAAGGGTTCCGTGCAATCAGGAATTCCTCCACTCAGGCAGGCATTCGGCCGCACTTCCTCTCCGTGGGCGAGCGTCTCCCTACCTCAGTGCTTTGCATCTCCCAGTCTGATCCGTGAGCCTCTCTCCCTCTTTCTAGTTGTAGATATCCCACTCCACCAGCTTTTCTGAGTTTTTGATGAAGTCCTTTTTGATTTTCGTGGGTTTTTTTTTTTTTTTTAATTGTTGATGAGGCAGCAGCTTAGGAGACTACCTAGGCTGCCATCTTGGTTCTTCTCCTCAGGATCCCATTTTAAACTCATTTGGTCAAGATTGAAATATAAGAAAAATAGTTTCAGAGTTGATAATCCTAACAGGCAAACCTACTAAATGGGAGTTCAATATTTCTGAAAATAAAATTTAATATAAAAATGCACAAAAGTTAAGTGTATTATTTGATACATTTTAATAAATGCATACATTGCGTTACCAGTGGCCCCATTATTTTTGTCAACTTGGGCTGCAATAACAAAATACTACATATTGGGTGACTTAAAACAACAGACCTTTATTTCTCACATTCTGGAGGCTGTGACGTCCAAGATCAAGGTGCTGGAAGATTCAGTCCCTGGTGAGAACTCTCTTCCTGGCTTGCAGGTGACCACCTACTTGCTGTGTCCTCATATGGCAGTGCAACAGGGGGATGTGGAGCTCTTTGTCTCTTTTTCTTTAATCCTCATCCAGGATATTTTCCCATTGATTTTTAGAGAGAGTGGAAGAGAGAGGAAAAAACAGAGAGAAATATCGATGTGAGAAAAACACATTAATTGGTTGCCTCCTGCACGCACTCTGACCAGGGCTCATGCAGGAACCTGCAACCGAAGTAGGTGTCCTTGACTGAAAATGAACCTGGGATTTCTCGTACCGCAGGCCAATACTCTATCTATTGAGCCAAACTATCTAGGGAAACCTCTTTTTGTCTTTATATTTAAAGTATGACTTTCTTAAATATAGCTGGATCTTGCTTGGTTAGTCCATTTACAGTAAACATAATCATTGATATGGCAGATTTAAGTGCATATTCTTATTCTTTGCTGTTTGTGCCATCTATTCTTTTTTCCTTCTCTGTATTTGGATTAAATAGGGGTGGTTTTTTTTTGTATTCCATTTTGTGTCCCTAATGACTTTTTAGCTATTCTTCTTTCGTTTGTTTTTAGTGATTGCTCTAGCCACTACAATATGAAATTTTAAACATATTACAGCTGCTTTTAATTAATATTATATAGTTTCACATATGATATGAAATTCTCCCATTCTTTTTGTTTTATCTCAATACATTTCAATTTATTCTCCCATTCTTTGTGTTTTATCTCAATACATTTCACTTTACAAGTTATAAATCCCACAATACATTGTTCTTATTTTAGTTTTTAAAAAAAATATATTTTATTGATATTTTACAGAGAGGAAGGGAGAGAGATAGAGAGCCAGAAATGTCAATGAGAGAGAAACATAGAACAGGTGCCTCTTGCACACCCCCTACCGGGGGATGTGCCCCCAACCAAGGTACATGCCCCCGACTGGAATCGAACCCGGGACCTTTCAGTCCGCAGACCGACTCTCTACCACTGAGCCAAACCGGTTTCGGCAATCCTTTATTTTAGTTTTTAATAGTAAATTGTGTCATAAAAATTAGGAAAGTTAAGAAAAGGAAAAGAAAATGAGCCTTTGATATGTGGACACATATTTACCAATTCTGGAACTGCTTTTTAAAAATATATATGTTTTTATTTTTTAAACATTTTTATTGAATTCAGAGAGGAAGGTATAGGAAGAGAGAGATAAAAACATCAGTGATGAGAGAGAATCATTGATTCACTGCCTCCTGCCCACCCCACACTGGGGACTGAGCCCACAACTGGGGCATATGCCCTGACTGGGAATCGAACTGTGACTGCCTGGTTCATAGGTCAGTGCTCACCACGGAGCCATGCTGGCTGGGCAAAAGCAATGTATTTTATATTTTAGGAACGGTTGACCTTTAAGGACATAACTGTGAACTTTACCCAGGAGGAGTGGGGTCAACTGACCCCTGCTCACCAGAATCTATACCGAGAGGTGATGCTGGAGAACTACATGAACCTGATCTCAGTGGGTAAGGATGGGCTGTTTATTCAGAAACCTGCTCATTACAGGAGAGCCATTATTTCTAAATTGTTAAATGTCATGGATTCCCTGGATCTTCGCCTTGGGTTCTCTCTTATTCCTGTGAAAATCACCAGGCCATATCTGATTCTCCTTCTTTAACTTTGTAGAGCTAAAATAGAAAAACATGCTCAAGTGCCCCTTTCAATTTTCAGAAATCCTAGGACTGAAACTAATTCTGGGGAAAGTTCTTAGACCTCAACGTAAGCATTCATACTTTTTTTTTTTGTACTGCATAAGCAGGATATGAATTTTCCAAACCTAGGGTGATTTTTCAGTTGGAGAAAGGAGAAGAGCCATGGATAACAGAAAAAGAAGGCCTAGGACATCCCAGTGCAGGTGAGCCAAGGCAGGTGGTACCTTTCCATATGTAAATAGTATATTTTAAAAAGTTATGTTTTCTGTTTGTTCCTGGTATAATAATACAGTTGATTTTGTACATTGATCTTATAGCCAACCACCTTGTTTCATTCTGTTATTAATTCCAATAATTTGTTTGTACATTCTGTTGGGTTTTCTTTTTCAACTTATAATAATGAAAAGAATAATAAAAGTTGCAATGGTGTTCTTTCCCTACCTGTGTGTAAAATCTCAAAGAGATCCCATAAATGGTCTAGTCCCTTTAAATTATAACAGTCTGATTTTAGTAAAATGTTTAGTTCAGTGAAACTTCATTGAAAGTTAAATATTTTCTTCTTCCCTAGCTTGGGCTGCTTCAGGCCTGGATAATGAATTGGGCAGGGGGACATAGATGACTTCTCTGTCTTTCTCTGTCTTCTATTCCTCACTATTCAGGACCAGAATTGGGGGCCTACAGAATGTAGACTCTATTCTTGCATCTATTCATTTAGAATTTGGAAATACTAATGATCGTTACAAGAAGTTATACCTTTTAGGAATACAAAGCTTTCAGTTGAGATATTAGTAATGGGTACAACAAATTATCAAGAAAACCAGTCAGAACTTATTATTTTTTTGTTATTGTTAATCCTCACTTGAGGATATCTTTTCTATTGATTTTTAAAGAGTGGAAGGGAGGAGAAGGGGAGAGGGAGGGAGGGAGGGAAGGAGGGAGAGAGGGAGGGAGGGAGAGAGAGAGAGAGAGAGAGAGAGAGAGAGAGAAATATTGTTGTGTGAGAGAAAGAATATTGTTGTGAGAGTTACTGGTTGTTTCCTGTAGGTCCCCTGACTGGGGCCAGGAATCAAGCCTGCAAATGAGGGATGTGCCCTTGACCAGAATCAAACCCATGTCCCTTCAGTCCATGGGCCAAGAAGATCAGTCAAAATTTTAAAGGTTAAAGGATATTTTCATAGAATATTGTAATAGCAGCAATATAGTATAGGGTTTCTTACAAGTCTTCTTTGTATAAGTAATACTTTCAGGGACAAATTAATAAGCACAGGATATAGAACAATGTGTAAGTTTTAATAAAAGACACCTCAGAATTTTCTTAGTTCTAACATTATTTTTTGAATTAGTGTCTCTGGATGCTGCTGGAGTGGGGAAGGAACATCTTTTTTATTTTTCTGCAATGGTTTTCTAAAAGTAGTTGTCAATTAAAAGATAGCTCAGAAATTTCATTATTTAATATTATTAGAAAGAGCAGGACTAAAATGCTCAAACTTTACTCTTTTTATAAAATCATATTTTTACTGTTTACTGATTCTTAATTTAATTTCCCATTACCTCTCCAGGATGCATAACCATATTTAAATATAATGAAAATCTCATGTACTTTATATGTATTATTATCTGAATCTCTATAGCAATGGAGTTTTCAAAGCATAAAGTATTTGAGTTATTTGTATTTTTTCCATTTCTTTCAGGCGTGAAGAGTAAAACAGAAACTGGTACATTAACTGTAAAGAATGACATTTTACAGGAACAATTATATCAAGGCATTATGATGGAAAGGTTCATGAGGGATGATGTAATTGATTCCACATTGAGAAAAGTCTCCAAATATGATGAGTTAGAAAGGCATCAGGACACAAATGGAAGAGATGTAAGACAAGCCATCTTGCTCCACAAGAAGAAAGACCAAGAAACTAACAAATTTGGGGAAAATATTGTGAATTCAAATGTTACTATAGAACAGAGGTACTGTAAATATGACACACTGAGAAAGAGGAACAAATACAAATTAGATCTGATTAGTCATTCAACAAGTTACATAACAACAAAGACCTATGAATGTAATATATGTGAAAAAATCTTCAAGCAACCCATTCATCTTACTGAACACATGAGAATTCATACTGGTGAGAAACCTTTTAGATGTAAGGAATGTGGAAGGGCCTTTAGTCAAAGTGCATCTCTTAACACCCACCAGAGAATCCATACTGGTGAGAAACCTTTTGAATGTGAAGAATGTGGCAAAACCTTCAGACATCGCTCCTCTCTTAATCAGCACCACAGAACTCACACTGGAGAGAAACCTTATATATGTGATAAATGTCAAAAAGCTTTCAGCCAGAACATTAGCTTGATCCAACATTTGAGAACTCACTCTGGAGAGAAACCCTTTACATGCAATGAATGTGGGAAAACCTTTCGACAAATTAGACACCTAAGTGAACATATAAGAATTCATACCGGAGAGAAGCCCTATGCGTGCACTGCATGTTGTAAAACCTTTAGTCATAGAGCGTATCTAACACATCATCAGAGAATCCATACTGGGGAGAGACCTTACAAATGTAAAGAATGTGGGAAAGCCTTTAGGCAGAGGATCCACCTTAGCAACCATAAAATTGTTCATACAGGAGTGAAAGCATATGAATGCACACGGTGTGGAAAAGCCTATAGGCATGATTCATCCTTTAAGAAACATCAAAGACATCACACTGGAGAAAAACCTTATGAATGTAATGAATGTGGAAAAGCCTTCAGCTATAATTCATCACTTACTCGGCACCATGAAATACACAGGAGGAATGCCTTCAGAAATAATGTATAAAAATCGATTATAAAAAGATTATCCAACATGAGAACAAAAGCCAAGTTTGAATCAGTGATTCTATGTTTTAAATTTCAGAACTCTAAATGTGAGTTATTGATATAATGATGCCAAGTTCTAATTTTGCCCATTGTGTAAATAAACACTTCATTGGTAACTACTATCTACATTTCCATACAAAGTACTTAAAAATAAAGGATGGTCCTTCCAATTAAATTCAGCAATATGAAAAAAGTAACACTTTATTATTTTTCTGACTTCATGGTTGATTAATAAATTATGCATGGGCATTCAGTGATTTACAGATCAGTGTATGGGAACTACTGTTTAAAATGTCACCACCCCATATTTTAAATTAAAATTTAATTTTTAATTTTTTGTTAATCCTTACCCAAGGATATTTTATCCATTGGTTTTTGGAGAGCATGAAAGGGAGAGGAAGAGACAGAGAGAAACATGGCAGTGAGAGAGACAAATCTATTGGTTTCCTCCCACATGCACCTGGAGTGGGGAAGAGGTGGGGGGAAGGGAAAATGAGGAGGGATAAGCCTACAACTAGCTCATGTAATCCAGAGCCTGCAATACATTCTAATATTGGACTGGGATGAGTACTTTGGGAAAAGTAGGCAGTTTTCTCTCCATTTTTCACCTCTGTTTCTTGTGTCTTCATTCTGGCTTTTTTTTTTTTTTTTTTTTTTTTTTAGTAAAACACCTCATTGCAAATCATGACAACCTGCAACTCCAGATTTTACATATACAGGCAGTCCTTGGGTTACGTCGTCAAACTCAATTTAAGTTGTTTTGTGGTTATGTCACCATCTCCCATTTATAGTATTTATTTTTTTTAAAGTTCCATCATTTTGACATATGTACATATGTGCTTTGTGTTTTTTATTATTTACCACAAGGTCAGGAATTATCTTTTAAATTTTTTTTTACTGTTTCACTTCATTACTGCTGTGTATGTACTTCATGTGAGTGACGTAGATGCTTATGTAGGTGGGTTCCGACTTATGGTGAAAATCGAGTTACTCGCGCTATAGGAACAGATCTCCAATATAACCTGAATACTGTCTGTATTCAGGTTCTATCACCCAGAATAAAGCTGCCTTCTCTTTATCATTTCTTATCTCAAAATCCTGAGGAAGGTTTCTTATTGGCCCAGCTAGGTCTGTGCCCACTTCTACAGTCAATTGTAGGCTGAAATCTCAGCTTCTATGATAACCATGTAGCTGGTATGGTGATGGGAGGAAGGACCTGAAGGGGTGGGGAGTTACTCTTCTTCTGAAGAGAGTTACTATTCATAGAACTTCAAATTTTACCCATTCTTCAATGCCAACTCACTAGCTCAGAAATTTAGAACTGGAAAGGATCTTGGAATTCGCCTAATGGAAACTTCACTTTATAGGAAACTTCTCAGAGCCCGTAAGTCCGGGCTGCTCCAGACAAGTAGGATGCTTGGATGAAGAAATGGAGAATCTTTAATTACTCATGTCTTTTTACTTGAGTGAAACCTGAGTTTGAGAATTTTTTCCCCCCTCTAAGTTTGTTAGCCTAGCTTTCTAAATACCTACTATTAATGGCTAAACATAGCTGAGCTATTCTTTGCCATTCTAAAAGATTTACTTAGATCTGCTGCCCAGAAAGTCTTCATAAGTTATACTTTAGAGCCTGCCCATTGCCTTTGTCTTTTATCATTCACTCTATCTCATATGAACTCTCCCTCCACTGATCATGGGGTTGTTCTTCCTCAGAGCTGTGTCCTTAGACATTCTCCTCTCAAGTTACGAAATTTGATTTTGTAACACCCAACACTTCTGACATCTATATATTAGAAATACTTCCTGAGCTCCAGAACATTATATTTAACATCCCACTGGGTATCTTCACTTGAATATCCCATAGTCCTCTCACTCCCTCCCCCCACCTCAATAAAGTCTGTATTCCTTAATCTAGGAAGTGGGACCAGCACCTATTTAATATTCCTGTTTAAACTTTTTCCTCTCCCTCTCATTCATTACTTTGCCAATGTCAGCAGGTCCTATATATTGTATTTAGGATTTAAGTCTCTACTCCATTCCCATTGTTAGTACTTAATTAGACTTGTACTTCCTAAATGCTTAGATTTCCAATTGGTTTCTCTACATCTAGTCTGGAGTCATCTATCTTCCCCACTGCTGCTAGAGTGATCATTATAAATCACTTATCTAATCAAACCACATTATTGTTTAAAATTCCTCAATGTTTTCTGAAGCATATTCAAGAAAGCATACTTTGCTTCAGCCATAAAGACCTTATGGCTGGCGGATGTGGTTCAATGGTCGAACTTAACCTATAAAACAAGAGGTCACAGTTCAATTCCTGGTCAGGGCATATGCAATAAGAAACCTTCCATAGGTTCGCAAAGAAAAGCGAAGAAGTGATGCCTTAATAGGCTAGTGGTTTCTCAGGCAGGAGGCATGGGAGTGTATTTGAGAAGGGTCCAAAACTTTCATTTTTTTTGCTCTTAATGATACCATGTCTGCTCAATAATCGTTACACTTGCCATTATTTTACATTGTAAAATATATAATTGTGTTACAGTTCCCAATAGAAAGGGTTAATTAAAAATTAAGTAGAAAAGAGAAATAATATTGGTGAGACAAGCGCCAGCATTTTAAAAAAAAAATCGAGTTCGTGGTGGTTCTCTCCGCTGGGAAAGCTGGTGCGGGGTGCAGAGGGGACAGAGCATTCGTGGTGGCAAAGCAAAGACGCATCACTTCACCGACGGAGGCTACGTGCCAGGGAGAAAGGAACATGCCCAGACCTTTCCCGGGCACCGGCTCGACAGTCGCCCGGAAACTCCGCCAGAGTGGGCGCTTCTAGGTCGAGTGACAGCGCAGCTCCGTCACCGACCAATTAAACCACACGCGCAGCCGGCGGCGCGCGGGAGGGACCTGCCCCACGGGGACCGCGCACTGGGGAGATCTCCACTCGGCGCGGCGGCGGGAGGGACTCCGGGCGAATCCGAAGCCTCGCGAGAACGAGGACGGGGGCGGTGCCGCTGAGGCCGCTGGGAGGGGGCGGGCCTTGGGCAGCCGCGGGGCATTCCGAGCCGGTCTCCCGGCGGCTCTGTGTGGAGCCGGGAAGGAAAGGTTTGCTGCCCGAGCGTGGAGGAGTCCGAGAGCAGATCCGAGGCCGCAGCGGAGCCGAGTGGAGTCCGGGATTCGCAGGAGGATCCGAGGTTAGGGGCAGGCCGGCGGATGGGGGTGGCGGACCGAGGCCGGCCGGCGTTTCGAGCTCAGGGGTCTGTCCCCGCGGTTGCCACGCCCCTCATCCCCCTCCCCCGGGGGCAGCGGCTCCCGGGAAGCGGTTTGTCTTCGGTGGGCTCTGGACCTTTCTCTCTCGGGAGCTCCTGCGATCCGCCGGGACCCCTTCCGGAGGGGCTGCATCCCTAAGTTCCCCCTGGACATTGTAGGAAGTGCTCGGAAGTCTTTAAGGCATGCATGGGACTCGAGGAGACAATGGTTTGGGACCAGCGAGAAGAAGGTACCTCCTGGAGGCAAACGTTCTCAGAGCCCCTAAGTCCGGGCTGCTCCAGACAAGTAGGATGCTAGGGGGAAGGCAGGGGCAGTTCCGCCAGCAGCACGAACCCAGAGAACGCTCTGTGAGGTCTCTGCCCGAGCTTCCGGACTGAGCTTGAGGCTGGCAAAGGAGACTGACCGCGGAGCTCCTGGGGACCTTTAAAAAAGAAAAAAAAAACTTTTACTTGCAGGGAGCAGGGGTTAGATCAAGTAGCTGCATCCAAGATATGGGGAAAATGAAGTCATGGAGGATTTGCCCCTGGAGAAAGGCAAACGTTACATAGGACGTGGGGGTGGGCTACAGTTTGTGCAGCGTGGGTCCGAGAGGAGGGCACGCCACCATGCGAGGGAATGGTCAGGTGAGAAAGGACAAAAAGTCCCCATTCTGCCACAGCAAAGCCCAGAGCTGCTGGATTCATTGGTGCAGACCTGGTGTTTCAGAGCTTCCCTCTCCTCCCCCAGCTTTGTCATTTCAGCAGCCTGCCCCCCCCCCCCCCAACCCCCGTGAGGAGGAAGATCTAGCCCCAGGCGAGTAATTTACCACTCTCCTAAGGTTTAATCTCATCTGTCAGAGGGAATTGACACGCTGCCTCTTCCTTGGGAAGGGGAAGAAGATCCACATTTGTTCAGTGCTCATATATACTGTTTTATCACTCAGTTGTTTGAGTAGCCGAGCACAGTTGGAAAGAAAACTCTAATTTTAAAGAGGTATTAATAGCCACGGGAAAACTCTCCCAGGAGTAAATACTTCCTAAAGCAAAACATACGACTGACTAGTCAGGATCATATTCAGAATCCAGATCTGTAGGCTCCCCAGACTCTTGATATAATTGCTGGTGTTTCCCAAATATCTCAGTCACTTGCCACCTAATGATTTTACTATACCTATGTACTCTCTGTATTGTTATTCTCGTGTATTAATTTTTTACGTTTATTTAAAAATCAAACTTGTCCTAAGAAATACTACCTATGATATTATACATTTGATGGATGCTCCAGTAGCTTTGCATGTATTCTGAGATGGATCTAAAAATATTGGTCAATGTACCATGTGAAACCATCTCATGTCAAAAAGATACAGATGGCATTTTGGGACACAGTGCACTGCATCATGCTCTTGCTGCCATATTTTCTGCGTGGGAAAGTCTAAACAACTCATCTGAGTCTAAATTATCCATCCCCAGTACATTGTTTTATTCTTTTAGATGAATAATTCTACACCCAATTCACCCCTCTCCCCTCTTTGTGGCTTTGCCACAAAACGTTTCACTTACCTGTTCAGAGATTCTCTGTTCTCAATGTTGCATGAAAAACAAGTAGAAAGTCCACACCTTAAACAGTACTATCCAGTAGTGTCCTGTCATCAGGGGAAATGTTGTAAATCTGTGCCTTATAATGTGGTACCTACTAGCTGCATGTAGTTACTGAGCACTTAAAGTGTGCCTAATGCAACTCAGAAAATGAGTTTTAAATTTTATTTAATTTTACTTAAGTTTAGTCATTTGTGGCTGGTGGGTACATATTGAACAAACCAGGTCTAAATATTTGAAATAAAATATTTTCAAGGTCAGTTGATTTGAATTTTGTGCCTTGTCCCTGGTTGTTGGGGAACACCCCCAAGTATACATTTAACTTTAATTTCTTGGTAGAGAGGAAAGATACTCTCCAACCTTCAGGGATTTCATGCTCCAAATAACATTACTCATTTTGATACTGCCATCATTTAGGCACATTTGCAATTTCAGACACGTGCAAATATGCAGCTTCTGTGTTTTAATTCTATTTAAGTATACCATTTTCAAGGCATTAGCTCTTAAGCTTCAAGCCTAGGAATTGGTGCATTCAGCATATTCATTGCTTATTAGAATAGCAAGGAGAAAATGGCCCGTAGTTTCCTCAGTTGATTTAAATTCTGTGTCAAATTATTTATTTTTTCTGGCACCCTGAGTCAGATACTATTGGACTGATCAAACCTTGTTTTGTTTTCTGTCTATGCGAGGTTAGATATATAAGGTTAGGAAAAAGGCTTAAAAAGAGTATCTTCACAAAATAATTTGCTACTTTCTTAAGATTAAAAATACGTGAGAGACAAAACAGTCAAATGAGTTGTGTGGTCTTTGTTTCCTGGTTTAAAGGAAAGCTATCCAAGACATTTTTAGGACAGTTGGGGAAATTTGAATGAGGACCATGATGTTAGGGTATTACCGATTATGTAAGATGTGATAATAGTGTAGTTAATGTGGGAGAATATACATATTTATATTTGAAGTGTTATGTTGTCTATAATGTACTTTAAAATAGTTCGGCCAAAAAAAAGTGCACACGAAAGAAACAAATGCAACAACATGTCAACAGTTGTTTATCTAATTGGTTTGTATATGGCCATTCATTGTTCTGTATGTGAAATTTTTCATAGTAACATTTTTTAAAGTATCTGTTCTACAGTAGAATATTCAGATATTGCATGTGAAATATTTATTTCAGTGTCTAGCACACAGTAACTACACAATAAATGGCACTATTTATATAATTGATTATACTACCTATAAAAGAGTAATATGCAAATTAACCAGCATTCCACTACACCACAAGCCACGCCTACCAGCCACACTCACCAGCCAATCGGAGTGAGTATGCAAATAAACCCACACAGAGAGGAGGGAGGCTTGGGTTTCCTAGGCAATGGAGGAAGCCAAGCTCTCCGTCTGCCCTACCCGGCCTAAGCCTCCACTCAAGGCTACAAAGTTTCAATTATAGAAGGTAAACAAATCCAAACAGAAATGGCTGCAGCCACAGAGCAAGCAGGAGGCTTGGCTCCGCTCCAGGCTACAAAGTTTCAATTTTAGAAGGTAAATAAATTCTAGATACCAGGGCCTCCACTTGGGTTGCCAGAGGGCGTGGCTGGCCTGTAAACCACCACAGGCCCCTAACTCAGGCCGCCCCACACCCCAAGAGGACCCCCACCCTGATCCAGGACACCCAACAGGGCAAACCAGCTAGCCCCCACCCATGCACCAGGCTTCTATCTTATCTAATAAAAGAGTAATATGCAGATTGACCATCACTCCAACACACAAGATGGCTGCCCCCAAGTGGTCAAAGATCCTGCCCCTTTGTGGACACAAGATGGCCACAACAAGATGGCCACCAGGGGAGGGCAGTTGGGAAAGACCAGGCCTGCAAGGGAGGGCAGTTTGAGATGGACCAGGCCTGCAAGGGAGGGCAATTGGAGGCGATCAACCCTGCAGGGGAGGGTAGTTAGGGGTGACCAGGCCAGCAGAGGAGGGAAATAGGAGCAAACAGGCTGGCAGGAGAGCAGTTAGACATCAATCAGACTGGCAGAGGAGTGGTTATGGGGTGATCAAGCTGGCAAGCAGAAGCAATTAGGGGCAATCAGGAAAGCAAGCAAGTGAACAGTTGAGAGCCAGCAGTCCTGGATTGTGAGAGGGATCCCAGATTGGAGAGGGTGCAGGCTGGGCTGAGGGACCACCCCACCCTCCTGTGCACAAATTTCGTGCACTGGGCCTCTAGTATTATTAATACTAATAGTGTTTATTCTACAGATATATTTCCATCATATGTTAGTCTTGTGGAGGGAGAAAATAAAAATGTTAGGAGTATAAATCACGGTCAGTAAGGCTAAAATTAAACCCACAAAGAGCTTTCTGTCTGCTATTTCCTTAACATCTCAAGTATAAAAAAAGCAACTGGTTTCCACATGTCTGTGAATATTCTCTCTCATTAATTCATGCTATTACTGTCTGAGTAGATCTGTTTGCATCAATAGTCTTTAAATTTTAATCTTGCAAACTACATTTAAAAACAATCATTGGAAAGCTGATTTTTCTCAAGAAAGTTTGTAATTGAGATTTATTTGCATAGTCAAGGATTTTGTATCAATGGAATTATAGAAGTGATTCATGGTAAACTTTCAAACATCATTCCAACATTACAAAGACCTATATTCACTTAAAATAAGGAAATAATGTCCCAAGTCAATAGAAATTTTTTAAAGAATAGTTTATAGCCAGGCCAGTGTGGTTCAGTGGTTGAGCATTGCCCTATGAACCAGGAGGTTGGGGCACATGCCTGGGTTGTGGGCTCGATCTCCAGTAGGAGGTGTATAAGAGGCAGCTGATCAATGATTTTCATCATTGATGTTTCGTTTCTCTCTATTCCTCTTTGAAATCAATAAAAATAGATTTTTTTAAAAAGAATAGTTATTGATTTTTAGAGAGAGACGAAGGAAGAAGGAGAGACAAATATTGATGTGAGAAATAACATTGATTGGTTGCCTCCCACATGTGCCCTACTGGGAATCAAGCCCGAAATCTGGGCATGTACTCTGACCTGGAATCAACTGGCAACCTCCTGGTGCAGGGGACGATGTGCAACCAACTGAGCTACACCAGCTAGGGCTCGAGTTAGTAGAATTTTGAAGTAGAAAAGACAAAACTCAAATCTTTTTTTAAAAAATTTAATTTAAATTCTTTATTGTTGAGAGCATTACATGTCTCCTTTTTCCTCCGTTGATCCCTCCCCACCCACTCAAACTCAAATCTTTTAAGTGACGAAATTGAGGCCAAAGAAAGTAATTTGCTTAAAGTCACACATAATGTGTTAGTGCCAGCTTTAAGAGTAAAACCATTTTGCACCTAACTTTTTTTTAAGTGTTCTTATATGGATGATACAAGGAGCCCTATTGTAAATTGTACCTGTACTACAACTCCCTAGCATTACTAATTGATTGCAAACAAATAGGAATGTAAATAAATAGGCATTATTCTGTTTATTTATTTGGATAATGTATTCTTTTTAACATGATGTGCAGGGCCTAGCCCAATCCAGAGCTGTGACATGGCCGAGACTGAGGAAGAGGAGAAGGTGTCAGCAGAAGCCTCAGGGTTCTCGGATTTCAGTGACTCAGAATTTCTGGATCTGGAGGATACCCAAGAGGTGAGTGATTCACTTAGCAAGCCTGGCCCTTCTTCTGAACTCAGCGGAAAGGATGGCAAGCTCATAAGCTTTCCAAAGTGGAAAAAGGGATTGGATGTCTTATCACCCATGGAGCGATTCCACCTTAAATATTTGTATGTGACTGACCTGTCTACTCAAAACTGGTGTGAACAGCAAATGGTATATGGAAAGGAACTTCCTGATTCCTTGGAACCTGAGAAGGCAGCTATTTTGGACACTGGTGCCAGTATCCTAGCTAGAGAGCTAGAACTTCATGATCTTGTGACTGTCTCCATTACCAGTAAAGAAGATGTGTGGGCAGTTAAGTTTCTGAATATGTTATCAATGATCCCTACCCTGCAGTCAGAAGGGTGCATCAGAGAGTTTCCAGTGTTTGGAGAAGTGGAGGGTGTGCTTCTTGTTGGAGTGATTGATGAGCTGCACTATACACCCAAGGGGGAACTGGAACTGGTTGAACTCAAGACACGCAGACGCCCTATGCTCCCTCTGGATGCTCAGAAAAAAAAAGACTGTTTTCAAGTCAGCCTATACAAGTATATCTTTGATGCCATGGTACAAGGGAAAGTGACCACTCATAGCCTAATCCACCACACAAAATTGCATCCAGAAAAGCCCCTGGGACCTTCAGTGCTGAGGCATGCTCAACAGGGAGGCTTCTCTGTGACATCCTTGGGTGACCTCATGGAGCTGGTCATCTTGTCTCTAACATTGTCTGACCTTCCAGTCATTGATATTCTGAAGATTGAGTATATCCACCAAGAGACTGCCACTGTGCTGGGTTCAGAGATTGTGGCCTTTGAAGAGAAGGAGCTGAGAAGCAAAGTGCAGCACTATATGTCTTACTGGGTGGGCCACCGAGAGCCTCAAGGAGTTGATGTGGAGGAGGCTTGGAAATGCCGGACATGCAGCTATGCAGATATCTGTGAGTGGAGGAAGGGTGGTGGGGTGCACAGCTCCTCGCTAGAGCCCCAAGCCAAAAAAGCCAGATGAACAGAAGGTGGTATGCCTTAAGGAACTTTCATCCTTCCTGCTCCTGATGTACTCACAAAGTAAAAGAGGGCCAGTCTTTGGCTTTCATATTTTATCAACCTCTAACCACTCACATCTAGGACCAATGCTTGGGTGAGTGGGAGAGATCTGGGATCATACTGTACCTGGAGCTTCACCATAGATTGTCAAGAAAACAGATGCTCATCATGGCTGGAACAACAGTATCCTTCAGCAATCATTGCTTTCCTAAGAAGATTCTTCAGTTTCTATTAAGTCTCTTCCCTATTTTTTCTTAATCAAGGCTTTCTGCATTTTATATAATAAAATAAAACACTGTCCAGATTGGTTAACTGATGGGCGATTTGTTTTTTTCATAATCTCAATCCTTCACTATAAATAGTTGTGTATATGCTGATCTTGACCTTCTGGTTCTTAGACTGATGTTCAACCACTGAGCCATCTGCTGGGCACTTTGTGGTCTCTTACAAAATAGTTGAGGCACATCAGGGTCACTAATGATATTTCCTACAAATACTTCCCTAGTTTTCAGCCTTGACATGTCTAAATAATTTTTAAAAAATATATTTTATTGATATTTTACAGAGAGGAAGGGAGAGAGATAGAGAACTAGAAATGTCCATGAGAGAGAAACATCAACCAGCTGCCTCTTGCACACCCCCTACCGGGGATGTACCCGCAACCAAGGTACATGCCCTTGACCGGAATCGAACCTGGGACCTTTCAGTCCGCAGACCAATGCTCTACCACTGAGCCAAACCGGTTTCGGCAATGTCTAAATAATTTTATCTCTCCCTTTTGAATTATGCCTAAGGAGTCTTACCCCCAAATTAAGGACATTTCAGATGCTTGTTCAATGAATGGGTAAATGAAAAGAGATGTGACAACAAAGCTATTTCTTGATTTTTTTAAAACATGCTTCCTGGGCCAGAGAATGGATTGAATACCATAACTAGGACTAGGTTCAACTGTTCATAATAGAAATTTCCAAAACAATCGTGGTTAAACAAAATAGAATTTTTTCTCTCTCTTATGAAAAAGATAGTCTAGTTCTGATGTGGCACCCCATGGTGTTCGGAGTCCAAATTCCTTCTCATTTCTCTAACATCAGCAGGTATCTTTCTACTTAATAGTCCAAAATGGCTGCCCAAGCTCCAGTCATCCATTACACATTCAGTATAGAGCTGAAATAGGAAAAGGGCATCATTTTAAGGACACTTCCTAAATTTGTACCACTCCTTCCACTTCCATCCCACTGGCCAAAACTTGGTTACCTGATCATAGCTAGCTGCATATGTAAATTTTGTTCTGGGAAAGCATATTCCCACATAAAAACTGGAAATTCTACGAACTATAAAATGGGAGAGTGGATATTGAGTGACAACTTGCCATCTTTGCCCCATTGAGATTTTCAGGAACACAACTTGGAATTTTTGCCTTGCTAAGGACCCTAAATCCTAGGGGGAAAGAGGAAAGATGAACATGACTAGTTGTTAATTGGTCCCAACAATCCCATCCTAGCACCAAAATGTGTTAGAATATTTAGGTTAAAGCTCACAATTTTAAAAATCTGATGTCATCTGCTAGAGGGAGTCTGGACAACTCTCTCCTGTCTTGCATAATCTCAGGGGGAAAGTATCAGATTGAAAGAGTCAAGTTTCAGAATTTGGAGGCAGATCTTCAAGAACATGAAATTCTTGGAGACATACCTAATGATTCTGGGCATCCTGTGGCACCAAGAACACAGCAGGTTAGAGAGGACCCAGCCAAGAAATGCAGTTCCAGCCTTCCTGCTTTATATAGTTTAGCAGAGAATATGACAAGTAATCAAGCAATGACAGAGCCATGTAATAAGAACTAGTACAAAGTGGTAGGGTGGTACAAGATGGTATAGGTTCACAAAAGGAAGTCTACACTGGACTTGTGAGAAACATTGTACTTACTAGATTATTAGTTTATTACAAAGGAATACAATATTTGCCCTTCTGTGACTGTTTTACTAGTATTTCATTCAGCATAATGTCTTCAAGTTTCATCCATGTTATAGCATGTGTCAGATCAATATTCAAAAATAAATTGTATTTGTACAGTTGCAATAAAAAATCAAATGGAAATTTAAAATAGTTTATAACACAAAAAGATTAAATACTTAGGGATATTTTTGACCAAAAAATGTGCAAGTGTTTTACACCAAAAACTAGAAAGCATTGCTGAGAGAAATTAAAGCAGATTTAAGTAAATGAGGCATACCAGGCTCTTGGTTCTATCCAAATTGATGTATAGATTGAAGATGCTGAGCCAGACAAGTTCCATAATGCACTTATGAGGATAAAACTATAGACAGTTTTACATTCAGTATTCACAAATAATTATTTAGCACCCATTAAGTGCCAGGCTTTGGAGGCAATATCATGAACAAAACTAAAATTACACTCACACCATTTCCAATGTGTTTGTGAATTTTTTTCTCCACCACCAACCAATTCTCTGATACCAACTGAGTATTCTACAATTCAGCTCAATTCTGTTACTATCTACCTGGTAACAGTGTCAGGTTATACAGGTAAAGTGCTCAATTTACAATTTACAATTTCCCCTTGCCCCTCCATTTCAGATACTAATTGCAAGTGTAGGTTGTCACCTGTGCTTCTGACCTAGAGGCTATAGATTGGAGGTTCCAGTGATCCCCTCCTCATGTTCAACTAATTCAATAGAGTGGCTCACACGTATGTCCCAGGGGGCCGTGTGCCCCGGGTGAGCCGTGTCCCCCAAAAGGGGCAGGTGTCCCGGGTGAGCCGTGTATCCCAGGGGAAGCAGTGGGACCCAGGGGGAGGGGCGGTGAGAACCAGAGGAGGAGCGGACTCTATTCGCGTGGTCCTGAGATAGTTACCATAAAACAAGCAGATTGTCAAATGACAGCAGGGAGAGGAAGGAGACCTGGGGGGGGGGGATAAGAGAACAACCAAAGGACTGGTATGCATGAATATAAGTACAACTAATGAACACAGAACTCTGGGGAGGGAGGGCATGAATGGAAGGTGGGGGGGAGCAATGGTAAGATATGTACACATATAATACCTTAATACAAAAATTAAAAAAAAAGACATATGTTGCAAAGCTGTAAAAAAAATAGAGTGGCTCACAGAACTCAGAGAAACATTGTACTTATTAGATTATCAGATTATTACAAAGAAATATAATATAGGAACAGCCAGACCGGCGAGATGCATAAGGGCAAGGTGAAGGGGAAAGGATATAGAGCTTTCATGCCTTCCCTCTTTGAGCTCATCACAAATCCCCAGCCTCCAGTACCTTCCTATCTTCACTTTCAGCTTTCTATTTCACTGAGAAAATAGAAGCACTCGCAAGAGGAAATCCTGATTCTCTCACCACCAAATCTGTCTGCCCATCTGCATCTGTATCCATGAACTCTGCCTCCCCTTTTATTTCAGTGGTTGAATTGTACACACCCTTATAATCGATCCTTATGAT
This sequence comes from Vespertilio murinus, assembly GCA_963924515.1. Taxonomy (NCBI): domain Eukaryota; kingdom Metazoa; phylum Chordata; class Mammalia; order Chiroptera; family Vespertilionidae; genus Vespertilio; species Vespertilio murinus. The sequence continues at coordinate 29,895,194 of OZ004706.1, forward strand.
TGTATTCTGGATTCTATCCCTTCTCTCCTCAAGGACTTTCCTCCTGCAACTGTCCTTTCTCTACTGTGTTGTCAGTTTTGCCCTCTATTGTATCATTTTTATTAGAATACAAATATACTGTAATTTCTTCTATCATAAAAAGTAAAATAAAATCTGGCCCTGGCCTGGTAACTCAGTTGGTTATAGTTTTCCTGACGTTAAGGCTGCAGTTGGATCCTTGGTCAGGGCACATACAGGAATCAATGAATTCATAAACAAGTGCAACGACAAGTCCACATTTGTCTGTCTCTCTCAAAGCAATTTTAAAAAAGTCTGGACCCATTAGCCACATGCAAAGACAGCTTTATTTTTCTGTCCATCTTTAAAAAAGCAAAACTTAAAAGTGTTGTCTGTATTTGCTTTCTCCACTTCCTCTCTCACCCTTTTATCCCACTCTTATCAAACTTCCACCACTATGCCAAAGCGGCCTGTTTCAACAACTTTCATGTTGCTAAATTCAATGGTCAATTCTTAGTTCTCATCCTAGTTGACCTACCAGTAGCATTTAACATGGAGGATCACTCCCTTCTTCTTGGAACATTTTCTTCTCTTGATTTTTCAGATCCTAACTCTCCTACTTTTCCATCTGTCTCACAGATTATTCATTCTCAATCTTCTTTATTGGGCCCTCTTCATTTTCCTGATGTAAGCTGCTGCAATGCTACAAGAAAACAAATTTGAGTCAGGGTAAATTATTCTCTTAGCATATTGCTGATTTATATTTTCCAGTATTTAAAAACTCTGGCCCTAACTGGTTTGGCTCAGTGGATAGATTGTCGGCCTGCAGACTGAAGGGTTCCAGGTTCGATTCTAGTCAAGGGCATCTACCTTGGTTGTGGGCACATCCCCAGTAGGGAGTGTGCAGGAGGCAGCTGAATGAGTGTTTCTCTTTCATCAATGTTCCTAACTCTCTCCCTCTCCCGCTCCCTTCCTCTCTGTAAAAAAAAATAAATAAATAAAAATTCTGATGTCTATATTTTTAAATAAAAATGATATGCACACCTGCTTGCTTTTTGTGTGTGTGTGTGTGTGTGTGTGTGTGTGTGTGTGTGTGGAGAGCATGGAGTCAGCATACCTGACCCCCATTTTGAGATGTGGACTCTACCCATGTCCAGGCAAACAAGCCAAAGCTTGGGCATTTAGCCAAGGGAGGTAACCAACAGGTGACAAGAATTTAGAGGACCAAGTGACCATCTAGGGTCCCCGTTCTATCAGGCATCCTGATACTATCCGAGGGTCAAGACATCGAGTTATACTTGCAGCCTGAGTGACCCCCCCACACTTTTAAAAATGAGCATGACTCTCAAGGCGTCCCCAGAGATACCAAACCTGGAATTTACCTCTAGTGAGGTGGAGATATATGAGGTTTTCTGGAAACTAGCTCCACGTGCCTTATGGGAAATGTAGTCTCGGATGGATGGCCTGCATCGCGGGGGAGCCTGGGAACTCTAGATGGGCTGTTACTTCTGCATACGCCTGGTAGGGAGGTAGCCAGCGTTCTGTAATTTTCGAGTCTGTGTAGCATGAGAGGCAGTGGGTGTTGCTCGCCCAGTCTCTGGGAGATCTCTGTGCAGGGATGTAGGACTCAGAGCGAGTGGAGCTGGGAGTGCAGCAGGGAAAGGTTGCCGGGTATGACTGCAGGACTGAGGGAGGGCAGGGTGAAAGGCGCTGGTTTATTGGCTCACCCAACCCAAGATAAACTCAGCAACCCGCACCTGCGGTCACTTGGCATGTGTGTTCCTAACCCGTTTGGGAGAAGTTCAGAGGAAGCAAGCTCAGGGCTCCGGCTGCCACTCAGTGGGTTCCTAGATCCCGGCATGGGCAGGGGCAGGGGCAGGGGCAAGCGCAAGCGCAAGCACAAGCACAAGCACAAGCACAAGCCTAATTTGCATTCCTGCCTTCGTTGGTGAAGGTCTCTGTGTAGATCAAACTACCTTTCTTGGTTACCAGAGCACCGTTGGCCCTATCAGAGCCTGCAGTAGGAAATGTTAAACCAGCTCAGGGGATCTGGGACGAAAGCATTTCTGGAGAAACTATTCTCTTCTTAAGGCATTCTCACAGCCATCACCTAAGTAACTTACCTTCATTTTACAGCAGGCATTAACTAAAGCTGAAGCTGAGAGAGGTGAAGTTACTTGGCTAGACTCATACAGTGTAGTATTGGAAGAGCTGAGATTTAAATCCAGATTTCTCCAAATTTCATTCTTATTTTAGAAGAAAGCACCCCGCAAAAAACCCCCAAAGAGTTGGACTTATTCTTCTTTTGAAATATTTGAGCAGTGAATATTGAGTAAATTTCGATTTGCTGGTTTTTTTTTTAATTAAGGTATTATTTTTGTACATAGCTTACCATTGCCCCCCCTCCCCCACTCCACCTCCCATTCATGCCCTCCCTCCCCAGGGTTCTGTGTTCGTTGGTTGTATTTATATTCATGCATACCAGTCCTTCAGTTGTTCTCTTATCTCCCCCCAGGTCTCCTTCCCCTCCCCGCTGTCATTTGACAATCTGCTTGTTTTATGGTAACTATCTCAGGACCACATGAATAGAATCCGCTCCTCATTTGGCAGCCTGCTTGTTTTTATGGTGACTATCCCAGGACCACACGATTAGAGTCCACTCCTCCTCTGGTTCACACCACCCCTCCCCCTGGATCCTAATGCTTCCCCTGGGACACATGGCTCACCCGGGGCACCCAGCCAGCTTGGGGGACACGGCTCACCCGGGGCACACAGCCCCCTGGGACACATGGCCCCCTGGGACACACGGCTCACCCCGAACACCCGGCCCATTTCGGGGACATGGCTCACCCCGGGCACACGGCCCCTCTGGGGCGCCAGGGTCTCGAATTGGAGGTGCTGCACTAGCTCTTTGCTAGCACGACGGGCAGGCTGGGAAGGCTGCAGGCGGGCTGAGATGGCTGCAGGCAGGGAGACCGCCATCAAAGGAGTCTCGTTCGGTGCGGAAGCGGAGCAGTTGTGGATGCGGAGGCTAAGTTCTGAGGCCACCCACTCCCTGAGCCCGGGGCATAGTGAGGATTTGCTGGCATTTTTTAAGGGGCACTAGGTGAATCTACAAATCTTCCAGGGGAGATTATATAAAGCTGTGAATCCCTCTTGCACATTTTAATTTTTCTAGGGTCCTAGCTATACTGGTTAGAATTCAAAAAAAGCCGAAACCGGTTTAGCTCAGTGGATAGAGCGTCGGTCTGCGGACTGAAAGGTCCCGGGTTCGATTCCGGTCAAGGGCATGTACCTTGGTTGCGGGCACATCCCCAGTAGGGGGTGTGCAAGAGGCAGCTGGTCGATGTTTCTCTCTCATCGACGTTTCTAGCTCTCTATCTCTCTCCCTTCCTCTCTGTAAAATATCAATAAAAAAAATATATTTTAAAAAAAAAAAAAAAAAAAAAAAAAAAAAAAAAAACAAAAAAAAAAAAACAAAAAAAATGCAGACTGCGTTCGTAGGAGATGGTAAGTTTCCAGAGGGTGTGTAGGTGGGGAGAAAGAAACAGAAACAGTTTGGAGTCTAAACAGAAACGGATTTGAAGTCTAAACTTCTTTAAAAAAAATTTCTGGATCTTTGGATCTAGCCTTCTCAAAAAGCCAACCTAATTTGAGATCTCTTACACCAACTTCAGATAAGACACCAGAGAATCACAAGAAGGAATGACTTCCAGAGATACTGAGCATCAGAGACCAGATTTTTAGTCTTTTAACTCATTTATTAATATTTTCTTAAGATAAATTTCTGGGGGGGAAACATGCCACTGGTTCAAAGGTTAACGACTTGCTGTTAGTTCAGTAGGAATGTACCACATCCATGTATTCATAACAGAATCACAAGTAGACATCGGTGCTTATAAAATAGGGGCTTTTCTGATTGCTAGAAACATTCTCCCAGTAGGTGGCATTCTCTGAGGCTGCAGTGTGGGTGCTTCTATTCTGATGGAAGCAGAGTTCTACATTGCAGTCCTGGTTTTTCATGTCCTATTTACTTCCTAATTTTTACTTTCATAGATCTCTGTGCAAGAGTTGCAGGAAATGATTAACTTCCAGGTAAGAAATTCCTTTATTCAATCATTTAAGTATCTCAAAAATCCATATAAAAAGGAAATATATAGTCAGGGAAATGTAGATTGAATAGATTATGTCCAAAAGGAAATTTAGAAAATAGATAAGTTGATATTCAGTTCACAGGGTTTGCACATAGTTGGAATAAATTTGAGCTGCATTTGTGTGCTTAATATTTCTGGCCATTATAGGAAATGGATAACCAACATGTTAAAGTATTGGCATTGTCTGTGAGGATAAAGCAAAATAGTTCCCCAGATAAATAAAGTTTTTCCTGGCACAGTTCTTTGAAGAAAGTGTCTTCTAATGGGCTTTCATAGAGATAATACTAAAATCATTCATAGCAAGAACCCTATGAAAAATATAACATCAGATTTCCTATGCCTTAGACTGTTCCCAAGAGTAAACAGAGAACACAGTGCCAAGCAGCTCTATGTAAACCTTTTAATATTTGTCCAGAAAAATAAGTAAAAGGTACCCTTATGCCTTTTTCAGGGTTCCCAGCTATTCTTGATCATTTTCTCTTTGTGCATTTGAAAATCAGGTTGTCAAAGTCCCTAAAAGTGTGTATGTTAAGTATTTTTATTGTGATTGCATTACATTTTTATTTATTTTTTAAAAAAATATATTTTATTGATATTTTACAGATAGGAAGGGAGAGAGATAGAGAGCTAGAAATGTCGATGAGAGAGAAACATCGACCAGCCGCCTCCTGCACACCCCTGACCAGGGATGTGCCCACAACCAAGGTACATGCCCTTGACTGGAATCGAACTCGGGACCTTTCAGTCCGCAGACCGACGCTCTACCACTGAGCCAAACCGGTTTTGGCTGCATTACATTTTTAGATTACTTTGGAGAGAATGACTTTTCAATAATGAGTCCTTCATTTATTTAAATTTTCTTATAAGTTCATTACAGTTTTATAGTTTTATTGTAATTCTTGTACATTTTTTGTAATGTTTATTCTTTTTAAAAACTACATATTTTTAATTTACTGTAAAGAGGAAGGAAGGGGGAAAGAAAGAGGGATAGAAATAGCAATGATGAGAGAGAATCATTGATCAGGTGCATCCTGCACAGCCCACACTAGGGATCAAGCCCTCAACCTGGGCATGTTCCCTGATTGGGCATAGAACTGTGATCTCCTGGTTCATAGGTTGACACTCAACCATTGAGCCATGCTGACTGGGCTGTAATGTTTATTCTTACACTAGAGGCCTGGTACATGAATGTGTGCATGGGTGGGATCTGGCCAGCCTGCCCTGATTGGGGTGGAGGCAATTGGAGGCTGGGATGGCTGGAGAGAGGGGCTGTGGGAGGTTGACTGACCAACTCTGCCTCCAATGGGGGAGAGGAGGGCCCACAGGAGGTTGGCTGGCCACAGTGCACATCATAGCAACCGGTCGTTCCAGTCATTCCAGTCGCTTGGCTTTTATATACATAGATGTGGCTATGGAGAATAGTATAGATATTTTTCATCATATTTTCTTGTTAGCTATTTTGTTATAAAGGAAAGTATGGATTAATCTGTTTAACTTCATAGTCATGCACCACTTACGACTGAGAAATGCACCATTAGGCGATTTTGTCATTGTGCGAATATGATACAGTGTACTTACACAAACCTACACATATAGGCTAGTTACTTACTTTTACTATGGATTTACCTATTCTGAACATTTTATACAAATGGCATCATACAATATGTGATCATTTGTAACTAACTTCTTTTACCTTACACAATATTTTCCTCTATTTTATAGATAGCTTTTTATTGCACATGATGCAGTATTGTTTATCAATCCATTGATGGATAGCCATATTGATTTCACTTTTTATTATTAATAATTCTGCTTGAACAGTTGTGCACAAGTTTTTGTGTGGGCATGTATTTTTAATTCTCTTGGGTATATGCCTATGAGGAATTGTTGGATCATATGGTAACTCTATGTTTAATATTTTGAGTAACTGCCAACCTGTTTTCCTTAATTGCTTCACAATTTTACAATCCCACCAGCAATGTATGAGAGTTCCAGTTTCTTCACATCCTTGCTAACACCTATCATTGTCTTTAATTTTAGCCATTCTAGTAGGTATGAAGTGATGTCTCATTGTGGTTTTGATTTGCATTTTACTAACGACTAATGATGTTGAGCATCTTTTCATGTGCTTATGTATTATAAATGTCTTTGTAGAAATGTCTGTTCAAATCCTTTGCCTATTTTTAAATTGGGTTATCTATTGTCCCATTATAATAGTTCTTTTTACATTCAAGATACAAATCTCTCATCACATATATGGTTTATAAATATTTCCTCCCATTATGTGTTGTCTTTTCATTATATTGATGGTGTCCTTTTAAAATTTTGAAGAATTCCAACTTACCTATTTTTTTCTTTCATCACTTACACTTTTTCTGTCATATTTAAGAAACCATTGGCTAATCCAAGTTCACAAAGATTTACTCCTATGTTTTCTTCTAAGAATTTTAGTTTTAGCGCTTACATTTAAGTCTCTCACCCATTTAGTTTGTTTTTGTATATGATGTGAAGTGTCTGTGGAAGAGTTATCCAACTTCATTCTTTTGCCTGTGTATATCCAGTTGTCCCTACAACATCTGGTCAAAAGACTATACTTTTCCTCATTGAATTGTCCTGTCACTAGTTGAATATTTTAAGTATGATTTTTGTCTTTATCACAGTCTATTTCTGAATCAAACATGCAGTAGTTATATAACCTTCTGGAAATTCAATAGTGAACATGATAGGACTGTAAGAAGCTGACATTCTCTTGGAAGTCCCACGTGATTCACACTTTAGTTTGAAGATCAATGTGCTATTACAGGGATCAGTGACATTCCAGGATGTGGCTGTGGACTTCACCTCAGAGGAGTGGCAGCTGCTTGACTGTTATCAGAGAACCTTATATTGGGATGTGATGTTGGAGAACTTTAGAAACCTCATCTCAGTGGGTAAGGACAGTGGGTGGTAACTTCTCATTGTAACTCAGAATGCATTAGTAGTGCCCTTCCTGAAGACTTGTGAAAGCTGTGAACATTCTGAAGCTTTAGTAGGTTTGGCTCTGAGTTTTAGTGATCAAAGATTCATCATCCTCTTTGGGGTCAGTGTGTGTATGCTTCTACCTCCCAAATGGAGGAGGAGAGTCTTTCTGTTCTAAAGACTGTTTGTCATCTTTTACAGGCCCTGAGACTCAAGGAGGCAGACCTGAGTTGTGAGGTAGTTGTTTATTCCTAGCACCTTGTTCTCAGCTCTGTGTTGTTTCCTATGAACAGGGGGTCCAGTTACCAAAACAAAAGTGATCTTCAGGGTGGAGAAAGGACAAAAGCTGCAGCTGGTGGAGGGAGAGAACCCACACTGGAGCCACCCAGGTGAGTGAGAGAAAACCAGGTAGGTGGGAGTCTTTGGAATTGGCCAGTGAGGGACAGGCACCTTTTGAAACATTTGGAAGTGACTGGGAACGCTTGACAAAATATCATCAGGTCCCCAAATAACACTTTCACTTTCACTCTCCCCACGTAGCTGTTCTTTCTCTTTTGTACAAAATATGGCCTTCTCCTCTCTACTCTGGCTTCTCACACTGCCTGCTTCTAAATCCTTGCTTCAGTCTCTTCATTCCTAAAATTCTCATTCTTCTTCCCTTCCCAATATGATTGCAGTTCTTTTCTATACATCTACTTATTAGAGCAAGCATGTCAAACTCAAAGGCTAACTTGGGCCAAATAAGGTTTAAGTTTATGTGGGCCACACACACAAAAAAGCTTCAATTTTCATAGGAAAGTAGATTTATTTCAATACAGACATGATGAATACAAAGGGCTGAAATGAGTAATTGTTAACATAAAATAATAGAACGTTTTAATAAAAATTAATGTTTTTTCTTAAATATTAACTTACCAGACACTGAATAACTGCACAAATTAATAAGTGTAATGCAAAGAAACCTATTTTTCTTGTTCACCTGTTGTGCACACCAAACAAGTCAGTACAAGACTAATGATGTGGCAATCTGCTGCTAAAATATGCACTGCTAGTATTAGTGGAGAGAAATGGTGCACATGTGGGTAAGGTGCATAAGGGAAATGAATGCAGTACGATTATAGTAATCAGCCATTAGTGAATGTTGTAGTTTGTTTTTAATCTACACTAATAAAAGATAAATATGTAAATTGACTGTCTCTGTGACACCCACCAGCCAATCAGGAGGAAATATGCAAATTAACAGGACAAAGATGGCAGCAGCCCATTGATGTTTTTCTCATCATCGGTGTTCTTATCTCTCTACTCTCTCCCTTCTCTTTCTCTTAAATAAAAACATTTTAAAGAAAGTAGAATCCTTGGAACAGAAGGTCTTTGTTGAGGACTAGAAGAATATATGCTTAGATACCATGAGTGAACTCATTATATTTCATAATTTGTTCATCAGGCTAATTATCCTGGAATTTTCAGTTGGTTATTGTTGATTGAAATAACATAGGATGCTACTTCCATTTGCTTAAAGTGAGAGAAAACATAAACCCAATACCCATTGCCGGGGTGTTTCTCAGCATCTAGAAGGGTTCAGGAATCTGGAGAAAGGAATGCGTGTAAATTAATAAAGAGACTGGTAATACAAATTTGGAATAGATGAGGGAGCCAGAGGACACTTAGCTATAGTAACCAACTTCTCTCTGAATCTCTGGACCCCTAGCTTGTTATTAACACAAATTGTCCTATGGCAAAGCAGATGCACATATCAAAGGAAGGTTTGGTATACAGTAGACATTGTCAGGTTGGAGGAACTGCCTTTCGCTGTTCCAGTAGCAGGCAATAATATATGCAGATTTTCTGGTTTGGGGAAATGCTTTTGGCTGTTTCAGCAGGCAATATGATTCAACCCTGCTGAATATAGAAGACCATCAACCTTTTGAGGACTTCTTGCATTAATTATGACATGCTGGAATTAGCTTCCAGCAACCCATACTTAGAACCATTCTATAAAGACATGTGTAGTAATATCAATACCTTACTATTCTGTCTAGCTTCATAAAGAAAGATAAGGCATGGAGCAAGAGACTAAGGGTTTGGGCTAAAATTCCACATGGACGAAATCTCAGAAACGCGGGATTATAACACCCCCTTTCTGTTTTTGTTTTTTTCTTCTTTTATAAAATGGAGCAATGAATTTGGGATTTATGGGGTGACTTCAGAACCAAGGCAGTTTTCTGGGGACTAGTTTGTTAGATTGAAATAGGATGTAAAAACAGTTCTTATCAAATACAAATATGACAGATAGTTTTCATATATAGAAATCCAGCCAGAATAAAAATGATAGCATGCAGACAGACTCTATGCTTGGGCTAAAGATAACTTGCCCTTGAATGACTTGTTTGGATATTTATGTTCCTGTGCTTACAAGTAAGTATATGGGGGAATGAATCCTAGCTGTAGTTAAGTTGGAACCCTGTCTACATATATCTCTCAGTTGTAGTTTGAATGGGTTAGAGGACTGGAGATATAAGAATATTCCTGAAGGGAACTGACATTGTGCCAGGTGATTAAGAGGAAAAAGAGATGTGAATGAAGGAAATATGGAGCTATCCTAATAGGGAAATCTAGAAATTAGGTAGTGAAGATCTGATTTTGATAATCGCCCTCCAAATCTAGTTTTTCCTCTGATATTTTCATTTAGCTCACTTGTTTCTTGTTCCCCTTATTAATCCAATCTCTGCGATGTCTTCTGTGAGCTAACAAGGCACTCTTGTTGAGAAACCTTAGATTTCCTTTGTATCCTACTCACTGAACCTTACGCCTATTTTACTGTTTTTCCACAAGTCATAAGTCAAGCCATCTATTCTCATTACTGTCATTCAGCTCTCATTTCCTTTTTAGAGTTTTATTCTTAAAGCTCAGGAGTAAGGCAAATATAGGATTTATTTCAAAATGAGAGACTAAGTTTGAAGTCATATAAGTTGCTTTCTATAACTGTTGATAGAAAAAATTAACTAATAATGTTTCATTGTACTCATTTTTAGAAGCTGACTGCCCATTTATTGATGAATCAGAGAAGCACCAGGAAAGCAAATACAATTTTTTGAATTCAGTTTTGTTTATGTTCAGTAAAATACTGACTATGGAGAGACTCCATAGCTATAATATGAGCACAGATCATATTGGAAAAAATCATATAAATGCAAGAAAAATATTATATAAATGCAAATCACATGGAAAGACTTTGCAACCTACTTTAGATTTACTGAATTATAATAGATGTTATAACAGAGAAAACACTTATGAATGCAAGAACTGTGGGAAAGCCTTCAAGAAGAACTTTCATTTAATTAGACATGAAAAAAAATCATACAAGAAAAAAACTCTTTGAATGCAATGACTGTGGGAAAGCCTATAACAGGAAGGCACACCTTGCAACTCACCAGAAAATTCATAATGGAGAGAGACCCTTTGTATGCATTGATTGTGGGAAAGCTTTTATGCATAAAACACAACTCATGGTCCACCAGAGACTTCACACTGGAGAGAAACCTTATGAATGTAGTCAGTGTGGGAAATCATTCACATGGAACTCCTCCTTTACTCAACATGTGAAATCTCATACACTGGAGAACTCTTTTGAATGTAAGGAATGTGGGAAAACTTTCAGGTATAGTTCATCCCTTTATAAACATTCTAGATTTCATACAGGAGAGAAACCCTACCATTGTATTGTATGTGGCAAAGCCTTTGGCAACACATCTGTGCTTGTTACACATCAAAGAATTCATACAGGAGGCAAACCTTATGGATGTATTGAATGTGGCAAAGCCTTCATCAAGAAGTCTCATCTCCTTAGACATCAGATAACTCACACAGGAGAAAAGCCCTATGAATGTAACAAATGTGGGAAAGCATTTTCCCAGAAGTAAATCTTATTGTGCATCAGAAAATTCATATGTAATATTCACCTTATGAATAGGAGAAAGCCTTATATATTAAATAAGTCTTTATTAAAAAGAGATTTCATGGTGAGGAGAAATCTAAGAATTAGAATGAATTTGGAAAGAGTAGATTTCCATAAAAAGATAATCCCAATCATGTTCTGAAAGTGATAATAAACTTTTTACAGAAAAGATCACAGAAATCAATAAGTCATAAATAATAGAGCATAGAGCATCGAAAATAAGCATAAATTAAATAATCAAGGAATCAATGAAGACTACATTAACCATCCCTGAGTGTTTTATTTTTATAACAAATTATACATTTATGTATGTGTGAGTATAAAATATGTTTATATGTAATATTAAATTATATCATGTTTCTGAAGTGTCACCATTTTTTCTTCCAATCCTAATAACATGCAAGGGAAAATGTGTTTAATATGTAGTATGAATTTCTGTAATATATCAATTTGCTGGCACTTTTACCTCTTTAGTTATAAAACTTGTTATAAAGAAGTTTCCTATGTATGTAAACACAAAAACAAAATTTAACAAGATACCAATTGAGAGGGGGGAAAGCAGTTGTATTCTGTATTACAATAAACATTCTACTGAGGAAAATAAGTATTTAAATAAGTATGTAAATAAAACAATTGCACGCTAACATTCCTGTTCTTTTTCATTGACGTGTTTACATAAGGCAAGCAAAGTTCAAATAGTATTTAATGGGAGTGTCATCTATATTTGATTTTAGTAAAGTAGGGTGTCGTAACTTCCAAGAAATTGACACAGGTTTACTTCTTAGGAGTGCCTGGAATTTTCTATATGATAACATAGGCAGCATTAATCAAGTTGAAAAGAGCAAGTTTTTCTGCAGAGCAACTTTTCTTTGGAATGTGACATTAAAAAAAAAAAAGCCTATATAATAAGAGGGTAATATGCAAATTAATAGTCACTCCATCACAAAGATAGTGGCGCCCAGTCCTCTCAGCCCCACTGGAGTCCCCCAGTCCTGGGGGGATGGCCAAGTTACATTTATTTTGTACTGTAGAAACACTGGAAATTAATTAGCCAATAAATGCAATTCCCATGGCTCCACTCAAGGAAAAAGTAAACACATCATCACTTTCTCTGGAAAAGTTAAACAACCATGATTTACCATACACCCTAAAAGTAGCTGCCTACCAATATGTCAGTTATTTGAACCACTGTCAAATATGAAAGGTAAAATATACAAGTCACATTTTATAATTAATAAAGGAAAATAAGAACTTAAGCTTCCTAAAATGTAGAGCATCACACTTCCAAGTTTCACAGTGATTAATATAGCACCATTTTATTGTTAAAACTGTCACTTTAAATATACATGTCAAAGTTCTTCGAATGCAGCATACTAGTTAAAATTTCTGGAAGGTTCTAGAACTGGAAACTAATTTAATACGGTTACTCACACACAAAATGTTCAAGAAAGAGCATGCTGCCTTACAAAGAAATCTCATAGGACAAAGAAAATTCTAGTCTGACTTCAGAATTTCTTATAAATATAGTGCTCAATCAAGTTCAGAACTGAGGTCAAGGCCACTATGAACACAGGACTCAACACAACCAAAAATGTCTGTACCTGGTTTTGGCTTATTTGAAGACCCAAAGTCAAATGTCCTGGCCCCATTAGGTTTACTTTGTTCCCTCTGGCACGTTCCCAGTCCTTGACAAGATATCTAAGGCAATCAAAGAGATTTGAATGTGGCAAGATTTGGGGCAACACAGCAAGAGGGCATCTTTGTCCTAGGTGGTGGCTAGTTAAAATGAAACCCAGGTGAGGGCTGGGGAGCAAGAGTTACAAATAGACTTCTAGTTAAAATATACTAGCCCTTCATTCAAACACCTTCAGATTATCTTTTTTATTCTCCATAGGTTACAGAATCAAAGTCTACTTTGGACAGCAAAGTACATTCCTAATGCTTTATGACTGACTACTTTGCCTTGCACTAAGGTCATCTTATTAAAAGAACACAAAAGGCAGCATTAACATTCTCTATCCAGGTATTTTCTAATTTTTCTATCCTGTGCCCCCCTCAAATATGGGGGAATTCTTTTCTGACAAGCAAAACAGGGCATTTTTCTTACCATAACCCCAAAAGAAGCTTCTCCTACAGATCTAGGTAACTCTGGTCAGTAGAAAATGTGGGAAAACTTTCAGGTATAGTTCATCCCTTTATAAACATTCTAGATTTCATACAGGAGAGAAACCCCACCATTGTATTGTATGCGGCAAAGCCTTTGGCAACACATCTGTGCTTGTTACACATAAAAGAATTCACACAGGAGACAAACCTTATGGATATATTGAATGGTACAAAGTAAACCTTTGGCCTGGCTAAGGCACTCTATTCTGAAATGTACAGAAAACATGTAGGGGTGGCTAACCATCCCATTGCTCCCCCAAAAGGCAGCTGTGTATGCTGGGAGAAAGGCTGAGGTGTGAACTCACCCCAAAATACCATGCATAAGCCTGAAATATCTTTTATATTTTGGGATGTTGTGATAATTGGCATGACATAAATGCACAGAGCTATTTGTAACTAGTCCTCCTGCTTCAGGCACCCCATTACTACATAACAAATGGGGACCTTCAAGATAGCAGGCTACACTAAGAACAAGAGGCAGCAGCACAATCCAGATGGACAAGCTCACGGCATTCTGAGACAGTTAATCACTCAGTTTTACTTTCACCTTGCTTACAGCCACCTTTTTTTCATCTAAGGATGTAAATAAAACTGACTATAGCCCTAGTGGGTTTTGCTCAGGGGATAGAACGTCAGCCTGTGGACTGAAGGGCCCCGGTTCAATTCTGTCAAAGGCACATGCCCAAGTTTTAGCTCCATCTCCAGTAGGGGGCGTGCAGAAGGCATCCAATCAATGATTCTCTCTCATCATTAATGTTACTATCTCTCTCCTTCTCCTTCCTCTCTGAGATCAATAAAAATATATTTAAGAAGAAAAAAAAAGACTATGGCATAAGTCTTTACCACCATAGGGAAAAAGGTCATAAATCACAGGCACAAAACAATTTTCAAATGAGCTTGATGCAACAGAAAGAGAGCAGAAACACACGTTGAAGTACTAGCCTTCAAATAACAGGACACGACCTTATGCCTGAAGTAAAAGGTATTTTCTTACTATACTATACGTTGAAGAAAGCTTGTGGTCCAAATTTGTGATTTTATAAATATCAGTTTCTTTCTTATATAATACAAATTAATCTCATTCCTGTGTACAAGGTCAACAAAACAGTAAAATGATTAGCTTAGAAACCTTAATGCAAAGCTCTGGTCCCAGCCCAAATGGACACTTTCTCCAGTCAGTTTTACAGATGACCCAGAAGGTCTACAGAAAAGAGCATTACCCCCACTTAGTTGATTCGTTCTTTGACCTATGTGATGGCAACTTATCAAACATGGAATCACTACCCACATTTTCCAGCATCATTTTCTCACCTATTTTCAGTGTTCATTTTTGTCTCAGAGAAAGTCATTGAATATACCTCAACCTTTATAAACATTTTTAAAATATGAGTACAGAACTATGAGTTCAGCTCCTTGACTCTTCACTTCTAATGACCTAGATGACAATTATTAGAATTTGTAAATTTAAAAATTGAAACACAATTACATAGTTATTTTTTACAAAGCAGCAGATTGAAGTCCAACAAAAGAATACACTATAATTAAAATTTTAAATGGTCACATTCATAGATACTAGTAAATAATAGTTATTAACTTAATTACATATCAACACTGTGGTGCCTATTTTATCCAAGGGCAATCCATCCAAGAAAAGGGTTTAAGATATACTCTTCATTCAAGCACAAATTTCATTCAGCAAAAAATAAAAGAAAATCGGGGAGTAGGGGGCTTCACTGTTGCAGCATGATGTGACATCACCTTGAAAGAGCAGCTGTGTAGGTCAAGATGACAAGAAATATGCAATGGTCTGCTGTGGGAATAAGGGAATAAAACAAGAATTCTATTGTATTTGTTTATTTATAATCCTCACCCCAAGATATTTTTCCATTGATTTTTAGAGAGAGTGGAAGGGGTGAGGAAGGACAGAGAAACATCAATTTGAGAAAGACATATCAATTGGTTGCCTCCTGCATGTGCCAAGATCAGGGCCTGGGTGTGCCCTTGACTGGAATCAACCTGGACTCTTCTGTTGTTAGGCCCACCCTCTATCCACTGAGCCAAACCAGCTAGGGCTAAAACAAGAATTTTAATTGTAATATATCAGGAGGCATGTAAATTAATTCTATAAACTAACTTGCTTCCTTCCATAAGTGTAAGAAGGAATACTGTAAAATAATTTAAAATATATTTCCGGAACTGGACAAATATATACTGCTATCTAGAGCACTTTTGTCACTGACCTCATTGTCTTAGGCTGTATAAATTTTTGGCAAGAAGAAAACCAAAATTATCCTCAGCTCTTTCCAAACATAGGAGCTAAATCAACATGTTTCGGTTTCATAAATACTACATACAGTACATGCTTACAATAGGCTCCTCCCTGGCCTGGGACTTAGTCAGGGTGAGTATAGTACACACACACACACACACACACACACATGGAGAAAGGTCTGAAGAAGCCAGTAAAATAAATAGTCCCAAATTTGTTGTGGGGTTTTTATTTTATTATATTATTTTATTTTATTTTTTGCATACTACATCCATGACTTCTTTCTCTTTTCTGCAACCACTTTTGCAGATCTGCTCCATCAACCTCCCCCTCCCCCATCCTAATATCATATAACCAGAAGGTTGGTGAGAGGGGTGGGGATGGGAATCAGCAGTCAGGAATCAGCTTTGGGGGATAATCCCTAGCATTTCTTTCCCCAAATCAAAGGACAAGATTCCAAGAAATTCCCACATGGAGATCAGAGTTACTTGCAAGAAGAGGCTTGGAAGCCTGGACTGAACAGTAAGGCAGACGAAGGTGCGGCCAGGTGCACAGCGTGTGCATTGGGCCAGCTGGGATGTGGGCTGAACAGAGAGTCCGGAAAGGTCGCAGGGGGGCGGAGCTTCCCATCTTTGGAAGGTGAGGGAGGGCGACCTACCTCAGACTGCCCAGAGGGGCTGGTGTGTGTCAGTGAAAGTCAGTGCGGGGAGATTCCAGGGAGGACCCCACCTGCCAAATGAGAGCCATCCATTCCTTCTCCCTCTCTTGGCTCCCAGCCTATGAGGAGCCAGGTTCCTAAGAGTAGGAGGTAGGAAAATCCCGGGGGCCTCCCCAGCCTATGGCTGCGGAGCCTGTGAGCCTGGGACAGTCTTCGCACTCACCAGTGCTCAGGGCCCAAGGAAATATTAACAAATGGCTGTCTGACATCACTCATGACAATAAGATTGATGACCACAAATGAAAACTATTTGGGGACAAGCAGCACAAATGGCTTTTAAATGATCTTATTCTAAAGCTTCCAACAAGCTTTAGAAACTGTTTGAGTATACGACTTGATGAAGGCCCTCTGGTATAAGTCTCTGAAATGTGAACGATTAAAAACAGGTTGAGAAATTCCTGTGCTAGAGTAGGATAATGGTTCAATTATGCGAGTGCAACAATGATTAAATTAGACATACAGACACAAAATTTGCAAACAGTATAAGTGTGTGTGTGTGTGTGTGTGTGTGTGTGCGCATGTGTTTGTGTGAGTGTGTCTATCAGCCCAGCTTGTAATGGCTCCAATCTGGAAGCACCGGAGGGATTCCCAACTTTCCTTTCAGACCAGATTCTACCATGGTTGCCCCACTGCCTGTGTGATCTGGCCTAAATGGGCATTGAAACAGTCTTCTCACAATACACAAATTCTGGTTTCCAACCGCTAACCTGCCAGCTGGCCTGATTGCTCCTAACTGCCTCTTCCAGCCAGTTTGATCACCCTCTAATGATTCCCCTGCCCACCAGAGCATCCCGTGAACAATACCCTGCCAGCCAGATGGACACCTAACTGGTACCTGATTGCCTCTAACTGCCCTCCCCTTCCAGCCTCATGGCCCCCTACTGCCCTTCCCTACAGGCGAGGTCACCCCCAACTGGTCTCCGTTGCTTGACTGGCAGCCCCCAACCCCCAACTGCCCGTCCTTCCTTGGCTGGTACCCATCCCAACTCCCCCCCCCCACACTTCCGGCCTTGCCACCCCTAACTATCCTCCCCTGAAGGCTGTTTGCCCCGCTACTTCCCTTCACAGCTGATCTGGGTTTCCTGGGAGCCCTCTCCTGAAAGCCCTCTTGTGGCAGCCATCTTGTGTCAACATGGCAGTGGCCATCTAAATCACAAGGGGGTAGCTATCTTGTGTGTTAGAGTGACATCCAATTTCAGTTTTCCCAATCGGGTGAGGCAGTTGCTTCTGCCTGGAGGCTAATTGTTATTTTTAATCACTTAAGTGGCCTCAGTTCAAGGTGTTTTCCAATAAGGTATGTCAACTATCTCCCACTAAGCCAAGGCAGAGGTCTATGTGGGAAAGATGTCCTCATTCACCCAGTGAGGGAATGACTCAGCTTCAGGAAATTTAGGGTGTCTGCCTTCAACTCTATCCCCTGAGTCCCTGGCCACTGACTTCACCTTCCCTCTGCTGGAGCACAAGGTGGGTGGCTCCACAGGAAATTTTATGCATTGGCCCTTTCAGAGGGTGCCTGAATTTGAAGCTGTTACTCCCTGGCAGACAGCACTTTGCTACTTTTCACAGCCAGATGTTATATGGGTATTCTCCTCAGATAGTTGCTTGCTGCTGGGGGACTTAGGGTGGGGATTAGATTCCAGAGTTCTCAGTGGCAAACGCACCACCCCCAACAAACACACACACACACACACACACACACACACACACACACACACCCCTGAGATATCTCTCCAGAACTTCAGGTGCTCTCAATGGGCGCATGCCTAGACCTTTTGTGCTTCCACCCATCCTACCGTTCTCTTTTAGGTCTCACTTTTGGTACTCGGGTATCAGGGTTCCCTCCTGTGTGTTTTCCATTGATTATGTAGGAAGTTTTTCTGTATTTTAGTTGTAATACATTTGTCCATGCAGTGTATATTTACTCTGCCACATTTCTTTCAAGGATATTGACCAGACAACTTGAATGCAGCCAGCAGTTCTGGGGGCAGCAACAGCAGCCTGAATGCTTTCTCTCTCACACACACCACATTCATAGGGCTTCTCCCCAGTATGGATTTTAACATACACAGTAAGAGATGTCTGAAGGCTTCCCCACATTCCTTAGGGTTTCTTACCAGTATGGATTCTCTGATGTGGAATCAGGGATGAACTTTGGCTAAAGACTTTTGCACATTGTTTACATATGAAAGGTTTCTCTCCAGTATGAATTCTCATGTGTTCTGTAAGGTGAGTAAGCGGTTTGAAGATTCCCCCCCCCCACAAATATTACATTCAAAGGTTTCCATTCCTATAGAATTCCTCGAATGATTCGTCAAATCCAAATTGTATTTACTTCACTTCTCATATATGTCATTTTTGGTCTAATTTTTTGGGAGTACCTACTGGTCCAGAATATCTTTTGTGCTCACATGAATACTTTTCTCAAACCTGTTCAAATCTTGGTCTATATCCTAAATGAGAGTTTTACTGTGGCTCAATGAGATTTAACCCTCACCCATTTCTTGGTCTAAAGTTAAGTATGTGGTTTCTGTTTTACATTTTAAGTTTGAAGGAAATTAAACAAATCAAATGGCCCAGAGCAGCGCCAGTGAACTTTTAAAACATAAATGTATTTAGTGAGAACTGGAGGGGAAAATAATGACATATACACTGAGTGACCAGACTATTATGCATAGATGGGGATGTGGACTACTTATCCTTTCATGGGCTTTGTAAATAGCTTCGTGATGTGGGAAGGGGGTCTTGAGATCATGTTTAAGTTCTGACCTGGTGCCAACACAGATAACCCCATCCAGGGATTAATGGTTTATGGCCTCTGTAAAATGTGAGCAGTTAGGTAACAGGTCTTGCAATATCAGATTGAGGTGAAAAGGGCAGCGACTTAAACGTATGTTATCAAGAATGTTGATTAAATTATTGGCACAGATTCTGTTTGCTAGCCATTAATCCACCAAAACACACACACACACTTACAAAAACACACACACACACACACACACACACACACACACAAACACCAGTGTTACATTGCAATTAGCCTTTTAGCCTTCTCATTTTGTCTTCCATCTTTGGGATTTCAGCATGCTTTAATGAATTTCTTATAAAGAATAGAGGCCAATTTTTATTTCAGTGTGATTTTTTTCTCAAAAAGCAATATAGCAAGAAAACATAGCAGTTTACCTATTTATTCAACAAATGTGTATTAAGCAACTCAATGCCAGCTTGCCCTGTTTACTGATAACTAGGTTTTTGGCAATGACTCCTTGTAAAACTTTTCTCCTAGTTTTCCCTGCAGTTATAGTATGTTGCCACTAGGTGGCAGTAGACATGGGAGTATTTGGGGGAGGTGCTTTGTTTGGTTTCACCAATGTCTCAGATGAGACTTTGGATTCCAGGAGTGTTAGTTCTCATTGACAACTTTTGTTTTCTTTTGTTTTGTTAATGATGGCTATTGTGCGTATGTTTTAAATTTCACAAGATATTATTTAAAACAGTTCATATTTCTTTAGTTTGAATCTACCTTTTACTTTGGCACTCTTCATCCTTACTCTATTCATTCCCTTAGTCTGGGATTCTTTTCCTTCTGCCTGAGGAACTGTTAATGTTCTTTGTGAGTGTGGGTGAGCTGGTGAGAAATCCTGATACCGCATCGTGTTCCCTTCTGAAGGGTCTTGTTGCCTAGTGCTTGTTGCTCTATTGAACACAAGGGTGTCTTTTCTGCTTCCGACTTTTACATTTCCTCTTTAACTTCATTTTTCACCTGTTTGGCAGGGGTGGATAAGGGCTATTCAGAACTATTGCAGTCTGTAGATTGGTGCCTTTGGAAATACTCAACCATTATCACTTCTGCTTTATCCTCTTCTTTCCTCCTAAGACCAGAATCTCACACGCCTTACTCTTTTACACTGTCTCGCATTTCTCTAATGTTCTTTCTCTGTATTTTAACTCCAATGTCCTTGCCATGCTTCAGTGTGTGTATTGCCGGCAAAGCTAAATTCTAACTCACGAAAACTCTCTTCTGCTCGAACAGGTGCCCTCTTATTTCAGAGTGGAATACCAGGCCTGGAAGGATGTTTCTGTAGCATGTGGAAGAATGAGCAGAGGGCTCTGATCCTAGAGACTGGGTACCAGTCCTGTCCATCATGTCCCAGCTTGAGCCCTGAAGGGACCTCTTTAAGGAGGTGTTACTTCCTCTTTAAAACTGTCTCAGTGCCCATCTCCTGGGAGGTGGGATATGAAGATTCAGGCTTCTGAATGAAGGAGGGGAGAAACTACTATGCAAATGGAAACTGTCAGCACCCATATTGGAGAGGGTAGTGGAATCAAAATTTCCCTTACTCTGAGCCACAAACAGCAACACACACACACACACACACACACACACACACACACACACACACCCACGTTCGCACCTCACGTGGGCAGGTACATGGGCCCTAAATGCACACAGAGGCCTGAGTGGATTTCTTGAGCCAGTGCCACTTGCACTTCCCCAGGAAGCCGTCCACACCAACATCAGCCACAATACTTCTCACTGGAAGACAGGGTGCTCATTTGAGAACTAGCTGGGATTTTTCACATTCCTTTCTTGTGGCCAAACAACTTTTCATCACATGATATATTTCAGTTGTGAACCCTGCCCTACACCTCCTTAGCTGAGCATGCCTTGATAGAGTTTGACCATGGAGCATGGGAGCTGGAAATGCCAGAACATTCCAGGAAGGCTGCCTACTTGGATTTGCAGAAAGTCAAGGCAGCTAAGTGCCTGAAGCCCAGAGCTAGCAGGGCTCTCTCTTCCCTTCCCTTCCCTTCCCTTCCCTTCCCTTCCCTTCCCTTCCCTTCCCTTCCCTTCCCTTCTCTCTCTCTCTCTCTCTCTCTCTCTCTCTCTCTCTCTCTCTCTCTCTCTGTCTCTCTCTCTCTCTTTCTCATTCTCTCCCTCTCTGTCTGTGTGTGTGTGTGTGTGTTTGTGTGTGTGTATGTGTCCAGTGATGCCATCTCTGATATTTACTCCATCTAAGAAATGAAGTTCAAGGCACCAGGAGTCTGATCCATATATGTCACCTCCATGAAAGACATGGGAAGACTAGAGCCCGGTTTCTGATCCCTCTCCACCTGGGAGGAAACAAGAGGACCAACACTTGTGCTTCCGACCTGTCTCCAACTCAAAGCGATCAGCTTCTGGGAAAGAAGGCAGCACAGAGCTGAGGGTTGTGGTAGTGGACATAAGACAGCCAGATGTCCAGCTGTAACAGTTGTCTATGCTACTAATCAGGCCCACATACATGAACCTTCCAGCCTGGCTGCCTAATAGGATTTGCAGAAATTCAAGGCAGCTAACTGCCTGAAGCACAGAGATAGCAGGGCTCTCTCGTTTCTTCTCTTCTCTTCTTTCTCTCTCTCTCTCTCTCTCTCTCTCTCTCTCTCTCTCTCTCTCTCTCTGTCTCTCATTCTATCCCTCTCTGTCACTGTGTGTGTGTGTGTGTGTGTGTGTGTGTGTGTGTGTGTGTGTATGTGTGTGTGTGTCCACTGATGCCATCTCTGATATTTACTCCACATAAGAAATGAAGTTCAAGGCACGAGGAGTCTGATCCATATATGTCACCTCCATGAAAGACATGGGAAAACTAGAGCCCAGTTTCTGATCCCTCTCCACCTGGGAGGAAACAAGAGGACCAAAGCTTATGCTTCCGACCTGTCTCCAACTCAAAGTGATCAGCCTCTGGGAAAGAAGGCAACACAGGTGAATTCTGGGTTAGCACTGGGGTGATGTTAGCAGACAAACAGCCAGAGTAGTATAAATTCAAGAAACTATAACATTTGAAGCTGAATTCCAATATGCTGAAACCATGTTTCAAGATTAGTCTGGTCATAAGAGGAATTTGAAAGTGGAAAGTTTACAGCAAGGGGAGAAGCAGAGATGGGCTCAGAGACAAGCTCTCTATGCCCAGTGGGAAAGGGGCTTGTCCAGAGCCGGCAGCAGCCACAAAATGTGGAAGGATGCAATGAAGAAAATGAAAAGCATGGCCCGCTGTCTTGACGATAAAGATGTGGATCAGATGCTGAGAGAACAAGAAAGAGAGGGGAGCCCAGGCCAACTTTATCAAGAAGAATAATGCCAAGGAGAACAACAATAAGAAAGTGAGATATCACTACAATGGCCTAGCACATCCTCCCAACAGATTCACCATCTGTCCTGCAAACCATGGGGATGGAGATACAGACCCAGTGGATCTGAGCAGAAGCGCTTTTCTAGGCTTGACAACATGAAGGCAATGGAGAGACTGGCCCACAGAGAAGTGTGAGAGTGTTTAACATCTCTGAGGCTATGGGAGTTGCTGAGTGTTGTGGTAGTGGACATAAGACAGTAACAGTTGTCTATGCTAATAATCAGGCCCACATACATGAACAATGGTTGAAGACTAGTTTTGATCGCTAGCATTTGAGAAAAATATCTGAGACCGGACGTTTGAACTGAGGAACCTGTAAGGTCCCAGGCAAGCTAACACCAGTGAGGGCTTCTGACTTAGAGAGGAAACCCTGATTTTCCAATGCCCCAAGGTTTGTTCTTGTTTAGGTTTCTGATAAACATTTATGCTTGTAAAAATTCACTCAGACTGATTTCTTCTTGGCATGCTTGTGGGAAGTAGTGTGGCACTATTCTCAGTGCTGGGTATTTGAAGTGTGTAGCCTATAGGGTCAAGCGAGGATAGAGCCCAGGTGCACCTGCCAGTCAGTGGAATGGTGCCGCCCCCCCTCATAGAGTGAGTCACTGTCCACGAGGTGCAGGACAGCACAGACCTTTGTGGTTCCCGTGCCCTTGATGGCTAACAAGCTTTACCAGGCTCTCTGTCCTTCGTTACACCACAGGCCTTTCCCAGCTCAGCTCCCTTCTCCCTGTCCCCCCTCTCCATTTCCCTCTCCTTTCTCCCCTCTGCAAGGGAAGCCCCTAAAATATCCAGGTCCAATGTGGAAACTCAGCCAACTGGCGGCCATCAGGTCTCTCCTCGATATAAGTCATGAAGGCTATGTCTTTCCCTCTGGTCCTTCCCTTCCACCACATGATGTTTGTTTGTTTGTTTGTTTGTTCTATCTAGATCTATAAAAGAACTGCCTGTCACCCCCTGGGTGGAGCTGCTACAGTACATAGCCATTCTAGAGGCTGACAGACTTCCTCAGGCCACTTTTGAGAGTGTAGAACAGCTCTCAAACATAGCCACTTGAACATTTCGTTACAGAGACTTCTGTTGACACAAATGAACGCAAAATGCTCTTTTCCCGCCAAAATCCTGGCAAGATTTTCTTCTCTCTCCGTCCACCAGCTAAAGAGGTTCACTTGCTGTGACTACAGCCCAGATGTCCCTTATTTGCCAGATTATCACCACCACACAGCCATCTGTTCACCTCAAAACCTTTATGTGGGTGATAAGAAGAATGAGTCCTATTTCCTCGGAGGTCTATAAACTCCTTACAAGTCTGACAACACCTTGGGTCATGAGAAGACATGAGCCCTTCTGAAATGGTTTGCTCATCTGGTGGCTCTCACGCTGCTGGAGAAAGAGTCACTGGGTTGGAGGTGGCCTGGGCTCCGGGCTGTGGAAACTTGAGACTGTGCAGAGTGGGGGCTTAGAGTGAGTCAGGGGGAAGTCAGCCTCTTCTTGAGAGCTTTCTGACACTAGGTAGGGAATCTACTGGGAGGCTTTGTGCTTTAGCTTGTCCTCATTTGTGTTAATTGTAGATTCCTAAGTGCCCATTTCTCTGGCAGGTCAGAGCAACATTCCCCACAGGATTACAGACTGTGCACTGCTTGACTCAGGAAGTTCTAGTTAAGCTTCTGCACTTGCCTGGAGTCTGAGCTGAAGGGGAATTCACTCAAGGCCCTCCCACTGCAGAAGTGGCTGGGGTGCTGCACCACCTTCCTGGAGGGAAAGGTCTTGTTAGTGACTTCAGCTGAGCCACAACTGCAGTGCACCAAGTTCAGGTGCTTGCTTATACAATAGAACACAGTTGAGGTGTCTGAGCTTTTAAGATAGGAGACAGAGGATAAAGGAGAGACCAATGCCAGGCAAGTTGAAGAACATGTGCTCAAATTCAGCATAACATCGGTGGAAGCAGCCCCAAGTGGGGCTGCTATCAGGTGGGCATGACTAGCACTAGATGCTTGTTTACATGTTTACTCAATGACTTGTTTGTCTGTGGCCTCAGCCCAGATGTTGAGGCTTGTGTTGGACTTAGAACACCCCAAATCAAACTGGCTTCAGCCATTTGACAACCCCACATAACTTTAGATCTTATTTCACATCCAAGTGTGCAGTTTCAGTTCCTTGTTCCCCAGAACATTAAATGAAACAACGACATTTCCTTTAACACTAGAGACCCTGTGCACAAAATTTGCAAACGGTATAAGTGTGTGTGTGTGTGAGTGTGTGTGTGTGTGTGTGTGTGTGTGTGTATTTGTGTGTCTGTGTGTTTGTGTGAGTGTGTCTCTCAGCCCAGCCTGTACCGGCTGCAATCTGGAAGCCCTGGAGGGATTCCCAACGTTCTCTTCAGACCCGATTCTACCATGGTGGCCTGTGTGATCTGGCCTAAATGGGCATTGAAACAGTCTTCTCACAATACACAAATTCTGGTTTTCAACTGCTAAGCAGCCTGCTGGCCTGATTGCACCTAACTGCCTCTTCCAGCCAGTTTGATCACCCTCTAAAGATTCCCCTGCCCACCGGAGCATCCCCTGAACACTCCCCTGCCAGCCTGATGGACACCTAACTGCTACCTGGCTGGCCTGATTGCCTCTAACTGCCCTCCCCTTCCAGCCTCATGGCCGCCTACTGCCCTTCCCTACAGGCCTGGTTCCCCCAACTACCATCCTCTGCAGGCCTGGTTGTCCCCAACTGCCCTCCCCTGCTTGGCTGGAAGCCTCCACCCCTCAACTGTCCACCCTTTCTTGGCTGGTACCCATCCCAACGTCCCTCCCTTGCGGGCCTTGTCACCCCTAACTATCCTCCTCTGCAGGCCTGATTGCCCCCACTCCCCTTCCCTGCCCATCTGGGTTTCCTGGCTGCCTCCCCTGCAAGCCCTCTTGTGCCAGCCATCTTGCATCCACATGGCGGTGGCCATCTTTGACCACATGGGGGCAGCCATCTTGTGTGTTGGACTGACATCCAATTGGTATATTACCCCCCTTGTATTAGATAGGATATGTTTTTATTAACTTCCGTGAGGAAGGGAGAGGGAGAGAGATAGAAACATCAATGATGAGAGAGACTCATTGATTGGCTGCCTTCTGCAGGCCCCCAATTGGGGGTTGAGCATGAAACCCGGACATGTGTCTTGATTGAAATCAGACCCGGACCCTCTATCCACAGGCCTATGTTCTATCTGCAGAGCCAAACTAGCTAGGGCACAATCACTTTTGATGTGTGACCACTCAAGTTGTCGGCTTGACTTGCCTAGTGGTGAACTAGTGATTGAACAGAGACTTCTTAAATCCTTTCACCAACACAAGAAATGTCCAAAGCTGTGGAAGATTTTTATCACTTTATTTGAGTCAAAACACAATCTCAAATGCTGCAGCAAATAACAGTTTTGTAGTTCCTTTATTTCCTTTCTAAAGAAACACACATCTTAAATCATGCTAATTGAACCAATGGAGAAGAAATGTGTATCAAAATATACAGTTTCCATTCCAGACTACAGGGCTCATATTTAAAAAGCATGGTTGTAGGCACCAAAGTTTGCAGATATGAATGACAGGCATGGAATGATCCCTTTGAAGCCCAAAAGCCACGGACGAGATGTTGTGCTGCACCCCTGACCTTCTTCACACTCAGTGGGTCTTTAGAGGAAGGTCCAGGCAAGGTTCTTGATGCGGATTGCCAGAGGTGAAAGCATGTGGTTCAGAATCTGAGGTGGGATTTATGCCTTTCCATGTAGCTATCCAGCGTGTGCCAGAAGCTTAAGAAAAGCGGTCTGTCCGAGTGGCGTTGGTAGTAGCTGAGCTGTAAGACCGTGACGTCCCACTTGTGCACGTTGGGGTCGAGAGGCACTTGGTCATATTTGAGGTGGAAGGCTTTAATTTTGGCAAAGATGTGAACCGGAGATCCATCAGGCAAAAGGCCCGGCCAGCCTTTGAACTGCCAGGCAGGACCGTGCACGAAGACGGCCACCACCCGGTCCCAGTCCTGAGGCGTGAGCTTGAGAGGCTGGTCCACGACTTTGTAGGGCACCGTGAGGCTGAGCAGGGCGCCTCTTGGCTGCTGCATGCGGTGTCTTCTTCTCTGGATGAGAGTTTCACTTTGTCGTCGGCAGCCCTGCTTCTTCTTCTCGTCCGAGGGGACAAAGGTCATGTCCTGCAGAAGGTCCTTGGCGTTCAGCATGGTTATCAAGGAGGTGGGGGCGGCAGGGATGATGATGATGGGGGTCCGAGAGGCATTGTTGTGCCGGGGGGGCGGTGCTGCTGGAGAAAGGGGTCTGGGTACTGGCTGTGGGGCACCCTCCTTCACGGAGCGCAGCGTCATCCCTTGGTAGGTGCCTATGGTGTCAATTTGGAAGGCTTCCGTGTCCTGTTTGGCTTTGAATCGTTCCTGGACATACCTGCTGTAGGCAGCTGGGGGCGGCTGCTTGGTAGGCAATGTGGGGGGCGCAGGTGCTGCCTTGGGGTCCGGGCGCTGTGGAGGCTGTGGCCCCGCCTCCCTGGCTTCCACAGAGCGCAGAATTGCAAAAATGTCGTCGGCAAAGGTCTTGCCCGTGCTCTGTAGGATGGTTGTGCGTGTCCTCCCCGCTCGCTCTCTGCTGACAATGTCCCGGGTCACATCCGCCTCCGCGTGCACAAAGCTCCTCCCTTTGCCGGCGGCCAAGGGCCCAGGTAGGTCCGTGTTGATGGTGGATCTCTTGTTGGCCATGATTTTGACTTTGATGGCAGCAATTTTTTCCACGGACATGGTGTCAGACAGCGGCCTGATGTGGTCAGGCCGCACACTGCGTTCCTTGTGGCCCTGCAGGCGGGCGGCCCAGCTCTCCTTGTCGAGGCGCACACGCTCCTCCTCATCGTGGTCGATGCGGGGCCTCTTGGGTGCTTGTGGGGACACTGGGTGTGCAGCTCGCTTCCCTGGGGTGGATGGCTGCAGGCCGAGCTGTGCAGGGGCGCTGCGGTCGATACTTGCAGACGTGGATGCTTGGCCACTGAGATATGCAAGCAGGTCTTTTCGGTCGGGTCTTCTCACCACGGGGATATTGGCCTTGACTGCGAGGCGCACGTAAGCAGGATGGGAAAGGTGCACGTTGTTGAGGAGAAATAAGAGACACTCCAGCGTGTAGTGCTCCCTGGGTCGGCCTTGCGTTCCTGTCCCCCACACCACATAGTTGGTCTTCGTGGTCTTGGGCCAGGAGAACTCGCGGCCGAAGATGACTTTGTCCTCCTGCACCACTATCTCCTTCTCCTGGATGTTGTACTGTCACAGGACGCTGAGCACGTCTGCCATCTTCCGCCTCCTCGCAACTGGCACCACCGGGGCCCCTGAGCACCAGGACCACTGCACTCCTGCCTCACTGGGCCGCTCTTGCTGCTGCCTCCGCTGCTGCCTCCGCTGCTGCCTTCGCTGCTGCCTCCGCTGCTGCCTCCGCTCCTGCCTCCTCTGCTGCCTCCGCTGCTGCCTCCGCTGCTGCCTCCGCTGCTGCTACTGCTGCTGCTGCTGCTGCTGCTGCCTTCGCTGCTGCTGCTGCCTCCGCTGTGGTCTCTGCCACTGCCCGGCTGCAAATGCCACGCACCTACTCTGCAGTTCCCTTTATTGGGCTGAAATTAAGGAGATTACATGAAGGCGGGAGAAAACAAGCCACGGATTGGATGATAAGACTATTTGCTCTCTTCAGATTGGTTGGTCCCCAACAACCAGAGATTCATCATGTTGGTTTTTTCTAAAAAAGGATTACTCTGGCATTTCACAGGTGCATTAACCTATGCACATGAATAATAAACAGGGATTGCTTAAGGCAAAGACAAATATTTTCCTGCAGGTATAGACCTTGGGCATGACTGCTCACCAAGACCTGCCCAGGTGGGAATTTGTGACTAGATAACCCTGTGAGGTTACTTTTCAAAGATCCCCCTTCCACCCTCACTTTGACCTAATAGAGCTCCAACCTCCTCTAGGGATGGTGTGTGCTTTGAGACATGGCTTCCAGGCCCTGGCAGGCCATTTACCACTTTACTGGAGCTTTCACTATTGTTTATCCAGAGCTTCAAGGTCAGCTAGAGACAAGAAATTCTCAATCAGCCTGGTCTTTGCTGAGCATGTACACAACCCTCGCAGTGTGTGTAGCCATCTTAGTTTCCAGGAATATGCGGGAGCTTTTCCAAACCCCTTATGGACATGTCATTTCCCAGCTTTTTCTTCCAAGGTTTTTGGTCAGCTTTTTGTTCACACCAAGCGTTTTCACTTCAGACCATGAGATTTTTAAATGATTGTTGCTGGATGCTCTTTTCTCTTGCTGCCTTTAAGTTCCTCTCATTTGTCTTTCATTTTTGCTTTCTAATTATGATGCGTCTGGGCTTGGGCCTGTTTGGCTTCTTCTTGTTTGGTGTTCTCCATGCCTCCTGAACTGGTGTGACTTTTTCCTTTACCAGGTTAGGGATGTTTTCTGCCCTTATTTCTTCAAACACCTTCTCTATGGCCTTCTTTTTTCTGCCTCTTCTGGAACACTTGCTATTTTAATATTGTTATGTTTCATGTTGTTCCATGGTTTCTTTCAGCTCTTCTCCTCTTTTATATATTTCCTTTCCTTTTAATTCTCTGATTGTGTGATATTTTCAATCCTGTTTTCTAATTTACTGATTCCATATCGGGCTTCTCTGAATCTGCTCTGCATTCCTTCCAGTGATTGTTCTTTATTTGTGTTGTGTCTTTCTTCATCTCACACTTCTATTTTCATTCCTATTATATGAAACTAACCTATAATTTCTTCCTGCTAAGCGTTTTTACCATCTTTACTCTGAACTCTGTTTCAGATGAATATCTTGCTTCTGCTTCCTTTATATCTTCTTCTGGACAATTCTCTGGTTCTTTCATTTGGGGGTTGTTTCTTAGTCTCCTCATTTTGGCTTTCTCTTTGGGTTTGTGACTATGTATTCGGTAGATCCTCTACACCTCTCAATCTCAAGTGTGGGACAATGCTAAAGGCAGTTTCTGACTCATTAGATCTGGCACAGACTGAAACCTCCAGAGACTGCCTCTTGTCTACAGAGTAATAGAAATCTGACTTGAATTGCCCCAGGCAACCGTCCTCAGGTGTGATGAGAGTTTTCCCAGTTGGGTGAGGCAGTTGCTTCTGCCTGGAGGCTAATTGTTATTTTTAATCTCTTAGGTGGCCTCAGTTCAAGGTGTTTTCCAATAAGGTGTGTCAACTATCTCCCACTAAGGCAAGGCAGAGGTCTGTGTGGAAAAGATGTCCTCATTCACCCAGTGAGGGAATGACTCAGCTTCAGGAAATTTAGGGTGTCTGCCTTCAACTCTATCCCCTGAGTCCCTGGCCCCCGACTTCACCTTACCTCTGCTGGAGCTCAAGGTGGGTGGCTCCACAGGAAATTTTATGCATTGGCCCTTACAGAGGGTGCCAGAATTTGAAGCTGTTACTCCCTGACAGACAGCACTTTGCTACTTTTCACAGCCAGATGTTATGTGGGTATTCTCCTCATATAGTTGCTTCCTGCTGGGGGACTCAGGGTGGGGATTAGATTCCAGAGTTCTCAGTGACGAACCCACCACCCCCAACACACACACACAGACACACACACACACACACACACACACACACACACACCTGAGATATCTCTCCAGAATTTCAGGTGCTCTCTGTGGGTGCATGCCCAGAACTTTTGTGCTTTCACCCATCCTACCATTCTCTTTTAGGTCTCACTTTTGGTACTGGGGTATCAGGGTTCCCTCCTGTGTGTTTTCCATTGATTATGTAGGAAGTTTTTCTGTATTTTAGTTGTAATACATTTGTCCATGCAGTGTCCATTTACTCTCCCACATTTCTTTCAAAGACATTGACCAGACAACTTGAATGCAGCCAGCAGTTCTGGGGGCAGCAACAGCAGCCTGAATGCTTTCTCTCACACACACCACATTCATAGGGCTTCTCCCCAGTATGGATTTTAACATGCACAGTAAGAGATGTCTGAAGGTTTCCCCACATTCCTTAGGGTTTCTTACCAGTATGGATTCTCTGATGTGGAATCAGGGATGAACTTTGGCTAAAGACTTTTGCACATTGGTTACATATGAAACGGTTCTCTCCAGTATGAATTCTCATGTGTTCTGTAAGGTGAGTAAGCGGTTTGAAGATCCCCCCCACCCCACAAATATTACATTCAAAGGTTTTCATTCCTATAGAATTCCTCGAATGACTCATCAAATCCAAATTGTATTTACTTCACTTCTCATATATGTCATTTTTGGTCTAATTTTTTGGGAGTACCTACTGGTCCAGAATATCTTTAGTGCTCACATGAATACTTTTCTCAAACCTGTTCAATTCTTGGTCTATATCCTTGTGAGAGTTTTACTGTGGCTCAATGAGATTTGACCCTCACCCATTCCTTGGTCTAAAGTTAACTATGTGGTTTCTGTTTTACTCTTTAAGTTTGAAGGAAATTAAACAATTCAAATCGCCCATAGCTGCGCCAGTGACCTTTTAAAATATAAATGTGTTTAGTGAGAACTGGAGGGGAAAATAATGACATATACACTGAGTGACCAGACTATTATGCATGGATGGGGATGTGGACTACTCATCCTTTCATGGGCTTTGTAAATAGCTTCATGATGTGGGAAGGGGGTCTTGAGATCATGTTTAAGTTCTGACCTGGTGCCAACACAGATAACCCCATACAGGGCTTCATGGTTTATGGCCTCTGTAAAATGTGAGCATTCAGGTAACAGGTTTTGCGATATCAGATTGAGGTGAAAAGGGCAGCGACTTAAACATATGTTATCAATAATGTTGATTAAATTATTGGCACAGATTCTGTTTGCTAGCCATTAATCCACCAAAACACACACACACACTTACACACACACACACACACACACACACACACACCAGTGTTACATTGCAATTAGCCTTTTAGCCTTCTCATTTTGTCTTCCATCTTTGGGATTTCAGCATGCTTTAATGAATTTTTTATAATGAATAGAGGCCAATTTTTATTTCAGTGTGATTTTTTTCTCAAAAAGCGATATAGCAAGAAAACATAGCAGTTACCTATTTATTCAACAAATGTGTCTTAAGCAACTCACTGCCAGCTTGCCATGTTTACTGATAACTAGGTTTTTGGGAATGACTCCTTGTAAAACTTTTCTCCTAGTTTTCCCTGCAATCATAGTATGTTGCCACTAGGTGGCAGTAGACATGGGAGTATTTGGGGAGGTGCTTTCTTTTCACCAAGGTCTCAGATGACACTTTGGATTCCTGGAGTGTTAGTTCTCAGTGACAACTTTTGTTTTCTTTTGTTTTGTTTTCTTTGTTTTGTTTTGTTTTGTTTTGTTTTGTTAATGATGGCTATTGTGTGTATGTTTTAAATTTCACAAGATATTATTTAAAACAGTGCATATTTCTTTAGTTTGAATCTACCTTTTACTTTGGCACTCTTCATCCTTACTCTATTCACTCCCTTAGTCTGGGATTCTTTTCCTTCTGCCTGAGGAACTGTTAATGTTCTTTGTGACTGTGGGTGAGCTGGTGAGAAATCCTGATACCGCATCGTGTTCCCTTCTGAAGGGTCTTGTTGCCTAGTGCTTGTTGCTCTATTGAACACAAGGGTGTCTTTTCTGCTTCCGACTTTTACATTTCCTCTTTAACTTCATTTTTCACCTGTTTGGCAGGGGTGGATAAGGGCTATTCAGAACTATTGCAGTCTGTAGATTGGTGCCTTTGGGAATACTCAGCCATTATCACTTCTGATTTATCCTCTCGTTTCCTCCTAAGACCAGAATCTCACACGCCTTACACTTTTACACTGTCTCCCATTTCTCTAATGTTCTTTCTCTGTATTTTAAATCCAATGTACTTCCCATGCTTCAGTGTGTGTATTCCCGACAAAGCTAAATTTTAACTCACGAAATCACTCTTCTGCTCGCACAGGTGCCCTCTTATTTCTGAGGGGAACACTAGGCCTGGAAGGATGTTTCTGTAGCATGTGGAAGAATGAGCAGAGGGCTCTGATCCTAGAGACTGGGTACCATTCCTGTCCATTGTGTCCCAGCTTGTGCCCTGAAGGGACCTCTTTACGGAGGTGTTTCTTCCTCTTTAAAACTGTCTCAGTGCCCATCTCCTGGGAGGTGGGATATGAAGATGAAGGTTTCTGAATGAAGGAGGGGAGAAACTACTATGCAAATGGAAACTGTCAGCACCCGTGTTGGTGAGGGTAGTGGAATCAAAATTTCCCTTATTCTGAGCCACAGACAACAACAACAACACACACACACACACACACACACACACACACACGTTCACACCACACATGTGCAGGTACACGGGCCCTAAATGCACAGAGAGGCCTGAGTGGATCTCTTGAGCCAGTGCCACTTGCACTTCCCAAGGAAGCCATCCACACCAACATCAGCCACAATACTTCTCACTGGAAGACAGGGTGCTCATTTGAGAACTAGCTGGGATTTTTCACATTCTTTTGTTGGAGCCAAACAACTTTTCATCACATGATATATTTCAGTTGTGAACCCTGCCCTACACCCCCTGAGCAGAGCATGCCTTGATAGAGTTTGATCATGGAGCATGGGAGATGGAAATGCCAGAACCTTCCAGCCAGGCTGCCTAGTTCAATTTGCAGAAAGTCAAGGCAGCTAAGTGCCTGAAGCCCAGAGCTAGCAGGGCTCTCTCTTCTCTTCTCTTCTCTTCTCTTCTCTTCTCTTCTCTTCTCTTCTCTTCTTCTTCTCTCTCTCTCTCTCTCTCTCTCTCTCTCTCGCTCTCTCTCTCACTCTCTCTCTCTCTTTCTCTATCTCCCTCTCTGTCACTGTGTGTGTGTGTGTCTCTCTCTCTCTCTCTTTCTCTATCTCCCTCTCTGTCACTGTGTGTGTGTGTCTCTCTCTCTCTGTGTGTGTGTGTGTGTGTGTGTGTGTGTGTGTGTGTGTGTGTTTGTATGTGTCCAGTGATGCCATCTCTGATATTTACTCTATCTAAGAAATGAAGTTCAAGGCACCAGGAGTCTGATCCATATATGTCACCTCCATGAAAGACATGGGAAGACTAGAGCCCGGTTTCTGACCCCTCTCCACCTGGGAGGAAACAAGAGGACCAACTCTTATGCTTCCGACCTGTCTCCAACTCAAAGCGATCAGCCTCTGGGAAAGAAGGCAGCACAGGTGAATTCTGGGTTAGCACTGGGGTGATGTTAGCTGACAAACAGCCAGAGTAGTATAAATTCAAGACACTATAACATTTCAAGCTGAATTCCAATATGCTGAAACCATGTTTCAAGATTAGTCTGGTCATAAGAGGAATTTGAAAGTTGAAAGTTTAGAGCAAGGAGAGAAGCAGAGATGGGCTCAGAGACAAGCTCTCTATGCCCAGTGGGAAAGGGGCTTGTCCAGAGCTGGCAGCAGCCACAAAATGTGGAAGGATGCAATGAAGAAAATTAAAAGCATGGCCCGCTGTCTTGATGATTAAGATGTGGATCAGATGCTGATAGAACAAGAAAGAGAGGGGAGCCCACGGCCAACTTTATCAAGAAGAATAATGCCAAGGAGAACAACAATAAGAAAGTGAGATGTCACTACAATGGCCTAGCACATCCTCCCAACAGATTCACCATCGGTCCTGGAAACCATGGGGATGGAGATACAGACCCAGTG
This sequence comes from Vespertilio murinus, assembly GCA_963924515.1. Classification (NCBI taxonomy): domain Eukaryota; kingdom Metazoa; phylum Chordata; class Mammalia; order Chiroptera; family Vespertilionidae; genus Vespertilio; species Vespertilio murinus. The sequence continues at coordinate 29,929,275 of OZ004706.1, forward strand.
GATCTGAGCAGAAGCGCTTTTCTAGGCTTGACAACATGAAGGCAATGGAGAGACTGGCCCACAGAGGAGTGTGAGAGTGTTTAACATCTCTGAGGCTATGGGAGTTGCTGAGGGTTGTGGTAGTGGACATAAGACAGCCAGATGTCCAGCTGTAACAGTTGTCTATGCTAATAATCAGGCGCACATACATGAACAATTGGTGAAGACTAGTTTTGACCGCTAGCATTTGAGAATATCTGAGACAGGACGTTTGGACTGAGGCACCTGTAAGGTCTCAGGCAAGCTAACACCAGTGATGGCTGCTGACTTAGAGAGGAAACCCTGATTTTCCAATGCCCCAAGGTTTGTTCTTGTTTAGGTTTCTAATAAACATTTATGCTTGTAAAAATTCACTCGGACTGATTTCTTCTTGGCATGCTTGTGGGAAGTAGTGTGACACTATTCTCAGTGCTGGGTATTTGAGGTGTGTTGCCTATAGGGTCAAGCAAGGATAGAGCCCAGGTGCAACTGCCAGTCAGTGGAATGGTGTCCTCCCCACCCCTCATAGAGTGAGTCACTGTCCACGAGATGCAGGGCAGCACAGACCTGAGTGGTTCCCCCGCCCTTGATGGCTAAAAAGCTTTACCAGGCTCTCTGTCCTTGGTCACACCACAGGCCTTTCCCAGCTCAGCTCCCTTCTCCCTGTCCCCCTTCTCCATTTCCCTCTCCTTTCTCCCCTCTGCTAGGGAAGCCCCTAAAATATCCAGGTCCAATGTGGAAACTCAGCCAACTGGCGGCCATCAGGTCTCTCCCCAATATAAGTCATGAACGCTATGTCTTTCCCTCTGGTCCTTCTCTTCCACCACATGATGTTTGTTTGTTTGTTCTATCTAGATCTATAAAAGCACTGCCTGTCACCCCCTGGGTGGAGCTGCTACAGTACATAGCCATTCTAGAGGCTGACAGACTTCTCCAGACAACTTTTGAGAGTGTAGAAGAACAGCTCTCAAACATTGCCACTTGAACATTTAGTTACGGAGACTTCTGTTGATACAAATGAACGCAAAATGCTCTTTTCCCGCCAAAATCCTGGCAAGTTTTTCTTCTCTCTCCGTCCACCAGCTAAAGAGGTTCACTTGCTGTTACTACAGCCCAGATGTCCCTTCTTTGCCAGATTATCACCACCACACAGCCATCTATTCACCTCAAAACCTTTATGTGGGCGATAAGAAGGATGAGTCCTATTTCCACGGAGGTCAGTAAACTCCTTACAAGTCTGACAACACCTTGGGTCATGAGAAGACATGAGCCCTTCTGAATTGGTTTGGTCATCTAGTGGCTCTCACTCTGCTGGAGAAAGAGTCACTGGGTTGGAGGCGGCCTGGGCTCCAGGCTGTGGAAACTTGAGACTGTGCAGAGTGGGGGCTTAGAGTGATTCAGGGGAAAGTCAGCCTCTTCTTGAGAGCTTTCTGACACTAGGTAGGGAATGTACTGGGAGGCTTTGTGCTTTAGCTTGTCCTCATTTGTGTTAATTGTAGATTCCTAAGTGCCCATTTCTCTGGCAGGTCAGAGCAACATTCCCCTCAGGATTACAGACTGTGCACTGCTTGACTCAGGAAGTTCTAGTTAAGCTTCTGCACTTGCCTGGAGTCTGAGCTGAAGGTGAATTCACTCAAGGCCCTCCCACTGCAGAAGTGGCTGGGGTGCTGCACCACCTTCCTGGAGGGAAAGGTCTTGTTAGTGACTTCAGCTGAGCCACAACTGCAGTGCACCAAGGTCAGGTGCTTGCTTATACAATAGAGCACAGTTGAGGTGTCTGAGCTTTTAAGATAGGAGACAGAAGATAAAGGATAAGCCAATGCCAGGCAAGTTGAAGAACATGTGCTCAAATTCAGCATAACATCGGTGGAAGCAGCCCCAAGTGGGGCTGCTATCAGGTGGGCATGGCTAGCACCAGATGCTTGTTTACATGTTTACTCAATGACTTGTTTGTCTGTGGCCTCAGCCCAGATGTTGAGGCTTGTGTTGGACTTAGAACAACCCAAATCAAACTGGCTTCAGCTATTTGACCACCCCACATAACTTTAGATCTTATTTCACATCCAAATGTGCAGTTTCAGTTCCTGGTGCCCCAGAACATTAAATGAAACAACGACATTTCCTTTAAAACTAGAGACCCTGTGAACAGGATTTGTAAACGGTATAAGTGTGTGTGTGTGTGTGTGTGAGTGTGTGTGTGTGTGTGTGTGTGTGTGTATTTGTGTGTCTGTGTGTTTGTGTGAGTGTGTCTCTCAGCCCAGCCTGTACCAGCTGCAATCTGGAAGCCCTGGAGGGATTCCCAACTTTCTCTTCAGACCCGATTCTACCATGGTGGCCTGTGTGATCTGGCCTAAATGGGCATTAAAACAGTCTTCTCACAATACACAAATTCTGGTTTCCAACCGCTAAGCAGCCTGCTGGCCTGATTGCACCTAACTGCCTCTTCCAGCCAGTTTGATCACCCCCTAACGATTCCCCTGCCCACCGGAGCACCCCCTGAACACTCCCCTGCCAGCCTGATGGACACCTAACTGCTACCTGGCTGGCCTGATTGCCTCTAACTGCCCTCCCCTTCCAGCCTCATGGCCCCCTACTGCCCTTCCCTACAGGCCTGGTAACCCCAACTGCCATCCTCTGCAGGCCTGGTCGTCCCCAACTGCCCTCCCCTGCTTGGCTGGAAGCCTCCACCCCTCAACTGTCCACCCTTTCTTGGCTGGTACCCATCCCAACGTCCCTCCCTGCGGGCCTTGTCACACCTAACTATCCTCCTCAGCAGGCCTGATTGCCCCCAACTCCCCTTCCCTGCCCATCTGGGTTTCCTGGCTGCCTCCCCTGCAAGCTCTCTTGTGGCAGCCATCTTGCATCCACATGGCGGTGGCCATCTTTGACCACATGGGGGCAGCCATCTTGTGTGTTGGACTGACATCCAATTGGTATATTACCCCCCTTGTATTAGATAGGATATGTTTTTATTAATTTCAATGAGGAAGGGAGAGGGAGAGAGAGATAGAAACATCAATGATGAGAGAGACTCATTGATTGGCTGCCTTCTGCATGCCCACAATTGGGGGTTGAGCATGAAAGCCGGACATGTGTCTTGATTGAAATCAGACCCGGACCCTCTATCCACAGGCCTATGTTCTATCTGCAGAGCCCCACTAGCTAGGGCACAATCACTTTTGATGTGTGACCACTCAAGTTGTCGGCTTGACTTGCCTAGTGGTGAACTAGTGATTGAACAGAGACTTCTTAAATCCTTTCACCAACACAAGAAATGTCCAAAGCTGTGGAAGATTTTTATCACTTTATTTGAGTCAAAACACAATCTCAAATGCTGCAGCAAATAACAGTTTTGTAGTTCCTTTATTTCCTTTCTAAAGAAACACACACCTTAAATCATGCTAATTGAACCAATGGAGAAGAAATGTGTATCAAAATATACAGTTTCCATTCCAGACTCCAAGGCTCATATTTAAAAAACATGGTTGTAGGCGCCAAAGTTTGCAGATATGAATGACAGGCATGGAATGATCCCTTTGAAGCCCAAAAGCCACGGACGAGATGTTGTGCTGCACCCCTGACCTTCTTCACACTCAGTGGGTGTTTAGAGGAAGGTCCCGGCATGCTTCTTGATGCGGATTGCCAAAGGTGAAAGCATGTGGTTCAGAATCTGAGGTGGGATTTATGCCTTTCCATGTAGCTATCCAGCGTGTGCCAGAAGCTTAAGAAAAGCGGTCTGTCCGAGTGGCGTTGGTAGTAGCTGAGCTGTAAGACCGTGACGTCCCACTTGTGCACGTTGGGGTCGAGAGGCACTTGGTCATATTTGAGGTGGAAGGCTTTAATTTTGGCAAAGATGTGAACCGGAGATCCATCAGGCAAAAGGCCCGGCCAGCCTTTGAACTGCCAGGCAGGACCGTGCACGAAGACGGCCACCACCCGGTCCCAGTCCTGAGGCGTGAGCTTGAGAGGCTGGTCCACGACTTTGTAGGGCACCGTGAGGCTGAGCTGGGCGCCTCTTGGCTGGTGCATGCGGTGTCTTCTTCTCTGGATGAGAGTTTCACTTTGTCGTCGGCAGCCCTGCTTCTTCTTCTCGTCCGAGGGGACAAAGGTCATGTCCTGCAGAAGGTCCTTGGCGTTCAGCATGGTTATCAAGGAGGTGGGGGCGGCAGGGATGATGATGATGGGGGTCCGAGAGGCATTGTTGTGCCGGGGGGGCGGTGCTGCTTGAGAAAGGGGTCTGGGTACTGGCTGTGGGGCACCCTCCTTCACGGAGCGCAGCGTCATCCCTTGGTAGGTGCCTATGGTGTCAATTTGGAAGGCTTCCGTGTCCTGTTTGGCTTTGAATCGTTCCTGGACATACCTGCTGTAGGCAGCTGGGGGCGGCTGCTTGGTAGGCAATGTGGGAGGCGCAGGTGCTGCCTTGGGGTCCGGGCGCTGTGGAGGCTGTGGCCCCGCCTCCCTGGCTTCCACAGAGCGCAGAATTGCAAAAATGTCGTTGGCAAAGGTCTTGCCCGTGCTCTGTAGGATGGTTGTGCGTGTCCTCCCCGCTCGCTCTCTGCTGACAATATCCCGGGTCACATCCGCCTCCGCGTGCACAAAGCTCCTCCCTTTGCCGGCGGCCAAGGGCCCAGGTAGGTCCGTGTTGATGGTGGATCTCTTGTTGGCCATGATTTTGACTTTGATGGCAGCAATTTTTTCCACGGACATGGTGTCAGACAGCGGCCTGATGTGGTCAGGCCGCACACTGCGTTCCTTGTGGCCCTGCAGGCGGGCGGCCCAGCTCTCCTTGTCGAGGCGCACACGCTCCTCCTCATCGTGGTCGATGCGGGGCCTCTTGGGTGCTTGTGGGGACACTGGGTGTGCAGCTCGCTTCCCCGGGGTGGATGGCTGCAGGCCGAGCTGTGCAGGGGCGCTGCGGTCGATACTTGCAGACGTGGATGCTTGGCCACTGAGATATGCAAGCAGGTCTTTTCGGTCGGGTCTTCTCACCACGGGGATATTGGCCTTGACTGCGAGGCGCACGTAAGCAGGATGGGAAAGGTGCACGTTGTTGAGGAGAAATAAGAGACACTCCAGCGTGTAGTGCTCCCTGGGTCGGCCTTGCGTTCCTGTCCCCCACACCACATAGTTGGTCTTCGTGGTCTTGGGCCAGGAGAACTCGCGGCCGAAGATGACTTTGTCCTCCTGCACCACTATCTCCTTCTCCTGGATGTTGTACTGTCGCAGGACGCTGAGCACGTCTGCCATCTTCTGCCTCCTCGCAACTGGCACCACCGGGGCCCCTGAGCACCAGGACCACTGCACTCCTGCCTCACTGGGCCGCTCTTGCTGCTGCCTCCGCTGCTGCCTCCTCTGCTGCCTCCGCTGCTGCCTCCGCTGCTGCCTTTGCTGCTGCTACTGCTGCTGCTGCTGCTGCTGCTGCTGCTGATGCCTTCGCTGCTGCTGCTGCCTCCGCTGTGGTCTCTGCCACTGCCCGGCTGCAAATGCCACGCACCTACTCTGCAGTTCCCTTTATTGGGCTGAAATTAAGGAGATTACATGAAGGCGGGAGAAAACAAGCCACGGATTGGATGATAAGACTATTTGCTCTCTTCAGATTGGTTGGTCCCCAACAACCAGAGATTCATCAGTTTGTTTGTTTTTTTTTAAAAAAGGATTACTCTGGCATTTCACAGGTGCATTAACCTATGCACATGAATAATAAACAGGGATTGCTTCAGGCAAAGACAAATATTTTCCTGCAGGTATAGACCTTGGGCATGACTGCTCACCAAGACCTGCCCAGGTGGGAATTTGTGACTAGATAACCCTGTGAGGTTACTTTTCAAAGATCCCCCTTCCACCCTCACTTTGACCTAATAGAGCTCCAACCTCCTCTAGGGATGGTGTGTGCTTTGAGACATGGCTTCCTGGCCCTGGCAGGCCGTTTACCACTTTACTGGAGCTTTCACTCTTGTTTATCCAGAGCTTCAAGGTCAGCTAGAGACAAGAAATTCTCAATCAGCCTGGTCTTTGCTGAGCATGTACACAACCCTCGCAGTGTGTGTAGCCATCTAAGTTTCCAGGAATATGCGGGAGCTTTTCCAAACCCCTTATGGACATGTCATTTCCCAGCTTTTTCTTCCAAGGTTTTTGGTCAGCTTTTTGTTCACACCAAGCGTTTTCACTTAAGACCATGAGATTTTTAAATGATTGTTGCTGGTTGCTCTTTTCTCTTGCTGCCTTTAAGTTCCTCTCATTTGTCTTTCATTTTTGCTTTCTAATTATGATGCGTCTGGGCTTGGGCCTGTTTGGCTTCTTCTTGTTTGGTGTTCTCCATGCCTCCTGAACTGGTGTGACTTTTTCCTTTACCAGGTTAGGGATGTTTTCTGCCCTTATTTCTTCAAACACCTTCTCTATGGCCTTCTTTTTTCTGCCTCTTCTGGAACACTTGCTATTTTAATATTGTTATGTTTCATGTTGTTCTATGGTTTCTTTCAGCTCTTCTCCTGTTCTATAAATTTCCTTTCCTTTTAATTCTCTGATTGTGTGATATTTTCAATCCTGTTTTCTAATTTACTGATTCCATATCGGGCTTCTCTGAATCTGCTCTGCATTCCTTCCAGTGATTGTTCTTTATTTGTGTTGTGTCTTTCTTCATCTCACACTTCTATTTTCATTCCTATTATATGAAACTAACCTATAATTTCTTCCTGCTAAGCGTTTTTACCATCTTTACTCTGAACTCTGTTTCAGATGAATATCTTGTTTCTGCTTCCTTTATATCTTCTTCTGGACAATTCTCTGGTTCTTTCATTTGGGGGTTGTTTCTTAGTCTCCTCATTTTGGCTTTCTCTTTGGGTTTGTGACTATGTATTCGGTAGATCCTCTACACCTCTCAATCTCAAGTGTGGGACAATGCTAAAGGCAGTTTCTGACTCATTAGATCTGGCACAGACTGAAACCTCCAGAGACTGCCTCTTGTCTACAGAGTAATAGAAATCTGACTTGAATTGCCCCAGGCAACCGTCCTCAGGTGTGATGAGAGTTTTCCCAGTTTGGTGAGGCAGTTGCTTCTGCCTGGAGGCTAATTGTTATTTTTAATCTCTTAGGTGGCCTCAGTTCAAGGTGTTTTCCAATAAGGTGTGTCAACTATCTCCCACTAAGGCAAGGCAGAGGTCTGTGTGGAAAAGATGTCCTCATTCACCCAGTGAGGGAATGACTCAGCTTCAGGAAATTTAGGGTGTCTGCCTTCAACTCTATCCCCTGAGTCCCTGGCCCCCGACTTCACCTTACCTCTGCTGGAGCTCAAGGTGGGTGGCTCCACAGGAAATTTTATGCATTGGCCCTTACAGAGGGTGCCAGAATTTGAAGCTGTTACTCCCTGACAGACAGCACTTTGCTACTTTTCACAGCCAGATGTTATGTGGGTATTCTCCTCATATAGTTGCTTCCTGCTGGGGGACTCAGGGTGGGGATTAGATTCCAGAGTTCTCAGTGACAAACCCACCACCCCCAACACACACACACACACACACACACACACACACACACACACACCTGAGATATCTCTCCAGAATTTCAGGTGCTCTCTGTGGGTGCATGCCCAGAACTTTTGTGCTTTCACCCATCCTACCATTCTCTTTTAGGTCTCACTTTTAGTACTCGGGTGTCAGGGTTCCCTCCTGTGTGTTTTCCATTGATCATGTAGGAAGTTTTTCTGTATTTTAGTTGTAATACATTTGTCCATGCAGTGTCCATTTACTCTCCCACATTTCTTTCAAAGACATTGACCAGACAACTTGAATGCAGCCAGCAGTTCTGGGGGCAGCAACAGCAGCCTGAATGCTTTCTCTCACACACACCACATTCATAGGGCTTCTCCCCAGTATGGATTTTAACATGCACAGTAAGAGATGTCTGAAGGTTTCCCCACAATCCTTAGGGTTTCTTACCAGTATGGATTCTCTGATGTGGAATCAGGGATGAACTTTGGCTAAAGACTTTTGCACATTGGTTACATATGAAACGGTTCTCTCCAGTATGAATTCTCATGTGTTCTGTAAGGTGAGTAAGCGGTTTGAAGATCCCCCCCACCCCACAAATATTACATTCAAAGGTTTTCATTCCTATAGAATTCCTCGAATGACTCATCAAATCCAAATTGTATTTACTTCACTTCTCATATATGTCATTTTTGGTCTAATTTTTTGAGAGTACCTACTGGTCCAGAATATCTTTAGTGCTCACATGAATACTTTTCTCAAACCTGTTCAATTCTTGGTCTATATCCTTGTGAGAGTTTTACTGTGGCTCAATGAGATTTGACCCTCACCCATTCCTTGGTCTAAAGTTAACTATGTGGTATCTGTTTTACTCTTTAAGTTTCAAGGAAATTAAACAATTCAAATCTCCCATAGCTGCGCCAGTGACCTTTTAAAATATAAATGTGTTTAGTGAGAACTGGAGGGGAAAATAATGACATATACACTGAGTGACCAGACTATTATGCATGGATGGGGATGTGGACTACTCATCCTTTCATGGGCTTTGTAAATAGCTTCATGATGTAGGAAGGGAGTCTTGAGATCATGTTTAAGTTCTGACCTGGTGCCAACACAGATAACCCCATCCAGGGCTTCATGGTTTATGGCCTTTGTAAAATGTGAGCATTCAGGTAACAGGTTTTGCCATATCAGATTGAGGTGAAAGGGCAGCGACTTAAATATATGTTATCAAGAATGTTGATTAAATTATTGGCACAGATTCTGTTTGCTAGCCATTAATCCACCAAAACACACACACACACTTACGCGCACACACACACACACACACACACCAGTGTTACATTGCAATTAGCCTTTTAGCCTTCTCATTTTGTCTTCCATCTTTGGGATTTCAGCATGCTTTAATGAATTTCTTATAAAGAATAGAGGCCAATTTTTATTTCAGTGTGATTTTTTTCTCAATAAGCAATATAGCAAGAAAACATAGCAGTTACCTATTTATTCAACAAATGTGTCTTAAGCAACTCACTGCCAGCTTGCCATGTTTACTGATAACTAGGTTTTTGGGAATGACTCCTTGCATAACTTTTCTCCTAGTTTTCCCTGCAATTATAGTATGTTGCCACTAGGTGGCAGTAGACATGTGAGTATTTGGGGAGGTGCTTTGTTCCTTTTCACCAAGGTCTCAGATGAGACTTTGGATTCCAGGAGTGTTAGTTCTCATTGACAACTTTTGTTTTCTTTTGTTTTGTTTTGTTAATGATGGCTATTGTGTGTATGTTTAAAAAGATATTATTTAAAACAGTTCATATTTCATTAGTTTGAATCTACCTTTTACTTTGGCACTCTTCATCCTTACTCTATTCACTCCTTTAGTCTGGGATTCTTTTCCTTCTGCCTGAGGAACTGTTAATGTTCTTTGTGAGTGTGGGTGAGCTGGTGAGAAATCCTGATACCGCATCGTGTTCCCTTCTGAAGGGTCTTGTTGCCTAGTGCTTGTTGCTCTATTGAACACAAGGGTGTCTTTTCTGCTTCCGACTTTTACATTTTCTCTTTAACTTCATTTTTCACCTGTTTGGCAGGGGTGGATAAGGGCTATTCAGAACTCTTGCAGTCTGTAGATGGGTGCCTTTGGAAATACTCAGCCATTCTCACTTCTGCTTTATCCCCTCCTTTCCTCCTAAGACCAGAATCTCACATTCATTACACTTTTACATTGTCGGCCATTTCTCTAATGTTCTTTCTCTGTATTTTAACTCCAATGTCCTTCCCATGCTTCAGTGTGTGTATTCCCGACAAAGCTAAATTCTAACTCATGAAATCTCTCTTCTGCTCGTACAGGTGCCCTCTTATTTCTGAGTGGAACACCAGACCTAGAAGGATGTTTCTGTAGCATGTGGAAGAATGAGCGGAGGGCTCTGATCCTAGAGACTGGGTACCAGTCCTGTCCATTGTGTCCCAGCCTTTGCCCTGAAGGGACCTCTTTAAGGAGGTGTTTCTTCCTCTTTAAAACTGTCTCAGTGCCCATCTCCTGGGAGGTGGGATATGAAGATTCAGGCTTCTGAATGAAGGAGGGGAGAAACTACTATGCAAATGGAAACTGTCAGCACCCATGTTGGTGTGGGTAGTGGAATCAAAATTTCCTTTATTCTGAGCCACAAACAGCAACACACACACACACACACACACACACACACACACACACGCATGTTCACATCACACGTGTACAGGTACTCGGGCCCTAACTGCACAGAGAGGCCTGAGTGGATCTCTTGAGCCAGTGCCACTTTCACTTCCACAGGAAGCCATCCACACCAACATCAGCCACAATACTTCTCACTGGAAGACAGGGTGCTCATTTGAGAACTAGCTGGGATTTTTCACATTCTTTTCTTCGGGCCAAACAACTTTTCATCACATGATATATTTCAGTTGTGAACCCTGCCCTACACCCCCTGAGCTGAGCAAGCCTTGATAGAGATTGACCATGGAGCATGGGAGCTGGAAATGCCAGGACCCTCCAGCCAGGCTGCCTACTTGGCTTTGCAGAAAGTCAAGGCAGCTAAGTGCCTGAAGCCCAGAGCTAGCAGGGCTCTCTTCTCTTCTCTTCTCTTCTCTTCTCTTCTCTTCTCTTCTCTTCTCTTCTCTTCTCTTCTCTTCTCTTCTCTTCTCTTCTCTTCTCTCCTCTCCTCTCCTCTCCTCTCCTCTCCTCTCCTCTCCTCTCCTCTCCTCTCCTCTTCTCTTCTCTTCTCTTCTCTTCTCTTCTCTCTCTCTCTCTCTCTCTCTCTCTCTCTCTCTCTCTCTTTCTTTCTCTCCCTCTGTGTGTGTGTGTGTGTGTGTGTGTGTGTCCAGTGATGCCATATCTGATATTTACTCCATCTAAGAAATAAAGTTCAAGGCACCAGGAGTCTGATCCATATATGTCACCTGCATGAAAGTCATGGGAAGACTAGAGCCGGGTTTCTGACCCCTCTCCACCTGGGAGGAAACAAGAGGACCAACTCTTATGCTTCCAACCTGTCTCCAACTCAAAGCGATCAGCCTCTGGGAAAGAAGGCAGCACAGGTGAATTCTGGGTTAGCACTGGGGTGATGTTAGCTGACAAACAGCCAGAGTAGTATAAATTCAAGACACTATAACATTTCAAGCTGAATTCCAATATGCTGAAACCATGTTTCAAGATTAGTCTGGTCATAAGAGGAATTTGAAAGTTGAAAGTTTAGAGCAAGGAGAGAAGCAGAGATGGGCTCAGAGACAAGCTCTCTATGCCCAGTGGGAAAGGGGCTTGTCCAGAGCTGGCAGCAGCCACAAAATGTGGAAGGATGCAATGAAGAAAATGAAAAGCATGGCCCGCTGTCTTGATGATAAAGATGTGGATCAGATGCTGAGAGAACAAGAAAGAGAGGGGAGCCCAGGCCAACTATATCAAGAAGAATAATGCCAAGGAGAACAACAATAAGAAAGTGAGATATAACTACAATGGCCTAGCACATCCTCCCAACACATTCACCATCTGTACTGGAAACCATGGAGATGGAGATACAGACCCAGTGGTTCTGAGTAGAACTGCTTTTCTAGGCTTGAGAACATGAAGGCAATGGAGAGACTGGCCCACAGAGGAATGTGAGAGTGTTCAACATCTCTGAGGCTATGGGAGTTGCTGAGGGTTGTGGTAGTGGACATAAGACAGCCAGATGTCCAGCTGTAACAGTTGTCTATGCTAATAATCAGGCCTACATACATGAACAATTGGTGAAGACTAGTTTTTACCGCTAGCACTTGAGAAGAATATCTGAGACCAGACGCTTGGACTGAGGCACCTGTAAGGTCTCAGGTAAGCTAACACCAGTGATGGCTGCTGACTTAGAGAGGAAACCCTGATTTTCCAATGCCCCAAGGTTTGTTCTTGTTTAGGTTTCTAATAAACATTTATGCTTGTAAAAATTCACTCGGACTGATTTCTTCTTGGCATGCTTGCGGGAAGTAGTGTGGCACTATTCTCAGTGCTGGGTATTTGAAGTGTGTAACCTATAGGTTCAAGCGAGGATAGAGCCCAGGTGCAACTGCCAGTCAGTGGAATGGTGTCCCCCACCTCATAGAGTGAGTCACTGTCCACGACGTGCAGGGCAGCACAGACCTGAGTGGTTCCCACGCCCTTGATGGCTAACAAGCTTTACCAGGCTCTCTGTCCTTGGTCACACCACAGGCCTTTCCCAGCTCATCTCCCTTCTCCCTGTCCCCCCTCTCCATTTCTCTCTCCTTTCTCCCCTCTGCTAGGGAAGCCCCTAAAATATCCAGGTCCAATGTGGAAACTCAGCCAACTGGCGGCCATCAGGTCTCTCCCCGATATAAGTCATGAAGGCTATGTCTTTCCCTCCAGTACTTCCCTTCCACCACATGATGTTTGTTTGTTTGTTTGTTTGTTCTATCTAGATCTATAAAAGAAATGCCTGTCACCCCCTAGGTGGAGCTGCTACAGTACATAGCCATTCTAGAGGCTGACAGACTTCCTCGGGCCACTTTTGAGAGTGTAGAAGAACAGCTCTCAAACATTGCCACTTGAACATTTCGTTACAGAGACTTCTGTTGATACAAATGAACCCAAAATGCTCTTTTCCCGCCAAAATCCTGGCAAGTTTGTCTTCTCTCTCCGTCCACCAGATAAAGAGGTTCACTTGCTGTTACTACAGCCCAGATGTCCCTTCTTTGCCAGATTATCACCACCACACAGCCATCTATTCACCTCAAAACCTTTATGTGGGCGATAAGAAGGATGAGTCCTATTTCCACGGAGGTCAGTAAACTCCTTACAAGTCTGACAACACCTTGGGTCATGAGAAGACATGAGCCCTTCTGAATTGGTTTGGTCATCTAGTGGCTCTCACTCTGCTGGAGAAAGAGTCACTGGGTTGGAGGCGGCCTGGGCTCCGGGCTGTGGAAATTTGAGACTGTGCAGAGTGGGGGCTTAGAGTGAGTCAGGGGGAAGTCAGCCTCTTCTTGAGAGCTTTCTGACACTAGGTAGGGAATCTACTGGGAGGCTTTGTGCTTTAGCTTGTCCTCATTTGTGTTAATTGTAGATTCCTAAGTGCCCATTTCTCTGGCAGGTCAGAGCAACATTCCCCACAGGATTACAGACTGTGCACTGCTTGACTCAGGAAGTTCTAGTTAAGCTTCTGCACTTGCCTGGAGTCTGAGCTGTAGGGGAATTCACTCAAGGCCCTCCCACTGCAGAAGTGGCTGGGATGCTGCACCACCTTCCTGGAGGGAAAGGTCTTGTCAGTGACTTCAGCTGAGCCACAGCTGCAGTGCACCAAGTTCAGGTGCTTGCTTATACCATAGAACATAGTTGAGGTGTCTGAGCTTTTAAGATAGGAGACAGAGGATAAAGGAGAGGCCAATGCCAGGCAAGTTGAAGAACATGTGCTCAAATTCAGCATAACATCAGTGGAAGCAGCCCCAAGTGGGGCTGCTATCAGGTGAGCATGCCTAGCACCAGATGCTTGTTTACATGTTTACTCAATGACTTGTTTGTCTGTGGCCTCAGCCCAGATGTTGAGGCTTGTGTTGGACTTAGAACACCACAAATCAAACTGGCTTCAGCCATTTGACCACCCCACATAACTTTAGATCTTATTTCACATCAAGTGTGTAGTTTCAGTTCATGGTTCCCCAGAACATTAAATGAAACAACGACATTTCCTTTAAAACTAGAGACCCTGTGCACAAAATTTGCAAACGGTATAAGTGTGTGTGTGTGTCCGTGTGTGTGTGTGTGTGTGTGTGTGTGTGTGTGTTTGTGTATTTGTATGTCTCTGTGTTTGTGTGAGTGTGTCTCTCAGCCCAGCCTGTACCTGCTGCAATCTGGAAGCCCTGGAGGGATTCCCAACTTTCTCTTCAGACCCGATTCTACCATGGTTGCCTGTGTGATCTGGCCTAAATGGGCATTGAAACAGTCTTCTCACAATACACAAATTCTGGTTTCCAACCGCTAAGCAGCCTGCTGGCCTGATTGTACCTAACTGCCTCTTCCAGCCAGTTTGATCACCCTCTAACGATTCCCCTGCCCACCGGAGCATCCCCTGAACACTCCTCTGCCAGCCTGATGGACACCTAACTGCTACCTGGCTGGCCTGATTGCCTCTAACTGCCCTCCCCTTCCAGCCTCATGGCTCCCTACTGCCCTTCCCTACAGGCCTGGTTCCCCCAACTGCCATCCTCTGCAGGCCTGGTGGTCCCCAACCGCCCTCCCCTGCTTGGCTGGAAGCCTCCACCCGTCAACTGTCCACCCTTTCTTGGCTGGTACCCATCCCAACGTCCCTCCCTTGCAGGCCTTGTCACCCCTATCTATCCTCCTCTGCAGGCCTGATTGCCCCCAACTCCCCTTCCCTGCCGATCCTGGTTTCCTGGCTGCCCTCCCCTGCAAGCCCTCTTGTGGCAGCCATTTTGTGTACACATGGCGGGCCATCTTTGACGACATGGGGACAGCGAACTTGTTTGTTGGAGTGACATCCAATGGGTATATTACCCTTTTATTGGATAGGATATGGTTTTTTTTAATTAATTTCAGTGAGTAAGGGAGAGAGAGAAATAGAAACATCAATGATGAGAGAGGCTCATTGATTGGCTGCCTTCTGCATGCCCCATTTGGGATTGAGCCTGTAACCCCGACATATGCCTTGAATTAAATCAGTCCCGAACCCTCTATCCACAGGTTTATGGTCTCTTTGCTGAGCCAAACTAACTAGGGCACAATCACTTTTGATGTGTGACCACTCAAGTCTCATCTTGGCTTGCCAAGTAGTGAACTAATGATGAAAAAGAGACTTCTTAAGTCCTTTCACCAACACAAGAAATGTCCATAGCTCTAGAGGAGTTTTATCACTTTATTTGAGTCAAAACACAATCTCAAATGCTGAAGCAAATAACAGTTTTGAAGTTGCTTTATTTCCTTTCTAAAGAAACACATCTTAAATCTTGCTAATTGAACCAATGGAGAAAAAATGTGTATCAAAATATACAATTTCCATTCCAGACTACAAGGCTAATATTTAAAAAACATCAGTGTAGGCCCCAAATGACAGGCATCGTATGATCCCTTTGAAGCACAAAAAAAAACGGATGAGATCTTGTGCTCGATCACTGACCTCCTTCACATTCAGTCTTTAGATGAAGGTCCAACCACGCTTCTTGATGCGGATTGCCAGAGGTGAAAGCATGTGGTTCAGAATCTCAGGTGAGATTTATGCCTTACCATATAGCTATCCAGCGTTTGCCAGAAGCTTAAGAAAAGCGGTCTGTCCGAGTGGCGTTGGTAGTAGCTGAGCTCTAACACCGTGACATTCCACTTCTGTACATTAAAGTCCAGAGGAACGTGATCATATTTGAGGTGGAAGGCTTTAATTTTGGCAAAGATGTCAATCGGAGATCCATCAGGCAAAAGGCCCGGCCAGCCTTTGAACTGCCAGGCAGGACCGTGCACGAAGACGGCCACCACACGGTCCCAGTCCTGAGGCGTGAGCTTGAGAGGCTGGTCCACGACTTTGTAGGGCACCATGAGGCTGAGCTGGGCGCCTCTTGGCTGGTGCATGCGGTGTCTTCTTCTCTGGATGAGAGTTTCACTTTGTCGTCGGCAGCCCTGCTTCTTCTTCTCGTCCGAGGGGACAAAGGTCATGTCCTGCAGAAGGTCCTTGGCGTTCAGCATGGTTATCAAGGAGGTGGGGGCGGCAGGGATGATGATGATGGGAGTCCGAGAGCCATTCTTGTGATGGGGGGGCGGTGCTGCTTGAGAAAGGGGTCTGGGTACTGGCTGTGCCACACATTCCATGGACTGTAGCGGTATCCCGTGGTAGGTGCCCATCGTGTCAATTTGGAAGCCTTCCGTGTCTTGTTTGGCTTTGAATCGTTCCTGAACATACCTGCTGTAGGCAGCTGGGGGCGGCTGCTTGGTAGGCAATGTGGGAGGCGCAGGTGCTGCCTTGGGGTCCGGGCGCTGTGGAGGCTGTGGCCCCGCCTCCCTGGCTTCCACAGAGCGCAGAATTGCAAAAATGTCGTCGGCAAAGGTCTTGCCCGTGCTCTGTAGGATGGTTGTGCGTGTCCTCCCCGCTCGCTCTCTGCTGACAATGTCCCGGGTCACATCCGCCTCCGCGTGCACAAAGCTCCTCCCTTTGCCGTTGGCCAAGGGACCAAGTAGGTCCGTCTTGATGGTGGATCTCTTGTTGGCCATGATTTTGACTTTGATGGCAGCAATTTTTTCCACGGACATGGTGTCAGACAGCGGCCTGATGTGGTCAGGCCGCACACTGCGTTCCTTGTGGCCCTGCAGGCGGGCGGCCCAGCTCTCCTTGTCGAGGCGCACACGCTCCTCCTCATCGTGGTCGATGCGGGGCCTCTTGGGTGCTTGTGGGGACACTGGGTGTGCAGCTCGCTTCCCTGGGGTGGATGGCTGCAGGCCGAGCTGTGCAGGGGCGCTGCGGTCGATACTTTCAGATGTGGATGTTTCGCCACTGAGATATGCAAGCAGGTCTTTTCGATCGGGTCTTCTCACCACGGGGATATTCTCATTCGCTGCGAGGTGCACGTAAACAGGATGGGAAAGGTGCACGTTGTTGAGGAGAAATAAGAGACACTCCAGCGTGTAGTGCTCCCTGGGTCGGCCTTGCGTTCCTGTCCCCCACACCACATAGTTGGTCTTCGTGGTCTTGGGCCAGGAGAACTCACGGCCGAAGATGACTTTGTCCTTCTGTACCACGATCTCCTTCTTCTGGATGTTGTACTGTCGCAGGACGCTGAGCACGTCTGCCATCTTCTGCTGGGTCCTGGCACACCGTTGCAGCTGCCTTCCTGCCTCACTTGGCTCTGTGTCTGCTGCTGCTGCCAGGCACCCACTCTGCAGTTCCCTTTATTGGTCTGAAATTAAGGAGATTACATGAAGGCGGGAGAAAACAAGGCACGGATTGGATTATAATATTACGTGCTTTCTTAAGAGTTGTGGTTCCCAAAAAAATCAATGGAAATAGGATTACTCTGGCAATTCACAAGTGTGTTAACCTAGATGCACATGAATAATAAATAGGGCTTGATTAAGGCAAAGATAAATATTTTCCTACAGGTAAAAGCCTTGGGCATGACTTCCCACCTAGACCTGTGCAGTTGGGAATTTGTGACTAGATCACCCTGTGAGGTTACTTTTCAAAGATCCCCCTTTCCACTCACACTTTGAACCAATTCAGGTCCACCTTCCTCTAGGGATGGCGTGTGCTCTGAGACACGCCTTCCATGCCCTGGCAGGCCGTTTACCACTTTACTGGAGCTTTCACTCTTGTTTATCCAGAGCTTCAAGGTCAGCAAGAGACAAGAAATTCTCAATCAGCCTGATCTTTGCTGAGCATGTACACATCTCTTGGATTGTATGTAGGCATTTAGGTTTCCAGGAATATTCGGGAGCTTTTCCCAACTCTTTATGGACATATCATTTCCCAGCTTTTCCTTCCAAGCTTTTTGGTCAGCTTGTTGTCCCAACCAAGGGTTTACACTTCAGACCATGAATATTAAATGATTGTTGCAGGTAATTCTTTTCTCTTGCTGGCTTTAAGTTTCTCTCTTTGTCTTTAATTTTTGCATTTCAATTATGATGTGTCTGGACTTGGGCCTGTTTGGCTTCTTATTTGGGGTTCTCCATGCCTCCTGAACTTGTGCGACTTTTTCCTTTACCAACTCAAGGAAGTTTTCTGCCATTATTTCTTCCAACACCTTCTCTATGCCTCTCTCCTTTCTGCCTCATCTGGAACACCTGCTATTATAACATTGTTATGTTTCACGTTGCTTCATGGTTTCCTTAAGCTCTTCTCCTATTTTTAATTTTTTTTTCTTTTTGATTCTCTGAGTGATATTTTCAACCTTGATCTAATTCTCTCATTTCATCTAGGGCTTCTCTGAATCTGCTATATATTCCTTCCTATGAGAGTTCTTTGTGTTATGTCTTTTTATCTCAGACTTCTTTTTTCATAGTTATTATATGAAACTAACCTATAATTTCTTCCTGTTGAGCATTTTTACCATCATTACTTTGAACTCTGTTTCAGATAAATATCTTGTTTCTGCTTCGTTGATATCTTCTTCTGGAAAATTCTCTAGTTTTTTCATTTGAGATTGTTTCTTAGTCTCCTCGTTTTGGCTGTCTGTTTTGGTTGCTGACTATGTATTAGATAGATCCTCTAACCTCTCAATATCTAGTGTCGCACAATGTTAAAGGCAGTTGCTGACTTATTAGATCAGGCATGGGCTCAAACCTCCAGACTGCCTCTCTACAGACGAATAGGATTCTGACTTGAATTGCCCCCAGGCAATTGTCCTCAGGTGTGATGAGAGTTTTTCCAATTGGGTGAAGCAGTTGCTTCTGCCTGGAGGCTCATTGTTATTTTTAATCTCTTAAGTGGCCTCAATTCAAGGTGTTTTCCAATAAGGTGTGTCAAATTTTTCCCCCTCATGCAAAGCAGGGGTCTATGTGGGATAGATGTTCTTTGCAGTCTGAGGGAATGACTCAACTCAGAAGTCTGCCTTCTGAGCTCTTTTCCCCAAGTCCCCAGTCCTGGCTTCTGCTCTCACAACTCCAGTGGATTTCACCTTCCCTCTGCTTGAGCACAGGGTGGGTGGTTCCACAGGAAATATTGTGCATTGGCTCTTTAAGAGGGTACCTCAATTTTCAGCTGTTACTCACTGGCAGACAACCCTTTGCTACTTTTCATGGCCAAATTTTATGTGGGTACTCTCTTCAGATTGTTTCTCTCACCTTGGGGGCTCAGGGTGGGAATCAGATTCCAGAGTTTCAGTGGCACCATCCACCCACAGCTGAGATATCTTTCCAGAACTTCAGGTGCTGTCTGTGGGTGTCTATCCAGACATTTTGTGCTCCCACCCCTCCTAACATTCTTTCTAGGTATCACTTTAGGTCCTCAGGTATCAAGGTCCCCTCCTGTGAGTTTTCCATTGATTATTCAGGAAGTTTTTCTGTATTTTAGTTGTAATACGTTTGTTGCTGGGAGCATGTCCATGCAGCATCTACTTACTATGCCACCATTTATTTCAAGGACATTGACCTGAAAACTTGTATGAAACAAGCAGTTCTAGGGGCAGCAACAGCAGCCTGAATGTTTTCTCTCTCACACACCACATTCATAGGGCTTCTCCACAGTATGGATTTTAACATGTAGAGTAAGAGATGTCTGAAGGTTTTCCCACATTCTTTAGGGTTTCTCACCAGTATGGATTCTCTGATGTGGAATCAGGGATGAACTTTGGCTAAAGACTTTTGCACATTGTTTACATATGAAAGGTTTCTCTCCAGTATGAATTCTCATGTGTTCTGTAAGGTGAGTAAGCTTTTTGAAGATTTTTTTTCACAAATGTTACATTCAAAGGTTCTCATTCCTATAGAATTCCTTGAATGATTCATCAAATCCAAATTGTATTTACTTCACTTCTCACATATGTCATATTTATATTCTCTTTTTTTTCTGGGAGGACCTACTGATCCAGAATATCTTTTAAGCTCACATTAATACTTTTCTCAAATCTGTTAAATTCTTGGTCTACCTCCTGAGTGAGAGTTTTACTGTGGCTCAATAAGATTTGCCCCTCATCCATACTTTGGTTTTCCTAAGGGCTGTCTAACTTACTACATTGGGAGACACTTCCAAATGTGGAATGCAAGGTCATTCCTCTTGTGGATCTTTGTAGCGAGCCGTCTGGAAGGCACATGGACATCCTTTTTAAGCTGGGCACTGGCAGAATCCTGTTCTCAGTATTTATTTCTTATTTTTATCCAAGTTCTTGGAATAAGGAACAAAAAGGACCTTGACCCACCCAGGTCTTGATATGCTAAAAACTGAGGAGCTTCCCAGATCTTGATGAATAGGATCTGGCCACACCCAAAACTCCTTTTGACCTTAAAATCCTTTTTGGAAACCAATAAATATGCTGTGTTGTCTGAGGGGAGTGTGACTGTTTCTCTATCAGAGGACAGGATGCCACTGGCACCCAGCTTCAATCTATTTCTGTCTCTTGTCTCTTCCTTTCTCTAATTTCTTAATGCCCAGCTCCTCCACTCAGGAACCTGTCTTTCTCCCTTTCTGTGCAGGACTCAAAAAAAGGAGAAAAACCACACCACAGATCTTTTCCTTGTCAAGCCATAATGTAACTCTTTCCATGATATGCCATTCTTTAAAGTTAACTATGTGGTTTCTGTTTTACTCTTTAAGTTTGAAGGATTAATTGTACAATACTCTGTTTGTAAAATGTTAAAAATTATAATGACATTGTAGGATATTACCATGCAATTTCAAGTATATTAGATCTGTTTTGAAAGGATTTCCTTTAAGAAGAGAGAATAATTTTTTTTGTATTACTCTGGGCCCTTGAAGCTTTACAAGAATCATCTCAGTTAAGACCTTGAAATTTTAACATGGAAAAAACCATCATACAAATATTTATATCCATCTATGATTTACTAGTTTTTGCATCAGCCATTCATATGCAAACTTGTTATCTACTTCCTGCTGGTTACTTGCCTTAGGGCAGGAATTTCAAAAGGGGCTGCTTAAAATGCTTTGGGAAACTAGCTTTAATTTGTCTTCCAGTTCATCTTCGCCATCTTTAAAGCTAAAATCTCTAGGGTTTTTATTCTGTACACAGAAAAGTGTCAAGCCCATCTCAAAAACTATGCGCACTCGTTTTTAAACTGGCCTTTTGGCTTTACATGAGCACAGAAATTCCCAACGCATTTATGAATTTGTAAAAGATTTAATTCATTAGCTGGAAAAAGGAAAGATGGTGAAAATGAGGCCTCTTATGGTAGTTTTCTTAGAGAGTGGCATCCATATTGTATTGACAGGTGGCTTCCTTCCCCCACATCCTGCTTAATTTTGGGGAAGTTTCAGTTATGGTCTTGCTTCTACTTTTTTCCCCCCAATTTTTATTTTTTATTTTTAAGGAAAAAAGGTTTTAAGATAAATAATTATTGGCAGTTGCTGAGAAATTCCTTTAGTCCTTTCTATTTGGTTACAAGTAGTTTACACATGGAGGAGGTGCATATGGTATTCTTAAAGATTTGAACCCTTCCACTCCAGGCTGTAAGGCCATGGCTGCACCCAGCTTAGACATTCTTTTTTTAAGGTTTTTTTTATTAAGGTATTATATGTGTACATAGCTTACCATTGTCCCACCCCCACCTCACATTCATGCCCTCCCTCCCCAGAGTTCTGTGTTCGTTGGTTGTACTTATATTCATGCATACCTGTCCTTCGGTTGTTCTCTTATCTCCCCCAAGGTCTCCTTCCCCTCCCCGCTGTCATTTGACAATCTGCTTGTTTTATGGTGACTATCTCAGAATCACATGAATAGAATCTGCTCCTCATTTGGCAGTCTGCTTGTTTTATGGTGACTATGTCAGGACCATACCAATAGAGTCCGCTCCTCCTCTGGTTCACACCGCCCGCGTCCGTCCCACTGCTTCCCCTGGGACACACGGCTCACTTGGGGCACACGGCCTCCTGGGACACACAGCTCACCCGGGGCACACAGCCCCCCTGGGACACACGGCTCACCTGGGCCACACAGCCCCCTGGGACACACAGCCACTTAGACATTCTTAAACTCACCTGCGCCAAATCAAGATCATCACCAATTAAAATAGGAATTTTCTCTGGACTTTCTGCTGAGTATTGCTCATGCAACTGCTTTCTGAGCTTTTCCCAGATTTCATCAGCAAAACTTGAGAAAGAAATCAAGAATTTGACTACACTTAACAAAGCATCTATGAACTTTGAGCATAGTCTTAACTTATAATATTAGCCATTGTTTTACACCTAGCTATTCAAGTGAATTCACAATTCACAATACACTTCCCAAAAAGTTACCTTAACCTGCGAGCACACAGTGGAAGCGACCCCCTCACCTATTTTCCCTCCGTACTCAGGTCTCTGTTCGGGCGCCAAAATGTGGTGTGGTGTTTCTTCTTTTTCCACGTCCTGCACGGAAAGGGAGAAAAACAAGTTGCTGAGGGGAGGAGCTGGGGACTAAGAAACTAGAGAAAGAGACAAGAGACAGAAATAGATTCAATCTGGGTGCTTTCTCTCTGATTGAGAGACTGTCACACTCACCTCAGACAACACAGCCTATTTATTGGTTTTCAAAAGGGATTTTATGATCAAAAGGATTTTTGGGTGTGCCCAAATCCTATTCATCAAGATCTGGGTAAGCTCCTTATTTTTTGGTACAAAATTTAGCATATAAAGACCTGGGTGGGTCAAGGTCCTTTTTGTTCCTGATTCCAAGCACGTGGATAAAAATAAGAAATAAGTACTGAGAACAGGATTCTTCCAGTGCCCTCAGGCTCAGCTGATAAGAATTAAGAGTATCCAAGCGAGACCGAAACAAGATGGCGGACTAGGAAGTCTTCTAAGCCGCCATCTCCTCAACAATTTGGAAAAAAACAACAGATAAAATTGAAAGGGATCGCACCAGACCCACAGGAAAGCTGGCAAAATGGGAAGGCTACAACTAGACACCAAGCAGGGCACTGCTGCTGCCATGTGGAGTTTAAAACTACTGCGAAACCGGACCTGCCGGAGCTGCTGCCACTGGGAATGAGGGAAGCCAGACCTCGCTCCGCCCTGGGGCCCAAGGACTGGGCCAGCCCGCTGGCCATGGGAACCAGGGAGCTGTTATGGGACCTTCGGCACCTGCCCACAACCATCCCGAGGAGCTGTCGCGGCATCTCCCAGCCTGCGGCCAGCTGGGCCCAGTCTCTGCACGCACCTTACTGGTGGGGAGCTGGTGTGGCACCTTCCCTTTGCACCCCGGCAAGTCTTTCCACTGCTAGCAGCCTGCTCCAAAGCTTACGCCACTACTGCCATGTGGATTTTAATACTACAGGGGAAATTGAGACACTAGAGCTACCGTCGCTGCCGCACCCGCCGTCGCCCCCGAGAATGGGAATCCACCGAAATCAGAGCTCACTACGTCCCGGGCTCAGAGAGAGTGTGGCTTCAGAACTTAGCCTCTGCGTCCACAGCAGCTCCGCTTCCACACCAAAGGAGACACCATTGAGGGGTAACTCTCCGCCCGCAGCCATCTCAGCCCACCCACAACCTTCCCAGCACACCTGCCGTGCTGGTGAGGAGCCAGCACGGCACCTTCCGTTAGCGGCCACAGCGAGTCCTCCCTCAGCCGCTGCATGGCCAAGCCGAAGCTCCTGCCACTGCCGCCATATGAACTTTAAAACTACAGTGGAAATTGAACCACAGGAGCGACCGTCGCTGCCACACCAGCCACCGCCACCCGCCTCCACCGCTGCAAATAAAGGAAATCCACCGAGAACAGAACTCACTATGCCCTGGGTTCAGAGAGTGGGCGGCCTCAGAACTTAGCCTCCGCATCCGCAGCTGCTTCCACACCGAACGAGACAGCTTTGAGGGCGGTCTACCCGCCTGCAGCCATCTCAGCCAGCCTGCAACCATGCCAGCCTGCCTGCCGTGCTAGCAAGGAGCTAGCGTGGCCCCTCCAATATGCGACCCCAGCGCCCAAGAGGGGTCGTGTGCCCTAGGTGAGCCATATGTCCAGAGGGCCCTGTGCCCCAGGTGAGCCGTGTGTCCCAGGGGGCCCAGTGCCCCGGATGAGCCGTGTCCCCCAAAGGGGCTGGGTGTCCCGGGTGAGCCGTGTGTCCCAGGGGGCCCTGTGCCCCGGGTGAACCGTGTGTCCCTAGGGAAGCAGTGGGACCCAGGGGAAAGGGCGGTGAGAACCAGAGAAGGAGCGGACTCTATTCATGTGGTCCTGAGATAGCCACCATAAAACAAGCAGACTGCCCAATGAGGAGCAGATTCTATTCATGTGATCCTGAGATAGTCACCATAAAACAAGCAGATTGTCAAATGACAACAGGGAGGGGAAGGAGACCTTGGGGGAGATAAGAGAACAACCGAAGGACTGGTATGCATGAATACAACCAACGAACACAGAACTCTGGGGAGGGAGGGCATGAATGGGAGGTGAGGGGGGGGAGCAATGGTAAGCTATGTACACATATAATACCTTGATAAAAAAAATTGGGGGGAAAAAAAGAGTATCCAAGTGGCCGAGACTGGTTTGGCTCATTTAGAGCATCGGTCTGTGGACTGAAGGGTCCCGGGTTCGATTCGGGTCAGGGGCATGTACATTCGTTGCAGGCACATCCCCGGTAGGGGGTGTGCAGGAGGCAGCTGGTTGATGATTCTCTCTCATCGACGTTTCTAGCTCTCTATCTCTCTCCCTTTCTCTCTGTAAAGTGTCAATTATATATATATATATATATATATATATAGTTAAAAAAAAAAAAGAGTATCCAAGTGCCTTCCCAGACAGCTGTCTATAGTTTTTGGTTACTACACCTTGTAAATCTTTTCTCCAAGGCATGAAGGGATCTTTTGGAATACTGATAAATATTTCTTAAACTATGTGGGAGATGTAGTTACAGAAAAATTTTCATGTTGCCTTAATTCACTGGGGATTTACATATTTTGTACTTTTCTGTATACATTATAATTACTTTGGATTTTTTTTTCTTAGAGAGAGAAATGGAAATGAAGAAAAAAAGAGAAACATCCATTGCTGCCTACCACATGTCCCCTACTGGGAGTCAAGCTCACAACACCAAATCCCAGCATGTGCTCTGATCAGGAACTAAACCTATGACCTCCATGCTCAATCCGTTGAACACAATGGCCTGACAGGATTGAATTTTTTTTTCTTTATGCTTTTCTATCTTTATTCTTCTATTTGTTCGTTTGTTTGTTTGTTTGTAATCAGAAAACACTGGAACAGATTGTGTGTAATTATTGCAATTTGGATTGACAAAAAATATCTTCTGCCATGAAGTTTGGATATAGACTCTTTCAGAATTGAGAGAGAAATGATCTTTAAAAAAGCTGACTTTACTTAGAAACAACAAGTTCTTTTTTTTTCCTCCCAACCCCCATCATTTAGGAGATGGTCTCTTCTCCACTCCTCAATTCTGAGTAGGAAGCAGGGAAAAGAAAACAATTTCTTCCTAGTGGGCTACACAAGTTTTAGAAACATCAGGGGTCTCTTTGAAGATTTGACAAAAGGAGCTTTAGAATCAGGAACTTCTGCAAAATGACAAAAGGAGCTTTAGAATCGGGAACATCGGCAAAACTAAGTTTGAACCAGGTCTGACGGCAATCTCCTTGGGGGAAGTAATTAAAGATTCTGTAAATGTTGTAATTGCCAAAAATACACATAGTCAGCATATATTCTCCCAACACACACTGCAATGCAGTTTAGACTGCAAAGGAGGCCCCATCATATGTCTTTTGTACAGTGCTCATTAACTCATCAAATTAACTTGAGCTTTAATCCTATCATTTTAAAACCATTTAAGCATCCACCTAAGGAGTGACATACGTAGTCTAGTGCCTGGTACAGAGGAGGCCTTTGACAATTAACATGATAAGCCCACCATTGCTCTCACAAGTCTCGAGTGGAGGGTTCTTGCATCAGCCTTGAACTTCCCATGGACCTCGGTCTGCCTGGTAGCATGCCTGAGATTGACTTACTTACAATTTCTTTCCTCCTTGAGTTTAGCAATAAAATATTCTATTAAAATGGGTGGCTGGTGAAATTATATAAGTCAAGAGGATTCTTTTCCCGAGCCCTCTGAATCAGTCCCAGAACAGTCATCTGAGGGGAGTTCCTAGTAAGCTAGACCAGCATCGTTGTAAATTTCCTTGGGCAGTAACTGTGAAACCGCCGGATGCTTATCTTTTTAGTAAAGGAAAATATCTGCTTTGCCCACACATAATTTAAAAGGGCTGATTTTATTTAGCATTGTGTCACTTGGCTGCCCTCCAGTGTCTCTGTGAATATTCTGGGGAGAAACAGGTGGGAAATATGCTTTATTTTATTTCTCAAGCTCGCATGAAACAGCAAATGGCAGAAACAGCAGTCTGATATGTTGGAGATAATTGCCATTTAATTCTGGATTTGATAAGTTAATGAGCACTGTACAGAAGGCATATGATGGGGCCTCATTTGCAGCCTAAACTGCATTGCAGTGTGTATTGGGGGAATATATGCCGACAGTGTGTATCTTTGGCAATTACATTTTTCAGCACAAGCACTAATCCTGCCAAATACAACATTTACAGAAATCTGATGCGATCTATCTGTTGAAAAGGCTTTCCTGTAATTAAGCTGATAAAATATACAATAGTTGGTGAAGACTAAACAACATCTATGGATCTTGATTTTGGGGGCACGTCACGTTCTTTCTAGGCTGTGCAATGGGATGGCTGGTGAAATGCTTCCAGAGGTTGCTGCATCTTTGGGATGGAGATAGCAACACAGTCTAGGTTCAGCTGCCTTCCTGAGTAGACTGCTTTCTCACTAAGAACTGGCACGAGGCCTGGTCCTGTGCACTTGAAATGCAAGGTGTTCAAAGGCATAATCTCTTCCGTTTGCTGCCATTCTTGCCTTTCAGCTAAATCTGGCATATAGTTAATAGAGAGATTCAAGGCATCTTAGTTGAATAGCCTTTCTCCCGTGAGAGGTTTACTATGGGGGTGAGCTGAAAGGCAATGAACAAGATGCTATAAATGTGAACTTTTGTTTTCAAGACTCAGTATTTTAGTTTGGGTCCCCCCAGGTGTAGGCCCTGAAAAAAGATTACATGCCATTAGTTTATTTGGGAGGTTCAGGGAACACTGGCCAGGTAATGAAGAAGTAATATGGGGAATGTGGTCAATACCAGATGAATTAGGCTAATTAACTTGTGGGTGGCTGTAGCTTAACCTCAGAAATCGTGTAGCACACATCCCTCCGGATTGTCCCAGCTGAGAGAGGCAAGGGACCCAGGTACTGCTATCACTGACCTACTAGTATTATGTGCATCTGTATTTACTATTGTTTTTGTTATTTCTTGATGGATCAACTTTAAACATTATCCATTAACTTCCATCCATGAAACTGAGGATTTATCTCACTTAGATACCTCTGGAAATAATCACTTCCCCTCTCTGGGTTTGCCTTCTAATCATTTTAATGGTAGTTTGGGAGTAATAATTTAATTGTTGTGATCAAATTTATCAGTCTCATTTTTGTGCCCTGCTTAAGACTTTCACTTATGTCAAGGTCATGAGATAGTCTTCCATATTATCTTCTAAGAATTGTATCGTTTTTGTCTTTTTATTTTTAGAACCACAATCTAATTGATTTTTAACATGGTGTAGGCTACAGAACAAATTTACATTTTCTGAATAAAAGCATATATTAATAGTATAATAACCAACAAAGGGCTCACTTTCATAATATATAAAGAAAATAAACAAATCAACAAGAAAAATATTATCCAACAAAAACATGCAAGAATGTTGAAAAAAGACTGCAGATAAGGATATTCAAATGACCAATCAATGTTTTAAAAAAGTTACTTAACCTCATTTGTAAGAATAGAAGTATAAATTCAAACTATATAAGAAACAATTTTAGCGGAGGACTGAGAAGGTGGGGCAGTTCTGTACCGTGCTGCCTTCCACTGGTTAAGACCTCCAAGAGCAAAGGCCTACCAAGGTGAGGATGCCCCTACTGTCACCTGTAGAGGGGCAGCACTGAGCTGGCCAATATTTGTGGTGGTACTGCTTGTCCTGTCTCAGGGGAAGCGTTCCATTAAGTCTGAAAGACTAAGACATCTCGGGGACTCTCTGTCACCGCCCGCGGCCTGCTCTGCCAGGCCTTTGCGCGCGCTGTGCTGGCGCTGCACCTTCCATTGGCAGACCCGGAGAATCCTCTATCCGCTGCCACATGGCCAGGCCAAAGCATCAGACACTACCACCATGCGGATTTTAAAACTACAGGGGAAATTGAGCCACAGGAGCTACCATCGCTGCTGCACCCACCGCTGCCCCCAAGAATGGGAATCCACCGAAATCAGAGCTCACTACACACGGGGCTCACAGGGAGTGTGGCTTCAGAAATTAGCCTCTGCATCCACAGAAGCTCCACATCCGCAACAAAGAGGACACCATTGAGGGCGGACTATCCCCATGCAGCCATCACAGCCCGCCCACAATCTTCCCAGCACACCCACCATGCTGGGAGGGAGATGGAGCGCGCTGGTGAGGAAATGGCACGGTGCCTTGCATTACCCACCCAGGCGAGCCCATCCTCCGATGCCACATGGCCAAGCCAAAGCTCTCACCACCACCGCCATGTGAACTTTAAAACTACAGTGGTAATTGAACCACAGGAGCGACCGTCAATATTGCACCTGGCACCGCCACCCGCCACTGCCGCTGAGAATAATGGAAATCCACCAAGAACAGAGCTCACCACGCCTTGGGCTCAGGGAGTGGGCGACCGCAGAACTTAGCCTCCATGTCTGCAGCTGCTCCGCTCCCACACCGAACGAGACACCATTGAAGGTGGTCCCCCCGCCTGCAACCATCTCAGCCCAACTGCAGCTGTCCCAGCCTGCCCGCCATGCTAGCAAGGAGCTAGCGCGGCGCCTCCAATATGCGACCCCAACACCCTAGAGGGGCCGTGTGCCCCGGGTGAGCCGAGTGTCCCAGGGGGCCGAGTGCCCCGGGTGAGCCGAGTGTCCCATGGGGCCGAGAGCCCCGGGTGAGCCGAGTGTCCCAGGGGGCCGAGTGCCCCGGGTGAGCCGAGTGTCCCAGGGGGCCGAGTGCCCCGGGTGAGCCGAGTGTCCCAGGGGGCCGAGTGCCCCGGGTGAGCCGAGTGTCCCATGGGGCCGAGAGCCCCGGGTGAGCCGAGTGTCCCAGGGGGCCGAGTGCCCCGGGTGAGCCGAGTGTCCCAGGGGGCCGAGTGCCCCGGGTGAGCCGAGTGTCCCAGGGGGCCGAGTGCCCCGGGTGAGCCGAGTGTCCCATGGGGCCGAGTGCCCCGGGTGAGCCGAGTGTCCCAGGGGGCCATGTGCCCCGGGTAAGCCGTACCCCCCAAAGGGGAAGGGTGTCCCGGGTGAGCCGTGTGTCCCAGGGGGCCGAGTGCCCCGGGTGAGCCGAGAGTCCCAGGGGGCCGAGTGCCCCGGGTGAGCCGAGAGTCCCAGGGGGCCGAGTGCCCCGGGTGAGCCGAGTGTCCCATGGTTCCGAGTGCCCCGGGTGAGCCGAGTGTCCCAGGGGGCCATGTGCCCCGGGTAAGCCGTACCCCCCAAAGGGGAAGGGTGTCCCGGGTGAACCGTGTGTCCCAGGAGGCCGAGTGCCCCGGGTGAGCCGAGTGTCCCAGGGGGCCGAGTGCCCCGGGTGAGCCGAGAGTCCCAGGGGGCCGAGTGCCCCGGGTGAGCCGAGTGTCCCAGGGGGCCGAGTGCCCCGGGTGAGCCGAGTGTCCTAGGGGGCCGAGTGCCCCGGGTGAGCCGAGTGTCCCATGGGGCCGAGTGCCCCGGGTGAGCCGAGTGTCCCAGGGGGCCGAGTGCCCCGGGTGAGCCGAGTGTCCCAGGGGGCCATGTGCCCCGGGTAAGCCGTACCCCCCAAAGGGGAAGGGTGTCCCGGGTGAGCCGTGTGTCCCAGGGGGCCGAGTGCCCCGGGTGAGCCGAGAGTCCCAGGGGACCGAGTGCCCCGGGTGAGCCGAGAGTCCCAGGGGGCCGAGTGCCCCGGGTGAGCCGAGAGTCCCAGGGGGCCGAGTGCCCCGGGTGAGCCGAGTGTCCCAGGGGGCCGAGTGCCCCGGGTGAGCCGAGTGTCCCAGGGGGCCGAGTGCCCCGGGTGAGCCGAGTGTCCCAGGGGGCCGAGTGCCCCGGGTGAGCCGAGTGTCCCATGGGGCCGAGTGCCCCGGGTGAGCCGAGTGTCCCAGGGGGCCGAGTGCCCCGGGTAAGCCGTACCCCCCAAAGGGGAAGGGTGTCCCGGGTGAACCGTGTGTCCCAGGGGGCCGAGTGCCCCGGGTGAGCCGAGAGTCCCAGCGGGCCGAGTGCCCCGGGTGAGCCGAGAGTCCCAGGGGGCCGAGTGCCCCGGGTGAGCCGAGAGTCCCAGGGGGCCGAGTGCCCCGGGTGAGCCGAGTCTCCCAGGGGGCCGAGTGCCCCGGGTGAGCCGAGTGTCCCAGGGGGCCGAGTGCCCCGGGTGAGCCGAGTGTCCCAGGGGGCCGAGTGCCCCGGGTGAGCCGAGTGTCCCAGGGGGCCGAGTGCCCCGGGTGAGCCGAGTGTCCCAGGGGGCCGAGTGCCCCGGGTGAGCCGAGTGTCCCAGGGGGCCGAGTGCCCCGGGTGAGCCGAGTGTCCCATGGGGCCGAGTGCCCCGGGTGAGCCGAGTGTCCCAGGGGGCCGAGTGCCCCGGGTAAGCCGTACCCCCCAAAGGGGAAGGGTGTCCCGGGTGAACCGTGTGTCCCAGGGGGCCGAGTGCCCCGGGTGAGCCGAGAGTCCCAGGGGGCCGAGTGCCCCGGGTGAGCCGAGAGTCCCAGGGGGCCGAGTGCCCCGGGTGAGCCGAGTGTCCCAGGGGGCCGAGTGCCCCGGGTGAGCCGAGAGTCCCAGGGGGCCGAGTGCCCCGGGTGAGCCGAGTGTCCCAGGGGGCCGAGTGCCCCGGGTGAGCCGAGTGTCCCAGGGGGCCGAGTGCCCCGGGTGAGCCGAGTGTCCCAGGGGGCCGAGAGCCCCGGGTGAGCCGAGTGTCCCAGGGGGCCGAGTGCCCCGGGTGAGCCGAGTGTCCCAGGGGGCCGAGTGCCCCGGGTGAGCCGAGTGTCCCAGGGGGCCGAGTGCCCCGGGTGAGCCGAGTGTCCCAGGGGGCCGAGTGCCCCGGGTGAGCCGAGTGTCCCAGGGGGCCGAGTGCCCTGGGTGAGCCGAGTGTCCCAGGGGAAGCAGTGGGACCCAGGGGAAGGGGCGGTGAAAACCAGAGGAGGAGCGGACTCTATTCATATGGTCCTGAGATAGTCACCATAAAACAAGCAGACTGCCAAATGAGGAGCAGATTTTATTCATGGGGTCCTGAGATGGTCACCATAAAACAAGCAGATTGCCAAATGACAGCGGGGAGGGGAAGGAGACCTGGGGGGAGATAGGAGAACAACCGAGGGACTGGTATGCATGAACATAAGTGCAACCAATGAACACAGAACTCTGGGGAGGGAGGGCATAAATGGGAGGTGGGGGGGGGGGGTAATGGTAAACTATGTACACAGAAAATACCTTAATAAAATAAAATTAAAAAAAAAAAGAAACAATTTTATATTCTTAGATGACAAAATACTTAAAAAGACTACAATAGCAAGTGTTGGCAAGAATGTATAACATTACAGACTCTCCTGAACTGCTGGTGAAAACATGAATTATTAAAATAATCTTGAAATTATTTGACATTATCTAGTCAAGTTAAACATACACATACCCTATAATACAGGAATTTTACTCTTTGGTGCACATAAGCACAAAGAGATGTGTTCAAGAATTTTATAGCAATACTAGTGGCCCGGTGCACAAAATTCATGCATGGAGGCGGGGGGTGGTTTCCCTCAGCCTAGCCTGTACCCTCTCCAATCAAACATCCCCCTTGCAATCCGGGACACCAACTCCTAACTGTACGCCTGCCTGATCGCCCCTAACTGCCTCTGCCTGCTTGCCTGATTTCATCCCCAACTGCCCTCCCTTGCTGGCCTGGTAGCCCCTAGCTTCCCTCCTCTGCTGCCTTGATCTCACCTCCAACTGCTCTCCCCTACCGCCTCCTCTACACTCGTCAGCTGTAAGCCTGGCTTCTGGCTGAGCAGTGCTCTCCCTGTAGGAGCACACTGACTACCAGGGGAAAACTTCTGTATTGAGCATCTGCCCCCTGGTGGTCAGTGCATGTCATAACAACTGGTCATCCCCCATTCGGTTGATTTTCATATTAGCCTTTTATTATATAGGATAGGATTGCTTAAATTAGGAGCGGGGGGAGAAGCCTTTTTCATCAGGAGGAGATGCTCTTGGCAGACAAAAATACATAATCCTTATATCTGGACTGATAGCCAGCCATATACACCTTTCAACCAAACTGATCATTAAAAAATTAAACTGCTGCCCTAACCAGTTTGGCTCAGTGGATAGAGTGTTGGCCTACAGACTGAAGGGTCCCAAGTTCGATTCTGGTCAAGGGCTTGTACCTTGGTTGTGGGCACATTCCCAATAAGGAGTGTGCAGGAAGCAGCTAATCGATGTTTCTCTCTCGTTGATGTTTCTAACTCTCTATCTCTCTCCCTTCCTCTCTGTAAAAAATCAATTATATATATATATATATATATATATATTTAAAAATTGAACTGATTTCTTACACTTTACACCAAACAGCTATTGCCCTTAAAACCCCTCCTCAGCCCCCACCTTAGGTTCTGCTTTCACAGTTCACCCAGGTTAGGTTCTGATTGATTGGTTTCTATACCAGTCAGCTTCAAAAGCTCTGCCTCCTAGGAAGCCAATGGCTCCTGTCACTTCATCCAGATTTGGTTCTGATTGATCAGTTTTTATGCCAGTGTCAAAAGCTCCACCTTCTAGGCAGCCATTGGCACTTCACCCAGATTTGGTTCTGATTGGTTGGTTTCTATGCCAGATAGCATCTCTGGGCCTATCAATGGACCTAATCAGAGAGGCGGGGCTAATCAGCAGCTCCAGGGGAAGCCCAAGAGAAAGAGAGGCATGGCTGCTGGCCAGTCCTGGAGTGAAAGAGAGAGGCAAGTGCTGATCAACAGCTGCCATGGAGGCTACAGATCAGACCCTGCTTCTCTCTCCAGGTGGCAGTCAGCACTGACTTCCAGTTGGTGGAGCCTTCAGTCATTTTGTGTGTTACAGGCCCTGGGTTTTTATATATTAGGATATGTTTCTCTGGAGGAAATTCTGTGACTCCTGAAAGGGTAATTGTGGAGATATCTTGGAAGGGGAAAGATGACTGTTAGCATGCATTGAACTGAGCTGACAGTGGTTTCAAATCCTAAGGGCAGTTGAGGGGCTGATACATGGACTTCCACCTCATGATCCCACGATGGCTGCTGCAGCTTCAAGCACCGCCACCTCACAGTGTGTTTTCTAAAGTGATAAATCAGCCGAAACCGGCATGACTCAGTGGCTAGAGCGTCAGCCTGCAGACTGAAAGGTCCCGGGTTTGATTCCAGTCAAGGGCACATCCCTGATGGGGGGTGTGCAGGAGGCGGCTGGTCAATATATCTCTCTCATGGATGTTTCTGACTCTCTGTCCCTCTCCCTTCCTCTCTGTGAAAAATCAATAAAATATATATAGTGAGAAATTATGAAGGTAGCTGAGACAGTGAAAGTGAAAGAGAGCTCTTTGTGAGTACTTATCTCCTTCTTTCATGGAGAGAGAATGTCCCCAGCTGACTTTTCTTTAGAACTCACTGGGTTGCATGTCATCCCTGAGTACAGAGGAGGATGGGCATATAAGCACTTGGGGAAAAGGCAAGAGAAGAAGGTGTTAGGAACAGTCATTAGGTGGTCAAGCTGTGATGTTTGCCATAGGGAGTGTCCCAGGTATTCTTCGTGTTAGTTTCATACTGCTGCTGTCACAAATTACCACAGACTAGTGGTTAAAACAACACACATTATTATCTTACAGATCTGGATGTCACATGAAGGTCACATGTCCAAAATAGGTAGAATCAAGGTGTCAGTGTGGCTGTGTTCCTTTTGGAAGCTCTGGGTGGAAACCCACTTCAAGCTTCTGCAAGCTGCCTTCCTCCATGACTTGAGGCCCCTTCCAGAGCATCTGACTCTGGCTTCCACTTCTGTCCTCACATCTTCTTCTCTGGTCTAAACTTTTTCTCCCTCTTCCAATTTTTAATAACCCTCCTGATTACTATGACTCCACCGGGATAATCCAGTACAATCTATCTCTCTGTCTAATCACATCTGCAAATCCCCCTTTCCATGTAAAGTAACATAGTCACAGGTTCTGGGGATCAGGATGTGGACACCTGTGGGGACCCATTATTCAGCCTACCACACCCCACATGAATCCTTGCAAACCTCTTCTTTCTGAACACAGACTAATGGCTCCTGGAGGAAGGCTGGAAACTAAATGAAATTGCAGACTCACCAGACACTTTATACATCTGCCTACTTAAATGTCCGTGGTTAACATTCAAAAAGTTAGCTCAGGCCATTGTCCACCTCAGAAAGTTCTCCACCCAGTTCTTGAGAGGAGATACACAAAACAAATTGGGATTTGGGGGAGGGGGAGTTGGGGGGAATGTCATTCCTGGGTTGAGGGAAATACTGTTTTTTAGACTATCTAACAGCATCCCCGAGTGCCCAGAAACCAAAAAAAAAAAAAAGGAGGAGCTAACAGTTTGCCAAAGAAGCAGAATATTTAACCCAATGGGTTCAGCTTTGCTGTGCCTCAGAATCAGGAGGCGAGGGTGCCCAAGCCCTAACCTCCGAGACTCAGATGTAAATGATCTAAGGCTGGGCCCCAACCCAAGCAGCTTAACTCCCCCGCCCCCAAGTGATTGTCTGTTCAGCTGAAACCCCTGAGTTCAGCCTAGTAATAAGTATGGCCTGAAAGGCTACTAGGCGCTGGGTTTTTTAAAATAAATATGACAGGGCTCCTCTTCTCAAATAGCTTCCAGTCTAGATAGACTATAAGAGCTGGAAGAGTTGTTGACCACAACTAACCGTGTGATGTAAAGCAAATTACTTAACTTCTCTGTGCCTGATTCCTCATTTGTAGGAATGAAGGTAATAAGAGTTCCTGCCTTGCAGAAACCGGTTTGGCTCAGTGGTAGAGCATCTGTCTGTGGACTAAAAGGTCCTGGGTTCGATTCCGGACAAGGGCATGTATATTGGTTGTGGGCACATCCCTAGTGTTGTGTGTGCAAGAGGCAGCTGGTCGATGTTTCTCTCTCATCGACATTTCTAGCTCTCTATCTCTCTCCTTTCCTCTCTGTAAAATATCAATTATATATATATATATATATATATATATATATATATATATATATATTTTAAAAAGAGTTCCTGCTTTACAGTGTTGTTAAGAGAGTTAAATGATATAATAATGTACATAATGCACTTAGTAGGGTGTCTGGCACACAAGTATTAGGAGTTCCTAGCAAGTGCCAGGAACAGAAAATGCATGACCCACTTGCTGCCACCCCCATTCCTCAGGGCAGAAATAGCTGATCTGAATGACCTTTCCTACTGCATATAGACAGAGCTTCTGAATTCTTCTGTCTACTTCTTCACTAGGCGGGGAGTTGGAGATTCAATGTGCCGTGCAAATTCCCTCTACATTTTTATTTAAGGAAACTGAGGCTCAGGGAGGCCAGGTTCATTGGATGAGCCAATGCAGAACTGGGAGGAGAATCCAAATTTTCAGGGGCAGTTACTGAAGGATCCTTCCCTGGCAGGATCAACGTGAAGTTCTCTGAGATACATCAGATACAATCAAACAATTAGCAAATGGCAGGTGTCAGGGCTCTGTTAGTGGGAGTGGTTTTTTAATTTTTTAATTTTTTAATTTATTAAGGTATTATATGTGTACATAGCTTACCATTGCCCACCCCCGCCCCCACCTCCCATTCATGCCCTCCCTCCCCAGAGTTCTGTGTTCGTTAGTTGTACTTATATTCATGCATACCAGTCCTTCGGTTGTTCTCTTATCTCCCCCCAGGTCTCCTTCCCCTCCCCGCTGTCATTTGACAATCTGCTTGTTTTATGGTGACTATCTCAGGACCATAAGAATAGAATCCACTCCTCATTTGGCAGTCTGCTTGTTTTATGGTGACTATGTCAGGACCACACGAATAGAATCCGCTCCTCCTCTGGTTCACACCACCCCTCCCCCCGGGTCCCACTGCTTCCCCGGGGCACACGGCTCTCCCAGGACACCCGGCCCCCTTGGGGCATACAGCTCACCCGGGGCACATGGCCCCCTGGGACACACAGCTCACCCAGGGCACACGGCCCCCTGGGACACACAGCTCACCCGAGGCACATGGCCCCCACGGACACACGGCTCACCCGGGGCACTGGGTTTACGAATTGGAGGTGCCACACTAGCTCCTCGCTAGCACGGTGGGCAGGCTGGGATGGCTGTGGGCGGGGAGACCGAACTCCAAGGAGTCTCAGCTGAACGGCTGCTGACACGGAGGCCAAGCTCCAAAGCTGCCCACTCCTTGGGCCCGGGGTGGAGTGAGCTCTGTTCTCGGTGGGCTTCCCTCACTCATGGCGGCGGCGGCGGCGGCAGGTGCAGCGGAGGCGGTGGATTTTGTGGCTCAATTTCCACTGTATTTTTAAAATCCACATGGTGGCAGTGGAGCCCCTCCTTTGGGTCCCGGTAGAGGCTCCGGCTCGGCCCTGCGGTGGTGGGCCTGAAGGGCAAAAGGCGAAGGGCTCCCCAGGGCCGAGAACAGAAGGCGCTGCACCATCTCCTCACCAGCACGGCGGGCGGGCTGGGATGGCTACGGGCGGGGAGACTGCCCTCAAAGGTGTCTTGTTTGGTGTAGAAGCGAAGCAGCTGTAGACACGGAGGCTAAGTTCTGAGGCTGCCCACTCCCTGAGTCCGGGGCATAGTGAGCTCTGTTCTCCGTGGATTTCCCTTATTTGCGGTGGCAGTGGTGTGTGCGGTGGGGGGTGCGGCAGCGACGGTCACTCCTGTGGTTCAATTTCCACTGTAGCTTTAAAATCCACATGGTGGCAGTGGCGGAAGCTTCAGGCCCGCCATGCAGTGGTGGAGGAAGGACTCGCCGGGGCTGTGAACGGAAGGTGCTGCGCCAGCTCCTCACCAGCACGGCAGGCGGGCTGGGACAGCTGCAGGCTGGGATGGTTGTGGGCAGGGAGACCACGCTCAAAGGCTTCTCATCAGGGCAGGAGCGGAAGGCATGGCAGAGGCCAGGCATCAGCTCCCTCGCTCCCACAGCGGGCCCCCTCCCTGGGCCTGGGGCAGGGCGGAGGGAGATCTGGCTTCCCTCATTCCCGGCGGCAGCAGCTCCGCCAGGGCTGATTCCAAAGAGCTTAACCATTGCAGCATACCTTTTAGCTTTACATATCCATAGCTTCATAAAGCAGATTCATTTAAATTTGCCATGCTCCTAAAGTCCCAGTGCTTCTCCCTCCATCATAACACTTACTACGTTATATTGAATCTGTCCTGCCCACTTAAGGGTCTCTCCCACAAGACTCAGATCCTTCAGCAACTACCCCCTGGCACGTACACATGCGTGGCATACACATCTCCTCTACCTGTATCCTACTCATCTTTCATTTCTATGCTTATAAGTTACTTCTCCTCCAGGTACCCTGCCTAACCTGTCAGGTGTTTCTGCTATATGCACCAGAATCAACCTGTATTTCCCTTGTCTTAACAATTGTCAAAATATATGGAATATGTTCTCTGATTATAGTGCAATTAACCTAGTTATTGTAAGTCCTCATAATATGTGAAAATTAAGAAACTGACAAGTACTGTAGGATCTCACTTATATGCGAAATCAAAAATAGTCAAATTCATAGTAACAGAGAGTAAGGTGGCAGTTTCCAGGGGCTGGCAGAAGGGCAAATGGAGAGATGTTGATCAAAGGGCACAAACTTTCAGTTAAAAGATGAATACATTCTGGAGACCTAGTGAACAGCATGGTGAATATAGTTAATAACAATATATTAAATACTTGAAATTTGCCAAGAAGATAACTCTAAAGTGTTCTCAACCCACACCATAAAAATGGTAGCTATGAGCTTAGCTGGTTTTGCTCAGTAGATAGAGCATCAGCTGTTAGACTGAAGGGTCTCAGGTTCAATTCCAGTCAGGGGCACATGCACAGGTTGTGGGCTCCATCCCCAGTGCAGGAGGCAGACAATCAATGATTCTTTCTCATCATTGATGTTTCTTTTTTTCTTTTTCTTTTTTTTCATATATTTTTATTGATATTTTACAGAGAGAAAGGGAGAGAGATAGAGAGCTAGAGACATCGATGAGAGAGAAACATCAACCAGCTGCCTCTTGCACACCCCCTACCGGGGATGTGCCCGCAACCAATGTACATGCCCTTGACCAGAATCGAACCTGGGACCCTCTAGTCTGCAGAGCAATGCTCTACCACTGAGCCAAACCAGTTTCGACTCATCATTGATGTTTCTAGCTCTCTCTCCCTCTTCCTTTCTCTGTGAAATTAATAAAAATATTTTTTTTAAAAAAAGAAAATTCTTAGTATACAGAATTCATAGATGGAATGATTTCAATCTTTTTTAAAAAAATAAAAAGAGCTATGTGAGGTGACAGGTATGCTAACTACCTTAATTTAGTAATCATTTCACAACGCATGCATGTATCAAAACAGGATGTACACCTAAAGTACAATTTTTATTTTTTCAATGATTCCTCAATAAAGCTGGGAGGCAGAAAAAAACACTAAATATTTCTTAGTAATAACCACTGCCATTTATTGAGCTTTATGCCAGGCACTCAGTATACTAACCACTATATATGTAGACATACATACAGCACACATAACCTCATTTAATGATTACTCCAAGCCTCTTGAGTTATTATTATCATCACCTCATTCTATGGAAGATAGGGGTGGGAGGCAACAGAGAATGAGCTCAGAGAGGTTAAGTGACCTGCTCAAAGCCATGCAGGTACATATGTGGCAAAACCAGAATCTGGGCCAGTTCTGGAGTCTGTGGATCCCCGGCTATACATCTTGGAGCACCTCATATTACCTCACAGCCTTGTTCAAGAGCCAGCGTCCCCACCCCCCACCCACCAGAACTAATGCAAGCCACGAATATGGCCATCCCTCTTCTTCCTACTGTGGCTTCAAACTACTAGAAAAGTTACCAGGTTAATGGGACTCAGACACCAGAAGTTGTTGATGCATAACAAAGTATAGCCAAAAGCTGGCCTGAAAGAGATCACATGTTGAAGATAGTGAAAGACAAGGTGTTTGGGGGCTTGTTCTCAGTCCAAAAACTCGAGAAGGAACTGTTGAAGCAAATAAAGTAAGATCCATCAGACCCTACCTATGCATTCACCTCCCATTAGAATCTGGGCTTGATGGGAAACGAGACGGTTTTGTTCCTTGCTGTCTCTCCAGAACATGGAAAAGTTCCTGACATGAAGTAGGTGCTCAAGAAAACCACCACTAAATGAGTG
Organism: Vespertilio murinus; assembly: GCA_963924515.1. Taxonomy (NCBI): domain Eukaryota; kingdom Metazoa; phylum Chordata; class Mammalia; order Chiroptera; family Vespertilionidae; genus Vespertilio; species Vespertilio murinus. Next base: position 29,968,384 of record OZ004706.1, read on the forward strand.
AGTGGTCTCACATTACCCCAGATCATGGCCACACAGGAATGGTGGTAGAGATCATGGGTGACCCACAACCACCATTAAAAATTGTCGGAAGATGACACAAAATTGTTTAATATAAATGTCAAAATTACATCTACTTTTTTAGGAACAACTTCATCCCTTTTCCTTATATCTTCCCTATCAAGATAATAAAAATGGTTCAGTATAAACAATTTTGCACAACATTCTCTTTCACATCATTCCTAACCATAACAATAATATGATATAAAATATACATATAATTGATGCACAATGTATCACCTCAATTGACAAAAAACAGCTAACAGGTTGCTACCATGTTTTTTTTTGGTGAGAGGGCCGGATTTTCAGTGAAAGGGGACAGAGGAGCAAGTGTGTGGTAGCAAAGAGGCCAAGAAGGTGCTCAGAAGGAACTGAGAGTGGTGCGGAGATGGGGCAAAACTAGGCTGCAGACAGAGAAGGGAATTTCCAGCAGGTGGCCGTTTAGAAAAGGTTTCGGGGTGGGGATGTCTAGGAGGAGGGCAGGTGGAGCATTCTCATTAGTTCCGCTGGACACAGACACTGTACTCCCTCATCCCCAGGACCCAGCCACTCTGCTCTGCTGGCTCTGCCTCCTATGGGCTAATTTGTGGTCTTTTAATTTTTTCCTAAATCCTCTGACTTATTTTTATCTATGGTTATTCTGCAAAACAATTAATCTACCCCTTTTCCTCATTATATAAACAAATCAATGACCTCAAGAATGCAGAGGAGCCGAAACCAGTTTGGCTCAGTGGTAGAGCGTCGGTCTGCGCACTCAATAGTCCCGGGTTCGATTCCGGTCAAGGGCATGTACCTTGGTTGCGGGCACATCCCCAGTAGGGGGTGTGCAAGAGGCAGCTGATAGATGTTTCTCTCTCATCGATGTTTCTAACTCTTTATCCCTCTCTCTTCCTCGCTGTAAAAAAACAATAAAATATATATTTTTTAAAAAGAATACAGAGGAGCTAAGAGCAGGTCTCGCCTGAAGGGTGTCAGGGAAAGGGAGATGGCCATCTTCTGATGGTTAGTGCAGCCTGCGTACATCTGATTAAACCACCTCTGGAAGCCCCATTCAGTCCTGACAGTAGATGACAAAGAACATGCTACAGGGGCCAGGAAGTGACACTTTATCTACTACAGTCACAGCTGTGCTCATGTCCACAAGAGGGCAGCAGTGCATATGGCCAGAACCAAAATCCTCCTACTAGCATTAAGGGACAGCAATGGTAAGATCCACAGTCAGGGAGCCAGGGGTCAACACACTTACACACACTCACATGCACACACATGTATATGCACATGCACATACATGTATGAACACACGCTCAGGTTACAGAGAGGACTCGCCTATGCTCTCACAGAAACAAACTTGAGCCAGACCTGCTTCCCTGCATCAGTGGTTCTGTGTGAAGCTTCTGGTAATGCCATGCCCAGTCCCACCAAGACCCAGTGGTCAGACCCTCCGGGTGGGGCTCAGACATCAGCAGTGTTTAAAGCACCCTAGGGTGAAGAAGCCCTGCTCATTGCTGCCTCTTGACACAACGGGTGCAAAAGAAAGGAAATGTGGGTCTTGACACTCAATGGAAAAAAAGACAAAGAAATAGGCACTATATTGAGCAAATGTATATGAAACAGCATATAATTCAAAGTCCTAGCAGAAAGCTGATGTCTCCCTCAAATTGGGTGACCTAGGGCGTGAATAAAGAAATTACAAAAGTATCACCAGGCCGAAACCGGTTTGGCTCAGTGGTAGAGCGTCGGTCTGCGGACTGAAAGGTCCCGGGTTCGATTCCGGTCAAGGGCATGTACATTGGTTGCGGCCACATCCCTGGTAGGGGGTGTGCAAGAGGCAGCTGGTCGATGTTACTCTCTCATTGACGTTTCCAGCTCTCTATCTCTCTCCCTTCCTCTCTGTAAAATGTCAATAAAATATATTTAAAAAAAAAAAAAAAGTATCACCAGGGAGTGGAGAAACCACACACACACACACACACACACACACACACACACAAAACACCACACACACAAAAACAAAACACACACACACACAAAAAAAAAAACCACACATAAAAAACAGTGGGCAGTACCTATGGGGACATTTGCACCTGGGTCAAAGGCAGAGAGTGGTTATCAGAACCTCGAGACAAAGCAGGCCACTAGGACTGGCCTCCTGAATGGAGCTGTGGCTCTCAGACAAGGCAGCCGAGGGAGGACACTCTCCAGACCCACTCCCCTCACCCTCAGAGCTCCTGCCAGTGGTTCTCACTGGGCCAAACTCAACGGAAACCAAAAGGCCAGGAGAGGTTCCCAGAGGTCAGCTTCTGGGAGGGAGAGCAGATCTGGAGGTCAAGCAGTCCCACACCATTCAAGCACGTGACTGTTCACCTGAAGCCGAAGGAGCAGTACTCCTACAGACAGACACAGTCGGATGTAACACATCTTCACTTCAAATCTATGTGGATGAGGAACAGGTAATTCTTTGCTGGCTTGAATACAATCCATGTAATAGATCTGTCACTTCTAGGAAAACAAGAACAGGGTTTTAGCTGGAAAAAAAGAGGGATTTCTAAACAGTCTTGCTTCTCTCTCTCTCCCTCTCTCTCTCTCTCTCTCTCTCTGTCTGTCTGTCTAATATAGCAGTCAACAACTTTTTCTTAGAATTGAACAACAACAAAAAAAGTTTTCATCAAGTTGCAATACAATAGGGTTGCGAACTTCCTAGCTGGAACTATAGGATCTCCTTTCTGAGGCTTAGAAAAAAATTTAAATGTTTCTTATATTTATTATACAATATCTGCCTTTTCAGAGAAGCACGATAAAGTATGTCAGTTTTAAGGTAGTACCCTTATTTACCATCTTACAGGTGAGAAAGCACAAATACAGAGGAGTTAGACCATTCTCTGGAGGTCAGCAACAGAGCAGGGGACAAAGGACAAGACCAGGCCCTTTGATGTCACGCCTCTGACCTCCTCTGCCCCTTCTACTAGAGTGTTTACTGACCCGGGAGGTGGGGTCAAGGGTTCACAGTTAAGAACTGAGTTCATACTCTAACATGACCTCATGGGTGACCTTGGGTCAGCCACTTCCTTCTTTGGGCTTCAGTTTCCCAGATCATAAATGAGAGCATTGGATTAAAATTATAGTTTTCAAACATTTTTAGCAGAAAATCGTTTCTCAAATAAATCTTACATGGAAACCAACCATGTAATAGATCTAGTGTCTCTGTTCTTTTAAAAGCTTCCTCACCACGCTGTCACTGAAGCCTCTTGGGAAATTCTGGAGAACTTTTCAAAGTCCGTCCAGGTCTGTGTTCTGTGAAATATTAGTTCCGTGACATAGGCATTCAGGGGAACCCCTTTCCCCCAAATCTAACACACTTGACCAGCAAGGTTCAACAGATTCCTTTAATGCAGCAATCCTCAGGACCTTTAAATGTGCTAACATTTTGTCACATTCTGAGCTGGAGATGTAATACTAGTACACAGTTGGGGGAGCGGTCATCTAGACAAATGTTTCTCAATCTGTGTTACCCAATCCACAGCCAGAAATACAATTTACAACCCAACACACACGCATGCGCATGCACACACACACACACACACACACACACACACACACACAGAAACAAACATGTCACAAGACAATATTTATCTTTACCGCACTCTGATACTGTCTAGTCTGTTTTATTTCCTTCTTTCAAATGTGCAAATTATGTTTACGAGCATACATGAGCCAGGCCAGTGAGGCCCAGTGATTGAGCATTGACCTATGAGTCAGGAGGTCACAGTTTAATTCCCTATAAGGGCATATACCCAGGTTGCAGCTCAATCCCCAATCTGGGGTGTGCAGGAGGCATCTGATCAATGGTTCTCTCTCATCATTGATGTTTCTCTCTCTCTCTCTCTCTCTCTCTCTCTCTCTCTCTCTCTCTCTCTCTCTCTCTCTCCTCCCCTTTCTCTCTGAAATCAATAATAAAATATATATGTATATATGTGTGTTCACATATATGTATACATATATATTTAAAAGAGCATACATGAATATGTCTGTGTGTGTCACTGGATCATGATGCAAAATTGGTTTCTCACTGTAGAGTCAAAAGTGTTTGAAAACTGCTGTCTTGGCAACTCAGCTCCATGACTCCAGTCGTGCAGGCTGCTTGCTTATAGGTCGTAGTGACACACATTAACTGATCTTTTTTAGGGCTTAAGACATGGAGCCTCTGTACCTCTTCTCACAGCTGAGTTGGGCCCGAGACTGTGGACGGGATGGAATGAAGAAAGCTGGCGCTGCCCTTGTCTGGGAGGTACAGCTCAGGGACAAAGAGGGAGTTTGTCTCAAAAGCTGCCAATCCCACCTCATTCACAGGCGATAAATTCATCTAGCCTCCTCTGGCCTGCAGGCATCCCCTCTCAGCCTGCGGGCCTGCCAGCCCCTTCTACAAGGGGTTAGTGTCAGATCTGGGCAGCTCTCCCTGCCTGGTGCAATGGGCATTCAGGTCGCCTGTGAGAATCGGAAATGAAGTCACAAGGATCAGTTGAAAAACAAACTCCCACCCCCACCCCCACCCCTCATAACCCTATGTGCTCCCTGTTCCCATCCCCACCCTCAAGGGGACTCAACCATATCTTGTGATGTACATCAGTAGTGGGAAGGGGCGCTGGCTAGCCTGGCTATTATGTATGTGAAGGTCACTAGAGGTCATCACTCTCCACTCTCCCTCACCCCATCTCCTTATTTCTTATGCTGAAAGGGCTGCCTTTCCAGGTGTCCACCTTGAACAACAGGATCAGGACAGGAGGAAGGACAAGGGAAAAAATCCTAGCTTGTCCCAGGAGGCACTCTGAGTACCTTACATCATAATCTTAGGATATTCCCCTTTATATATGGATGAGGAAAATGAGACTTAGAGAGGTTGTTCAGTTTCTAAGTTCAAAACCTACTAAAGAGGGAGGTACCAGGAATAGCAGATCAAACTTGAGTGAGTCCAGGGTTGCCTCAGGGTTAGGCATAATGGCCAGCCACAGAATGAAGACCCAGGGTGTCTATGTGTGGACAGTTGAATACAGGCACAATGTGAGCTTGTGAACTGAACATTAATGATGGTAACAATGCTGTTAGGGCACTCATTTTTCAACCACACAGACTCAGAATTCATTTTTTTTAAATTTATTTTTATTGATTATGGTATCACATAATTTTCCTTATCCCCCCATTCCCATCCCAAACCCCTCCCTACATATTCCCCCACCCCCCTGTTGTCCATGGCCACTGGCGAGGCCCATGTGCCTGCACACAAGTCCTTTGGTTGATCTCTTCCCCTTACCCCCACCCTCCCCTACTTTCCCTCTGAGGTTTGAGAGTATGATTGCTGCTTCTCTTTCTCTGGGTCTATTTTTGTTCACCAGTCTATGTTGTTCATTATTTCCTCTAGATGTGTTGGGTCATGTGATCCAAAAAATACCCTTGTAAGAACTTAATCTACGACAAGTCTTAATGGTTATGCTGAGAGGCAAATGAATCAGTCTGTAGTGAGTTCCTTTCTGGGTCATCAGTTCTTTGAGTCCCAATTTCATTGTCAAATAGTTCCTTATGTGTACATGTCAGCCATGATATTTCAGATCTGGTTGGTGGACAAATGGTGGTAATGCAGGTAGGTCCGACCGTCTCTGGTTTGGTCTTGGGCATCCTTCAGCAACACACAGCTGCTGTCTGCTGGTATGGTGAGGCGTTGTCAGCATCTTCCATCTCTGAATTGTGTCTCTTCTGTCTTCATGGCTGGAGCACTTCTGTCTATTCCTCTCTGTTACCGGATTCCAGATGGTCTCGGAGTTGTTTTCTGAAAATATACAAACATATTCTCGACCAAAAATTAATAAAAGGATATTCTCTTTAAATTTGACTTGGGATTCTTTTTCATTCCCCCCCCCCCAAATATTTTTCCTCTGGCTTATTTTGACACCATGTGTGTATTTTTATGGGTATCTTGCTGTTAGCAATAAAGGTTCGAATAAAGGTTAATTTTCTAAAGTACAAAAATTTTTTTAGATGTAAATTATTCTCAGGATATTTTTCCTTACATGATATTCTTCCACTGTCACTCCCTTTTTTACTTTAAATAATAGGAGACATTTGGAAATGTTATAATGTAGTCTTGATAGCTTTTACATTTTAATCATTTGCGCTACACTATGACTACATTAGGTTCATAACATGTTGTGCAATTTTACCATGAGACGCTCTGCCAATAAGAATTTTTGTAATACTATAGGAACAGCTTTTTGTACAGTACACTCAGTTTTTCTAGAATATTCATTTATTTCCATTTGCTACATTGATTTCCTCTGAGAAATTGGCTACTATTCATCTGTCAGACTCAACACTCTAGCAACAATCTTATTTACCATGTGTGTATTAGTGAGGATTCATTTTTTTTAATTAATAGACAATTTTTAGAGCATTTGTAAGCTTACAGCAAAATTTAACAGAAAGTACAGAGTTCCCATATAGCCCTGCCCACCGCCAACCCCCCAACCCCCACAACTTACCTCACCCCCTTCATCAGTATTCCCCATCATACTGGTACATATGTTGCAATTGATTAACTTATATCGACCCATCAATATCACCTAAAGTCTATAGTTTATATAAAGGTTCATGTTAGTGTTGTACATTTGGTGGGTTTTGACAAATATATAATGACATGTATTCACCACTATAGTATCAGAATAGTTTCACTGTCCTAAAATCTCTCTACCTATTTGTCCTTCCCTTCTTGCCCCTGAATCTTTAACGACCACCAAAATTTTTAGTAATGAAATTGCATATATTTTAAACTCTCCAAAAGCAACTATCCAGACCCAGTTGTTTTCACTGGACAATTCTAACAAATGCTTAAAGAAGAAGTAACAGTAGTTCTACACAACCAGACAAAGACAATACCAAAAAAAAGAAAGAAAACTACACATGAATACGATGTAAAAAATCCTTAACAAATTATTAGTAAATATAACTTAGTAACATATAAAAAAGAATTATATACCATGACCAAGTAAAATTTATTCTAGAAATGCAAGGTTGGTTCAATACTCAAAAATCTACTTTGTTAGGCTAAAGAAGAAAAATCACATGATCATATCAATCAAGAAAAAAAAATATTTTGAAAAAATTCAACATTCCTTCATGATAAAAAACAAAAGATACCTCGCAGAAAACTTCATAACAAGAGAAACTTCAAAAACCTGCAGCTAACATTATACTTTATGATGAAATGATGCACACTCTTACCACTCTTATTCAACACTAGAGGCCTGGTGCATGAATTTGTGCACCAGTGTGGTCACTAGTCCTGGCCTGCGGATCAGGCCAAAACTGGCTTCCCGAAGGCATCCTGGATTGTGTAGGGTGCAGGCCAGGCCAAAGGACCCCACCAGTGCACGATTGATGCTAGAGAGAGACACGGGAGGTTGGCCAACCAAGGAGGGACAGCAGGAGGGCTCCAGGCTGTGTCCAGCTATCTTGCTCAGTCCCGATCAGCCGGACCTGAGCACCAAGCTAACCTACCGATCAGAGTGTCTGCCCCCTGGTGGTTGATGCACATCATAGTGAACGGTTGGGCGGCTTTAGCATATCATTAGCATGTTACACTCTGAGTGGTGGAATGGCCAACCAGACAACCGGACACTTAGAATATTAGATTTTCATTATATAGGATCATGCTGAAAGTTTTAGCCAGTGTAATAAGGGAGTGGGGGTGGGGTGGGGATAAAAGGCTTATAGATAGAAAAGCAAGAAGCAAAACTGTTGCCATTCACAGATGACATAATTATCTACTTAGAAAATCTCAAGGAACTCTGAAAAGACTTTTTATTTTTATTTTTTTAATATATTTTATTGATTTTTTTTTACAGAGAGGAAGGGAGAGGGACAGAGAGAAACATCGACGAGAGAGAAACATTGATCAGCTGCCTCTTGCACACTCCCCATGGGGGATGTGCCCGCAACCAACGTACATGTAGGCACATCAGAATCGAACCTGGGACCCTTTAGTCCACAGGCTGACACTCTATCCACTGAGCCAAACCGGTTAGGGCAACCTAAAGACTTTTTAAAACTAGAACTAAAATGTGAGTTCAGGAAGGTCATAAAACATAAGAAAATATATCAAAGTCATATATATTTGTATAAACTAGCAAGTTTAAAATATAAGTCTATTTATAATCACTCAAAAAATGAAACATTTAGGTTTAAATCTAACAAAACATGCCTAAGACTTGTATTCTGATCATTAAAAAATGATGATGAAAGAAAACTAATGAAAGACACAGTGTTCATGATTGAAAAACATAAAGATGACAGTTCTTCACAAATTGATCTATAAATTTAGTATGATTCTTATTTAAGACTTTTTGTGAATTTAGAGAAGTTTAATTCTAAAATTTGTATGGAAAAGCAAATGAACTAGAAAAACTAAAATTTTTAAAAATAGAATAATATGGGAAGAATCAGACTACCGACTTATTTTATAGCTACAATAATCAAGATTGTGTGGTATTGGCAAAGGGATGAATACATAGATCAATGGAACAAAATAAAGAACCCAAAAATAGGTGCATATAAATATACCTAAATGCCAGTCATCCATGGAGAAAAAATAGTCTTTTCAACACGTGATGCTGGAGTAATTAAATATCCAAAGGTGGTGGGGGAATGAACCCTGAACCAAGTCTCAAAATTTTTATTTAAAAAAAATTAACTCATAAATAGATTACAGATTTTAATGTAAAATGTTAAGCTATAAAACTTGGGGTGGTGGAACACAGGAGAAAATCTTCAAGATTCATAAAAGAAAAAAATGGATAAATGTACCTTATCAATTTTAAAAATGTCTGATTTGTGAAAAACCCTGTGAAGAAAATAAAAAGACAACTCCAGACTATGAGAAAATGTTTGAACCATATTATCTCACAAAGGGCTAGAATATACAAACAATACTCAAAAATTGAAGGCAATTAGTAAATGGCAAAAGATATGTAGAGCTCTGACCAGTTTGGCTCAGTGGATAGAGTATCGGCCTGTGGACTGAAGGGACCCAAGTTTGATTCCAGTCAAGGGCATGTACCTTGGTTTCAGGCACATCCCCAGTAAGGGCTGTTCAGGAGGCAGCTGATCCACATTTCTCTTTCATTGATGTTTCTCTCTATCCCTCTCCATCCCTCTCTGTAAAAAATCAATAAAATATATTTTTTAAAGATATGTGGAAATAGACCACTGAATATTTCATAGAAGAGGAAATAATAAGCATAAACTATATAATAAGCAGGTAATATGCAAATTGACCATCACTCCAACACACAAGATGGCCACCCTCATGTGGACACAGATGGCCGCCAATCGGGCCAGCAGGGGAGCAGTTAGGCATTGATCAGACAGGCAGGGGAGTGGTTAGGAGGTGATCAGGATGGCAAGGAGAAGCAGTTAGGGGAAATCAGGCAGGCAGACAGGTGATTGGTTGGGAGCCATCAGTCCTAGATTGTGAGAGGGATGTTCCAGATTGGAGAGGGTGCAGGCAGGGTTGAGGAACCCTCTCCCTAGACCCCATGCATGAACTTTATGCACTGGGCCTCTAGTAAAAATATAAATAAGCATATGAAAAGATAATGAACATCATTAGCTATGAGATGCAAATTAAAAGCATGGTGAGATATTTCTTTAAATTTATTTGAATACTAAAATAAAAAAATAGTGGTAACACCAAATGCTGGTAAAGACCTCAGGAAACTGGCTCACTTCACACAATGTCGGTCAGAATATAAAATAGTACATTCACTCTGGAAAACAGCTTAGCCATTTCTTTTAAAATTAAGCATAAAACTATCACATGAACCAGGAGTAGCATGCCTGGGCAATTATTCTAGAAAAATGAAAATTTGTACTCATGTAAAAACCTATATACATACGTTTTTTAGCAGCTTTACTTGTAATAGTAAAAAATTAAAAACAACCCAGATGTCATTCCAAATGTTCTCCAGATGCCACCAATACCACAGTAATGACCTTCCGTGTGCCGTGTCTTCCTGTCCACACTCGAGAGCTTGGCAGGCTCTGCTGGATGCCTGCCCATAGTCCATCCTCGCCTTCTAAGGTTATTTCAATGAATGAGACAGACGTGACCCCTGCCATTACATTATCACAGTTTTGGGAGAGAGATAAGTAAACAAATATATGTAATTGCTCTCTCTAGTAATGGGTTGTTGTTATAAAACCCTATTTATAACTGTTCTTATAACCCATAAAGATGGCAAACTCAGTTGCTGGCTTCACCATTTTGCACAGAGGAGCCTAAGATTGTTTTATGTTTTTATATAAAATTCATCACAAAATTTTCCTAACTATGAGGTGGTAGCCACAGGAACTCTAATTAAATCCGTCTGACTTAATTAGAAATCTGAATGCTGCTGAGGTTCTCTGATCAGTGGAGCAAGAAACAGTTTGCCCAACTTAATTATTTTTGCAAAAAGGCTAACTTTTCACCTTCTTTTTGGAACGTTGTTTTAGTGAGTCTATAGAATAAGTTATTAAGGGCCCACACACCAGAGTCAGATAATTCCAGTTTTCCCACTTCCGCACAGTAAGTAAGCTTTACTTCACTTCCTTAAGCCTCAGTTTCCTCTCCTGTACAAAGAGACTTTATGACAGTACCCACCCCATAAGGAAATTGTATAGATTAAATGAAATAGATTATATCAATGCACTCTGCACCAAGTGAATAGCAATTTCTCTATTCTTTCCATGATAATTTAAATTAGCCCAGCTAATTCTTAGAAGTACAAATCAATGAGTGAAACATTTCTAAATCTTGAAACATACTACAAAATTCTTTTCTTTTCTTTTTTTAATATATATTTTTATTGATTTTTCACAGAGAGGAAGAGAGAGGGATAGAGAGTTAGAAACATCGATGAGAGAGAATCATCAATCAGCTGCCTCTTGCACACCCCCTACTGGGGATGTGCCCACAACCAAGGCACATGCCCTTGACCAGAATCGAACCCGGGATCCTTCAGTCCGCAGGCCGACGCTCTAGCCACTGAGCCAAACCGGTTTCAGCCAAAATTATTTTCTAAGAATAGCTGGGCTAATCTACATACCCACCAGCTGTGTAGAGAATATCTGTTTTTGCTGGCTTTGTGTGCTCTAATCTTAAAGTCTTTGTAATTGGATAAATAAACATGTACATATTCCTCTCCTTTGTGTTTGAAGATCAGCAAGACTGAATGGTTTTTGTAAATCTCTGTTAGCTGTTAATATTTCCCTCTCAGTGGATTGTTGGTGAATATTCTTTACCTATATTATATAACAATCAGGGTCTTAATTTTTATTGATTTGTAGGAGTTCTTTATATATTAAGGATGTAAATTCCTTGTTGGCTGTGCGAAATTTAATAAATATGTTTGGGAGGGGTGAGAGCAGCCCTAACGCTTTGTCACCAGAATGGTGAGTAATGTTCATGCCTTCATGTCTGTGACCTTCACGTCTTTTCATTCTTTATGGGTGACAGGGCTACCATTTCTTTTTTATTTTTCTCTTTTAACTACCTATACATAATTTCCATCCTTCCTAGCCCTGAAGATACAACTTGTGCTCATTATTTCTGGGGTGGATATAGTGGCTCCTGCTGGTGCCTCTTTTTCTGCCCAGTGAACATGGGTATTGCTGACTAACTTCTGCCTGCCTCTTCTAGACAGGATTGCCCTGGACCAAACAAGAACACACTCACCAGAGAGACAGCATCATTCCCTCCCCCATCCCACCTGTTCACAAATCTCAGCCAATAGCTGACTGGCATTTTGGGCACAAAAGGCCCACTCCCTTCCTCTGCTATGAGACTAACCCTGTGGCATAATCTGTGCTACAGAGCTTCCCTCCCCGTCCTCCCATCCTTCCCCCACCCTCCTCCCCCCGGTAGTAGTCTGGGGCCCACGCTCCTGCTCAGTCTCTCTCCCCTGCCTTGGGCCACTTCCCTCTCTCCACTTCTCATCTCAGGCTCTGCTTCCAGGGATCCCAACCTGAGGCATCGGCTTTTCCAGGAATAAACATTTCTGTTTGTACCTCCGTTCCCCCAATCATTCCGAGTCAGGGTTGTTTTTTTCTTGTTTGCTTGTTTTTTGTGGTCATTCTGAGTATGTAACTACTCGCTTTTCCTTGATGGTTGGGTAAAGCAAGTGGTGAGTGGTTTCCGAAGCTTGTCCAAGGTCATCCAGTATGTTGGTTAATGTTTACTGAGACCCCTGAGGCAAAGTGACCTGAATGTGAACTTTTGGCCAGTGGCAACTGGAACCACTGCTTGGCCCATGGTCTTAAGGCACTGAAATCTCACATCTCCTTGCCAACCCCAGGGTTTGCACCTTCTGAGCAGAAAATGATTCATACCAGCCCAGCAGCTCCAGTACAGGAGGTACTGAAAGCATCTCACCCAGCGGCCCAAGAGGCTGGGACACACCTGCACAATCATACACAGTTAGAACTGGAGAGTCGCCCAACATTCAGATGGGAAACTGGGCCCAGAAAAGGAAAATTGCTTATGGTAGTAATGCCATTGCAGGCCACTCTGGTATGGGGGAACTATGGGCCAAACCATAAGTCCTTTGCCATTGATTCCTCCATGAGCTCCTAATCTAGCAGCCCCCTTCCTCTTCCTTCTGTTAATGAAAAACAAAACAAAACATTGAAACCTGTAAAGAATTTTTGTGAGTTTATTTGAGCCAAACTGTCCACAGATGCCAGCAAGCAGAACCTCAATGAATTGAGATAATGCTCCGAAGAATGGCAGGTTACATTTCTATTTATACTTTGCAATCAAAGGAGGGACATAGGTGGGTTACATGAAATTCATTGGTGGTGGGTTAAGGAGGTGGGAGAAAGCAAAGCGGTGGGAAACCCCTGGGATTGGATAAAAAGTAAAATGATGGACACATACTTAGGTGGGTGCAGGAACAATTAACATGGTAAAGAAGGAATTTGAGGCATCTGTCCTGGCGCCCACCACATTTGGTTGTGCCCCAGGGGCTCCAGAAAAAGGGAAGTTACAAGTTAACCAGACATCTCACAGATATGTTATTTTACAGGCAAAAAGGCAAATGGGCTCAGTAAAGAAGATCGAAGTAGATCTTTGTCAGGGAAAATATTGGCCTAGGACCTGACTACCCACTATAACCTGTCTGTAGTTAAATATTTAATTTTCAAACCATCTTTTGTGGTTATTTTAGGTCTCTGAGTTTACAAGACTGCCATGCAGGCCTTCCCTGACCTTGTTAGGTTACCCTGTTTCCCCGGAAATAAGACAGTGTCTTATATTAATTTTTGCTCCCAAAGATGTGCTAGGTCTTATTTTCAGGGGATGTCTTATTTTTCCATGAAGAAGGATACGGTACACATTTATTGTTAAATGAAAATAAAGGAAATTTATTACCTGTATATGGTTCGGTAGTACGGTAGTTGTCAACACAAACCAGACAAACTGTGAATCCTACAGTATCAAGAATTTACTCATTTATTCAATGACAATCATGTCATCATCTTCTGGAACATCATCATAACAATCCAATTCCTGAATTTCCTGGTGAATTTCTTGTGACTCCATTTCTTTCAGAATCAGTGGACCAAATCTCTCATGTTTAGCAATAGCAATGTCTTTAAGTGAGTACTTCTTGTCAAGGTAGCCTGCTTGCAGTGCATTTGCAATGCAACTGTCAGTGATTTTCTCCCATGAGTTCTTCACCCAAGTCACAGCTTCTTGCAGTTTAGGTTTCACAAAGTTTCCACGCTGATTTCTCTCCATTCACACAGCAGTGACGTCAGGACTCCTCGTAACGTCACTGGTTGCTAAATGCCAGTCGGGGCGGCCCTACAGACTAGTTTATGGTAAATTAATTTTCATTCTGAGACAGAGCCTGGGGGCCTTATTTTGGGGGGGGATGCCTTATATTTCACTCAGAAGGAAGCCTGTAAGTAGGTCTTATTTTCGGAGGATGTCTTATTTTCGGGGAAACACGGTAGCATGTGGCTCCTTTCGTCCACACTTCCTTGCTCCCCAAGCTCAGCCCAGGGCTGGTTGGCCAGAAAGAGGCTCTTCTCCACCTCCTCACCACCTCGCGCTCCTCCCTCGCCGGCCTCAATGGGCTTCCTTGGGTCCTGCACCCACGGTCTAGCTCTGCTGGAGAAATGGCACAGGCAGGCTGGTTTGTGGGCTCCCGTCAGCTGACATGGAGTTTGACAGGCGTCTAACTTGAGGTTGGTTCTCCCTCGTATTCCCATCATTGCCCAGCCTCTAACACACATTCTCTGGACAACTTTTTTGAGGAAACGGAGGCAACAATGTGTGCACCCCTGAGCTTTCTCTCTTATTGCAAGAGAATTTACATCTGCACCCAGACACTTCTTCTTTCCTGGCCCTTTTCCTTGTTACCCCTTCAGCCCCTGCTCCCTAGAGGCCCAAGCCCTTGAGATACATACCGTATTCTCTCCAGCATTCAATCTTGCTCTCACTTCTATTTTCAACATGCCTATGCACTTGCTCAAGTTCCTCCTCCCATCCTAAAAACAAGCCAACCAACAAAATGCACTCTTGCTTTAAAATCCTTCCCTCAATAGTCAGTGGCCCAGAGGCCTGAGCAGGTCAGGAGTCCCTGACTCCTCCCCACCTCCGCAGCTACTGCTTCCCACCTCAGACTTGCTCTTTTGGTCATTCACTTGCTTGGCGTTTCCTGTGCACATTAGGCCAGTGATCGGGAAACTCATTAGTCAACAGAGCCAAATATCAACAGTACAATGATTGAAATTCCTTTTGAGAGCCAAATATTTTAAACTTAAACTATATAGGTAGGTACATTGTTATTAACTTAATTAGGGTACTCCTAAGCTGGCCTTTGCTAAAAACTCAAGGGGCCAAAGAGCCGCATGTAGCTTGCCAGGCGCAGTTTGCAGACCATTGCACTAGGCTATTTCTTGTCTGACAGTCCTTGTCAATGCAGATGGCTTTCTCTGCTACAGCCTTCCTCTGCTGCCTTCTCTCTCTCTCTCTCTCTCTCTCTCTCTCTCTCTCTCTCTCTCTCTTTTATTTTTATATTTTATTGATTTTTTACAGAGAGGAAAGGAGAGGGATAGAGAGTTAGAAACATCGATGAGAGAGAATCATCGACCAGCTGCCTCTTGCACACCTCCTACCGGGGATGTGCCCGCAACCAAGGTACATGCCCTTGACCGGAATCGAACCTGGGACCCTTGAATCCACAGGCAGACGCTCTATCCACTGAGCCAAACTGGTTTCGGCGCTGCCTTCTCTCTTAGTTCAGCTGCTTTTTCCTTCGGGAAGCCTGTGTGATAGACTACGTCCCTCAACTGCCACGCTAAGTGGAGCTCCTCTGCCTGAGCACCCTGCTGTATGGACCACCACCAATCCACTTACTGCATTTCAGCAGAACTTCATCCCTGCCTGTCTCTTCTACTAAGCGAGAAGCTCCAGGCGGCCACAGCTGTGATTTACCACTGTTTGTATTGATCATTCATTTAGTTGTATAAGTGTACCTTAACTTACCTACCTATTTGCCTCCTACTTTGAGTGTTTCTGACGTTTTTCTATTATAAAATATATTTTAAAGGACTTCTTTAGCTAGAGATGATTGCCCCGGCACCCCCACTAACTAGCTTTTTTACTTCTGACCTTGAACAGTTTGTTTTTTTAAATCTTCTCTGTGCCTTATTTTCCTCCATTGTTAAATGGGGATTAATAATCCCCACCTCAGCCCGGCCAGTGTGGCTCAGTGGTTGAGCGTCAACCTAGGAACGAGTCATGCTTTGATTCCAGGTCAGAGCACATGCCCAGGTTGCAGGCTTGATCCCCAGTGTAGAGTGTGTTGTAGACACCCAATCAATGATTCTCATCATTGAGGTTTCTCTCTCTCCCCGTTCCTCTCTGAAATAAATTTAAAAAAAAAATTTTTTTTTTAACTCCTACCTCATTCAGTTTCTGTGAGGATCAAATGAGATAAAAAATGCAATGTGCTTAGAGTGGTGTTTTGTTGGGTTGTGGTTGTGATTGCTGGTTTATTATTATCAAGATTTTCTCCCTACTTTGATATTTCATCTGACCATCAGGCTGTTATCTTGACTTGAATAGCCCACAAGCATCTCAAATACACGATATGCAAGATTCCATTATCACCAGACACCACCTCCTCTTCAATTGTATCATCCACTAATCTCCTGCTGTGTCCTTCTCTCAATAACTGCCAGTGCCAAACTCCTCCTCTCCCAAGTAAAGCCCAGGAGATGCCACCCATCCCAAGTTCCTTGAGCTAAGGAGGTTCCCAGGGCATAGTCCAGGCGAACCAGGCCAAGTGGGTCACCGTTGGCCACTAGCATCTGAGAACTCAACCTCCTGAACCCATTTCCCCATTCGTTCCCCTGCCAATGATAATGCCTTATCTAGTACTCCCCGTCTCTGGCCTGTGGTTTCCTTGCATCCACTTTTGCCTCCCTCCTTTCACATCCCCAAGGGCAGTGTTTCCCAAACTTTTGACATATGTGTACCCCTTCTATAATTTTCGTAACGCTGAGTACCCCTCGTCAAAAAAAAAAAAAAGGATGTATTTTAATAACAATCAAAATATATTTATTTTTTTCTTTTTTGGGGGCTACATATACAAAATAATAATAAACGAAAAATAAAATTATTCATAATAAAATATAAAGTTATATTATAAATAACATTTATTTGCACACTGGACCATCTCACACCTCACAAGACTGTCTTGACTTAACTCATGAGAATGTAGAATTAAGCGCAGCTAAGCATGGTGCAGTGCATATCCCCACCAAACTCCTGTGCAAGGCGTACCCCCACCAAACTCTTCCCGTACCCCTGGGGGTATGCGTACCACACTTTGGGAAACACTGCCCTAGGGCTACTAGAGTTACCTTCTTAAGTCTAATGGCATACATCTCCTACTAAGATTCTTCAATGGCTTCCTACCGTCTTCCCATTAGTCCCTGCTCTTTGCCAACAATAGAATTCTAATTTGGCAAAACTCTACTGATAGACCCCTGTTTATAAGCATTTTTACATTTTTTTATAATTACCTATTTTTATAAGCACTCCTTTTGCATAAAATGATAGTCACAAGTGCTGTATTGGCTTAGTACTCATAACTGTAATGTGAAGGAGAAAACATTGTGATTGAGTAAAATGAGTAAATCTAGTTTCTGTTGGCAAAATACAATGATAAGTGCTAGGGTTGGGAGAAGAAGAATATATATATGTGGGCCAGAAAGAAACCAGAAAAACAGAGGAAATGAAACTGGGTGGAGGCAGAAGGCTCCGTGTCTAGGACATCATTCTAAGTTGTAGCATCTGCCCCTGGCCATTTTCAGTACCACTGCTGAGTTTATGAAAGGATCGGTGTGTGTGGATTGTTTCTGGAATTTGATGGAAGGACCAGGCTTTGCCTCTGCATTGACTTGGGCTAGTACAAAGCAGTAAGTAGAGCAAGAGGTCAGAACCAGAGAGAAAACATATGGAGGTTTTATACTGTCATAGGTCATGGCATTCAAGCTTAGGTCAAGGTTACCCACCCTTCCCAGGGCTGGAGAGCCCCAGCTGGTATCTAAGTTGCACAATCCCCTTCTGAAACACATTTTCACCTCTGCAGGTCCTGTTTGGATTCAGGTATCACAATTCACAATCCATCTACAGCTTAGACGCCAGAGGACCACAGTCTGTCTTCAGGAAGGGTCAGGCCTCAACAGAATGTGGCGCTATCTAACTGATTCTAGCGGAAGCCTGTGGTGGCTGCTGCTTCCACCTCTGCACTCTGCTGGGCCTGCCCTTCTCCTTGTCCTTGTCAACATGTAACTATCTTGTTATCATCCTGAGATTTCATCACCAAGGATCCCTATCACTTCTCTCCTCACTTCCTCCTCGTATCCATATTTTGAAAGATATTATTGACCGAACCACAATTACTCATAGTTCATCAATTTTCCCATATTTTGGCAACCAGAAACTTGTACAGTTGTCAAGCAAGACTGCAGAATTACTGCTGAACTGATATGACTTCAGGCCAAAGCAAAGAAGCTTTATAGTTTAAGAATAGCTAATGTGTACAGAAATCTCCCCATGTACCTGGCAGTGACCCACCGAGGCAGGCGTTATTATTAACCACACCCCACAGACAAGAAAGCCGAAGAAATCAGCTTGCCCAGTATCACTGAGCAAGTAGGTCACAAAGCTGGGATTCAGACTCAGGTGATCTGATAACAGAGCCCAAGCTTTTATATCTTTAACTATTGCCAAGTAAATTAACACACAGGTAAAATACACAATTTCCATCGTGTTTTGTGAATTTTAGCACAGATTTGGAGCCCCTCTATTGCTGTGAGTCCTCAAATTCCAGGTGAGGAAACACAGCAGTCAGTAAATCTCTCTCAAGATAGTAATGATTTTTTGTGTGTGTGTTAGTGTTTTCCAGGAGCTAGTTTTACCAATTAGCAGACATTGGGTCCTGCCCAAACATTTTGGACAGAACTTTTGGGTGTGGACCAAATGTCTTTATGGACACTTTGAATAGGACCAAATGTCCTGAGAGGATTTTTAACATTTAAATCTAGTTTTTATGTGTGTATGTTTTGTTTTGTTTAAAAAAAAAAAAAATCTAGCCGAAACCGATTTGGCTCAGTGGATAGAGCGTCAGCCTGCAGACTGAAAGGTCCCAGAGGTTCGATTCCAGTCAAGGGCATGTACCTTGGTTGTGGCACATCCAATTGTGTCTCTTGGTTGTGCAAGAGACAGCTGACCAATGTTTCTCTCTCGTTGATGTTTCTAGCTCTCTATTCCTCTCTCTTCCTCTCTGTGAAAAATCAATAATATATATATACACATATATATATATATATGTGTATATATATATATATATATATATATATATATTTAAAAATCTATCTCCTTTGATTAAAAACTTGGTTCAATATTCTTTTTTTCTTTTAAAATAAATACAATATTTCAACTGTTCTGCCCAAAAGTATAAAGAATCTTCATACACTATCATTTGCATAATTCTAAACACTTCTGATGCTTATGGGTAGCCATGATTCCGTTTTCTCTAACTTTGCAAAGCATATATATATATTCTTTGGGTACTATTTTGCATTCCATCCTTTTTTACTAAATATGGTTTCAGATGCTCTCTCTTGACACACAATTCACGCATTCATCTTTTTGAGTCTAGTACATTGCTCATGGGTGGTGCCTCTCTCCCTTCCAGTTTGGGGGCATATGGCTATGTGATGAATATGTTATAAATGTTTTTTGGCTTTTGTTTCAATGACTGGCCTTCTCTTCTTTATTTACTTAGGATTTTTCCCCCAAAGTGGGACGGCCAGGCCCAAAGTGTAGAAAGGCCTAACAGTGAAAGTCTGGTTACTGAAGTTAAGCTACACTTGAAGTATTTCCCCAACTACTACTTACTCTCAGGTGGCCTCCAACATGGTGCTTAATCTCCTCCTAAGCCTCATAAACCAAGTGATAATAATACCATCCCACAGCATAGTCACCAGGATTAACAATAAAATAAAAGACATCAAACCCATAATAGATCCTAATTAAATGGAGGCAGCTGTTGTTAATGTTACTGGGTTGTTTGGTTTTGGGGTTTTTTTTTTTACAAGTTATCATTTTACTTTCCAGCTTGCACAATAAATGGCTTAATCATTAATTAGGACAATCATTTAGATTGATGCTAGTTTACTGTGTTTTCCCTTTGAGGCATTTTTCTTTTTAATTGGACCTCCCAGAGATGCATACCTTAGTTAACAGTAGAATTTAACAGCTAATAACAAAATAGGGGAGGGAGACTAACAATAATATTTGGGGTTTCCCTGAATAGCGGTGCCATATAAATAGCTACCGTTTATTTCTCACTATCTACCTGCCAGGCCCATGAAGGCTATGTTTTCTGACCTAATATTCACAGCCCTATGAGTTATGAGTCATCACCACCACTTCAAGGATTAGAAAACTGAGTCACAGTGAGCTTATGTAAGCTGTATTGCCTGCACAGAAGGAGGAGGCTGAGTTCAGTTCCAAAACAAGGTCCACGTGACTCCAAAGCCCATGTTCTCGCCTTTACAGCAGGCTGCATCCGAGTGGCTGGAACAAGCATCTACAAAGTCATCACTGACATGTGGGCCCTTGGGGAATAGCCTGGGTCATGCTTGGATTTCCGTAGAAGCTGTTACTCAGATAATTAATCTTTCCTGGATCCCTGCCTGGGAAGCCAGAGTGTGGTTTGATATTCTCATTCCCAAGGCAAAAATTTCAGCAAGGGCTCCTCTATCTTCAGCTGTAAGTCCTTTCTCTGCTATTTCTTGACATTTGGGCAAGTTTCTTGACCTCCTCAACTTTCTAATCTATAAAGTGGAAATAATACACGAATCTTACTCAAAGTGCTATAATCAAGAAAATTAAACGAGCTAATTTATGCACAATTTTCTAGCACAGAACCTGGGACCTAGTAAATGTTCAACATATATGTGACCTGTTATTATAAAAATAACATGACTGTAAAATGAGGAGCGAACCTATTTCAGTGGAAGTGTCCTTGTGCTAATCTTTTTCCTCCCCTGCTGAGTTCTCCTTTCCTATCCCCCAGAATACAAAAGAGACTATTTCTGCCCAGGATAGGAATTTGGGAAGAAAACATAATTAAACCAATCAGGCTACAAAAACTCCTCTTTGCCAAGATGGCTTGGAGCCAGGCCTGCTGGCAGTCGGAATGTATGAACCAAGGAGAGATGAAGGGTACAATTCCCTTCAGGAAATGCCACTGCCAGGATCAATCTCTGGCATGAAGTCAGAGCTCGCCTCCTCCGTGACTGGATGAGCTGTATTGGACAAGTGGCCTTTGTTGCCCCAGAAATCCCTGCAGAGGCCAGGCCTAAATCCCCAAGTGTCAATAAACCTGGCTTTCTTACAGGGAAAGTGGGGCAGAGCTAGGGCCACCAGGTGGGTTCCCTCTCACAGGGCCAGGCAGGCCTGGCCAGCATGCAACACATCCATTCCCAAGCAGGACAAAGGGGTGCTTCCCCAACACGCCCACAATGAGGCCCATGTAATAAGGCAGTTCATCAGAATGGTCATGACAGAGCCAAGGTCAAGGTGGGGAACCAGAGCCCAGCCTTTCTGGTAGAGAGGAAAAGCTAGTGAAAAGGTCCCGAGAGTGTGAGGTGGATAGAAGAGAGGACAGAAATAACTACTAGTTGGGCAGCAGAGAGCTCAGAGGAGAGTGGTGCGCAGTGAGGCTAGTGTGGTAAGGAATTTGGGAAGAAAACTTAAGGTCACGTAAGACCTTCCGGCTGTGCTGAGGATTTTAGTTTTTATCTGAAAGTAAATAGAACATTTTATGCAGAGGAGAGTCATGATCAGATTTGCATTTTTAAACAACTTTAACATTTCAATTTTGCCTCTTAAACAATTTTAAACAAGTCTCTTGGCAAATACTCTTAAGCACCTACAAAAATTATACAAGATACTAAGAAAACCAATATGGCGGAAATGACATGTATTCAGTGTTCAGTTTAGTAAGGCAATAACACTACTAACCAAATGATCATGTGGAAAGATCATGTGTCATTAGAAAAGATTTTGTAAATGGAGTATATAGAATTCAAAGTCAGAAGAGGGTATTTCTACATGAAGGATCTGGAAAGCTCCATGAAAAAGGTGCGAGAAGTATCCTAGCCAGTTTGGTTCAGTGGCTAGAGCACATGCCTGCAGATCAAACAGTCCTGGGTTCAATTCCAATCAATGGCACGTATCTTGGTTGCAGGCTTCTCCCTGGCCAGGTCCTGGTCCTGGTCCGGGCGCGTGCACGAGTCAACCAATCGATGTTTTTCTCTCATATCGATGTTTCTCTCTGTCTTTCCCTCTCTCTTCCACTATGTCTAAAAGATCAATGGAAAAATATCTTCAGGTGAGGATTAACAAAAGAAGAAGGAGGAGGAGGAGGAAGAAGCTTGTATACATGTAGGTATAACATAGTCTAATGCTGTAGTTGGGATACTGTAGAGCAAGCATGTCAAACTCAAAAACTAGCATGGGCCAAATAAACAAGGTTTAAGTTTATGTGGGCTGCAAAAAAACCCCAAAAGCTTCAATTTAGTAATCAGTCATTAGTGAACGTTGTAATTCATCCTATATAATAAAAGCCTAGGTGGCATCGCGCAAAGTTGTCACAAGATGACTGGCAGGGGAGGGCATTTGGGGTAACCAGGCCTGCATAGGAAGGCAACTGGAGGTGACCAGGCCTGTAGGGGAGGGCAGCTGGGGTTGACAGGGCCAGTAGGAGAGGGCAGTTGGGGTTAATTGGGGCAACAAGGGTGCAGTTAGGCGTCAATCAAGCAGTCAATCAAGCAGGGAGTGGTTACAGGGCAATCAGGCTGCAGGCAGAAGCAGTTAGAGGCAATCAGGCAGGCAGGCAGTTGAGTAGTTAGGAGCCAGCAGTCCCAGAGTATGAGAGGGGTCCCAGATTGGAGAGGGTGCAGGTTGGGCTGAGAGACATCCCTCCGTGCACAAATTTTGTGCACCAGACCTCTGGTTATTAATAATTGTGTATAACAGAATATTGTAAACATGAAATTATGAAATTTTTATTAAAATGTTTCTTACACACTGAACAGACTGTCTAACCTTAGAGAGAAGGCAGGAGAGGGGACTGGTAAGAGATCAACCAAAGGATTTGTATGCATGCATATTAGCATAACCAATGGATATAGACATTAGGGTGGTGGGGGCTCATCTTGAGGGGTGGGAGTGGGGGGAGTCAATTGGGAAAATGGAGACATATGTAATATTTTAAATAATAATAATAATAAATAAATAAATAAATAATTTCTTATTTACTATTATATTGGTTGGGCCACAAAAATATTCGCTGTGGGCCACATGCGGCCTGTGGGTCACGAGTTTGACGTGCTTGCTGTAGAGTGTAGACACTAGCTTCTGATGGCCTGGTCCAGGGTCTGGCTCAACCACTTACATGAGAGTTATGAGACCTGGAGCAAATGGCTTAAACTCTCTGCTCACTAGAATTATTTTTGTTTGGGCCAGACCTTAAAGGAGAAATAGGATTTGGACATAGAGATAGAGAAAGGGTGAGTAAAGATGGGAGGGGGCAACAGGATCAAGAACATCAGTAACGACGCAGAGGGCTTAAAAGCAAAAAGAGCAAAGCAGCTTCCTGTAGCCAGGACAGAGTGTGCTAGAAGCATTGAGGAACAGAGGAGGGCGTTAGCACTTATTGAATTTTTACCAGGCGCCAGAGCTCTGTACACATTAAATACATTTAATCTTCAGAGCAATCTCACAAGTGGAAGGTGGGGTTTCCTGCATTTTATACACAAAGGATGTGATGCTCTGAGCATTGAGCAGTTTGACTGAGCTTGTAAGTGGGAGAGAAGGGATCTGAACTCAAATGTCTTCCTTCAAAACTCAGGTCAGCTCACTGTGACGACATTTTTCCTCCCCACACCCACTGTGAGAGGGGCCAGCATTTTTTCCTGAGCTATACCCCATGCTCCCCAAGCACATAGGGCTGCCAGCACGGAGGACATTGCAGGGCCCAATCCACACCTGAGAAGGGAGGTTCTGAAAAAAGATATTCCAAAAAGGGCTTTAAGCAAAAAGATTGTCAGATCAAATACAGAGCCTTCCAAAGGGGGCTCTTTGGGAAGCTTCACATTCACTGGGATGTGTAAGATCTTGGTGGTTTTTAAAGCATCAGTCACATTACTTTATGTTCACACCTCTATGTGACCTTGGAGTAGTAGCAAATTAAGCCGGAATCAGCTATTCACACTGAATGATATTATAAAGCTTGCTTCGCCCCCCACAGCTTGGTTACTTTGAATGCAAGCTACTTGCCTTACAAAAGCAGAAAATGGTGGAACCTGCACCAAAAGAAGGGACACAGATCGCCCCTTACTTCCAGAATTCCTTTCTCGCCGATTCTCTTAGCTCTGAGTCAAATAAAAAGAAGAAAGCAGGGACAAGAAAATTGGTATTACTTCTGTCCAAAAAGACCCATTAGTGACTTGAAGCATGCCTTTTACATTGCAGAGTGAGGTCTGCCAGGAACAAACAAACAAACAAAACAAACCCACCAGCATGACTTTGAGAACAAGAATCGGCGGTTGAGAAGAGAATTGACATTTGGCAAGTTTAAAAATAGATATTCTGATAGAAAGAGCATCTGCCCGCTAAAAATATGAATCAACCCAGGGGCCCGCTGCACTCTGAGGGCTCCGCACAGGTTATTAGGCCATTCAATAATGCCCTATTTTTAGGGCTGTGGAGCCGGGGGAAACAGGCTGGCTTCCGCGGCTCAAATTAACATGTAACGCCAGGACACACAGAGGGTGTCTCCAGAGTACCTGGAACTTGTAATACGAACAGCGTGTCTGTGACAAAGCGATGATGCTGTGGCCTTTGTAAGGTGCGGTGTTCGTGGAAAGGGGGTTGAAGTGATAACTGTACTCATTCTCATTTTGCTGGTGGACGCATGGATTGCCAGCATTCAAGGGCCCTTGGAGACTGCCTACTCCTGACATCCGAGGTTGATTGGCTGCCCAGGATCTGAACCCTCTGAGTCCTACCGTGGGGAAACTCTCCATTGCAAGAGTGTTGATGTTTAACAGAGCCTGCCTCCCTCTCCAGGGGGCTCTGCTCTTCCAGTTTCCCCTGGAAGCCAGGGCTCTAACAGATGACTGAGCTGTGGGTGTCGGACGCATCTGCTCAGGTTTTTGAGTCAGAAGTTGATGATGCAGAGAAGCAGGTAGAGTGAAGAATTCTTTCCAAGGGTAGCAGCAAAGGCAGCAACACCCAGTTTTTAAGGCCAGTGGTGCCAACAGGGGTGTCCAGTGCCCGTTCCTAGGAGGGGCGGGAGCTGTGGCACTCAGCATTCAATGGCACAGTGGCTGCGGTGGCCTCGAGGGAATGTGGCCCTGCTGACGTTCTGGCCTGGGTCTTGTCTGTGTCATCTTACTTGTTCTTGCCAATTCTCTAAGTTTGGTTCTTCCGGCTTCCTGGTAATCCTGTGAGCCAGCCAAAACATTTTCAATAAGTTCATTTTTTTTTAATTCAAATTGCCCAGAGGCAATATTTGTTTTTTTGCAACTAAGAACTCTGACTGCTATAATAATCCAACCCTGCTACCTTACAGATGATATTATGAATGAGAGGGGAAAACACACAGCTCATACACAGCAAACCTTGAAAGCAGGTGCCCTGATGCAGTGTAGTGCACTTTCCTGACATGGCACCACCTGCAGCAGCACAGAGAGGGTGTCTGTGACCTCTGTCCCTGACACAGCCTTGCCATTCTCTCCTGCCCAGGAGTCAACACTGTCATAGCCCACACACAGACTTTCCCAATCTTTCCCAAGTCATTTCAAATGTTGTAACCTACTACCTTCAGTCACTTTCCCTCTGGGCCTTTTCTTCCAAAAAAAAATATTTCTTTCTTCCAAAAAAATATTTTTAGGTGAAATTTTTAAAAACTATTTTTAATTATAGCTGACATTCATATTATTTTACTTGAGGCCTGGTGCATTAAATTCATGCACAGGAGGGTGGGGAGGGTGTCCCTCAGCCCAGCCTGCACCCTCTCCAATCTGGGAACCCTCTCACAATCCAGGATAGCTGGCTTTCAACTGCTTGCCTGTCTGCCTGCCTTATTGTCCCTAACCACTTCTGCCTGCCAGCCTGATCACCCCCTAACCACTTCCCTGCTGACCTGATTGCCCTTACTTCCCTCCCCTGCTGGCCTGGTCACTCCTAATTGTCTTCCCCTGCAGTCCTGGTCGCCTCCAACTACCATCCCCTGCTGGCCATCTTGTGGCGGTCATCTTGTGTCCACATGGGGGTGGCCATCTTGTTTGTTGTAGCGATGGTCAATTTGCATATTACCTCTTTATTATATAGGATATCTGTTTCAGATGTACAGCATAGAAGACAATTATATAATTTAGAAAGTGATCCCCACCTGGTACCAGAGTTATTATAATATTACTGACTTTTTCCCCTATGCTGTACTTTACATCCCCATGACTCTTTTGTAGCTTCTTAATCCCTCTACTTTTTTCATCCATCCTCTCACCCCCTCTCATATCTCTTGTGTGACTGACACTACATAGCACCAGGCATTGGGTGAGGAAAACAGAAATGGATTTGTATATCATGAATATTACAGCAGCAAGGGAAAGTCATATAAGAATCAAATAACCATATAATTATAATCAAATAAGCATATAATTACAAACTATGACAATAACTTTTAAAAAAGTGTAGGCTTTTACGACAGCACGCAACTGAGGGCCTTCTCTAGAGTTCAAGGACGACCCTCTGAGGAAGTTACATTTGAGCTGAAGTTGATTAAGCTAATTGGATGAAAAGAGGGGAAGGAGAATTCTAGGTGCTGAAGCAGAAGCACAAAGCCAATGTGTCCAGCAAGGAGAGGAAGGAAAAGAACTGGGCTAAAATGTGGGAGGGCAGAGCCGGGTCATTGAGCACCCATCTGCCTCATTAAGGATTTTGCTCAGGGCAGCAGGCAGCCACTGAATGATTTTTAAGCAGAGGAGTGACATGGTCAGCTGGATTTTGAAAAGATGGCTGTGGAGAATGAATTGAAGAAGAGGGCAGAGTGAACACATGCAAACAAATTAGCAAGCAGTTGCCATAGTTCAAGGGAGAAGCGATGGTAGCTTAGAGTTAGGATATTAAGCTGTAAAGGAGAGATATGATCAGACTGGAGAGATCCAATAAAATCAACAGGGCTTGGTGTTTGGAAGATTGAAGAGAAAATGTTAAGAATGATGCCACATTTCTGAATAGATAGCAGAGTTATTCTCTGGAGTAGACATTGCAGAAAGGCCAGATTTGAGATGTGACACCATGCATTTGGTTTTAAATAGCATTTCAGGGGCCTTTTAGACATTCCCATGGAAAATGTCAAAATATATGGATATGACTCTCAAGAGAGAACATTGGACTAAAGATATAGATAATCATTGAAGCCACGAGCACAGATGAGCTCACTTGGGGAGAGCGTACAGAGAAACAAGAAGAAAAGACTTAGGAAAAAGCCTTCAGGAATTATAACATTTAAAGATCAGATAGAGGAGGGTAATCCAACAACATTATTCAGAAGGAGTAACTAACTGATGAAGGAGGAGGAAAATCAGGAGAATGTTTCACCAACGCCAAGTTAGGAAGGGAGCTGGTGTCCATAGGCTCAAACATTGCTGAGAGGTCGAATAAACTGAGGATTGAAACATTGCTAAGTGGCTCAAGCAGCATGGAGGCCATCATTAATTTTAGTGAGAATCATTCCATAATGGGAGTAGAAGCCAGGATGAAGTGAGCTGAGAGATGAGAAAACCATGAGAGGAAAAAGATGATTCTTTGAGCCGAAGCCGGTTTGGCTCAGTGGTAGAGCGTCGGTCTGCGGACGGAAGGGTCCCGGGTTCGATTCCAGTCAAGGGCATGTACCTTGGTTGTGGGCACATCCCCCGTAGGGGGTGTGCAGGAGGCGGCTGGTCGATGTTTCTCTCTCATCGACGTTTCTAGCTCTCTATCTCTCTCCCTTCCTCTCTGTAAAATATCAATAAAATATATTTTAAAAAAAAAAGATGATTCTTTGAGGCAGGTTTTACTATGCAGGGGAAGGGGAGACATGAAATGGTGAGGGAAGTGGGCTCCAGAGAGAAGTCCGTAGGATGTATGGGCTTGAGCTGAATTAGATGCTGAAGAGAGGCATAAATAGGAATAAAGAGGGCGGTAGCTATTTTCTATAAAATTGATCTGAAAACTGCGAATGGGTAAATGTAGCATCACCCACCTCCCAGGAAATATTACTACTTTTATATGAGTGTTTGATGACTTAATTCAAGTAACAGTTACTATGGGACTTCCTAGTGTCATTACACCACCCCAGGCCAAGTTAACTGCCCTAGCCTCTGACACCAGCACTTGATTTGTGTCTGTTGCAATCCTCCCAATGTGGCAATATGACTTACTGTCTGTCTTTCCCACTCATTCCTAATTTTGTACATTATACATTGTACATTCTGCATTTTACTCGCATTTATACCCCTAGGCCAAGAATATGATATTACTAGGGTTGAGCAATATGGTGACCCTGCCTGACCCGCTGCATTCAATAAGGAATGAATGAACGAATGAATAAATAAATAAATGAATAGATAATAACAAAAACAAGGTAGAAATAAGGCCTCCGAATGAGAACAGTGGAGTTCAGAAGGTACTTTTCACCTCCCATGCAATCTTATCCACCCAGATCAACTGTACCTTCATCCCACACAGCTAGACCTAAGGGGAAGGTGATTCCTGTCTTCACTCTCAGCATTATGACTTCTGATCAGCACAGTGACAGTAACACGTGTCTGTCAGGCTCTGCCTGGGGCAACCCGAGAAAAAAGATGCCACAAGGCTTGTCCTCAGGGATGGGCAACCTGATGAACCAAGTCAGCTCTTTTTTGGCCAAGATAATTTCCCAGAGAACCCAGTCCTCTTAACTCAAACTTTGCCTCAATTCTTTGCAAAATGGAGCAATGTTTTGGCAGGAAGAGGCCTGATCCAGTTGCTTGCAATCTAGGCCTCCTGCTGCCCGTGGAGGTCAGCCTACAGTATGTCATCTCTTCTTCCTCTTTCAATCCTGGTACAGCTCAGGACCGGACAATTTCATCGCTCTTTATGAGAAAAAAACACACACACAAAACACAACTCACAAAGTTTCTCACCCACTTTTTAATGCATACAAATATTTAAAATAATTTCTGAAAATCATTCTATTCTCATAAATTATTTGCCTTTTTGGATATAAAGTCGTGATCACTATTTTATTAAAATTTGTGAGGTTATGCAAATACTGAGAATGTCAGTCTGAAATTTAAAAGATTACATTTTCTAAACTAAACTCCTGGAATTTTTATTTTCAACAGGAAACATAATTGTTACAGAACTTCTTGTAAAATATCACATGATTTTCAATTTAAAAAATAATTTACACAATGCAGAAAATATGTCTTATCCTCTAACAATATTTTTACATGTTTAAATTTTAATAGAAAGTCTATTTGAACAAAAAAATGTCCTTTAACCAATTCCAAAATATTAATTTGAAAAAAAAATACTCTCCTGAATGGCGCTATCCAGAGGGAATCTGCTGAGTCAGATTTTTCTTTCACCTTTCACCTGCAAGGGCACTGATATTAATTGGCAAGCTTACTCATTTTGCTGCCCCCAAGTATGCTCGTGATCCTCCTGAATGCTGTGTCCCCAAGAGCTAGCTGGTGTGGGCCATATCCCTTGGGCTCCCTTGTCCTGGGTGTGTTGGATTTGGCTAATGGGAGGCACTGGAGGAAGATCAAAGGCTAGAGGAGGATGAGGTCAACGTGGCCCCCTCCCTCCCCGCCATCACTCTGTGCTCTGTACATGGTTCTGGTAACGGTTGTGTCGCTGTACGACCTCAGCCCCTGCCAGGAGCCCTCCTTCACAAATCCAGCTCCCACAGCACCTGAGGGGTGGCAGAAACTTCCCCTGTGGCTAGTCCTGGGAGGCCTCACCTGCCCTGTTTTCCTTACTCTGCCCTCTCCCCCGTAAATCTCCCTTCTTCCAATTCTCTTCTCATTTCTATGCGACTGAGTATGCTTCCTGCCACAACCCTGGCAGGCGTGGTTCCCCTATTGAAAGGGCAGCAGGCTACGTATAAGGCAATAAGAGTCCAACAACAAAAATACATGAGAAGAGATTAAACACCTGTCAACCAGCGTTCCATCTTCCTACCTTACCGAGATGGAGTCTCAAAAGCTGTCTCAAAACATTTTCTTGTGGGTTATAGGCTGGCCCTTGTGCTTTTCAGCAATGTGGTGAATTTCAGACTAAAAGACACTTTCAAATGTTAGTTGATTTAGTTTGGGGGCTTTTTTTCTGCAACACTAAGCAGCATTGACTATCACGGAGCCGTCTGTGGGTTTTCAGTGAATTGGTTTCCATAAATAGGCATCAAGTAAAAGTCTGAAGTAAGTAAAAACCTGGGGTTGGCTTTTTTTTCCCTCCCTTCATGCTACTCTGGGGCGCTGGGGCTCTTCTTCCACCGGAGAGCAAGGAGAAAAATGAGGGCACTGAGCAGTGAGTGGCTGTGACAGCTCTTCAGTAGCCCACAATGATGCCACAATAGTTATCTGGTTTCTATATAGCAACCTCTCAGTCTTCTATTCCCCCCGCCTCTCTCTTTCTCCCCCCCTCTCTCTCTTTTTCACACACTGAAGCAGTTGGCAAAGTATGACCTGCAGGTGGGCTTAATTAATGTGCATGGCATGAAATTCATGCACATCAGTAGGGAATTAATTAGAGGAAATATTTTACTATTGCTATTTGTCCTTTCTCTATAATACAAGTGTCAGAGATGGAAGAAAATTAGTAAAATGTATATGAAAATCTTCCACCTGTCAGAGTCTGGGGTGCGCCGTGGGACCCAGAGACAAGTCCCCGTCCACTTGTGTGCTTCTCAAAATCATGCGAGAACCAGACCTGGCTGGTCCCACCCCAGTCAAGCCCTGCCAGGCAGGGAGCACACCCTCAGGTCCCCCTCCCTCCCTCCCGCCCCTGTCAAGCTCTGCGGAGGGTGGGGGGAGGGGAAGGGGCACAGCCTAAGGACCCTGTCAAGCTCCACCAGGTGGGGCGACAGCCTCAGGTTCCTGCTGATTGCTCTTTAAGGCTCATTATGGGAACTCAGCCTCCACTGTGGGTGCCACCATCTTTGTAATGAAGTGATGGTCAATTTGCATATTCTCTCTTTATTAGATAGGACTAGAGGCCCTGTGCATGAAATTCATGCATGGGGCAGTCCTTAAGCCCAGCCTACACCCTCTCAAAATCCAGGACTGCTGATCACTCCTAACCCCTCTGCCTGCCTGCCTGATTGCCCCTAATCCCTCTGCCTCAGGCCCTGCTGTCACGGCTCCGTCAGGAAGGACATCCAGAAGATTGTTTGGCTGTCCAGTCCAATTAGCATATTGTGCTTTTATTATTATAGATATTAGGGAAACAGTGAAGAGAAAGCTTGATGTGTGTGTTCAGCAACAATGGACCAATATGATCATTTGTTTGTGGAGGTGGTTCAGAAGAGAGACATCATTTCAGCTGAACAGTTTTCTTTTTTAAGATTGCTAGAGTTAGGGATGCTGTTTATCCCTCACAGTTTTGTTTATCACCTATTCCACCTAACCCATACTCCTGTCCTCTGATGCTGTTGACAATTACCTTTGTCTTTTATTCATTGCTACAGCCAGACTGCTCCAGGCATCATATCTATTTA
This sequence comes from Vespertilio murinus, assembly GCA_963924515.1. NCBI lineage: Eukaryota > Metazoa > Chordata > Mammalia > Chiroptera > Vespertilionidae > Vespertilio > Vespertilio murinus. The sequence goes on from OZ004706.1 coordinate 29,999,868, forward strand.
TCTCCCAGTACTTCCATTTTTTCATGAAAGGAAATGCGGTAGTGGTGATTTGTAACTCACAGATTTTCTTCTATTTTTTCAAGTCCCCTTCTGATTAACACAGCGCCTTACAGTAGCTAACAAGTAGGCATGTTAGATGTTGCTGTTATTATTTTCAAAACAAGAGAGTTGTGGTAAGGACAAAAACTCTATTAGGCTGATAGATTGCTTAATAGTGTGCCTGTGTGAGTACCAGAGTAGGCTTAGTCATAGAAAAAGTAGTCACTCACACCTCTCCCAAATGCTGAAAATAGCACCGAGGTGAGGGAGCAGGTGGAGGTGTATAAAAAAGATGTGTGACCACCCCCAGCTTCACCTTAGCCTGGCATTTGAGAGTCTCTGGAGGCTGGCTCCTCCCTGTGTCTCTGACCTTCCACACCATGTTTCCCAGCTGAGCCCTGTACCCTTGGATCAGCAGGCCTATCTCTGTGCCTCCTTCCCAAACCTAATAAGAAGGAGGACTCAGGAAGGCATCACAGCCTTTATTTCTTCCCTCTTTAATTCACAGAATATTTAGCATGCACCTGTGTTCCAGGTGTTGGAGAAGGAGGGGCCAATCCAGTGCAGAGATGTAGAGGGCCCCTTGGGAATGCACATGGTGACCTTTAAATTAATGTCAGCTGAGTCCGAGGTGACTGGCATGGCCGTCTCCCGGAAACAGACTCCCAAAATGTCAGAGACCGCTTTCAGTACCGATTTCTTATCTTAATCCAGGTGATTGGAATGAGGAACAAATAGGACCTTGACTTACCCAGGTCTTGAGATGCTAAATCTCGCCCTTGTACCAAAAAATGGGGAACTTACCCAGGTCTTGATGAATAGGACCTGGGCACACCCGAAACTCCTTTTGACCTTAACCCCCCCTCTGGAAATCAATAAATGTGCTCCTCCACTCAGGAACCTGTCCTTCTCCCCTTCCGTGCGGGACGGGGAAGAAGGAGAAGCACCCTATCACACAGAGCTGACTGGGACCCAATGGGTAAGGCCACCCAACTCCATAACCAGTTAGAATTCCATTGCCTGACTACACTTCCAAATAGCCCCTATCAGCAATAAAGGCGATAATGTCACTCTATCTTTACCCTTTTATTATATCTATTGAAATTGTTCAGAACCTAAAGGGGGAAGACAGGTGCTATTTATTGTGAGTGTATGGAGGGGTGGGGTTTCCCTTGGAGTCCAGCACCAGGCACTAAGCCACTAGAGATAATGCCTAACGAAACTTACAGCCTAGTGAAGGACACATCATTAAATGAAGATTCACACGATGTGTATGTGTGTGTGTGTGTGTGTGTGTGTGTGTGTGTAGTATATGTATTTCTGAATATACACATAATACATTTACATATTGCATATGTACATTTTATATATATATATAGTTATAGTTATAGTTATAGTTATAGTTATAGTTATAGTTATAGTTATAGTTATAGTTTTATAGTTATAGTTATAGTTATAGTTATAGTTATAGTTATAGTTATAGTTATAGTTATAGGTATCCTATATAATAAAAGCCCATCAACTGAATGGCGGGACGTCCAGAACAACGGGTTGACCAGTCACCATGACACATATTGACCAATGAGGGAAGACTCTCAACACAGGAGCTGCCCCCTGGTGGTCAGTGCCACTTGGCTGACCAGGATGTGCAGCTGCTCCCACTGCGAACCCCGAACCCCGGCCAATGGCAGGAACCTGGGCTGCAATTGTTGCCTCCTTGCACCAAGCTCCTCCTCCTGGCTCCCTGCTGCCTCCTCTGACACCCTCCTCTGGACACCACGCAGCTGCCACCGGGCTTGCAGAGCTGACCCCAGAGTCTGGGAGACAGGTTCGAGGCTGGAAGGTGGGTTTGTGGCTGCTGTGGGACTGAGGCCTACTCTGCCACCTCTCAGTGCTATTGTCCCTGGGCTCGGCCCCGACCCTAACCAGGTCCCCTGAAACAGCAAGTGTTCTGGCTCCATCAAAGATGATGGACCAAGGAGCAGCCACTCAGCAGACTGGGATGAACTGCACTCCCACAGTGGGCTGATCCCCGCAGGCCACGCCTCCCACCAGTGCATGAATCCCATGCACCGGGCCTATAGTATAGATATATAAACCACGATAAGTACTATGAAGGGAATGTATGAAACTTCCAGAATAGACGGCTCTCTCCTTTTTTTTTTTCTTTTCCTGTGACTATTCCAGTTTAATCACAAGCCCCTTGAAAATAGAGACCATATTTGATGTTGCCTGGTTAAACTCAGAATCTAACCAATAGTACTGAGTGCTTATTACTGATGACAGTGGCTATGAAAGAGAACAGTATTGCTTGGGGATGACTCTTAAGGATCAGGAGCTGAGGAAATTACACTTTCTTTGCATCTCTGCAAAAAGAGAGCAACCTATTGAATGCATTTTTATTATATTGGTTTAAAACACAGGAAACCATCTCTTTGTGTGTTTTATCTCTTGAAGGGCCCTGAAAATTGCTTTGAAATGCCTACTTATTTGACTCAAATATACATACATTTCTATCCTCTCGGCATAGTGATGTGCTGGTAAATATTTAACAAATGACTCGTTCTCAGAAAAAAAAAATTGTGGCATTTGCCAATACTCCTACCAGAGCCAATTTAAACTATCAGCATGCTGTTACTAAACACAGAGATGGGAAGAAATGCACAGTAGCATATTTTTTAAATACCATGGACAGATACAGTAGAAATAAATAAACCCAAGAGAATAGTTAGTAAAACAATGCTGTGAAATGTGAGGAAGTAATGAGTTTTAATTATTTATTAACTTTTTCAATGTAACTTATTTAAATATAAATTCATATAATTCAATTTTAATATGACCATATGTATCAGCTACCTGGCTCACAAATATTCCTAAAAATTTAACAATTGGCTCTTGGGAGATGGAAGAAGCCAGCTCCATCATCCCACTGCCTATGCAGTTAAATGGACTCATATGTTTCAGATGAGATTCAATTATGTTAAACTGGGTCTTTAGTTAGAGAGGAGAAAGCAAAGTTGAGTCTGACTAACTGATACCTAAATCCCTTCCCCAGCTCTGCAGAACAGTCAAGGGTCGAGGGCCGTAGTGAAAGCTTCAGTGTGGCACTACTTTAAGTTAGCTGACCAAAGACTCATGCATGACCAAGTCATTCCACAGGGTGTCTGCCTCTACTGGAGAGGCTGGAAAAGCTAAGCACTCATTTTCTCAGCTTCCCTCGCGGGGGAGTGCCCAGTGAGACACGAGCAGATAGGTAGTGGTCTGGAAAAGCTTTTGGCTTTCCTGATAAAAGGACTAGATGGTTATAATTCTACTATTTATGATAAAAATGGTAGTTACCTTCAAAGAACAGCTCCCACCTTTCCTGTGTGTGTGTGTGTGTGTGTGTATACTGATATACATATATATATATACTAATATACCCAATATACATATATATACACTAATATATATATATATGCATATATATATATATATATATGCATATATATATATGCATGCTTTGGGGTCAGACAGACATGGGTTGAAATCTCAGTTCTGCCATTTAATGGCTATGTGAGCTGAGATGGGTTAATTTCCGACTGACTTGTTTCATCTGTCTCTTTCTGATCTTCTTTTCAAAACATATCTTCCTCGTCCATAGCAGAGAGCATGAGACTCAGTTTAAACCAACTTCAGTACCCATTTTCTTAGCCAAAGAGTTAGGCAGCAGCAGAACACAGGATCCCTGCTGACCAACAGACTCCCTCTCCAGCAACTTGCTCTCAGAGGGCAAACAGACATCCTTTCCTTTCTGGCTGCAGAGTGGTCAGGGCACTCTGTGTACCTAAGCTGTGTACAGCCATGACTCCATTCTTGTGAGGACATCTGTCTGTGGACAGGGAATGACTAGACTTGGCAAACAGAGGGAAGCAGAGGTAGGAAAAAGGGAACCTTCCTGGTTTCGATGTTATGTGAACCGATAAGCACACCTTTCCACCTAAACGAGTTTGAATTCAATCTGTCACAAGAAACAGAGCCTTGAGCTCATCTGTAAGTAAGGATAGTAATTCTTACTCTGGTAGTTTTGTGATGTTAAAATAACAGGTACCAAAGAACCTAGTGGTAAGTTCTCACCCTGCTTGTGACGGTCCCATTTCAACAGGTACCTTTTATTTATTCTTCAATATGTTCCAAGGAACACTAATTATACAGGCTGTGAATAGTTTTTTTCTGAGTTGAAAAAAAGATGAAAGAATTTGAGAAATACTTGTTAAACAAAATTCTTTCCCTAGGGACTTTGCAGTCTCCAATCATCTAATTTGCCTCATGAATTCCCAACTGGACCAAGTAATATGACCGCAGAACCCTTGACCAAGGAGCATCTCCGAACACATTTTGGGAACTGCTCTCTATGTGGCCAATTCAGCAACTGTACTGTGGCAAACACTGCTTCAGGGAGAATTCCACTGTCACCACCCAGTGCCTTTTCTACTGGAGCCATATTCCAGTGGTATCCGGCCTAGTTCTGACTATAACTAGCTGTGGGACTTGAAAAATCACATCAGTTCCCTGAGTCTCAGCTTCTTCATCTGTAAGTGGATGATGTTCAATTCCACGACCTTGAAAAACCCATCCAGCTGTACAAGTCTGTGCTTATGGGGTGATGAAAGTCTCTGGGAAGATTGCATGTAGAGTGTGTGGATACTCTGAGCCTATGAAGGCCAGGAAAAACACAGGCTGTTTAAGTGGGGGAAAGAGAGGGAAGATGGGGGATATGCAAGGAACATCAGTCACTAGAACTAGCTCCACTCTTTTAAGGTTTTATTCCAATATTCTAGCATAAGCAATCTCTGGGTGATCTCAACTTTGAGGTCATACATTTTAGGTTTAGATGGGACAAAACAAAATCCTCATAAAACAAAAGGTTAATGTGACTGAACACCTGCTCCCATGGAACCTCAAAGGCTAAGAAAACCTAACAGAAAGAGGTAGGGAGTGAAGATCAAACAATTCAGACTCTGACTCCCGAGCAACTCCTGGTTCTTTATTTCCTTATTCAGTTCAAATTCAAGCAAGATAGCTGGGAACCAAGCCTTCTTCTCTTCGTTATCCTCAACTAACCACAGGGCACCCTCTTAGGGATACTTAGTAAGTATAAAAGAAATGACAAAGGAGAAGATCCTTTGAAAACTGCAAAGCACTCCACAAGTATGTTATTTTTTATTATTATTCACAGTGTTTAAAGAGCAGTATTTATTGGCTTTCCCACAGACATGACTTCAGGCAAGTAATTCATCAGCTCCTCCCTTCATATAAAGCAAGGAGAGGATGGGAAAGATTAACTAGAAAATGATGGGGGATGCCTTTGAAAATTGAGGGTCATTGCGGTACTTACTGATTAATAGTCATCACACAATTGTGAAGCTATAAATAGCTGTGCGCCCAGCAGAACCCGTATTCTGCTCCTTTTTCACTTGTTGCCATTTTGATTGAGTCCATTAGCTCCACTACTCTATAATTAGCACAACACCCTGGAAAATTAATCCCGCCTGGTGAGTCAACATCAGGGAAATGAAACAGACTTCTAAACAATGTTGGGATAAAACTGAAGCGAGGAAACGGAAAGCCTCAAATCCTGATTTGTCTGCTAAAGACAGGGGAGTCCATCTTTCTATTTTCAACAACTGACTTTTCAATATTGTTATCAAGATAAACATATTCCTTGTTAGAATTTTCAATTAATCAGACAATTACAAGCTGTGACATTATGACTGTGCATTCCTTATAAAATGTGGCTTTGGAGAAACTAAGTCTGCTAATATAATTAAAATAAGTTGCCCAAATCTCTATCTCCTGGCAGAGCCTCTGGAGTCAGACTGAGCAGGAGGGTTCTGGGTGAGTGAGTGAGTGAGTGAGTTTGCAGAGGAAGCCTTTAATTAGAAACTAGAGGCCCAGTGCACAACATTCATGCACTGGGGGGGGGGGGGAGGGTCCCTCAACCCAGCCTGCACACTTTCACAGTCCAGGAGCCCTCAGGGGATGTCTGACTGACAGCTTAGGCCTGCTCCCCTCAATTGGACATCCTTAGCGCTGCCATAGAGGCAGGCTGCTGAGTTTGCCAGCTGTCAGCCCAGCTTGTGGCTGAGTGGCACTCTCCCTGTGTGAGCGCACTGACCACCAGGGAGCAGCTTCTGCATTGATCATCTGCCCCGTGGTGTTCAGTGTGCTCATAGCGACCGGTCATTCCACCATTCAGTCAATTTGCATATTATTTTTTGTAATACAGGATGGTGAGATTGCTGAAATCTGAAACACCTGAGATAAACATGTCCAACATGCAGGAAGGGGAATCACATGTTACCATAGTCAAGAGGCCACAAGCAGATTAAAAGCAATAGAGAAAGATTGAATATGGAACCAGCTAGCTACCCAGGAGCAGGGAATGAAAATGCAGAGCAGTGGTGTAAAAATGGGAGTGTGTGCTTGGGTGTCGCTTTTCCCAGAGAGTTCCTTAAGGAAGTCCAGGTCATCTAAATGGAGAGATAGGTCACATGGAGAAGCCCTGGAAGATGGACCATTATGTGGAGAAAGAGGTCATGTGGAAGAGCACCAAAACACCCCCAGCCAAGCTTTTAGGTCAGTGGTGGGCAAACTCATTAGTCAACAGAGCCAAATATCAACAGTACAACGATTGAAATTTCTTTTGAGAGCTGAAAACCAGCTTCTGCGCATGCGCCAAGAAGTTTCAATAGCACTGTATGTGTGCACCAGCATGTGGTATTTTGTGGAAGAGCCACACTCAAGGGCCCAAAAAACCGTATGTGGCTCTCGAGCCACAGTTTGCTGACCACTGTCTTAGGTGAATGCAGCTTTATGAGTAATCCCAGTCAATACTAAATGGAGCAGAACTGTCCAGCCAGCCTAGAGAATTATGAAAAATAATATATGATTGTTGTTTTAAGCCACATGTTTTGGGATGGTTTGAAATATGGTAAATTAATTAATTAATTAATTAATTAATTAATTTTGGAACCCTAAAGATTGCTAGGAGTAAGGGTACACCAAACCTTACAAAAACTGAGGTCTAGTTTCAAAAGAAACTTAATCCTTTATTGGATTAATTTGCTCATCATCCATACTCCCAATTGTCCACCAGAAGCTAAAATAAATCATTTTGTAAGGAATATAACACCATCTAGAACCTCAGGTCACCTATGTAGTTTTTAAAGAATATACAATGCCCAGAATTTAAAAAAAAAACGTTATTCTTATAAAAATATAAGATTTGATTGATAGTTAAGAGAAAAATCAGACAATAGAAACACAACCACAAGAGATCCAGATATGGAAGTTATCAGACACAGATTATAAATATAATTGATTAATATGCTCAATAAATTAAATGACAAGATAAAGACTTTCAGCACACATGTGGAAGTTTTGGAATTAGAGTGAAATTATGGAGCTTAATGATGTAATAGCTGAAATTAAGAACTCAATAGATAGACTTAACAGCAGACAAGATGTAGCTAAAAAGAGAATTAGTGAACTGTAAGGCAGAACAGAAAAGACCCAAACTTCAGCACAGTCAAAAGACTAAAAAATACATAAACAAGCATAAGAATCAGATATGACTTAGTGAAAAGAGCCTCACATTCACATAGTAGAAGTCCCAAATGGAGAGAAGAGAATAAAATAGAATCCTATATAATAAAAGCCTAATATGCAAATTGACCAAATGGTGGGCAGATACTCAATACAAGAGTTGCCCCTGGTGGTCAGTGCACTCCCACAGGGGGAACGCTGCTCAGCCAGAAGCTGGGCTCATGGCTTGGGAGCACAGCAGCAGCTGTGGGAACCTCTCCCACCTCTGCTACAGGCAGACATCCGCTGAGGGGTCCTGGACTACGAGAGGGCACAGGCTGGGCTGAGGGACACCCCCCTCCAGAGCATGAAAGTCATGTACCGGGTCTCTAGTTAATACATAAAGAAATAACGTCCAGGGATTTTCTAAGCTAATGAAAGATTTCAAGTCACAAATTCAAGAAACTTTATAAACTCCATTAATGATAAGTAAAAAAGAAAACCACCCCTAGAAACATTACAGTAAAACTGCCAGAAACCAAGAAAAAAAAAAAGACAAATATTGTAGACTGGATAAGAAAACAAAACTCAATTATTAATATTTTTTCTACTTGTCTGAATCACTTCAAAATAAAATGCTTTAAACAAATAACTTTATTTTTTTCCCCTATCTCCCACCCAGCCTCTTTGGCAGCTATCAGATTACTGTCTATATCTATGGGTCTGTTTTTCTTTGTTTATTTGTTTGCTTTGTTTTAATGATTCCACATGTAAGGTAATTCATATGTTATGCCTTTCTCTGATTTATTTTTACTTAGAAAATACTCAATTCTTCATTATAAAGTGGTTACCTGGGAAGGCTGACTGGTCTTGTTTCCTAACTGGATTCTCCACCTTTATTCTTCCTCTCCTAGACCAGTGTTTCCCAAAGTGTGGTGCGTGTACCCCCAGGGGTACGGGAAGAGTTTGGTGGGGGTACACGTTGCACCGAAGTTTGGTAGAGATATGCACTGCACCGTGCTTAGCTGCGCCTAATTCTACGTTCTCATGAGTCAAGTCAAGACAGTCTTGTGAGGTGTGAGATGGTCCAGTGTGCAAAAAAATGTTATTTATAATATAACTTTTATTTATATTTCATTATGAATAATTTTATTTTTCGTTTATTATTATTTTGTGTATGTACCAAAAAAAGAAAAATAAATATATTTTGATTGTTATTAAAATACATCCTTTTTTTTTGTCGAGGGGTACTCAGCGTTACGAAAATTATAGAAGGGGTACACATACCGTATTTGCCGGCGTATAAGACGATTTTTTTGGCCCTGAAAATACCGTATTTGCCGGCGTATAAGACGACCCCCTAACATTTCCACTCAAAATACAGAGTTTGTTATATACTCGCCGTATAAGACTACCCCCCACTTGGAGGCATATTTTTCAGGGCCAAAAAATTGTCTTATACGCCGGCAAATATGGTATGTCAAAAGTTTGGGAAACACTGCTAGACCATTCTCTACACTGCAGTAGGTCTAACTAAAATTTAAATACAATCACCTCTCTCCTCTAGAAATATTTCAGTGGCTTCCCATTCCCTCAGAATAAAGTTCAAACTTCTTATCACAGTTTAAGTGCCCATCTCAGGTCCTTTCTCTATCTTTCTAGATTCCTTGCTCACAACTACCTACCTCTCCAGTACTCTACACCCAAACCATACTCACTGGTTATGCATTCCTCTAAACTGCTTTCCTCTCCCCCCCTCAGGGTCTTTGTGTGTGCTGTTTCTGTTCTTTGGTACTCGCTCCCCTCATCTCATATTCCTTTTCCTGGGTTTCCTACTTTCGGTCAGGTTATAGTTTAAATATCATTTCCTCTTGGAAACTTAACAGAATTCCTAGACAGTGTAATTTATACCACAGAGGGAAAGAAATTTCCCTATCAAAATATCTATCACACTTTATGATTACTGCTTATTTGTGGATCTCTCTGTACAGACTGTCAGTTCTAAAAGGGCAGAAATCATGTATATCTTGCTCACAGTTGTCTTGCTAGTCCTCAGCCTGGCAAAACACACACACACACACACACACACACACACACACACAAAACCACAAAAACAAAAAACTAAATATTTTTAAAATTATTAATATTAGAAAACCCTTATATCTTATCTTCAAGACAGTCCATCACACCTCTCTTGTAGACCTAGCTATTTTTTTTCTCTTCTAGAAGCTTCTAGGGAAGAGTAAATGTGAACTTACTACACTTTATTTTTTTTTTGTTTTGTTAACATTTTCAAGATTTTGCTGCAATGAAGATAAATATAAAGCAAAAAATAACTTTAAAAATGTAAGTAAAAGTATAAATAGTCATACCCTATACCCCTTCCCAGCTATCCCAATTGCAGAGTGTTTATTCTTGCTCTCTTACATGCAAAAAAAAAGTGTGATTATTCTACTTGTATCCTCAAATGACACTCTGGCTTTTCAGTCACTCCAGCGTCCAGTTCACAAATGGCCTTCCTTGTTTTTTGTAGCTGTGGTGGCTCCTTTCCAATTTTTATCACGGACTTTGTTTTTCTCTGCTGCCTTCTCTGCTTCCTCTTCTCGGCTCAGCACAGCTTCCTCTGTCATGTTCTGTAAACCTGCCACTGTTGATGAGTCTTTTTATGTGCCATCTGAATTGGTCAGCTCTGTCTCATTATCCCTTGGGTTCTATTTTGAATTTTAGAGGCAAACAATTTTTTCTTTACTTGTTCCTTTCTCTCCCCCTTGCAGCTCATTTCTTAATTTGGTCACTTAATTAACTTTTCATTTGGCAAAATTGAAGGCACCACTTTGCCACCATCAAATTTTGTCTGCTTTGTTTTCTGCTTGCGTCACCATTGCCAAGAACAGTATCTGGCACCTGATCCAGACTCGGTACCTATTTGTTGAGTACATTGAATACGCTGGCATGTACCCTCTGGCAGGCTGCTTGGGCTGATTTAGATTACCTTAGTTCTTCATATGCCACAGATAAATATTTATAACATCAATGAATACCTAAAACTTGGTGACACAATAAAATTTCACTCCAATATAAATGTTGTGACCTGATCCAATTATAGGCATTCTTCCTTAGTAAGTTATTTGTTGTTATCCAGAAATGTAAGAAGAATGATTTGTTTTATTTTCATGTAGAAACTAAGAGACTTGACTCCCTTTGACTATTAGGCCTAGTCTTAGGTCTGTAACCTCGCCTTCAATCACAATGAATACAGCTACTCCATCTAAATGTAAACAACAGTGATAAGTTCACCCTGTAAATCAAATCGCTGGTGTTTATAAACACAGGTAGCAAGTACCAAGCAAGAAGGGCTCATGGTCCAGGGGAAAGCTAACAAGAGAAATTATCTCAGCACTGCTCCTAATTTAAGATTTGGGATAGTGGAGATTTTAATGACTGCTGGGTTGGCAACAGGAGGGGTGTGATGGGATGGGGGGAAAAAGGTTAGCTGGTGAGATGAACTAAGTTAGCAAGTACTCAGTGACATAAGTTGAAGGCATGATGACTTTGGAGAGGGTAAGAAAAGAACCTAGGGCCGGGACCAGCTTAGCTCAGTGGATAGAGCATCAGCCTGCGGACTGAAAGGTCCCAGGTTCAATTCCGGTCAAGGGCATGTACCTTGGTTTCGGGCACATCCCCAGTGGGGGGTGTGCAAGAGGCAGCTGATTGATGATTCTCTCTCATCGATGTTTCTAACTCTTATCCCTCTCTGTGAAAAATTTAAAAAAATTTATTTTTTTTTTAAAAAAAGAAAATAACCTAGGATCAACGTGAATTAAAGGAAACTGAGGGGGGTGGCCGGTAGAGGAAGGGTCAGAGCTTAGATGGTGGAGTCAAGGGGGCTGGCGATAGGGCCCTGGAGCTCTAATGCTAAATGTGACAAGAGAACGCAAATAGAGCAACGAGGAGAGGATTGCTCAAGCACTCAGAGGACCGCGAAGTCCAGGGAATCCCGAGCCAGAGGCTGCTGCTGCGTCGGTGGGTGGGCCGGCAGCAGGTGGGCCGCAGCGTGTGTGGCTGGGGAAGTTTTCCTAGACAGCGCTGAGATGGAGAGCGAAGGTTGTAACTCCTACTTCAGGGGCGTTCAGCCAGGTTTGGCGGCCACTCAGCGTTGGAGGGAAACTCGGTGAAGGTTGGGGTTTCATTTCAGCCGGTTTAAGGCGATTTCAGAGCGATGAAGGGACCTGGGTCAAGTGCACGTGGGGGTGCACATTTCAGCTCGGGTGGGTGGACATGCCCGGTCTGGGCATGAACTCAGGTCGACGACACTGGGCTGTGTTTCAGGCAGCTGGCAGGTGGACTTCCCTCTGCACCCGGATTCCAGGCGCGGCTGGAGGTCGCCAAGTGAATGGCATTCGGGACGCGGCGTCCGGCGGGGACTCCGGAGGTGCGGGTGCGAGAGGCGCAGAGCCGCGGTCACCGGACGCTGGGCTCGGGGCTCGGCGGGCGCCCCGCGCTCCCACCCCTCGGGGTCCCGGGGAAGCCTGTGGCTGGAGACATGAGACATGAGCGGCGCGGCGGCGAGGACCGAGGACCCTCCCTCGCCTCCGCCCGGGCCTCTCGGGGGCCCTTTCGCCGTAGAGACGCTTTTCCGCGTGGCCCCTCCCTTCGCTCCTTTAAGAAAAAAAAAAAGAAAAAAAAAGATCACCTCCCACCTTTCCCGTGAACCGCGGGCCTCGGGCCACTTCCGGGAGCGGAGGCGCGGCCCCGCGGGCGGCGGCGGCGGCGGGGGAGGGGGAGGGGAGGAGGCGGAGGCCAACATGGCGGCGCGCAGGGCTGGGCCGGGCCGCCGCGCCTGAGCGCCCCACCGCCCTCGCTCGGCTCGCGGCGCGCACGCCCGCACCCAGCCCGGCCCGGCGGCCTCGGAGGGTGCCAGCCGGGAGCGCGGAGGGCCCCCGGAGCGCGGGGACGGCGCCCAGGCCGCCTCGCGCGGCCCGCAGAGCCCGGCGGCCGCCGCCTCGCCGCCCGCCGGCCGGCGCGGCCCGGAGGCCCGCGCCATGGAGTCGGAGGAGGAGCAGCACATGACCACGCTGCTGTGCATGGGCTTCTCGGACCCCGCCACCATCCGCAAGGCCCTGCGCCTGGCCAAGAACGACATCAACGAGGCCGTGGCGCTGCTCACCAACGAGCGGCCGGGCCTGGACTACGGCGGCTACGAGCCCATGGACAGCGGCGGCGGCGGCGGCGGCGGCCCCAGCCCCGGGCCCGGCGGCGGCGGCCCGCGCGGCGACGGCGGCGGGGACGGCGGCCCCTCCCGCGGTGGCGGCACCGGAGGCGGCGGCGGCGGCTTCGACCCCCCGCCCGCCTACCACGAGGTGGTGGACGCCGAGGTGAGCGGGGAGCCGTGACCCCGCGGGGAGGCCGGTGGGTGGCGGGGACACACCCCACTCACTGGGCGGCGTGCGGCGGGCTGGCTGGGTGTGGGGCGCAGAGCCCGAGAGAGGGGAGCACCACCGGGCTCGTCGGGGGGCCGGAGGTCACCGCTCTGGGGTCAAGTGGGGAGAGGGACCCCTAGAGAAGGGCCGAATGGGGCTTGGGGTGCGGGGCTGGGCCGCGCGGTGGGGTGAGGAGGGGTCTCCAGGCTCCGGAGGGTCCCAGGCCGGCCTCGGGGATGGGGAAGACACCCTGGGCCCTGGGGACGGTGTCTCTCGGGGGTTGGGGGGGGGGGGGAAGAAGGGGGGTACGAGTAGACTAGGCTAGGAGGGTCTGAGATTTCGTGACACCGGGTTCCCGGGAATGAATGGGAGACGCACCCTGCGCCGAGTCGGACAGAAAGTGTGATGGGCCCATTGCTAGGCACCACCGGGGAGGATCGCCGCGGTGAGGAGTGGGGTTTGGGTTTCATTTCTTCGAAGACCCAAAAGAGGAAGATTGGGCAGGATCTGACATGAAGAGGGGCTGGGCAGGGCCGGGGTGAGGTCAGGATCTGACATGAGAGGGGCTGGGCAGGGCTTGGTACACGGTGGGGGGTGGGGGGTAGGGGGGAGACACGGCTGCAGTGAGGTCTGGTGCGGAGCGGGGCCGCAGGCGTTCATAGGGTCAGGGTATTAAATACGGTGGGGATTGGACTGAGGTTAGAGGTCAGAGGAGGCCAGGGCTGGAGTGTCGCTGAGGAGGGACTGGGATAGGAGGATGAAGCTGGGACCAGGACTGAGCGAGGAGAGTCCTGGTCATAGCTAGCTAAGGTCATAAAAGAGGGGAAACTGGCCTGGGGAAGGGACTGTATGCAGAGGAGACAAATGGGAGTGGAGGAGGAAAGTCATCGAGGTGAATGGCTTCTGATGATAAATCGCAAGTCTGGGTAGAGAAAATTAGGGCTGTTTAATTTGGGATGTGAGGGAAGAACATGGTAGGGGGCAGGGGGAAGGCAGGGAGTGTGGATGAACTTTAACTGCTGTTTAAAAAACGATGAACCAGAAGCAACATGGCAGCTGGTGGCAGGAGTTTCCGTCAGATTCATTGGGTAGTGTATTTCAAAGGGTCCAGCAGAGCTGCTGGGCCTGATCACAGAAGAACACATTTTCAGTTGGTGGTTTGTGTTCTTAAGTAGATATAAGAATTTGGTTAATTTTTTTGGGGGGGAAGGTGTTGAGGGAGGAATAATTCTTAATGAAGCTAAGCCTTCTACAAGATTTCCCCCTACATAGTGTTATATTCTTTTAATTACATGCTTTTGCAGCAATTGCTTGGACTTAAGTAGCTTGGGAGAGAAGGCGCTTCAAAAAATCAGGTTTCTTCCCAAGAGTTCTTTGGTTTCCAGACTTCTATACATTTGATGGAGTGCCCTGTGTTACCCAGTAACTCAGTTGTATCGTTGATTAATGTATGGCAGTAAGATTGTTATTTCTAGTTTGGAAATTTTTTTAAAATTCCATACCATTAACTAACTACTTAAGTCACTGTAAGAAATGAGCTGCTCTTTGCAAGCAAGCCCCCATTACTCCTCTTCTTGTTCCTTCCACTTTGACCCAGTTTTGAAATAAAAAAGCCATTGCTTTTGCTGAGGCGTTTGTGTAACTCTACAAAGCTCAGTGAGAAAAATCCTCATTTTGTGAGCAATTTTATTCTCTTTTTCTTTTGCCACATTTTAATTTTCTGTGATTGAAAAACCAAGTTAAATTACAATGCTCGATGGTACTTTAACATTAGCTGTGCTACCTGTACATTTAAGTACAAAAGTATTGGAACTGGCTTTGCACATGTTGATAGGCTGAGAAGTTTGCTTTCAGGTAAAACCAAGAGGATCTGTGTCCTTTTGAGGAGTTGTGTCCAGTTTTCATTTCCTCTTGAACTGTCGATTTGGCCTGGGGAGGCTGCACCATTTAATTTTGAAAATTCACAAGGAGCTGGTGACTGAGGCCGCTTTACCCAGAAGCATATTGGCAGAATACAGGCAGACACAGGAACCTGGTGAGAATGTTTAAGCCAATTTTTGCCTCTTACAAGTCTTCTTGCATGCCACCTGTGCAGCTTATGGGTCACCCTTGCTGTAGTGGGAAACTGAAACTTTTGATCTTGGGGAATAGGGAAAGTTGCCATTTGCTGTTGAGTATTTCAACATGTCAGGCATTGTATTAGGTACTTTGTATATATTTATTTAATCCTTAGTGAGGTAGTTAATAATATCACCATTTTAGATATATGGTTAGTTAATGGCAGAGTCTTAATTTAAACCTGAGTCTCTTTGACTTTAAAGACTGTGTTTTTGACTCTGCTTAACTCATGGTTTTAGGACGGAATTCGTCCTATATAATAAAAGCCTAATATGATAAGTGTCCAGTCATCTGTTCAACCAATCAAAGCATAATATGCTAATGGTATGCTAAGGCTCAACTGCTCGCTATGATGTGCATTGACCACCAGGGCATAGATGCTCCAACTCCAACCATAGGTTAGCTTGCTGCTAGGGTCCGGCCGATCGGGTCTGAGCAAGATGGAGCCCGACACTCCCTGGAGCCCTCCTGTATCCCTCCCTGGCCCTGATCTTGTACCAGTGGTGTCCATCAGCCTGGCCTGTGCCCTCTCGAAATCCAGGACCCCTCAGGGGATGTTGGAAAGCCAGTTTCAGCCGATTCCACAGGCCAGGCCGAGGACCCCACTAATGCATGAATTCATGCACCAGGCCTCTAGTTTAGGATAAGAAGGAAAAATAAGGAAATACAATACGTAGGGGGCTACTGTGCAAGTCTAGGAATGAGGTGGTAAGCACTGAATCAAGGCATTAGGAATAGAATAGTAATTAGAATAAAAGGAGAATTATAGATTTTTAAAGTAGAAGATTTTAGAAATTAATAATTAGTTTAGCTGTCTTGTTTTACAAATGCAGTCTTGCAGTCCCCAAAGAGGAAGTGGCTTGGCCCTACAGAGCCAGTTAATGAAAGAGATAGGAATGGAACTCAGGCCTTCTCACTACAAATCCAGTGCATGTTCTCTCTACCAGCTATTTTTGTTTCAAAGGAAAGAGACAAGATACAGTAATGGATTAAAGGGGATGAAGAAAAGGGAAGTGTAACAAATTGGGTGAAGTTTGTCGGTTCTTGTATGATTTACCCGTTTTATTTCTGAAAAGTGAATAGTATCTTATTTTAAATTATGTAACACTTTATTTATTGAATAGGAAATTTTAGTTTCAGAGTTCTCTTAAAAATGTTTGGGAATAGCCGAAACCGGTTTGGCTCAATGGATAGAGCCTTGGGCTGTGGACTGAAAGGTCCCGGGTTCGATGCCGGTCAAGGGCTTGTACCTTGGTTGCGGGCACATCCCCGGTAGGAGGTGTGCAAGAGGCAGCTGGTCGATGATTCTCTCTCATCGATGTTTCTAACTCTCTATCCCCTCTCTCTTCCTCTCTGTAAAAAATGAATAAAAATATATTTTAAAAAAATGTTTGGGAATATATAGATTAAAACCTAATACATATATATTTAAATCTAATTGTTTTTAAAAGAAAAATGATTACATTTATATTTGTAGTTTGGGGACAGGAATGATCCTCTCATTGTTGCCTCCTTATACTGGGGCTGGGAGTACGGTGCAAAACAGAACATGAAGATTGCATTCTAGCTGAACTTAGGGCTAGGCCTCTCATTTTACAAGAAGTAACTTCCCAAGGTCATGTAGCTCATTAGGGAAATCAGTTTAGCAATTTGGGTCCATTCTATAATTAGGATTTGGCTTAAAAATTAAATTTTGGAAAGTAAAAGCAGCTAATTTCTGTTTCCATGGAAGCCAGGAGAATGCAGGTAAAGAAGACCCAGCTATCTAGCAGAACATATATAACTTCTCAGAAAACCACCTTTTTAATTTCCTCTGTTTAGTAAAGGTATTGTTTTGCAGAAAGTTGTGTGTGGTGTTAGTAGTGTTGGATGTGGATGTATGTATAATTCTTAGTCTCTGAGTCTGGAAGGAACTTCAAGAAACTATCAGTTGATTCTGAATAGCATTTCTTTAGAACCTTTCCAAAGCTGGTGAGCCTGTTCTAATAAAGAGAGCGAGATCTGACAACTGCTCTAAATAATTTATTCAGATATTTAACACTCCACTGTCAGAGTTCTTTACTGTTTCTTATGTGGGTAATATAAACCCTTCTGGCCACTGCTAAGGGCATGCCCATGGTTCTCTGCCCGTCACCAAGTGGAGAGTTGGTCCTTTAAGACTTGTGATCCTGTTAAAGGGACCAGTAGAAATCAGAACCAGGTACTGTAGTGGGCATCTTATAAAATTTAACTGTGGAACGTATCTTATTTATTATTTAGTCTCCTTATTTCTCTTTAGAAAACACCAAAATGGTTTTTCAAGGAGATTTCTGTTAACAGCTAGAAATAACTTTCTGTGATAATTAATATTCTTAGAAGTGACATTTAATACTGTTTTCTAGCAATATTGTGAACTCCTTGTTTTGTTATTGTTTTAATGTGTCCATTCCTGCTGGAGTTATTTTGTCAAAAGTGTTTGCAAGATTGCATTGCTTCTTTGTTTTTTAAGAGCCCCAAAGCTAGTCCTGCTATAATCACAAAAATAAAAATCACATTAATTTGTAGTTTCTTAACTTACCTCATTTCTGCCTCTCCCCCCCTTAGTAAATAGTAGTTGTAAATGAATTAAAATTATAATACCATCAATATTTATATTAAAAGTTATGTCCCTTTTCCCTAAAATATACAATCCTAGTACATTTAAGTATGGAGTAAATATCAACTGAATTTTAGTTAATTATTAGTGATTTGAATATATAACCCATAATCACTTGAAAGTATATGAAATAAAAATAAGGAGTCTGAAAGATAATTCAATTTTTGAAATAAAAATTTCTTTATAGTATATATGTATCCTTTGGGAATTAGGTTTGTGAGTTCTAAGAATCTAATAGATTCTTACCTTGTTATTAACTCACCATATGCTATTAGAATGAATGTAATTAGACATGAAGGTAGTACCTTTTATGAGTCATTGAGTGTGTAGTTCTAGTGAAATCATAGTAGGTAGTACATCCGAATACAACCTAATAATGTTATTAGCTTAGAATTTGAAACCAATTACGATATTAGAAAAGTAAATGTTGTAATGTTTTAACAAATTGAGGAAACAGTTTCAACTTTAATGCAATTTAAATATGACATTAAACAATTTCAAAACTCCTCCATACATTTCATGCACTAAGCTCATACTTTTCACTCATTTGTATTGTAACTTTAAAAAATTATAGTTCAAGTACGTTTTTTTTTTTTAATGTATTTTTATTGATATTTTACAGAGAGGAAGGGAGAGAGATAGAGAGCTAGAAACGTTGATGAGAGAGAAACATCGACCAGCTGCCTCTTGCACACCCCCCACTAGGGATGTGCTCGCAACCCAGGTACATGCCCTTGACCGGAATCGAACCTGGGACCTTTCAGTCCGCAGACCGACGCTCTACCACTGAGCCAAACCGGTTTCGGCTCAAGTACGTTTTAATACTAGGTTTCCTATCAAATTAAAAGTAGCAAATTAGAAGGGTTTTGTAGCAGTCCAAACATGAAGTGATGAGCTTAGAGGCATGCACATTTGATGATAGAAGTGGGGATAGGAAGCAGCTCAATGGTAAAAGGGGATAGGAAAACCTTAAAAGCAGACTCAAACAAAACAGGCCAGCGATTTGTATAGAGCCATGGTCGGCACCTGCTGTTCCAGAGCCACATACAGCTCTTTAGCCCCTTGAATGTGGCTCTTCCACAAAATACCACTGCTTCGGGGAGTCTATTTGGAAGAAGTGGCGTTAGAAGAAGTTTAAGTTTAAAAAATTTGGCTCTCAAAAGAAATTTCAATCGTTGTACTGTTGATATTTGGCTCTGTTGACTAGAGTTTGCCGACCACTGGTATAGAGCAATATAAAACAGCTTTCTGTGCTTCATGACCCTGAGAGGCTATTTTTAATGGTGCTACATTAAAAAATGGTTCCAAAATGCTCTGTTTAAGAAAGGTCAGGAATGTGTAACACATTTTACCAAGATTTTAGTTTTTAAAAAAATGAAAGAGAAGGAACATAACAAAGTAGTTTCAGGTTTGGAAAATTCTGAGGATACTAGAATGCAGAGGCATTACTAAGAAAATTGGGCTTTGTTTTCAAAAGAGTAAATGTTTTATCTCACCTCCTTGAAGGGAGTTTTTGTTTCTTTTTTACATTTGTATTTCTCATCATTATGGGATTTTTTATTATTCAGTATGGAAACATTTATTAATCACAACTGATTTATAATTTTTTTCTTAAGCTTTTATTATTAGGTAACATTATAATTGATAATCTGAGATAGTTTTTGGGATAGTATTTTATAACCATTTTGTTTTTTAATTATATGTTTATCAGTCCACTTCTCTATCCAACAATGAAAAGCCTGGTTTTCATCATTGGTGGCTGACTTTTTTTTCTTCCTCCCCCATGTATGGGTGGGAAGGAGAGGAAAGTGGAATCTAGTTGTTTTAGAAATTAACCTTAAGTTAGTTAATGGAGCAAGTAACTGTAGGTTTGGTTTATTTTTTAAGTGTTCTGAAGAAAAGAACTAATACAATTGAGTCAAAATGTTATTCTGATAATCTTCCCAGAAATTGAAATGGAAAGATCGTGTAATCTTTTTTTAGGGGTGACTTGAAGATTTCTTTTTTCCTGAAAGAGAAATAACATCTTAGGTGCCCACCAAAGTCTTCTTACTTCCAAAGATAAGTGTCATTGTTCCGGCACACAAGTTGCTTTTCTGTAGTAACTTAGCCAGTTATTTGTGTTGTGAAATTCGATTAACACTATTTGATATGCTTTCGCTTAAGTTTAAAGTGTTTGTGTTAGAAATATTTTATTTAGAATATTAGTTTCTAATTAGTTCTCCTTGTAAGAAAATTGGCTAGGAAGATGCGACTCAGCAGGACTTTTCAAATTTGAGTCACAGTTTAAGCTTTAATGGAATTTCTGTTCAGTTGTTCTTCCTGCCCTTCTCCTTTTCTGCATGCTCTCCCAGGTCTCACATAGTATCTCATAGCATTTTGTCTAGTTTTTAGAATATTATCATTTATGACTCAGATGCGTTTGGCCTTTGGATTACCTGCCAGCTTTTCAGTACTCTCCAAGGTCTGTGACTGTATCTTAAAGACAGCTGTCTTTGAGCATAGTGTTGATGTGCCAAAGGGGTGGGAGAGAGGTGCCCCCTCTGTAGCCTATGGCCTGTGGCACTGTCGCGATGGTTGGGTTGTTGGTAGGCTCTAGACCAGGGGTGGGCAAACTTTTTGACTCGAGGGCCACAATGGGTTCTTAAACTGGACCGGAGGGCCGGAACAAAAGCAACCTGACCATGCTGGCACTCTCATCTTGGGCTGCTGGTGAAGGAGCGGAGGGGAGGCAAGAGAACCCTCCGCTCTTTTGGCTCTGCGGGCTGGATAGAACAGCCGAACGGGCCGGATCCGGCCTGCAGGCCGTAGTTTGCCCATGGCTGCTCTAGACCCAATTTTATCTGTTGTTTTTAAGAAGCTTTCTACTCACTTGTCTTTTATATAATGTCTCCTGTCTATTTTTAAGAGGGCGGGATACTATTTCTGGGTTTTTTATTAAATGGGATGTAAATTTTAAAAACTCTAGATTTATATTAAATAGTAATAAAAATCAAATACTGATGATAAAAAACAGACATTAAACAAAAAACGTCACAGCAACAAAAGTAGTTCGTAGGCCATTTAACAAAACAACCATTTCTTTAGTAGATTTTATTGAGCACTCACTGTGTGCTAGGCATTGAGCTAGGTGTTAAGAGGACAGTGAGCTAATCACACATAATCCCTTCCCTTTTACAATGTAAAGGCTGGTGGATTTCTTATGCTTTGAGCCTAATAAATTGTAATTCAGAAACTAGAGCCCTTGGAGTTGAGGGAATTGTTTGTGATGGAATTTGATCTGTAGTGCTATCCATTGCCATAAACCAAGTGATTTTTTTCAAGATATTTCTTTAGTGCTATGGGTTGTACAGAATTTGTATTTATTTACTTGTTGGATGTTTAATATTAGTAGGTTGATGATTCTTTCAACTAGTATCTCCTTTAAGAATGGTGCTAATTATTTTAGTTAAATGTCATTGCTTTTTGTCCTAAAATAATTAATGTTTACATTTTTTCCCAGAAAAGAGAAATTGCTTCAGTCTTATTTTAGGCTTAAAAATCTCTGTGGTTGTTGATAATACAAAAGCTGTTTTAAAGCTGGAGGAATGTTGATTTTAGAAATAAAGTGATGGTGGAAATAGTAGCAACTCTGTAAATGAAAACCTGCCGGTATTAGTAACACTAGAAATCCTTAGATTATGTTAGCTTGTTGGTATTTTGTGGGTGTTTGTGTGTGTGTGTGTGTGTGTGTGTGTGTGTTTGTGTGTGTGTGTGTTTTGGGAGAGGGGGTCAGTTTTATGTTGGAGTAGACTGTGTTTGCTAAAATAATACTTTGAAAATGTTAGTAATTTTCAATTTGTTAGATTTATTTCTCATGAGGTACACTTCATTTGAAATGTTTTGGTAAGTTGCAGTAGCAACAGATCATCCTGTATATCATTTATTTTTGAGAAAATGGCAGGTATCTCTTGAGTAATCTGTACTCTCAGTGTTGAAATTATGTCAGGCAAAGATATCTACACATATATACATACATATATTAAAATAAAAAAATTGAACCATAATAACAATTGGCAGTTTGTTTGTGATATACTGATATCTGTAGAGAATAACAAGAAAGTCCTGTTTGTTTTTCATTACTTTAAGGATTTTATGGTTGGAGAATAAAACTTATCTTTGGTAAAGGAATTCCAAGCATTTTTATGAGACTCGAAGATCAAAATCAGCATAGAGTTACTTTGGATTCACCCAGTTTGTAGTGATTGTACTATGGGAGGGAAAAAAATACTTAATAAGATCCACTTCATAAAACAAAAATACTCTGTAGAACAGAGAATATTTCCTACCTCCCACTCTTCCTATTCCAATAAACAAAATTAAAAGTTCTCAATTTAAGGATTAAAATTGAAGAGCTGAAAGGGACCTTGGGGATCTTAATGGTATTAAATCTTGTCAATTAAGGGAGAGGACCTCTTGGATCATCAGCAGAATCAGGGAGGGAAGCAGCCTTCTGCCTCACACTTTGTGTTTTGCATACTTTCCCACACTGTCTTTCTGACAGGAGGAAGTGTTTTTCTCTAGGTGATCTTTATTATATCATCTTTTCTCACAAATTTGCTGTATTTTAATCATCACCATTTCCTTTGTTAGATATTCGTTTGGGTTAGCGTGACAAAGTTGACATTTGATTTGTCCCTCCCCCTACTCCCCCAAGATGTTCATCTTGATTTTCCATTCAGCATTTTTTAATGTCAACATTTACTAATACGTTTATAAAAGTTGGTTCGGGTTGAGGAAGGGAAGATTGAGCAAGTGGTATCACTTGTGAAGGTGCTGTGTCTGTCTACTTAGTGTCCTAGTAAACCTGACAAGGATTAGCAAGCTCCTGCCTAAGTCTATCCCCAGTTGCACATGGGTAATGGGTACTTAAAAATAAGCTTAATAGTCAGTGTATAAATCTTTTGAAATAGTATATGACCTTATTTGTCTGTTTCAGGTGTGTGTCTTTTACTTCCTTAAAATTGCCTTTTTGTTCTGTCAAGTATAGTGCTTTTATAAGTATCGACTGGGATGTATTATACACTTGCAGCTTTGAAATTAAACATACCTTGGAATGGTGTTAAGATGCTACAAACATAACACTTGTCTTATATATTTTAATGAATACAAGATATATATAGGGTACATGATTAGCTCTTAGAGGATATCTTAAGAAAAATTAGGCTTAAAATATGTCAAGTCCTTTCATGTCTCCTTGCCTATGTATATGCTTTTTCTCCTACCTGGCATATCTTCTTTATCCTTCTTTCCCCTTTTCTTGCCACATTAGAGTTGGTCCACAGCACTGTCTATGTGACATCAAGTTGATCCTTTCTTCATAGAGTAGATATAACATAGGCTTCCTGTTGGCATAGAGGGGTCATGAATAGCAGCCCCCTTATTTCAGTCTAGCAAGTCTCATGAGACTTGAGATGCTAACATACCACAATTATGTTAATCAGGTTTGCTAATGGCTTTCTGTTAGAGCTTGCTGCCTTGCATTACACTTCTTCCCAGTCATGTTCCTCTCTTACTTAAAAGTCCTTTCTTAAGTTGGAATAGAAACCCTACATATCTCTGTCTTAGAATTATCGTATTGGGATTACTCATTTATTTGTCACCCAGACTGAATTTCAGGTTTTTGAGGACAGAATCTACTATTCTGTATTTCCCATAAAGTCCAGGGTAAACCTTGACATAGCAGGTGTTAAATTAAATGAAACAGTCTGATTTGGAAAATCTTCATTTGCATTACCATTTGGAATACATTTTCCTTCATTCAAGGATTACAAATAGTCTTGTAAAGCCAATTTTGCCTAAAATAATCTATACCATAGCTTATAGGTAACATATATTTTGGTTAAGTCTTATAACAGATTTCTGCCATGGTTTTTACCTGTTTTACAGTTTGTGGGAGGGAACTTTTTTTTAATTGTTGCCAATCCTATATAATAAAAGGCTAATATGCAAATTGTCCCATTGGGAGTTCCACCCAACCAGGAGTTCAACCGCTCGTTATGACATGCACTGACCACGGGGGGCGGCGAGGAATGAAGGAAGGCCCCGATTGGCCTTGATCACTGGCCAGGCCTAGGGACCCTACTTGTGCATGAATTTCATGCACCAGGCCTCTAGTGTCTATAATGAGCACAATTTTGGACATAACACCTTAAATCTGAGCTTTGGTATTTGGTAGCATTTCCTTTGCTTGATAAGTTTGTTTCCAAAGCTCACATAGAAAACTATTACTCACAGGAAAGAACATAATAGATGCTAAAACTTTTTTTTTTAGCCTTTGGTAGGACTATTTGCCATTCTGTTTTTAATACAGCTTTGTTACATGGCATAATTGAGCTATACCTTAGTTAGGAGAAGATTATTTATAGAGATTGTCATTTCTGGGGGAGAAAAAAGAAAGCATGATGCTATAGTACAATTAAAACAGGAAACTGATTTTTAGAGTTGTTTTTTGTTTTGGGTTGTCCTACTTACTACTCTAATAATGATTAATGGTGTTATCATTAATCTGAGTTTATTTTGATGTAAAGCTACTGAGACACTGTTCATTTTTTTATCCTTTCTATCTCACCCCAGTGTTTAAAAAAAATGTGCAGAGGGGAAGTAGGAGGAGAGAAGAAACAGTAGTATGGGAACCATTTGTTTAACACTGAACAAATATTTATTGAATGCCTTCAGCTGTGGTCTGGCTTCTGATTGCTAAGACACAGCTTTGTTTTTAGAGTTCACACCCTATTGAAGGTTGGGAAGGGATGGCCAGCAGTAGGTCAGAATCACTTGGATTGTTTTTTCAGAATAGCTTGTCCCCAACAAGGCTTCTCACCATTCCAGGAGATTCTGACAGAGTAGGGAGTCTTGAGTAAAGTACTTAATAAAGTGCTGGAAAAGTTGTGTGTGTGTACTGTGGTCAACTGAAAATCCAATGTGGACGTAATTTGATTTGTACACTAGATGTGGTTTTCCTGTTTTTATCTTGAACAATTATCAGCCAAGGGAAAAGTTGAAAGAATAGTGCAAAGAACACTTGCAGGCCCTTCACCTTGATTCAACATTTGCAAACATCTTAGCAGATTTGCTTTCTCTCTCCTCTGTCTCTAGAATGTATAACCACACACACACACACACACACACACTCTTTTTTTTTTTAACCCTTTGAAAATAAATTGCAAACATCATGACATTTGACTCCTAACACTTCAATATGAATCTCCTAAGGATAAAGACATTCTCCTATAGACTTACAATACTGTTATCTTGCCAGAAGAATTTAACAGAGATGCATTAACATTCCTTATTATTTTGTTCATATTCAAAGTTTCCCACCTTTACCAAAAATATCCTTTATAGACATTTTAAAAATTAACCCAAGATTGAGTCAAGATTATGCACTGAAATTGATTATCATGACCCTTTAATGTAGATTCTAGAATAGTCTTTACTTATTTATTTATTTTTTATTTTTTTATTTTTTAAATATATTTTATTGATATTTTCTACAGAGAGAAAGGGAAAGAGATAGAGAGCTAGAAACGTCAATGAGAGAGAAACATCGACCAGCTGCCTCTTGCACACCCCCCACAAGAGATGTGCCCGCAACCAATGTACATGCCCTTGACCGGAATTGAACCCGGGACCTTTCAGTCTGCAGACTGACGCTCTACCACTGAGCCAAACCGGTTTCGGCAAGACTATACTTTCTATCATCTTTATTCAGATCTCTTATAGAAATTTAGCATTTTTAGAGCCAAAAGGGTTCTTGGATCCAAAAGTACTGTAGATGTTTTCACTTACACATGAAACTGAAGTATGAGGATATTTAAAACAGTGGCTCTCAAGCAGGGCTGCTTTTAATCCCAGGTGACATTTGGCAATGTCTGGAGACCTTCCCAGTTGTCACAACTGGAGGGTCCTACTGGCACTAGTGTGTAGAGGACACGGATGCTGCTAAACATCCTGCAGTGCACAAACAGCCCTCAACAGAGAATTGCGCATCCTAGCAGGTCAGTAGTGTCAAGGTTAAGAAAAATCACACAGCTAATTGTGGGACTTTAAGCTATCATTTCTCACTCAATTCTTTATTCTTTACACACACACACACACACACACACACACACACTCACACACACACACACACACACACACACACACACACAAAATACCTTGGTTTCCCTTTCATTCTTATCACCTTCATCATCTATTTCTTCACTTTGAAACTTTTTGTTAAGCCTAATGAATTATTTTAGAGCTATCAGGAATAAGCTCAATTAGAAAATATTGCTAGAAAGAACATGGAGTATCTTTTAGAAGAGAATCACAAAAGGGCTTTCAGTGGAGTTTTATTCCTCTAAGTAAAAATTGGTGTAGAATAACCTTTTTTGTTGTTGTTTTTTTTGTGTGTGTGTTTTTAATCTATTTATTTAAAAAAAAGTTTTATTAAATTTTTATCTGTGTACATATCTTACCATTGCCTCCCCCTCCCAAACATGCCCTCCCTCCCCAGAGTTTTGTGTCCATTGGTTGTACTTATATGCATGTATACAAGTCCTTCGGTTGATCTCTTATCTCCCCCAGATCTCCCTACCCTCCCCACTGTAATTTGACAGTCTGCTTGTTGCTTTATTGTCACTATATCTATCTTATGGTTCATCAGTTTATAATGTTCTTTATTATCCATAAATTAGTGAGGTCATGTGGTGTTTCTCTTTCATTGACTGGTTTATTTCACTCAGCATGATGTTCTCCAGTTCCATCCAGGTTGCTGCAAATGATCAGAATTTCTTCTTTTTTATGGCAGCATAGTATTCTATTATGTAGATGTACCATAAGTTTTTGATCCAATCATCTGCTGATGTACACCTAGGCTGTTTCCAAATCTTAGCTATTGTAAATTGTGCTGCTATGAACATAGGGGTGCATATATCCTTTCTGATTATGTTGTTGTTGTTAATCCTCACTCAAGGGTATATTTTTTCCATTGATTTTTAGAGAGAGTAGGAGGGAGAGGGGAGACAGAGACAGAGAAATATCGATGTGAGAGACACATTGATTGGTTGTCTCCTGCATACTCCCCAACTGGGGCAGGTGATCAAGCCTGCAACTGAGGTGCATCCCTTGACGGAATTGAACCCGTGCCAATTTTCAATTTCAATTCTGCACCATCTTCAGTCTGATGGTCGATGCTGTACCCACTAGGCACACCGGCTAAAGCCAGAATAACCTTTTAAAAGCAGTTTAGGTAACTATAATAGTACTTTACTTTTATGTACATGATATTTGAATTTATAGAGCATTTTCACATGCATCTTATTTAGTACTCATAAAAACCCTTTGTGGTTATAAACAAATCAAATGGCAGTCTCCTTTTCACAGATGGAGAAATGAAGGTTCACATAAAATAATATATCCCATGTGACTGTGGCCAGGGTAGGTATTAGTCCAAATTATGAGAAAAGATATTTTGAAAAGAACAGTCAATCTCAAAATGTCATAAGCGCCTAATCACTGGGCATATTTAGGTGGAGGCTCTGGGATATTTCTGGAGATGTTTGAAGGAATTTAGGTATCAGGTAAAGGGTAAAACACTGGGAGTAGTAGCTGGAGAATTAGATACAGCTTCTCTCATCGAGTAACACAATGTAAATGGGACATCAAACCTGTAAACAGATCAAGTTTAATACAATTCAGTATCTGGTGTTAGGAGATAGTGTGATATATTTAAAGCATTTTCTTCTTTTTGGTAGGGACCCTCAACACATATAATTCTCTGTGCCTAGAATTCCTTCCCATTCTCTTTTGTTTTATAAGTATTTATTAAGTGCTTAACATTTATTCATCAAATATTTATTGAATAACCAAACTACTCTGTATCAGGGATTGTTGGTGCTAATGCAACAAACAAACAAAGTTCTGTCCTGGGGAGTTTATGTTTTAGGTTAGGGGAAACAGACAACAACCGAGATAAAATGTAAAACATAGAATGTCAGATGGTAAGTGCTATAGAAAAAAATAAAGCAGAAAGGCCAGATAGTAAATATTTCAGGCTTTGCAGGCCATGTAGTCTGTGTTGCAGCTCTTTGGCTCTGCTATTGTAGTGCAAAAGCAGCCATCGACTACTTAACCCACTAAGCCCATCTGCATTCCAGTAAAGAGGTCCTGGGCTGTATGCACTTTGCTGACTCTTGTGCTAACTAGAAGGCACACACCTAGTGCAGCCATGGGCGGGAGCATGGCCCTGATCAGCCCTGATCGCCAGCCAGGCCTAGGAACCCTACCCGTGCAGGAATTTTGTGCACTCGACCTCTAGTATAGTATTTACATAGTTGTGAAACAGATCCCCAGGACTTTTTCATCCTGCAACACTGAAACACATGTTAAACAGCTGCTAACCACCATTCTACTTTTTTGTGTGAATTTGACTACTTTAGATACCTTATGTAAGTGGAATATAACAGTATTTGCCATTTTGTGACTGACTGATTTCACTTAGCATAATATTCCCTCCCTCCTTTCCTTCCTTCTTTATGTATTTTTTAATCCTCATCCGAGGATATGCTTGCTAATTTTTAAAGAGAGAAAAGAAGGGAGGCGGAGAGAGAGATAAACATTGATTATTGCCTCCCAGATGGGCCCCAACCTGGGAATGATTGAACCCACAACCTAAGTATGTACCCTGACTCAGAATCGAAACTGCAGCCTTTTGGTGCACAGGATGATGCTCCAACCACCTGAGCCACCTGGCCAGGGCCAGATTTCCTTTCTTTTTAAGGTTGGATAATATTCCATGGGTTTCACTTCTTATATACTTCCACAGCACTCTGTTATAACATGCTCCTTACAAGAAATTGTAAGCTCTGATTTATTGTCTGTGATGGGAAGTGTTCAAGTGTCGGTAGCAGAATGTGTTTCTTCATTAATATGCTAGAGGCCCAGATTCGTGCACCAGTGGGGACCCTCGGCGTGGCCTGCAGGGATCAGACTGAAACTGGCTGTCCAATGCCACCTGCTACTCCTGCTCATCCTGGCTCCGCTGTGCCTGCTGCTGCCGCCACTCAGTAGGCTCTCTGTCACTCCGCTGTGGTCTCTGGGCTGTGGTGGCCAGCCATGAGCCCTGTGTCTGGCACCCGTCAGTCAGCTTAGTGGTGTTTGGGAGCGCACTGACCACCTGCATTGAGCGTCTGCCCCCTGCTGATCAGTGTGTGTCATAGCGACTGGTCAATCATTCGGTCATCTGACCGCTTAGGTTTTTATATATATAGATTCTCAGGCAGAGGAAAATACTGAATAAGAATTCTTTATAAATATAGAGGACAGAATACCTTACTTTACAAGGAGGAATCTTGAAATTTTTGTTGAAGAGGTGATATTTAAACTGGTTTTGAAGAAAGTCTCAATTTGTTTGAAGTGCTATAACAAAATTCTGTAGACTGGAAGGCTTATAAACAACACAAAATTATTTCTCATAGTTCTGCAGGCTAGGAAATCCAAGGTCAAGATTCAACATCTGGTGAGGACTCACTTCTGGTTCATAGATGGCCGTCTTTTCATTATTATCTCACTTGGTGGTAGGAACAAGAAGCTCTCTGTGATCTCTTTTATAAGAGCAGAGTTCCCCTGATTTAATCACTTCCCCAAAGTGCCATCTCCAAATACCACACAGGTGGTGAAGAGCCTTGCGTGCCAAGTGCAGGAAACTTGCTTTTATTTTCTAGGCACCTGTAGGCAGCTGCGTGCTAATTGAGATTTCTGAATAAGTAAGAAATGGGATCAAATTTCTTTCTTTTTTCTTTTTTTTTTTTTTTTGGTTTGGTTTATTTAGTTTTTGTGTTTTAAAGGAAGATTACTCTGCTATCATTTTGGAAGAGCCACAGAAGTGGGATAGAATGGGATTGTAGAGGCAGGAATGGCAGTTGCAAGAGTATAGCAGCGAGAAATCTAAGCAACCAACATACAGCTAGGACCTCAACTAAGGGCAGTGATTGCCTAGGAGAGACTTGGGGGAAATTTTTTTTTCTTTTCATTTTTTTATTAAGGTATTATATGTGTACATATCTTACCATTGCCCCCCTACCCCACTCCCATACATGCCCTCATCCCCCAGAGTTTTGTGTCCATTGGTTATGCTTATATGCATGCACACAAGTCTTTCGGTTGATCTCTTGGGGAAAATTTTTTGAGGCAGAATTATTTGGTGTGATGACCAATTGGTTGGGAAGATGAAACAAAGTTTCAGAGATTAGGAATATTAGAGAAGAAACAAATTTGAAGCCGAACACCGAGTTCTTTGTAGATATGATAAATGTAAGTGCCTTTAGGACACCGATGTTGAAGAGTCAGACAGGGAGACAGAAACACTCATCTGAAACTTGAAGAGACGTTCGGGCTACTGTTTATGATGGTGTCTGTGTGTTGTAGCTGACCCCCTACATGGATCAGCTCTCATCTACGTCATAATCCTGCAAATAAGCACTATTTGTAATTTTATTGTTGTTACTGAAAAAGCCAAGGCACATGGAGAGTTCAAGAAGCTTATTCAGGGTCACAGCAGCCGATGGTGACAGAATCAACATTTAGATCTGTCATACAGGAATACATGGTCAAAGAAATTTCAACAAAACTAAGAATAAAAGATAATTGCTCATGCTACTTATTTAGAATTTTAGGAATATCAATGGATTAAGAAATAAAAAAAGAAGTTTTAATTGGTAATCAATCCAAATCTTGGTTTAAAGTACATTTTATAAGTTTTTTATTTGTTTGTGGGTTGTTGTTTTTTTTAGAGAATTTTTTTAACATATTTTATTGATTTTTTACAGAGAGGAAGAGAGAGAGAGAGAGAGCGAGTTAGAAACATCGATGGAGACATTGATCAGCTGCCTCTAGCACACCCCCACTGGGGATGTGCCCGTAACCAAGGTACATGCCCTTGACTGGAATCAAACCTGGGACCTTTCAGTCCGCAGGCCGACGCTCTATCCACTGAGCCAAACCGGTTTCGGCTATTTGTTTGTTTTTATAAAAAACATTTTACCTCCATTCTGGAGTGGTGCTTTTTGGGGCTGTGCTTATATCTGGAGTGTGCTTATTCTGGAACCTGAGATTTAAAGAAACCTTGTCTTGAATTCTCATTCCATTCTGAACACATGAATGACTGTTGGTTTTAGGCAAGAGATCATAAGCTATACAACTTATTCTGAGTAACTTGTCTTACTTGAGTATGGTTTGCCCATTTAAAAATGAAGATGATAATACTTGCCTCATGGGGTTTGGCACAACTCCTGATGCATAGTAGCTAAGTACTCAGTAGATAATATTAGTTCTCCTATTGCCACTCCTTTTTCTCTCACCTGAATATATGAAATCCTCTTTACCATCAATCTCCTTTCTGTTAAAACTGAAGGTCCAATTCAGCTCTTTTGATCCTGGCATTAATGATCTGTAAGTGCCAAACCTTCAATCTAAATGAAAGGTTAAATTCTATATGTAAGAAGGTATTACCATTGAATTATAAGACAATTTCTCATGAAAACATTGTTTCTATAAATAAATAGCCACCAAAGATTATGAAAGGGACCACAAGAAATGTCAGCCTTCATAGAAAAGTCAAGAATTCATCTACTATGTACAACATGGAATGAATATGTATTCCAAGAAAACAATTTGTAGACTTGAGACACGTTGTATTAGTAACTTGAGGACTGCCCACACTTGTCCCTGTCTCCTATTTCCAGGAAGAGTATTTTAGGAATCATTTTGTCTAATCTGAAATATCAAAAGGAATAGCAGATATGTATATAACTATCTCTGAATGCTTTGAAAAATATTTAATAAGACTGACAATTTCAAGAATTAATAAAAATTATTATAAATTAATGACTTGGAATTAAATGTTCATGTTTTGATATTTTTTCTTTTGCACTTGTTATAATACCAATTGTTTATTTTAGGTGATAGATAAACCCATTTAAAATCATTATGGAGAAATCAATTTGGCATTTCTATTTTTCTACACATTAATCAGAAATTTAGAAGCTCTTGAGTACATTGCTGGCTAATAAGATAGTTCAACACTTGAATTTAGTATTCAAATAATCTTTAAGTAGCATTGGCAGTCTCTTACCCGTTAAGCTGGATAGTTTTCTTTATCTGTATTTGTTGAGTGAGTGGGCAGACAGGAACTTATCTCTAAGTTAACAGGCAGTATCCACTCCAGTAGGTTTTAATTCTTTAAACAAAGCAGGCTTATATTTTTGTTGTTGTAAATTCTCATCTGAGGATATTTTTCCCTTGATTTTTTGAAGGTGTGGAAGGGAGGGGAGATACCGAAAGAAAGAAAAGTTGATGTGAGAGAGACACATCAATTGGTTGCCTCCCACATGCACCCTTGAACAGGGCCTAATATGGAGCCTGCAACCGAGGTACCTAGACCAGAATTAAGCCTGTGACCCTTCAGTCTCATGAGTTGACTCTATCCGCTGAGTGAAGACTTACATTTTAATAATATATCCTTGTTGAGTTCAAAAGCAAATGGTTTGTTTTCTTTTTTGAAACTCAATGAAGGTGGTTTTCTAAATAAATTTATTACTAACTTAGAAGCCCCCATGTGATGATATTTTAAAGCTCATTTGTTAGGGTTAAGGATATGACATTGTTTTGTATATTCAACCTGCAGTTAAAATATTGCCTGTATTTACATTGGTTCATCTGCATTTTCAATCAGGCAAGTTTTAGATATGTGTAGTGACATATGTGAATGTACCTAATTATAAATATAAAAAAGTATCGTGCAGAAAGATATTTTTGTCAAAATAATCTACATGTTAAATCTAAAGATTTGTGCTAAACTCTGGGGGAAGGGGGTAAATTCAGACTTTACAATTACAGCATTGATTAATTCCATGAAAAACTTCATTTCCATCTATTAAAAGTCCTAACCTGTCCTTTCAAGTAAGTGAATAGTAAGCCTTATTCCAGATAGTTTGCCAAGTAGATGAAGGTATGACAATCCCAACTATT
This sequence comes from Vespertilio murinus, assembly GCA_963924515.1. Classification (NCBI taxonomy): domain Eukaryota; kingdom Metazoa; phylum Chordata; class Mammalia; order Chiroptera; family Vespertilionidae; genus Vespertilio; species Vespertilio murinus. The sequence continues at coordinate 30,032,697 of OZ004706.1, forward strand.
TGAATTCCTAGCATGTTTCTGACACTATTAAGTATTATGGGAGTTACAGAGGCCTTGTTTATGTTTTCATTTGTATCTATGGGCATTAGATTACATATTTAAGAAATAGCCTACATTATATATTCAACAATGTTAACTGTTTGGATTTGAATCCTAACCTGGTTAATTTGGAAAACACAAATTAATACATTAACTCAGCAATTTATAACCGGTGTGCCACGAAAAATTTTAAAACATGCAAATACCTGACTATTTAGTTAGGGGTACTGATCTTTTTTTCTTTTACATTTTCAAGTAAAAAAAAGTGACAATAGCCAACACATCAGTAGCCGTCCAGTATGAATGAATCAAAAAACCAATTTTTGTGTTTCAAATCAGCAAAAAAATATTTCCTGGTGTGCTACAGAATTTTAGTAATTAGTTCGTGAGTGCCATGAGATGAAAAAGAGTTGAAAACCACTGCATAAGCTCATCTCTTATTTTTTGTTTTTGAATAACCAGATATAGGAGATTCAGTGTTACTAGAAATATTTCAGGTTAAAAGTGGTATTCAAGAGTTGTCTATGAACTTATTTCTCTTCTGCCTTAGTAATTGCATTATGATCTTTAACAAGTGCTGAATTTACATTAATATTGTAAAACATTTTTTAGAAATTAAGTATTTAAAATCTTTAAATGACACTGATGGAATGTCATAAAGAAAAGTAAAGATATTGCCTTAAGTAATCAAAAAGGCTGAAAACATTGAGGTTTTATTACTTAACATACTTGAAAAACCAAGTAATACTGATTTTGAACTAATATGGTCTGAAACCTTCTGCCTTGAATATTGTTTTCCTTACACTTCTTCAATTGTGTGCACAGCAGCTGCAGTCTGACTTGGATCCCCCCATTCTCTATGTTCACATTGCCCTGCTCTTTAAAGACAAGAATTGCATCCTTATCTTTGTTCCAATGTTAAGGCACCTTGTCTGGAACATAGCGAGCTTTTGGTAAATGTATTTGTAATCAGTTTTGAATCAGAAATCATTAACGGTTACTTGGGTGTCATTTGAATTTGGTGTCTAATGAGAAAACAGTGTATTACATTCCAGAGTTCATATTAAAAACCCAACAACAGCTTATATTTCTTGGGAGCTATTTTGTAATAGAATGATTCTGAGCTGCTTTGCATGTTTTCTCTTGCTCAATATATAATTTTTGCCAAGGACAGGCTCTACTCACAGTGATGACTCAAAATATTAAGCCACCCTAAATATGGGTTCATGTCACTGTTTCCTCTTGGGTGATCCCTGTCTCTCTGAATTGGCAGCACCTTCCTCAAACTGTAATGTTGCTCTGTATCATTCGTTAACCTTGGTATATACATCATGTCTGTTCCCTCCTTTTTTAAGACCAGGAATGTTAACAGCTTGAGACTTTGCACCTTTTAGGTCTTAAATATATTACTTTTTCAATTGCTTCTTTGGGGGTAAAGGTGGGAGAACAGGTTTTAAGAATGAGTCCCTGGTTCTCGACTATGAAAGAGGAAATCTTACCTATTGTAACAGCATGGATGGACCTGGGGAGTATTATGCTAATTGAAATAAGCCAGTCAGAGAAAGAAAAATACCATATGATTCTACTTGTATGTGGAATCTAATGAATAAAATAAACTTAACAAACAAAATAGAAACAGATTCATACAAGTAAATACAGAGAACAGACTGACACTTTCAGATGGGAGTGGGATTGGGGTACTTTGTGGAAAAGTTGAAGGGATTAAGCAAAGAAAAGGAAAAGTTATAGGCACAGATCCTCTATGTGATTATCAGAGAGAAAGGGGAATTGAGAGATAGAAGAGAGAAAAGGGGGGATAAATAGTGATAAAAGGAGACTTGACTTGGGGTAGTGAACACACAATACAATATACAGATGATCCTATATAATAAAAACCTAATATGCTAAGTGTCTGGTTGTCCAGTCATTCATTCAACCAGTCAAAGCATAATATGCTGATGATATACCAAGGCTGCTATGATATGCATGACCACCAGGGGGCAGACACTCCGATTGGTAAGTCAGCTTGCTGCTGAGGTCCAGCTGATTGGGACTGAGCAAGATGAGCAGGACACGCCCTGGAGCCCTCCTGCGGTACCTTTCCAGCTGGCCAGTCTCCCACGTCCCTCCCCAACCCTGATCATGCACCAGTGGGATCCCTAGGCCTGGCCTGCATCCTCTCACAATCCACGGCCCCTCAGGGGATGTGAGAAAGCCGGTTTTGGCCCGATCCTGCTCAACAGAGGAGCTGCCCTCTAGTAATCAGTGTGCTCCCAAAAGGGGAGCACTGCTCAGCCAGAAGCTGGTTTCACCGCTGGCGAGCACAGTGGCGGTGGCTGAAACCTCTCCCACCTCCATGGCAGTGCTTAGAATGTCCCACTGCTGTCTTAAGCCTGCTCTCCATCAGTCACATATCCCCTGAGGGTCTTGGACTGCGAGAGGGTGTAGGCCAGGCTGAGGGATGCCCCCTGAGTGCATGAATTTCATGCACCAGGCCTCTAGTGTATTATAGAATCGTACACCTGAAACATAGTCTTATTAACCAATGATACCCCCAATATATTCAATCTTGAAATTTTCAACAAAAAAGAGGATGAGTCCTAATTTCTGGCTGTCCTGCTAAACAGATGTGGTGCCATTCTATGGAGTACAATGACAAGAGCCAGAGATTTGAAAAATAGCATTGAGGTTTGAGAAACTCCAATACTTGATGGCCAGGAAGGGGAGGTTGTACGAGAAAGGGAGATAAAATGGAACCAGCCAGGTCCACCAGAGGTAAACAGGGGATGTTTCCCTCCTGGGAGGTGAAGGAAACAGATATAGCCTCTCAAGAAGAGGGAACAGGAAGAAGAAATTTATCTTTTCAGTGAAGAAAAACAAAAACAGGGAGAATAGGATGGCTGTAGGTTTGTTATTTTATAATGAGAAGCTTCATCTTTGAAGAAGGAGATGAGCTCGCCTTCTGAGGGAGTAGGAAGGCCACTGTAATGAAAGTTGAGACTACTTGACATAGTCTGGGTGAATTTTGATAAATTTCTCCAAAGAGATACCTATTGTTTCCATTCCTCACCACTGACTCAATCCTGACACTATGCCAGTAGGGTTTCTATACTCTCCCACAATGGCTGTTATAGTCACCACTGCACTCCATCATTAAATCCAAATTATGAGAAAGAAATGTGCAATCCACACTATTGGTATTATTTATTAGCTTCTATTGATTAGGTATCTGCTCAGTGTTAAATAAAAAAAAATTTAAAGTAGTTATTGTTTTGTTTGTTCTTTACCATAATCCCTATTTGTCAGAAGAATGATGAAAATGGAAACTGCTCAGGGGAAGGAATTGAATTCCCTACAACAAACTTGTATGAACTGGAAAGCCGTGTTTTGACTGATCATTGGTCCATCCCTTACAAGCGAGAAGAATCACTAGGCAAATGCTTATTGGCGTCTACCTATCTTGCAAGACTTGGTAAGTTCTCAGACTCAGAACACATGAGCAGGTTTTTTATTTTTTAATAAGAGACCTGATTTTAAACTTAGTTCTTGTCATTGCCTATCTGTATAATCTTAGAACATGCACTCTACTCTTTGCTTATCCCCTGTAGAATAAAAGCTTTGAATTAAATCAACTGTTTTCATCCAGCTCCAGTAGAGTATAAGATTCTTTAAAATATAATTTAGAAAGCTTATAAATTGAAATTAAAGTTCCACAGAAGCTTAGAGCACTTTAAAAGTCCCAATTCATTGGCTTTTTATTTTTTTAAGAGAAAGTAATATTTATTTAACAGACATTCTGTGCTTAAGTGTTTGGCACTGTCTTAAGTGCTTTATACATATTAAACTAATAAGGTAATAAAATATCACTAAGTTGGAAAAATGGGTGTCAATATAAGGAAGCTTCTATAGTATGTTTTAAAGAGAAAATAATTCTTTTTCATATTGAATTCAATTATAAAGTAAGAATTGGACCACTATTTTGTGTGTGCCTCCCCCCATTAAAAGTGTGCATAGTTTATCACCATGATTAAATATGAGGCACATTAGTAGAATTAGTAGGTAGGAAATGTTTTCCCTAGGATTTGATTTAATCCTAATGGGCAATTTTCTGGTACGTTTATTACTGGCTTTTCAGCAGCAACATTAAGTGCCTGTAAGGATGTAGATACTGTGGCAGGCAGTGTTCTGAAAAAAAAATGTGTTCAGTAGGCATTCACTTAGCAAGTTTTTGTTACGTACAGTGTGTGTGCCACCAGGCACCATTCTGTGCATTTTGTAACACAGAATTCATCAGTTTGATTTAGGGAAGAAGAGAGATTTTTTTTGGCATTTATTGAGAATATTTGTATTTTATAGAGCTGTTTAGGAAAGTAATGGTAAGTAGTTAGTGTTGGTGTTTCATTAGTTATTTAATCAGGTCATTTGAAGTTATTCTGACAGGGAAACAAGTTCAACCATTTTAGTTGTAATATTTATTTATTTATTATACTATTTAATAAATGTATATTAATAATTAGTAAGTAATAATAAATACATTGTGCTACTAATAAATTAATACTGTGATTGTTTCTCAGCCTGTTCCTTCATCAGAATGTATATATTCTGCTTTTAATAATCTCTTAAGAATCAAGGTTTCTATCATAAATAGTTCCAGATGTATGAATTTGAAATGATACATACATATGGTCTCTACAAACTACTTAAAAATCTAAGGCACATTTTTTCATTTATTTTACTAAGGTCTTTCCGAGTCTGATGAGAATTGTAAAAGATTTATGGATAGGTGTATGCCTGAAGCATTTAAAAAGGTAAGAAATATGTGCTTGGCTGATTTCTTTTCTGCTGGGGTTGAAGGGGAACAGGCTTTTTGATTTAGTTTTTTATGTGTGAGACCAGTTTATGAATCTTGTTCAACTAAGGAATCCTCTAATATGAAAAAAGTAGCTGTAAATTTGGGGCTTTTAAGTGATTTGTTTATTTTGTATTTAATTGCTTACACATGTCTTTTGGTTGACTAATAGTTCTATTTACTAATTGTTAACGTTAAAGTTTTATACTAGGAAATTAGACATCTTACTAAACTAAGGATTGTAGCACTTAGAAAGATAATATTTATCAGAATATAAGCCATTTTATATAATTTTACTGATGTAGAAGCAGATGTTTTAACCTACAGAAAGTTTGACTGAATTGAGTATTCTTGCTGGCAAAGTGGTATGTGGATGACAGCATCTGTGTTGGGATAAAGTGATAATAGGAGACCACAGGACTTGTTTTTCTAACTCAAGGAAGGAAGATTTCCTTTTCAGGATGAGCCCTGAATTCCCACAAGAACCGGGGCAATGTCATAGACACTGTTGTCTTCCCCAGTGTGTAGCCAGTGCTGAGCTCAAAGAAAGGATTTAGTAAATCTTTGTTGAAAGAATAAATGAGCCCTAGCTGTTTGGCTCAATGAATAGAGTGTTAGCCTGCAGACAGAGGGTTCCCGGGTTTGATTCTGGTCAAGGGCACATGCCTGTGTTGTGGGCTCCATCCCCAGTGGGGTGTGCAGGAGGCAGCTGATCGATGATTCTTATCATTTATTTTTCTATCTCTCTCCATCTCTCTTCCTCTCTGAAATCAATAAAAATACATTATAAAAAAAGAATAAATGAGTCTCCTGTCTTGTACTTTTGGGTTTTGACAACCATTTTTGTCTCATGCAAGTAAGCCACTACAACTACAGATGAGTAAAGTTTGTGCTTATCTTAAAACCCAGTAAAACAAGCTGTTCATTTGCAAACTTTTATTCTCATTTGCATCTTGACAGATAGAATCTCCTTTGATTCACAACTTAAAAATAACAAAATTAATTATAGAAACAAAAAATAGCTTCGTCTTTGAAAAAGGGAAGAAATCTTTAAAATTGTTATTTGGTTAGGGATTATTCGGAATGAGAATTTATCTTCATTTTAGATGACTTCATCAACGAATTTGTAGTTTAAAATTATTTTAAGTTTTTAAGAATTCTGGTAAGAATCAGAGTAGTAATGTAACAAACTGTGACACATCTATAATAATAAAAGTGTAATATGCTAATTAGACCGGGCATCCGGTTGACCTGGACAAAGCTGGGGCTGTGAGGGCCGAGCCCCTGCACAAATTTCGTGCATTGGGCCTCTAGTATAATATATGCGTATATTTACAGAGAGAGAAAATGCAAGTTTCTTCAGTCATGGAAAGGATTTATTAGCATAAGGAGAGGACCTTTAGGTTGATGATCTCCAGATTCAGAGAGCCCTATCAATTCATTAGCAAGTTGCATTTTTGGAATATAATACTCTTAATTCTATACAGAGATGCTGCAGAGGACTGATTTATATTATGCCCTCAGCTCTTGGTAATAGTGTAATAAATAATCAAGGGGTTGTTTTGGGGGTTTTCTGTAAAGCTGTGAGCACAAGGGCACCCTGCATTGTATTGTTCATGGTGGTTTATGGTAAAAATGCCTGTTAAATTCCTTTAGTGTTGAGAACTTTAAAAAAGATTCTCCTCCCATCAATAAGGCATGCTTTCTTTTATTAAATTGAAAGAGCTACAGAATTCTGTGTGCCTTCAGACTTGGCTTCCAGAAAGCTCAGTAGAGTTTTATATAATTGGTCTTGGTTTCCTTAGCTGTGTTTTCTGGTATGATGACTCTCCTTCTATTCCCTTCTCTAGGTTTTTCTTACAAGCTGCCTCAATTTTTAGAAGGGTATAAGTTATTAAGCACTTGTTAGAATAAGATGCACAAAAGGAGCTTGGTTGTTGTTTCTGCTTTCTTCATCTTACTCCTTTAGGCCAGCCTGGATTCTTTTTTTTTTAAATTACTTTATTGATTAAGTTATCACATATTTGTCAACATCCTCCCCCCATTCCCATCCCAAACTCCTCCCCATAGCCTGGATCCTTTACTAGTATATTGAGGCATGGGGGAAAAAATCTAGGTGTGGCCATAGTGCACAGGTATGCATCTTCCCCACCAGATGCTGCCTGTCCTTCCCCATCTCTTCTGGAAGATAGAACTTCATTTTCCAATTAAAAACTGAATAAATGAGATGGCAACAGAGGGAATAGTGCTTAATCCACCTACCTTTTTTTTGTTATTGTCACTATGAAGCTTCCTAAATATTAATCTCTGCTGCTTTAACTTTTAAATATAAGCAGAATATATAGGCAAGCAAGAAAACAATCCTTGGTTTATATAAAAATCAGTCTTATGTTTATTGCTCATTTAAGCAAATACTGCAACTAATTGGAATATCAAAAATCTAGAACTGAGGTTTTCCTTTGCAGCTAAGAAGTTTGAGCTCTCTTAGGCTGCTCTTGTTAAGAGCTTCTTAATATAGCCACAATTAAATTTTTATTGCACTGTATTTTCTCTCTGAAGGGAAATCTTATGCAAACATGAAATCGCTGAATCAATTTACCATTATTTTAATAAGCAAAATTCTTTGAGTTCTCATTCCCTGTTCTAGCCATTGTTTCTGAATTAGGCTTCCTCAAAGAATAGAATACTGAGGATTGGGGAAATTCAGTAATGATGAATTTAGATTCATCTATGTGCCTGTTCCCTCTTTTTAAACAAATGTAAGATGCTGAGTATAAGATGTTCCATTGTCTTATATTTATACTGATGTTTAAGAAAAATAGCTACAAAGTAAACAATATTGCAATGCCTTATCACTTAGAGCTATTTTGATTTACTGAAACATTTTTAAAAGTTGAATATTACTTTTATACAAACAAAAAAGAGAAATGCAAGCAAAATAAACTGGTAAGGTATTTCTAAATATTCTTTCACATTCAGAATTCTGTTGTAATCTGGTCAGCAGGTGGGAAGATGCAGTCCTGTTTCTGAGATATAAACAATCATAAAAAGAATGTGTACGTTAGAATACATGGAATTCATTTCTTAGACTCCAGGAATACTGGTTAATGGTTATCTCCAAGCTAAATTAATGATAATACCTCACAATTTGTAAAATAGTTTCACATTTGTTACATCTTTTGATAAACATAACATCTGTATAAAGTTGGTAGAGACTTTGTCTCTTTAGAGATGAGAGAACTAACTGAGCCTTTGAAACTTTGGTACATTTGTCCAAGGCTACATAGCTAGAAAACACAGTATCAGGAGTTGATCTAGTTGCTCTAAACCATTTAACCTTTCCTAGAAAGATTGAAAAGTATAGGAGCAAATTAAAATTTTTTTAATTAACTTCTTTATTGTAAGGGAATTAAAGTTCAAAAACAAAACTTAGTGTTGACTATGAAATGCATGAATGAGCAGATGTGGACTGCAGCTACGGGTCTTTTATATATATTGATTTTTTACAGAGAGGAAAGTAGAGGGATAGAGAGCTAGAAACAACGACCAGCTGCCTCCTGCACACCCCCTACCGGGGATGTGCCCGCAACCAATGTACATGCCTTTGACCTGAATCGAACCCGGGACCTTTCAGTCCACAGGCAGATGCTCTACCACTGAGCCAAACCGGTTTCGGCGCTATGGGTCTTAATTTTATTATTATTTTTTCATTTTCTTTATTGATTAAGATATTACATATGTGTCCCTATTTCCTCCCTCCCCCCGCCGATGCCCTCACCCCTCTGGTGTCTGTGTTCATTGATTATGCTTATATGCATGTGTTCAAGTCCTTTGGTTGATCTCTCCCCTTTCCCCCAACCTCCCCTGCCTTCCCAGCAGATGAGTGGATTAAAAAACTGTGATACAGCTATGGGTCTTTTAAAACAAGTCATCTGCATAAAAAGTATTACGGTAATAGTCTCTTGATTATTTGAGACTGAACTAATAAACTGTTGATTTTTTTCCTTTTCAAATTAGACTCTAAATTGTCCTTCATGTTTTTGTAGCTCCTAACATCAAGTGCTGTTCACAAGTGGGGTACTGAGATCCATGAAGGAATCTACAACATGTTGATGCTCTTAATAGAACTGGTTGCAGAGAGAATAAAACAAGATCCAATTCCCATTGGTCTCCTGGGTGTGCTTACAATGGTATAGTATCTCCAAAATATGAGGTGCTTTGTTTTATATTTTGTTTAACATACCTACTATCCTTTGGCTTGTACTTAATGAGTGACAATATTATCATTAATGATATTAACTTAGCTATTAGGATAATTTTTATTTTGAAAGCAGAACAACCATTCTGTTTTCACGTTTAAAGAAATTCCTTTTTAATTTTAGTAGTTTTTTCAGTTCTTAGAATGATTAAATATCTTTCTCTTATGTCTCCCTTGCTATTTATGGCATAAATACTTTCACATAAGATGTTCGTGTATTTTGCTTTCTGGCCTTTTTCCCTGACTAGCAATAGTAGTGCATGAAGAAGGAATGCTCATGTTTTCCCTCCTGACTTCTGTCTTCACTGCCTTTCTGCCCAGCTCTGCCTGTGGCAGCCCTAGGATATCCGGACAGTTGGTGTCCCCTTGCTTGACTCAGACTGTTACCTCCTTCTCTTTCCTCACAGCAAATGTTGAACAGGACAGGAGAGCACCACTTCAGTCATTTGCTCCTCTGCATCAGCTAAGGAGTATGCTTTGTGAGGGTACTTGTAAGACTCCATTAATAAAGGAGTCCGAGGCTGTATTTTTATCTTTTCTAATGCTAATCTGTGTTGCTATAGAAATAAATAATAATAATGTTTCTGTGTTCTCTTTGAATCTAGGCTTTCAATCCTGATAATGAATACCATTTTAAAAACAGAATGAAAGTGTCTCAAAGGAATTGGGCAGAAGTGTTCGGAGAGGGAAATATGTTTGCTATCTCACCTGTATCTACTTTCCAAAAGGTAATCATAATTTTTTAAATCTTCTACTGAGAAATGTATTGAAAAAGGTTTTCTGTACTGTAAAAATAACAGTTTACACAGAAGAGTTAAGACAGTCTATGAAAAATGACAAATATTCCATGAGTCATAAAATTGCTGACCTTTTTTTAAGATATTCTGTATTTTTCCATAAATGTAAAGTAACATGAAGAATTTTACAGACCTGAAGTGATGTTTAGTGAAATGAGAAATGATTGCATAACATCAGTGCCCTGTTTACTGAATTTTTAGAACCCCAGTTTAATGGCGGTCCCAGTTCCTTATTTGAAATCATTTGAATTGACTAGTTAAACATAGAAAAAATAATTTAGTAGTTTCATGTACAATTTGCTTTTAAACTCCATAAGTATTAACAGTTTTGTTTGCAAGTACAGAAACAGTATCTTTATATCTTTCACGTCCTACAATGTGTGAATAGTGTTATATCCACAATTTAAATAATCCCTTGATCAGACAACTGGTTGTAAAGAAACAGTTGAAAGAAGTCAATTTAGTAGATAAAAAACTTGTGCATTGCTTTAGCAGAATAGAGGTTCTTTATCAGAGTAGAGGTTCAGTAAGTAAATGTTCAGTCATTGATTTACCATATACTGTGTATCTGACATTATTCTACGTTTTGGAGATATAAATTAAAAGACCATTTTTTTAATATAAAGAGTAATAAGACATGATTTATAACTTAAAGCATAGTGGAAGAAATATGAAAACAAAAAATTACTGTATAACAAACAATAGGTACAGTTATAATACAGACTTCTAGAGTCTCCTAAAATTATATATAGTTATGTCAGAGATTTGCATTAAGAAACATTTGGAAAAACCTTTCAAAATATTTTTCAGATTTTAATATTTTTTTATCCAGTATTTTTTAGAATAAAAAAATATAGGAGTTCATGGGAAGTTTTTATATTGCCATCTCAATTTCTATTTTCTTTTCTCATAGGAACCTCATGGATGGGTTGTGGATTTGGTAAACAAGGTATATAACTTTTATTAATGACTTACTTTTCATGTTCTGATGAAATTTCCTAGAATTTAATATATTAAGTAGATGACAACTAGAGAGAATAGCCAGAATTTTTCCTAGAGAGACAGATTTTATAGTCCCTTCCTCTTTTTTATGCATGATGTTTATCCAGGTGGACACCAGCTTTAGGACTCGGCACGCCTCCTGCAGTGAGTGTGTCACAGGAGTACTAGACCCCACTATGATGGCTCTCGAGCAGTCTTATAGAGTGCATTAATAGAGTAGAATGTTAGCCTTAATTGATTGCTTAAAATATTAATGTGTGGCATTTTAAAATGAACTTGTACCTTTTTTTCAGTTTGGAGAATTGGGTGGATTTGCAGCAATCCAAGCTAAGCTCCGTTCAGAAGATATAGAACTTGGGGTAAGTTAAGCCACTACATGTGCCTGATATGGAAGTTCACTTTATATTTGTGTTGTATGTAACCAAGGGACATGACCTGGACACATTAAATTAAATGTTACAATATAATATAATCTTTACAGAGCCAGCTTCCATGGTTCTGATAAATGTAGAAATGCTTACTCTTATTCAGAACAACCAAATTTCAATTTGGGTATTATTATTTCATTAATTTCCCTTTGCATATGGTATTTTTCTCTTAATTTGTGATGGCTACATGAAATTATCTTTTATTTAAGGATGAGTATTTGTGTACATAACATTTTTATGCCTCAGTTAAATAAATTTATTTAACGAGGCACAAATAAAATACTTTAAGGTTGTATAGTAAGCTTTTTGGTGTTAGATAGATAACAGAGGGCTGTAACAGGAGCTGAGAATTATCCCTCAGGTTCAACACCATTATCTTTTCATCTCAACTTCATTTTCTCAAAAAAAAAATTAACCTTGTGGTTAGGGAAATAATTTTATCTTTAATTTTATGCAGACTGCTGACCTGTTTGTAACTGAGAGCACTTTATTCTGTTCTCTAGGTAATTAGTCATTTATTAAAAACAACTTATGTAGCCATGGCCAGTTTGGCTCAATGGTTAGAGGGTCACGTATTCGATTCCTAGTCAAAGACACATACCTTGATTATGGGTTTCCTAGCCTCTGTAGGGGTTTGTGTGGGGCATCTAATTGATGTTTCTCTCACATTGATGTTTTCCTTTTTCTCTCTTCTCTCCCCTCCCTTCTACTCTCTCTGGAAATTAATGGAAAAAATGTCCTCAGATGAGGATAAAAAAAACAAACAAACTTATGTACTTGCCATGTATTAAGATGCTGTGCTAGCTATTGTAAATAGATCAGAGCAGAAAATGATATGGTAAAATTATATGCCTAAGTGATGCAAATTGTGTTTAGAGTAACATTTATTTCTTGGGACCATGACTAATCTTTGCACGAGGAACATAATAGTCAAGGACAAAGACTGATGTTATGGTTGATAATAGACTGACCCTTACTTGCCACCCACTGTTTGTCCTTAAAGATCAGGTGTCTGCCAGATCATAAATACTTCCACTGACCCAATTGGGGAACCTCTTTCACCTTCCCTGAACATTAGCTAGGTTTTTGGGCTGTTGTCATAAACTAGTTGTTGGGCTGTTGTTTTATCCCCATTGAATAAAGTACGTTAGAAATGACTGTTGACCAGGAAGGTAATAGGTAGTGATTTTAAAAAGCAAAATAAAACAGAAACGTATTCAGATAAAGGGTTTTATTCACCTGAATCAGAAATTTGACTTCATTTTTTAAATAAAAAGGTTAATACAGCCCTGGCTGGTATGGCTCAGTTGGTTGGAGCTTTGTCCTGTACACTGAAAGGTCTCAGGTTTGATTCCCGGTCAGGACAGATATCCAGGTTGTGGGTTCCGTCCCCAATCGGAGCGTGTGCAGGAGTCAGCCAATGTTTCTCTCTTTCTTTTCCTCTCCCTTCCCCTTTCTCTTTCCCTAAAATCAATAAAAGCATGCTCTTGGGTGAGGATTAAAAAACAAACAAACAAACAGAGCAGCCAAAATTTCTATCTTACTTGGATGAAAATTGGTTAAAGATAGACACATAGGGAATTGAGCTTATTGTCATTTTCAAATGTCTTGAGGTTAAAGATTCTTCCAAGATTTTTTCCTTAGTCCATACCATTTTTTAGAGCAATTGTGTTGTGTGTTGCAGTTGATGTAGAATTATATTGTTTAGGTTGTATTGATGGATGATAAAATTCAGGTCTAGAAGAAAGAGATTCCAAAATTGAGATTCTTAAAAAGTGGGATGAAAGTTTCACAATACTGATTTTTGACCAGTTAAGAAGGTGATTATGTCCCAAAATAAATTTAGACCATATGACAAATGGAGTACAATTTAATGATTCATTTTACATTAACGTTTACACTCACATTAAATATTTTGAATTTGAAAAATACTGGGGGAGAGAGACCATTCATAGTCCATCAGTTAAAATTAATATCTGTTCAGAATAGGAAGTAAAGTTGCCTTTCCTCACCACATGAATTACGTACCTCCTAGAAAATGGTTACCATTTTAGGCTTAGCCTTTCTGAGTTTTTTCTAAATTTACATACAATACATCTGTAAATGTTCTTTCTCTCTTTAAGACTAAATTATAATTAAGTTATGCCTAGTAGCATTTTTTTCACTTAACATTATGCCATGGACATCTTTCCAGGTTAGTACCATCACTGTTTTTAATGACTCCAGTGTATTCCTACAAAAGTTGTACCAAACAGTCATCTATTAATAAGCATTGGATTATTTCTAAGTTTTTACTATTGCAGAGAATGTTCCATGTAAATTTGTCTTTATATGTATATGCAACCATGTTTGAAGGATAGATTGCTGGAAAATAGGATTACTAGGTTAGAAACTATATACATCTTAAAATTCTAATTGATAGTGCTAAATCTCTTCCCCGAAAAGTCATTTCCTAATCCTTTTATTATTGCTGATTGTTTTTAATCTTTATTTTTTCAGTATGATGGATAGAAAGTGATATCTTACTGTTTAATTTGTAATATTTCAATTTTCTGTGAATTTGAGCATTTCACCATACAATTATTGGCTGTTTCTATTTCTTCTTTAACTTGACCCAATTACCGTATTTGCCGGCGTATAAGACGATTTTTTGGCCCTGAAAAATACGTATTTGCCGGCGTATAAGACGACTGGGTGTATAAGACGACCCCCTAACATTTCCACTAAAAATACAGAGTTTGTTATATACTCACCGTATAAGACTACCCCCCACTTGGAGGCATATTTTTCAGGGCCAAAAAATCGTCTTATATGCCGGAAAATACGGTATGTAGGTCTCTTAGTTTTTTGTTTTGGTAAATTTCAGGAATTCTTTTTATATTAAGCTTATCCAAGCCATGTTTATTTAGTGTGTTTGTAGATTTTTTCTTCCAGTCTTTTGCTTCTCTTTTTATTTTTATTGCTGGCTATATAGAAGCTTCAAAATTTTATGTAATCATTATTTTTCTAAATGGCTTAAAAGATTCATAACTTGCTTGGGGAATGTTTTTCCCATCTCAGGCTTATAAAAATACTCATTTTATAGCTTACAGTTTTATTTATCATCCTCATATTTTTATTCTTCTGAATATAATCAACATGTTAGGTTCTCTTGCAGAAAATCCCATTGAGATTGTGTTAAATTTACAGATAGTGTTTAGAGATTTTATATTTTTTACTGTACTAGTCCTTTTCATTTAAGAACATAGTAATCCTCGCTGAAGCCGGTTTGGCTAAGTGGATAGGGCGTCGGCCTGCGGACTGAAGGGTCCCGGGTTCGATTCCGGTCAAGGGCATGTGCCCTGGTTGCGGGCGCATCCCCAGTGGGGGGTGTGCAGGAGGCAGCTGAATCGATGTTTCTCTCTCATTGATGTTTCTGACTCTCTATTCTCTCTTCCTCTCTGTAAGAAATCAATAAAATATATTTTTTAAAAAAGAAGAACATAGCAATCCTCATTTATCTGGACTTTCTTGTATATATTTCAGTAAACTTTTATATGTTCTTCATGGAAGTCTTTAATTTTTTTTTTTTGTTTGTTAATGGCACCTTTCACTCCTTCCTCAACCGTTCTCCCCTTTTCTTCTTTTTCAAATAAAAATTTTCAGTATTGTATAATATGAATTTCAGAATCATTTCAGCTAATCCTCCAAAAAAAGTTTTATTAGTATGCTATTATTTAAATTACATTAACTTTTAAAAAATATATTTTATTGATTTATTACAGAGAGGAAGGGAGAGAGATAGAGAGCTAGAAATATCAATGAGAGAGAAACATCGACCAGCTGCCTCCTGCACAAGCCCCCACCGGGGATGTGCCCGCTGCCAAGGTACATGCCCCTGACCGGAATCAAACCTGGGACCTTTCAGTCCGTAGACCAACGCTGTATCCACTGAGCCAGGTTTCAGCTACATTAACTTTTTATAATAATTTAAATGGATTGACATCTTTATATCAATTCTTTCTAACCAAGAGTTTAGTTTGTCTAGTTATTCATTTGTGACTTCATGAAACTTCTATTTAAAATTTTCTCTGACATAGTGAAAGGAATTTATTTAATGTTGAAGGAAAAAACCACACTTATATTTATTTCTAACCTTCAATGTCATTTTTCAGGCAGTCTCAGCATTGGTGCAGCCCTTAGGAGTGTGTGCAGAGTACCTCAATTCCTCAGTGGTTCAGGTAAGATTGGGCCATTTACTTCAGAAGTTGATCTAAGACATATTAACAGTAATTATCTTTTTGTCAGGTTTGTCCAGAATTGTACCTTATTCATAGTAACTTCTAGTGGAAATATTAGCATGAGAAAAATTTTAAATGATTAATAATTTAAGGTCTAGGAGACCTCTAACATTTGAGATTACTTTCCTTTTTAATTTATCATTTTATAAATATAATCCTATATAATAAAGAGGTAATATGTAAATTGACCATCACACCATCACAAATGGCAGCGCCCACAGTGGAGTCAGGGCTGGCTGCTCCGTGCGCCTGCCGCCAGAGTCCCCTCAGCCCCACTCGGGGCCTAGGGTCCTCCTGCACCCCCCACTGACTGAAGCTCAGGCAAGCAGAGTGGGCCAAGGTGCAGGCAAGCCTCAGATGATGGCTGCCCAGCCACTCAGGGCTGGCCTGAAGCTCAGGTACCCAGGGCCAGCTGAGGCTTGCGCTGCCGGCAGTGGCAGAAGCAGAGGTGTGATGGGGGCTTTGCCTTCCCCTGATTGCCAGGTCGCCTCCCGCCCCTGAAGGCTCTTGGACTTTAAGAGGGGACAGGCCAGGCTGAGGAACCCCCCACTTCAGCGCATGAATTTTCATGCACCAGACCTCTAGTTCTATCTAATAAAAGAATAATATGCAAATCGACCATCACTCCAAGACACAGGATGGCCACCCCCATGTGGTCAAAGATGGCTTCCCCCATGTGGACACAAGATGGCCATCATAAGATGGCTAGTAGGGCAGTTGTGGGAAGTTAGGGGTGACCAGGCCAGCAAGGGAGGACAGTTGGGGGGATCTAGGCCTACAGGGAAGGGGAGTTGGGGGGGGGTGGGGAATCCAGGCCTGCAGTGGAGGACAGTTGGAGGGGACCAGGCCTGCAGGGGAGGGTAGTTTTTTTTTTTGGGGGGGGGAGGGGGGCACGGAAACCCACCCTGCAAGAGAGGGCAGTTGTTGGGGGGACAAGACCTGCAGGGGACAGTTGGGGAGATCAGGTCTACAGGGGAGGGCAATTGGGAGCCAGCAGTCGTGGATTGTGAGAGGGATCTCCGCCCGCCCGTTTAGGCCCGATCCTGCCTAAATGGCAGTCGGACATTTAGGTGTCCCAGATTGGAGAGGGTGCAGGCTGGGCTGAGGGGGACCCCCCCCCCATGCATGAATTTCATGCACTTAGCCTCTAGTTTATATATAGTTTATATATAATAGCATATATTTTTCTTCATTTCCTTGCCTATAAAAAGGCTGCATAAATCCCATTCCCTTCACAGGATTTTTAAGGTTCAGTACCATTATGTATTAAATTAGATCAATGTTGAACAACCCTCTAGAGCAGTGTTTCCCAAAGTGTGGTATGTGTACCCCCAGGGGTACAGGGAGAGTATGGTGGGGATATGCACTGCACCGTGTTTAGCTACACCTAATTCTACGTTCTCATGAGGCGTGAGATGGTTGGGTGTGCAAAAAAATGTTATTTATAATATAACTTTTATTGGTATTTTATTATGAATAATTTTATTTTTTGTTTATTATTATTTTGTGTATGTACCAAAAAAAGAAAAAACAAGTATATTTTGATTGTTATTAAAATACATCCTTTTTTTTTTTTTTTTGACAAGGGGTACTCAGGGTTACAAAAATTAATAATTGGCTTTTTAGTAAAAAGGCCAGGATTGGATTTTTAAATGCATGCAGTGCTCCATGGAAAGAGATTTATCATAAATATTCCAGCTGCTAGTTAATATTAAGTTCTTTAGAAATTTCAGGTTTTATATACAAGCATAGGATTACTTGAAAAAAAGTAAAAGAAGTATATGACTTTCCAATCAAAGCATATTTAACGTCATCTTTATTTTATTATATTAAAATACCCAGCCTTAAATTCATGCCATAGCCATATCATGTTACTTGGCCATAAATTAATAGTTGTCTCTACCATTGTTACTTGTGTGACTTTCTAAGACTTATGTAACATTTGTGCCTTGGCTTCCTTATCTAAAATGATGATAATCACGCCTATCTCACCGAGTTGCAGTGAGAAACAGGGCTGGCACATGCTGACAAGAATAGTGTGACTTGCCTTTTACCCTAACAGCCCTCAGTCCTCACTGAACAATCAGCATTAAGTATAAATGAAGAAATTCTATTTGGTTAATTGCCTGATGTCATTTTAATTCATTGCTAATGTCTTCTTGGCTTTCAGAGCCAAATATTGTTCATCCTCTTTCATCACCAGATAAGTTTTAAAAATTATTTTACTTAGATAGAAGTGATCATTTAGATCTAGCTAGTATTTGACTACTCATATTGTTTACAGTTAGTTGTCTGAGTATGCTACCATTCTGGAGTAATGTGTTGTGTGAGTCCCATCTGTGGGCCTCATTTAATCAGCAAGCAAAAGTAGTGCATATAATAGCATTTTTTGTGTGTGGTCTGTGCTTATATTCATTTTTTAAAGTCAAATGCAAAATATTTATTACAAAAATAATACATACTCATGCTTAGTTTTTAAAAGTCCATATGTCTTTGGTTGCTCTTTAAGTTACTGTTATAAGATCGTAATTACAGGAATTGCACCCATCTGATATTAAAGAAGCTGAGGCATAAACGGAATTAAAGGTTTTCTTGGAATGGTATTAGCAAGGTAGTGTCAGCTCTGCTACTAGAATTGCACTGTCTCCTTTGTGAAATGTAAACGAAGAAGTATCTCCTCTAATTTTAGGACATATTCAGGACTTTTTATTAAGGTAGCACTTTTTTTCTGTAGCCTATGCTAGATCCAGTCATCCTTACTACAATCCAGGATGTGCGGAGTGTGGAGGAAAAGGACCTCAAAGACAAGGTAAGTGCTGTCTCCAGCAGGTAGGCCCCAGTGCCTATTGGTCCGTGGAAGCAGAGTCAGGGCTTGGGCTCAGTTCACACTCCACTGTTCTTTGGATACTGGTTCTGTACAACTCATACCAAATTAATTTTATATTTTCTAATTGAAAAAGGCTGCTTCTGAAGCAGAAGTGGTTGGTTCTATCTCAGTCAATAGAATAAATCAATGACATCATTCAGAATTTTATTATCATATTGATTTTAATGTAATTTGTATAGCAGTGAAGAAGCTTTAAAATAATTCAGTACTAAAAATTTACCCAAATTTGTTTAAAGCAACTTAACTTGTAACTTAACATGATTTATTTGTCTGCCTTGAATTTCTCACAGGACCCTTTCTTTTCCATTGCTCACCAGGTTGAGAAGCAAAGTGTAGCTGATTGATCATGTGGAGTAACAGATAGCACAGACTGTTGTTATTGAAAATGTCCTCTATTTCTTGTGTGTGTAAAAATTGGAATAAAAATGTTTTTGTGTTTTCTTTTTTGTTTGTGTGTGTGTGTGTGTGTATATATGTTTTTCATAAAAGAGACTGGTTAGTATCCCTGAGCTCTTATCTGCCATCAAGTTACTTTGCATGCGCTTCCAACCAGAACTGGTGACCGTAGTGGATGACCTTCGACTAGACATCCTACTGCGCATGCTGAAATCACCCCATTTTAGCGCTAAAATGAATTCCCTCAAAGAAGTAAGTTTTTCATTTGTTTCAGGAAGACTTATAGCACAGACATTTTAAGTTATGCCAAAACTTCTGGTTATTATATAAAAATGTTGGGAAATGAACAATTGCTTATAATCATACAAAAAAGAATTTGATTATATGTGAAAGGTTGTGTATGTTTATTATCTATATACATAAAAGCCTAAGTGACTAGCAGACCATTTGACCAGTAGCTATGACATACACTGACCACCAGGGGGCGGATGTTCAACACAAAGGCATGGAAAACATGGAACAGACTGATGAATCTCAGAGGGAAAGGCAGGAATTGATTAACCAAAGATCTTATATGCATACTAGAGGTCCAGTGCATCCATGCACTGGTGGGGTCCTTTGGCCTGGCCTGTGTGGATCGACCGAAACCAGCAGTCCAACATCCCCCGAGGTGCCCAAATTGTGAGGGCGCAGGCCAGGCCAAAGGACTCCACCTGTATGTGTATTCATGCACCGGGCCTCTAATTATGTTAATAATGTGACTTTTTAAAGATTGTATTAAAAATTTGTTCTCTGAAATGTTTGAAATATTTGGTGCTTTTGTGATATTTCCTAGGACATAATTTCTTGACATACACAGTTTGAGATTTATTTTTTAGCCTAAGGGTACAATTCCTTTTATTATATTAGTATTTTAAATATGTGTTTACATAGTTGATTTTGGTGAATGACATGGAACCAATAGAGTTGAGCTATAATTCCAATCTTTCTCCTTCAGTTTTGTATTAACTAAGAATCTTAGCTGCAAGTGAAATAAGCTCATCTTAAGTCATCCTAGGCCAGCAGTTGCCAACCAGTGGTCCACAGGCTGCTGGTGGTCCATGAGGTCTGAAAGGTTGGCGACTGCTGTCCTAGGCCATAGAGAAATTTAATGGAAGAAGGCTGGGCTGTTTCATATGAATGAAGAATTGACTAGCCAAACCATATAATAAGCAAGAAGACATGTGAGCAACAGGACAATTAGAATTCAAAACCTGACCGCATCCAAGACTCTTTAAGTCTTAACTCTGCTTTTCTGAGCTTCTTGGCTTTGTTGTTCCTCTACCAGCAGAGTAACATCGTTCATATGGTAGACATCATGGCCCCGCCTTGCTCTCATCACCCTGGAGGGACTTGTACTTTCTCTTTAGTCCCAAGTATAGAATTTGGAGGATATATATGCCTTGATTGAAATTTGGGTTAGATGCTTATAGTATCCCTGAGTCAGTCAGCAATGGCCCAGGAAGCCTGAGCCATACTTTAAAAAATATATATCACAAGCAATCTGTTAATGTCTAATAACTGGCCTTTGATATATTTTAGCTACTTGTCAGACCATATTGTAACACTATAAAAGTCATTGAAGAGATATATTATGCATGTTTGCATTACTTTCATTCACAGTAATCCTGGTGTATTTTATTCTTTGTTTTTAGGTAACCAAACTAATAGAAGATAGCACTTTATCCAAATCTGTGAAGAATGCTATAGATACAGATAGATTGTTAGATTGGCTAGTTGAAAACTCAGTTCTGTCAATTGCACTGGAAGGTAAGTTGCTTTTAAAATAATATTACCTCAAACATAATCTTATATAATAAAGAGTGCATGTATGAATGGTCATCACCGCCCTCGTGCCCTCTTACCAAGGGACCTGAGGCCACACCCCCTGTCCTATGGGGCTTGACGAGGGTGGGGCCTGCCAGGTCTGGGTCTTGCGCAATTTTGAGGCACACATAGGGTGGGCGGGGACTTGACTGGGTCCAGCGGGGCACCCCAGACTCTGACAAGAGGGAGATTTTCATATACATTTTACTATTTTTCTTTCATCTCTAACACTTCTATTATAGAAAAAGGGCAAATAGCAATATTAAAATATTTCTTCTATTTCCTTTTTATGTGCACAAATTTTGTGCACCAGGCCACTAGTTTTGTATAAAAAAAAAGTTATGAAATTGTTGCTTTGACTGCATTAGCCTTTGAATAATCTTGTAGAATGTTTATATTGCTTTGAATTACTAGAATCATATTTACAAAGTCAGGGTTCACTGTACCTGCCTACCCCTCTGCTGTTTCTTTTCTTAGGCAACATAGACCAAGCGCAGTACTGTGATCGTATAAAGGGAATTATTGAACTCTTGGGCAGTAAATTATCTTTAGATGAACTCACTAAAATTTGGAAGATACAGGTAAGTGGATTAGACTTATTTTGTTTTCACCTGACATTTTTATAACAACGAAAGAGAATGAAGAATAAGCAGGAAAATGGAACATCTTTCTTGCTTTAACCAGAGCAGCTCTACTGAAATTGGTACAGTTTAGAGTTGCTATTCAGGCTGGCTGGTGTGCTCAGTTGACCTATGAACCAGGAGGTCACAGTTCAGTTCCAGAATTGAACCCTGTAGAGCACATACCTGTGGTTATGGGCTCAATCCCTAATAGGGGTGTGCAGGAGGCAGCTGATCAATGATTCTATCTCATTGATGTTTCTTGCTCCCTTCTCCTTTCCTCTCTGAAATTAATAAAACTATATATTTTTAAAAATAGAGTTGCTATTAAGATTGTATATGTAAAAAAGATTCTTGTTGAAGCCGGTTTGGCTCAGTGGATAGAGCGTCAGTCTGCGGACTGAAAGGTCCCAGGTTCGATTCCGGTCAAGGGCATGTACATTGGTTGCAGGCACATCCCGGTAAGGGATGTGCAGGAGGCAGCTGGTCGATGTTTCTCTCTCATCGACGTTTCTAGCTCTCTATCTCTCTCCCTTCCTCCTCTAAAATATCAATAAAACATATATTTTTTTAAAAAAGATTCTTTTACTCAAAAGGTATAATGCTATTTACTGATCTAGTCTAGTCTTCTCATTTCTCAGATTGAAAAACAAAAAGCCTTTACTGCAGGCTGTGTAGCAGTTAGTGGCAGAGCTAGAAATAAATATGTCTTTTGTTTATCATTCCAGTGTTCTTTTGACTATTTTCCCCCCCAGTTTTCATTAATACAGTTTTCCCATTTAATTCTATTAAATGAGAATGATAGTCATACTGAGTTTATAGATCTCATCGTACGAGAACTCTCAGCATCTGTGATAGAATCAATTATACCCATTATTCCTTTTTCTTTCACTTTGTTAATAGTCCATTCTCCTACTTTTCTGGTATTCCTTCTTAAGTCTTATTCACTACCTGTGTGGATCGACCGAAACCAGCAGTCCAAAGGTCTTCTACCTTCGTATATGATTTTTTTCAAGCCTTAGTGTCTTTAGCCCTTTTTCATTATATAATCCTGCACTGGTCAATTTCATCTACCCTCTTTCCCACCTCCCCCACCCCGTGGCTTCCACTGCATTTGGATGCTGCTGACTCAGAATTATCTCTCTAATTCACACCTCTTCTTGGAGCTCCCGGGCAGTATACCTAAATGCCTAAATGTTAAACCTTTACCTGTGTTATCTCATAGGCATCTCAAATTCAACATATCCAAGCCTAGTAATTTATGAAAATTGAGTATGTTTGTCTTGTAAAATAATTAAAGATTTAATACTGCTAGAAATTTAAACAAGGCCAACTGGTAACCATTAATAATAATTGCTTCATGTAGCCTTGCCAGTATTATCATGGAAGTGAATGCTGATTAGACTCTTTTGCTTCTATGAATTGCCAGGGAGAAGACTTAGGTTTTTCCAAGTCCCAAGACTTAACTTTCTTCCAATGTCTCTTTTCTAGTCAGGACAATCATCTACTGTGATCGAGAATATTCATACTATTATTGCCGCAGCAGCTGTCAAGTTTAATTCAGAGCAGCTTAATCATTTGTTTGTTCTTATTCAGAAGGTATGTGCCAATCAAATATCCTTACTTTCATATTTTTCTAAAATAAGCTTATTTTGAGGTGCGCTCCCCCAAAATCAGTAGTGTTTAAATGTACTTTTTTTTACTTTATTAAACATTATTAGTTCAAGTTTAAAGTTTTGCATATTTTGCCAGTTTGATGATACTGCATAGTGTACCAATTTTTGTCTTTTCTGTTCTACAGAGCTGGGAGACTGAGAGCGATAGAGTAAGACAGAAGCTATTGAGCCTGATTGGACGAATAGGCCGGGAAGCTCGCTTTGAGACCACTTCTGGAAAGGCAGGGAAATCCAATGGATTTTTCTATCTACAAACACTTAGAGCAGTTTCCTTGTGCATTGGCTGGCTTATCATATGAGTATTATTGTAGGTGTTAGATGTACTCTGGGAACTGGCTCATCTTCCAACGCTGCCCAGCGGTCTCATTCAGCAAGCTTTGGATGAACACCTGACAATCCTCAGTGACGCATATGCAGTGAAAGAAGCCATCAAGAGGAGCTACATCATCAAGTGCATAGAAGATATTAAAAGGGTTGGTTTTATATTTGATCTGGTTTTGTTTTCAGAACAGTAGTACTGCCTGAGAATTAGAGTCAGATAATTTCCCTCCACTATTATGTAATTTAAACTAAATGTCTCTGGAAGCTTTTACCTATAGAATCCAAGATTGGGACATTATAAATACCAAGTCACTTATATTTCTCTTAAAATAATTTTTCAGCCTGGAGAATGGTCAGGTTTGGAAAAAAAGAAGGATGGATTCAAGGTAAGAATTTGCAGATGGAACCAACTAAAAGGTATACTAATTTAATAATTTTAAAAAATAAATTGTATCGTAATTTTAAAATAATGTGTTTTTGTATTTCTTGGACTAATGTGCAATACAAATTGCTATTTAAATATTTTTGACCTGTACTTTATTATTTACAGTTTGAGGAGTTATTGACTCTCTGAGGTGGGGGTGGGGTAGATATCCAGAATCACATTCAGAGTAGTTTTATTATTTTATTTTCATATAATTATAAGAACTTCAACTTAACCTTTTGAAAATTAATTCCAAAAGTATGGACAACTTAAATAAGTACAGTGGATTCTAAGTATGACCATTTTTCTCCCATGGAGGAACATTTATAGAGTAAGAAGGAGAGAGAGAGAAAATGAGAAATTTCCTTCAGTGCTAGCACATGGTCATTTTTTAGGTTCTTGATTCAGATGTGTTCCTAAAGTAACTCCTTAGACAGACAGTGAATGGGTGAGTGTCTGCTGCTTGGACTCCATTTTAGAAGGTAGGTTTGGGCAGTGACTGCAAGAGGTGGTGGCTCTGTAACAAGCCCTACCCTTCAGGATTCTGGCCTCGGGTTCCAGAGGACTCTGGACTGTCCTTTAAAAGCGTGGTTAGCAGAGGAAGCAGTGGTCATTGTTGCTCTCCTGTTGCTCCAGTCCTCACGTGTCAAGTCTCTCCTCTGAGAGGGCCGATCACGGTGGCTGCTCGCTGGACTCACACCCGGTGTTGCAACGGCCCTGATCACAGGAGCCGTGTCTTCCCCCCCCACCCCCCGGAGGCCCTGAGGTTGCCCAGACCAAAGCCTAGCAGCCAGAGGGGTTTCACTTTACTGTTAACATACAAGGTTTGCTAAATAGTTAATGGCTTAGTAATTTCATTGGTAAATCGTTTTTCTTGGCTTTCACTAAGAAGTATTTCCTTAAAGATCTTGACCACTGTTGATTGTCATTGGTATACTCAGGGATTCTTAGATCTTGTTAAGAGGTTTTGGTGATTCAGTGGGCTTTTATTATTTATATTTGGTCCTAAAGTTTAGTTGGGGGCATTTAAAAACTTGGTGTTATATATTTCTGACATTGGAATTTGGTCAAGTGAATTTTCTACATATTGTCTAGCTTTAGAAATTGTTTAAAAGTCATTCACAAATGGGCTGATAGTGCTCTGGTTATTAGGAATTACTTCTTTAATTCAACAGCATTGTTCTCTTCCTACTCGGATACAATTGGAATTTTTCCAGTTTTCTCAGCTCAGCCATTCAAATAATTTAGTAGCCTCCGTCTTTATGATTGAAGCTAATCCAGAGCTACATAAGAAGTTTTAGGTCCTTCACTAGTAATAGTAAGAGGAAAAGGATATCCATAGAAACATGGTCTTTTCTTCTTAGTGACAGATACATTTCTTTATAGAAAACGAAGGTTAAAGCTGAAGGGACTTCTTCCCCCTTCAGGAAAATGACTTTTAAAACCTTCCTGATCTCTGTTCCTTCCTCATTACGGCTAAGCACTACTTAGCTCTTCTAGCCAGTAGCTTCACTACATCTTTATTGCTTCTCTTTGCAGTCACTTCGTTCATGTCTGTTGTTTCATGACAACACTCAAAAAGTAATAAATAGGGAGAATTTTGGAGTCATTTTGTGAGTCTTGAAAAGAATATTCTTCCTTTTATTTCCCACTGCTCCCAGTAAAGAAATCCTGATGTATCATTATTTCATTGCAAATAATAATATCTTGCCTTTATATAGCACTTTTCAGTTGACTAAGTGCTTTTACAGATACTCTTTTGAAGTGCACATGGCTGAAGGGGGGCAGTGGGAAGACCTACGCCCCCTGGACATGACTCCAGGCAGGGGGGTGATTTATATACTGCCACTAAAGGTGTTTTTCTATGCTATGCCCTTTCCTGCCAGGCAGCAAGGTGGGCTGACTGGGGATTATGTCTCCCTACCAGGCTACACAGAAACTAAGCAAAGGGTAAGACAAGATCACCCACCTCTTACTCCCCTCCCACCCTCAGCTACCTCTGTTTCCCCAACTGATTCCCTTTGCCTCTGCTTTTGACACTTAAAATTCCCAAGTTCCACTGTTGTGTTCAGAAATTCTGACCTTTATTTTTCTGTAGATTCTGCCAGGATACCCTTGGCTTCCTTGGTCCTCTTTCTTTTGCTTCTTTTATACCTTCCACTGTCTACCCCAACCCTTTCCATCTATTTCACTTCTTTTTTCCTTCAATTAAAAAGTTTAAATGTACTCATCCAAAAAAAATTTACTAAACAAAAATAAAAATCATTTTTACTTAGTGATATTTACATATTCCTTAAGTCATTTTCTCAAGGCCTCCTAGTTCAATGCCTGGCAGCCTTTCAGTAAATGTTGCTTCCCTTCCTCTTACTTCCTCCCTTTCACCCTTCAAATACACTAAAAGCGTTACCCATAGTTGAGTGGCCTCTATTTGCCAAAACTCGTAACTGAAAGTAAATGTAGCAAGATGTCCCCAGAACAGTCTCACAGTGATGTGGTTAGGACAGAGGGAAATACTTTTTAAAAACTGTTCTCTCATATAAAAATTTTTACTTTAATTCTAGATAAATTGCTAGGTCTGGATAAATAAGAGATGAGCAAGTGGGGATCTTCAGCTTTGAGAAGAGAGAACTCTAGAATATGAAAGCTTTCTTTAGAGACTGGGAGGATTGTTATAGAGAAATCTTATTCAACTTCATTTTTTATGGCTTCCAAGAAGTTATGGGAAGGCATGTTTCAGTATGATGGATTAATAAACGTTAGTGAGAATAGCCTGAAATAGAACACTGCCTCCTGAGTTCCCCATCACTATAAACATTAGGAGACTAACTGGTTATTTAACAGAGGTGAATAAGAGGAATGTAGGCATAGATGTGCAGGCCAAACTAGTTAACTTCCACTTAGGAAATCTCAGCTCCCTCATTAGATATTATCAGATATGTCTATTTTATAATTGTTCGCCATAGTCTTTTGCCTCTTTTGTGAGTGGAGGAGAGTAGCGTAAATTTTTCTTGTAACTTAGCAACATAATGTCATAGATATGATAAAATAAATAATATCTGTCCTGTTTGCTAACCTTTGGAAAGGCCATATCAGAAATACTTTTTAAATTCTAGTTTTATCTTTTTGTGTTTTTAATTTATTTGATAATGAGCTACCTTCCAAGAATTATTAATGTCAAATAAAAGTACTCTTTTTTAATTGACTTAACTGGTCATGATACTTTTTGATATATCTAATTATTTGCTAAGGGTTAATTTTATGTCCTTATGTTTGTAATCCTTTTAGAAGGTCTCAGTTAGGCTTAAGACTTAGCCTAAACTGTCATTTTTCAACTTTTATATTTAATAAATATTCTAGCTAGTCTTACAAATTTGGTCTTTAATCCAGAGTATGGCAAAAGTAGGCTTACAGTTATGAGTACACAAAACAGTTTATTCTTGTGTTATTAATTATTGTTATTTTTATTATAACTGTAAACCTACTTTTGCTCCACCCTGTATATACTTTATTTCTCTGATTCTAAGATGCAAGATTCAATAAGTTAATAAAGAAGTAAAAGAGTTTGCCTCAGCTTCCTTTTGACCAGTATATATAGCTTCACTGTGGCACACTACTTTCATTGGCTGTAATCGTGGTTTTGACCTCTTTGAAATCTTTAAGATTGACTGTATAATTTTGAGGCATTTTGAAGAATATGGAGTTTTATGTCCTTGTCCTTTCTCATAAAAGTTAAGCTGCTTTTTTACTTTATTAAATTGTGTATACTGCACGTTAAACAACTTCTCTGGAATTAAGGTACAACTTTGGACAGCAAGGCATTTAGTGCTGAGTGGTACAGCCCTTCACAGGGTGTGAGTCTATCACACAAAATTCTGCTGGCTTTGGAAAATGCTTTAGTCTGAGACCACTAGCAGTTTTCTTTGCTTTTAATTGAATTGTGGACATGACATGCTAGTCAGTTTTACATTATAGCAAAATCTTTTTTATAACATTTAAAGTTAAGAAGCTTTCCTTGGTTGGTGTTTCCTATACCAAGTGATAAATAAAATGATGGTTGGATGAACAGATAACCTTTTTATATACAGCTAAATTTGCACATACTCAGGTAAGGACAGCCCTATTAAAACTTACTCCTATGTCTAGAGGCTAAGTTTCTTTTGATATAGTTGTAACACGCATCGATTTCAGAATTTGTTGAAATTTATAAAACTTGTATCTTAGAATCCAGGAAATATGGTATTGGCTAACTGATTGCTAATCTCTAGGAAAGCCAACTGTTTTGGCAATAGAGCTCTCTCATTTACAAATTCAGTAGTAGGGTCTTTTTCTATAAAGGACATCAAAAGTCCCTCCCCACCTCCCAAATAGGGCTCTTCATATTACAGAAAGACTTGAAAAAGCAAAGCTTTAAAAAAAATTAGCCTGCAAATATTCAGAACTTAAACTTTTACTCAGTTTTTTAGACTTAATCGATCAGTTGATTTTAGTGTTTAACCTAATATTCTTATAAATTTTATAATGAAATCTCATAGTTTGAAGATACTATTCATTAAAAAGCGATTCTCTTTTTAAAGATAGAACATCAGACTTTCAGATGTTTACTATGAAAATCTGTATTGTCTGTACCCATTTCAGAAATAATACCTTTCTTTAAAAATGTTTTGAAAAATATAAAGTATAAGTATAAAGTGGATATAGTAATTAATATAAATAGATCTATCTCTTATAAAATTGTCTTAACTAGGAAATACAAGTAGATTGTGCATATTTTATTTTAATATTTAGACCACTATCAGTATCTTGATCATGTCATTGGTATCTTAATCATATAATTATAGACAACCATGTTTTTATACCATTTTACTTATCAGCCAGTTCTGTCTTATCCAAGATAAGCCTTTGCCATCAATTTATTTTATTATCTCAACATGTCCTAGCAGCCTATGCTACTTAATCTATCCTTTGAAGTTGCTAATTCCTTGTCGTCTGTTTTTTGCTGATGTACCCCTGTACATTTGCTGTCACTTCACATCCACTCCTGTTTGCAGTTCTTGGCCTTAGGAAATTGCATGCAGAATAAGAAGCTGAAGATGAATTATGAATGCATGAGATAAGCTATAAATTATCAATGTGAGGAGAAAAATAATAGAATGTGCAACAATGAAGCCTAATTGACGTGGACATTTCTTTTATAGCTAATAAGTTTTGTCTGCCATTTATTTTAAAATTTAATTTATGTAACTTCTTTTTAACTCTAGTCATCTCAGCTTAACAATCCCCAGTTTGTATGGGTGGTACCAGCTTTGCGTCAGCTCCATGAAATCACCCGTTCATTCATAAAACAAACTTATCAAAAGCAGGACAAGGTAAGAGTATAGTATAGCCAGTCTGATTATCATACAGTTGTTTACATAATCTTTTTGTAATAACAAAACATGAATAAGATTTCTGAGTCTTGTCACTATTTTACATTTTATGGTTATTAATGTAATTCATTTGTATTATTTAATAATTTTGAGTTTACACATCATTCTGCTTTCATTTCTATGGAGCTTTTCTTTTTATGTATTCTTAACTCATTTTTATTTCCTATAAATTAAAATCATTATGCCAGTTTTTAAAAGTTAGAATGGTATTTTAGAAATTTGTTTGAAATGACTCAAAAGGTTTATTTCATATTACAAAAAGAGTAGTGTGATTATGGAGCTAGAACTTCCTCACTGTGATAGACTTGAGAAGAAAAATCTGGATAGTTTTGTTGAAAGAGTTCTTTATTTAAAAAATTATATTTTTCAGAAGCAAAATTTAGCAGAGAAGTTTATTAAATCCCTAATAAATATACATACCAGATTGATTTTATTTACTTTTATGTAAGGCATGTGAGTAAAGAAAACATGTTTGCTATCACCTAGTATTATTGCTAACAGAAATTTGAATTAAAATGGCAAAATAACTAAATTTTCATACCATTTTTGTTTTTGGCAAGAGCATTATTCAAGACTTGAAGAAAAATTTTGAAATAGTGAAATTGGTAACGGGAAGTTTGATAGCTTGTCATCGACTTGCAGCAGCCATGGCTGGGCCTGGAGGCTTGACTGGTTCAACACTAGTGGATGGCCGATACACTTACCGGGAGGTAGGTATTGACACTGCTTTTATTTCATGATTTCCAATGTTCATTTGGACTTTTTGCACTAACTGCATTATGATAAAATAATAAAAATAGACATCTTTTCTTTGACTTTGACATGAAATACTAAATGTCAATACTGTGGATAGTTGTTTTTGTTTTCAAATCAATTGATTAGTAGTATTTTTATTTTTTTTTAATTAGTGGAAAAATCTTAACTGACTGGTTGTGAGTTTATGGTGTTTTACTTTTTGAGATTGCTGAAATCCTATTATTATCTAAAGTAAACTGAATTTTTAATAGACTTAAAGTAGCTTCTACTACATTGTACTATCAGCCTGTAAACAGATTTCTCACATTTACCATAAATTATGTGAAAAAGTATTAGATAGAACTGTTTGTTAAAGTTTTATTTTGTTTTTTAAATTTTGCTTTTAGGTATGAATGCCTGGAGTTAAATAATTACGCCCACCCCCTTTTTTTTTTGCAGTATTTAGAAGCCCATCTAAAATTTCTGGCATTTTTCTTGCAAGAAGCTACTCTGTATTTGGGTTGGAATCGTGCCAAGGAAATCTGGGAGTGTCTTGTGACCGGCCAGGATGTTTGTGAATTAGACAGAGAGGTAAGAAAGCGGTATTGTGGACAAGTTATGTCTTTTAGTGTGTTTTAGTTCCTGTCACATGAAACTAATTTTAAGTTATCAATAGAAAACAGTTCCTGTAATGACATGTACCCCAGAAACATCATAGAAGATTGAAGGGCTAGACAGACTTTTAGAACTGTAATTAAATAGCGGAAAATAGATCAAACCAGGAGCTCAAGTCCTGTTTTGACATTTACTAGCAGTGAATCTCTGTTTCATCTTCTCATTTTATAGAATAATATTAAACTACTTGATAGGATTGTTGAAAAGACTAAATATGCACGATGCCTGGCTTCTTAATAAATGTTTGTGAAAAAACTCAAACATAAAATTCAAAGAGAAGTGGCAATATATACCTTATCTTAATGCTTTATTTAGTCCAGAGCTAAGCATTTCCATTTTGAGTGGTATTTGGGCAATATAAGTTTTTGAAGATATACAACAAATTTATCTTTACTGTCCCAATTTGGAATATGTATTTTCCTGGAATGGGTTTTAGTTGTAGGATAATATTTGTCTTGATCCACAGATGTGTTTTGAGTGGTTTACAAAGGGGCAACATGATCTTGAGAGTGATGTTCAGCAGCAGCTCTTCAAGGAGAAGATTCTTAAATTGGAATCATATGAAATCACTATGAATGGTAAGGAAAAACTTAAAATCATTTTTTCATTTCTTTAAAAAATTGTATTCTTTTCTTTCCTTCTAAGCCAACTTTTCAGAAGCAACCAAGCAGTGTGGAATATGTTTGTGATGTTTATACAGGGTGCCCCACAAAAATGAATACACACTTAGATGTTTATACACATTTTGAAAATGAAACGTATTTTAATAAGCATTGCCTTTATAATTATTCTGTTTGTATATCATTTTGTTCCTGTCACATGATAAATTCTTTTCTATATAAATGTTATTTTATAATTAGTTTTTTTAAATTATAGGGCTGATAACTCAAATTGCCAAAATGTCTTTTCATGAAGTTACTTAGTATAAAAGGGATTCATTTAAAGTCAGAATTTCTCAAAGTATAGAAATCTTCCTTTTAGGTGTTTATTTTAACTGAAATTTGTTATTGATATATAATTCACATACCATAAAGTTAACTTTTTAAAAGTGTAAAATCAGTGGCTTTTAGTATATTCACAAAGTTGTGCAACCTTCACCACTTTTTAATCCCAGAACATTTTCAGCAAAAGAAACCCTGTACCATTCAGCAGTCACTCCCCGTTCTCCTCTACCCCGTCTCTAACCCAGTTTCTTTCTTTATGGACTAGCCTAATCTAAACATTTCATATGAGTGGAATTGTGCAATATGTATCTGACATTTTTCATTATACTGAGGCATGATAATTTCAAGGTTCACCCCAGGTTAGTTGTAGCATGTACTTCATTCCAGTTAGGCCAAATGATATTCTATTGTTAGGCTATCCCACATTTTGTTTATCCATTCATCAGTTGATGAACATTTGGGTTGTTAACACTTTCTGGCTATTAATCTTGCCGCTACAAATATTCATGTACAAGTTTTGGGTGGACAGAGGTTTTTATTTGAGGAACTACCAAATTTTTGTGATGTGGCTGCGCTATTTTATAATCCCACCAGCAATGCATGAGAATTTCAATTTCTCTACTTCCTCACCAGTACTTGTTAATGTCTATATTTTTTATTTTGGCCATCCTATTGGTATCGCATGGTATTGATTTGCATTTCTCTGAAGACTAATGAAATTGACTCTTCATGTGTTTATCAGTCATTTGTATATATTTGGAGAAATACCTATTTAAATCTTTTGCTCATTTCTTAATTAGGTTATTTGTCTTTTTTTGTTGTTGTTATAAGAGTTCCTTATATATTCTGCATATTAGCTCCTTGTCAGAAATATGATTTCTAAATTTTTTGTCCCAGTCTGTGGATTGTCTTTTCACTCTCTTGACAGTCCTTTGAAGTACAAAAGTTTTAATTGCGATTTAGTCCAATATATCTATTTTTTCTTTTGTTACTTGTATTTTGGACACCATATCTAAGAACCATTGTCTAGTCCAAGATCCTAAAGATTTGCGCCTGTGTTTTGTCCTGAGTATTTTAGTTTCAGTTCTTGATATGCTTTGAGTCTTTTAGTCTATGCTTACAGTATAGGAATTTATTTGACATTCTCTAATTTCAGGTTTTAACTTATTTAAGACTTTTTTTGAAAATGTGAATCTCTGTGATCATCGATTGAAAAGACAAGGAGCTCAGTTGGTAAGTACATTATTCTCAAATCTGAATAATTTAGATAATCTAGTAAAATTTTATATTCAACAAAAACATGTTATAATCATAGTGAAACATTAAGTTTTTTAAAAGACTGGATATCCTTGGTCTGCTGTTTGCATTGATGACAGCTGACCTCTCAGATCCCTCTGCTTCTTATTGACCCAGGGCTGCCAGTGGCTTCCTGAGGCTAGGTCAGTGGAGAGTGGGTTATTTCCATCTCCACTTCCAAGTCCTCACACCCATCAACCCACATATTCCTAACAGAGTAACAGAGTCTTCAGTTCTGAGATGCAGTGGCAAGGATTTGGGGAGAAAAATTTAGGAGCAGACAATGAAGCAGGAAAATGATCTGTAGAATGTGTATAGCTGTTTATATATATGTGCACCTTTTAAAAAAAGAAAGGCAAAAAGTAACTCTCTTTTCTAATACTGTTTCATGATCTGGTTTCCTGGATGGTAAGAATTTTTACAAGGCCTTTTAAGCCCTTGGGAAGACCGAATTGAGCTCCAAGGAATATTAACTACTAGCTTAACTTCATTTTCTTCTGACACTTTGCTAGTTCTGCATCAATAATTCAATTGGGTAGATGTCTAATATGGGTGTAGGTGTATGCGGAAAAAAATCTTCACATCTATTCTGGTTCCCTTGGGCATGGCCCAGTGTTTCTGTGCTTAGTTGTCTTTTGTTTCAAGGTCCATATTGGTACAGTAGTGTTCTCACATAGTTACCATATTTGCCGGCGTATAAGATGATTTTTTGGCCCTGAAAAATAAGTATTTGCCGGCGTATAAGACAACCCCCTAACATTTCCACTAAAAATACAGAGTTTGTTATATACTCGCCGTATAAGACTACCCCCCACTTGGAAGCATATTTTTCAGGGCCAAAGGGTCGTCTTATACGCCGGCAAATATGGTAGGTTTTTACAGCCTTAATTCATATTGAACTAAAGAGGTGTGAACTTACAATGTAACAGAATTTTTTTTTTCTTTTGAACAGTATGTAGAAAAGCTGGAACTGATAGGAATGGATTTCATTTGGAAAATAGCCATGGAATCACCTGATGAAGAAATTGCAAATGAAGCTATTCAGTTAATCATAAACTATAGTTACATTAATCTAAATCCTAGGTTAAAGAAGGTGGGTATCTACAGGGAGAAGGTAGTAAACAAAAGGTCAGAAGATTGTATATATTTTTATTTATAAATTAGCATGCCTAAAAATTGACTTCTTTATTTTAACATTTATCCTTAATGATTACCCCTAAATGCCAGACTAAGTTTAATTTCCATATACCTCTTACTTTTAGGATTCTGTGTCATTGCATAAGAAATTCATTGCTGATTGCTATACAAGATTAGAAGTGAGTAGCTAATTTTACTTAACCTGTTTTTTAAATAAATGCTTTCTTTTTCTTTGCTTTTATAATTTTATATTTTGAGATCATATATGTAGTTGCTATTTGTGGCTGAATCCTGTTGAAGAATCTGTGAACCAACCATATTGTAATGCAGGGAGCAGATGTTTGCCTTGATGCCCCCACATACAAGTGGATATAGGACATTGTTTCTTCTCCCTCCACCACTCTCTTACCTGCTTTTCCCACCTCCCTTTGAGGGTATAGGAACCTGTTTTCTGTTTCCACGTCTACTCCACTCCACATTTCCAATGGATTCTTATCCTCCTTTTTACTTTTTGGTTCAGGAATTTTATACAAGCACTTGCTTCTTTTTCTGTGCTTCCCATGTTTCACTTAGTTTATATTATAAATGCTATTAAGGGCCATACCAGGACACTCACTAGTAGGTGTTGTTGGTTATCTTTGTCCCTTAGAAGCCGGCTGTGTAATACATTTCTTTCTTAATTTGTACTTGTTTTTTATATCTAATAAAGAGTATTCCAAAAATACAAAGTGCTACTGCCCCCAAATGTTAATAAGTTAAACATTTTGGTGATGAGGATGTGCTAGAATATGTGGAGGATTTCCCAAGCCATGACTTCCATCTAGATAGGTCATCATGAAAAACATTTAACCCAGCCGGTGTGACTCAGTGGTTGAGTGTCAACCTATGAACCAGAGGTCGTGGTTCAATTCCCGGTCAGGGCACATGCCTCGGGGGCTCAATCTCTGTGGGGGGTGAGCAGGAGGCAGCTGATCAGTGATTCTCATCATTAATGTTTCTATCTCTCTCCCTCTCCCTTCTCTGAAATCAATAAAAATATATTTTTTAAAAGCCATTTAAAATATTCAAGTACCTCTAAATGAGCTACCATGCAATAACAGATGGAGAATAGTAGTTCTCAACTGGGGATTATTTTGCCTCCCACAGATCATGTGGCAATGTCTGGAGACCTTTTTAGTTGTCACAGTTTGAGGAGTCCCACTGGTAGAGGTCAGGGATGCTGCTAAATATCCTTGAATGCCTGAGAGTCTTTCACAACAGAGAAGTTTCCAGCCCCAAATGCCAATTGATCTGAGGTTGAGAAACCCTGATATAGAATGATTATTTCTTATTTCATAGGCAGCCAGTTCAGCACTTGGTGGCCCCACTCTAACACATGCTGTGACCAGAGCAACAAAAATGCTTACAGCAACTGCCATGCCAACTGTAGCAACATCAGTTCAGTCTCCATATAGGTAAGTGATTGCAGAAGTTACAACAAATACACAAATAAAAAAATAATTTATATATTTTCCCCCTCCTATGGCAATCTCTCAGTTGTTGATTTCTTTATTTTATTTCAAAACTTGGCAAATAGTCATGTCATGGGAGATTATGTTTTCCTTTATCCACCCCTAAATTTGTATTTCTTGAAGATTTGTAGGTCATTCTCATAACAACCCAAGTATTACACTGCTCCTACCCCTCTACCTACTAGACAAGGTTTCTTTGTGGGGTTTTGTTTCTTTTATTTATTTAACTTTTTAAAACTGTGTAATGAGTAATTTCTCTATTATGATATAATAAAGTTTCATTAATTAAATGAAGAATAGTTTTTTAAAGTTTTAAATATTTACTTAGGCATCTTTCTTTATCCAGTTTTTATTAAGGTATTACATGTGTACATATCTTCCCATTGCATCCACTCTCATACGTGCCCTCATCCCCCAAATTTTTTCCTTGAATAATCACATCCAAAGCACTAATAGCTTAAGCAAAATGAAATGGAAGATGATGATTAATTAAAAGTATACATTATAATATATTCATAGTTAAAATACTATTTACTTAAAATTATTTTTTAAATAATTTTTATGGGAACTTCATCCCCAAATATTTGTGTTAAAATGGAACTTTTATTAGATAGGATGGTGTAGTATTTTCATTAATCTATGTTTACATGTAGGCTATAGCAGGGTATACCTACACATTACTTCATTTGTGTGTATTAAGTGTTATGTTCAACTCATGGCAGATTCAAATTTTGCATTTTGGAACTGTCTGGAATTTTGTTTTTTCAAGTAGGTTTGATCCACAGCTGATTGAATCCACAATGCCAAACCCACAAATATGGAGGTCCAACTATGTTTCACATGCTAAGGAGTTCATAAGTCTGACTAAAGGAGACCTCAGATCTCACTTTCAGAGTCTGTTGGAACTCCATGCTTCCTTGCTGTGTATTTTCTGTCCCAGAGATGGTTATGTCTCCTATGTGTTGATTTCTTAAGTACTTTGAAAACCCTTAGATTACAAATTCTTATACTTTAAGTTTGAACTATACAGAATGTTCACAGATGAATAATTGTTTATTCTTCCTTTCCTCCTCATCCTTAGCCTAATTCAAACAAATAGTAACCTAAGTATCAGTAGATGAGTGGATAAAGGAAAGGTGGTGTGTATATATAATGGAATACTATTCAGCTATTAAAAAAAGAATGAAATCTTGCCATCTGCAACAAAATGGATGAACCTAGAGGGCATTATGCAGAGTGAAATAATTCAGACAGAGAAAGATAATACCATAAGATTTTACCTATATGTGAAATCTAAAAAACAATAAACAAACAAGCAGAATAGAAACAAACTCATAGATACAGAGAACATTTTGATGGTTGCCAGATGGGAAGGGGGTTAGAGAAATGAGCGAAAAGGGTGAAGGGGTCAAGAAGTGCAATTTGATAGTTATAGAATATTCATGGAATCTAAAGTAAAGCATAGGAAATATAGTTAATAATCTATAATAATAAAAGGGTAATATGCTAATTAGGCCAGACATCTTCTGGATATCCTAGACAACGCTGGGGCTGGAGGAAAGCTGGGTGCCAGAGGGCGGCCAGAGGAGGGAAGCAGCCTGGGTCCCGGGTGCCAGAGGGAAGCCGTTGCCAGCAGCCAGGGGAAGGAAGACCTCTTGCACAAATTTTCGTGCATCGGGCCTCTAATATTGTAGTGTTGAAAGGGTACTAGATTTATAAGGATGATTACTTTGTAAGTGATATAAATGTCTAATCACTGGGTTGTACATCTGAAACTTAATACAATATAGTACATCAACTATAATTGAAAATAATTATTTAAAAAAAAACAAATAGCAACTTTTATTTGTGGAATACTTCCTGGTTTGCATTTGTCTTCTAATTTTTAGGCAGTTTAGAACTTTGAATACAAGTGTTTACAGAATTATGTAGCATATTTTAGTTGTAAAATAATGGGAGTCAAGCTCACTGATTATTTAATTCTTGGTGGATTGATGGACAAATGGGACAACTTTTTAAAAAAGAAGAAAGAAAAGAACAGGAAAAGAAATGTGGGGAGGGTCAGTCTTCTCTTCCCTTATTCCTTCTGTGTGCTGCAGCTGTGGCCTGCTTGCGTTACCTCCTCCTAGGATGAAAGGGAAGTTTAGTCTTTGCAAATTTTAGTCTTTGATGAGTTTACCTATTGATTGGGGTTTTGGTGAAACAGAATGGAATTGAGCTCAAATCAGCAATTCATTTCAAATATGTTTAAAAATTTTTTTAAATCTATAGATCCACTAAGCTTGTAATCATTGAGAGATTACTGCTTCTGGCAGAACGCTATGTGATCACTATAGAGGTAAGCCTCTCTTTTTTTCTAAAGCAACTGAATCATCCCATTATTAGACTCAATGTGTTAGGTATGTGTTTTTGAGGTGTTTAACAGTGTACTGTGAATCTAATTTGTTTGACTTACTATCTTTTTCAAGGATTTTTACTCTGTTCTACGAACTATTCTACCTCATGGTGCCTCATTTCATGGACATCTTCTAACGCTTAATGTTACTTATGAGTCTACCAAAGATACCTTTACTGTAGAGGTAGGTTTACATTAGCTTTGTGGCCATTTTCGTATTGTCTTACTTTCACAACACTATTGATAAAGATGTATGAGTGACTATTCTAAAAGCTGGTAAACAAATTCAGAATAAAGATCTGAAATGAAAGAAAATTGATGGGGTGTAAACTAAGGTGACTAGATGTCCCACTTTTGGTGGGACAGTCCCGAT
The DNA here is from genome assembly GCA_963924515.1 of Vespertilio murinus. Classification (NCBI taxonomy): domain Eukaryota; kingdom Metazoa; phylum Chordata; class Mammalia; order Chiroptera; family Vespertilionidae; genus Vespertilio; species Vespertilio murinus. The sequence goes on from OZ004706.1 coordinate 30,071,032, forward strand.
TTTTTTTTTTTAATTCTAGGAGATTTTTATTTATTTTTTTAATTAAATTATTATCTGTGTACATATATTACCATTGCCCCCCCTCCCATACATGCTCTCCCTCCCCAGAGTTTTGTGTCCATTGGTTGTACTTATATGTATGTATACCCGTCTTTCTGTTGATCTCTTATCTCCCCCAGATCTCCCAATCCTCCCCGCTGTAAGTTGACAGTCTGCTTGTTGCTTTACTGTCTCTATATCTTTCTTTTGGTTCATCAGTTTATAATGTTCTTTATTATCCATAAATGAGTAAGGTCATGTGGTGTTTCTCTTTCATTGACTGGCTTATTTCACTCAGCATGATGTTCTCCAATTCCATCCAGGTTGCCGCAAATGATGAGAATTTTTTTCTTTTTTATGGCAGCATAGTATTCCATTGTGTAGATGTACCATAGTTTTTTGATCCAATCATCTGCTGATGTACACCTAGGCTGTTTCCAAATCTTAGCTATTGTAAATTGTGCTGCTATGAACATAGGAGTGCATATATCCTTTCTGATTGGTGTTTCTAAATTTTTGGGATATATTCCTAGGAGTGGGATTACTGGGTCAAATGGGAGTTCCATTTTCAGTTTTTTGAGGAAACTCCATATTGTTCTCCACAGTGGTTGCACCTTTCTCTTTGCAACCTCGCCAACACTTGTCATTTGTTGCTTTGTTGATGTTGGCCATTCTGACAGGTGTGAGATGGTACTGCATTATTGTTTTGATCAGTCCTGATTTTTAACAATTTGTCCTGCGGCGTTTTAAAAAAGTCCCGATTTTTGGAAAGAATCTTTTAAATCTTTTGAACTTTTTAAAAATGCCGTGGGATGCGGGACAAATTGTTAAAAATCAAGACTGTCCCGCCAAAAGCGGGACGTCTGGTCACCTTAGTGTAAACAGACATATAGGCAAATACATAATACATTATCAGATGTTGGTAAGCATCATCTATACTAATAAAAGCCTAGATGGCCCCCGGGCAACACCCTCATGTCATCACAAGATGGCCACCATAAGATGGCTGGCAGGGGAGGGCAGTTGTGGGCAATTGGGATAGCAGGGGAGCGCGGTTGGGTGCGATCAGGCTGGCAAGGGAGGGCATCTGGGGATGAAGACTTGCATGGGAAGGCAGTTGAAGGCAATCAGGCTGGTAGGGGAGCAATTAGGCATCAATCAGGCTGGCAGGGGAGCAGTTAGGGGGTGATCAGGCTGGCAGGCAGGCAGGCAGGTTAGGAGCCAGCAGTCCCAGATTGTGAGAGGGATGTCCTATTTTGTGCCAGATTTTGTGCAGCGAGCCTGTAGTTAAGAATAAAGGAGAATAAGCTGGTAGAGGTGATGGTTATTGCAGAACACTATGGGGTCTCTGTAGAGGTAATCACATTTTATATAGAGATGGGCACGGAATGTCTGAGGCTGTGGCATCTGAACATAGAATTGGATGAGGTGACAGAGCAAGCCTTTTCTGGAGAAGGACATTCCAAACAAAGGGCAGCAGGTACACAGGCCCTGAGGTGGGGGTTTCCTTGGCTTGTTCATGACAAGCAAGGTGGCTGGAGTGACAGTGAGGAAGATAAAGAAAAAATGGAAAACCTGCTGTGGAAGAAGGGCTTGAGATTTCATTCCATGTGTGATGAGGAGGGAATAGAACTTTTACTTACAGCAGTAGGGAAGCCTCGCAAAGGCAGGAATTCTTATCTTGTTTTGCTCTTCTCGGCTTCTAGAACAGTGCGCAGTACACGGTAGGTGCTCACTAACAGTTGTTTAAATGAAGGAATAAATGCGTTACAACAGTGTTTAATTTTACTTTACAGGCTCACAGTAATGAAACCATAGGGAGTGTCCGGTGGAAGATAGCCAAGCAGTTGTGCTGTCCTGTGGATAATATACAGATATTTACAAATGATAGTCTGGTAGGTTTAAATAAACTGTGGCCCTTTAGCCTGATATTAATACCATCCTTTTCCTCTCAGTAATTAAGAAACCTCTTTTTGCAGCTGACAGTAAATAAAGATCAAAAGCTACTCCACCAGCTGGGCTTTTCTGATGAACAGGTCCTTACGGTGAAGACTTCTGGCAGTGGGACCCCATCCGGGAGCTCCGCAGACTCCTCCACCAGCTCCAGCTCCAGCAGCAGTGGGGTTTTCAGTTCATCATATGCCATGGAGCAGGTAATGAGTGATAAATCATTTCTATTTTAAAACAGGATTTTAATATCTTTTTGTCATCAGTCCATGTAGATTTGGAGGATTGTGTCCTTTCCTCTCAGACAAATCTTGGCTCTTCAGAAATGTATCCCTGGGAAGCACTGGGCTCATTTGGGAGAAGATACACAATTTATCAATCTTCTGGACCACAGACTCTTCTGAATCCTAAATCATTCTGCCTGGCCACTGCTGCTGCTCCTCTCATCCACCTCTGCATTGAGTCATTGATTTTCCCATTAGCAGTCACACGTGCTGTGTTATTTCTATCATCTTTAAAAAAAGCTCTCTCTTCCCCCAGTTTCACCTTCAGTTCCTGCCCTATTCTCTCCTTCCCAGATCACCAAAGTCCTCTTTTTATGCTCTTTTCAAGGTTATCTCTTACTTCGGCCTCTCATTCCTCATCTTCTTAACCTTTTTTTTTCATCAGAGTTCGTACATGTGATCTCTTCCCCTTGAAATATTTCCTTCACTTGGCTTCCAGGTCTTTGGGTGACTGTATGATTTTAACTTAGCATAATCTTGCTATAGATGATGTCAAATGATCCTTCAGGGTTATCTATTAGTGTTGTAGATTTTTTAAAATAACTAGACAGTACTTATATATAGCAAGAATTTAAGAAAGAAATTTCATTCAGAAATGGTATTATGACAGTTAATTAGAAACATAAATTGAATGTAGCATCTTCAAGTTTAATATGTTTATACTATTTCATATTTATCCTGAATTTATTAAAAATCTTTATATAAATATATTTTGGGGATGTCTAGTTTCTTATTCCTTCTAACTAGAAAATAGTACTTTAATCACATCTGAGTCTCTTCTATGCATTTATATTCTTTTCCTACCTTTAGAATCACTTAGATTACATCTATTTTATGTATGGTGTATGATCGTTCACATACCTACATATATATATCTATACACACACACATCTACATATATATATGTAGACATACATATATGACTTTCATTTTGCTTTTAAGTCATTCATTGCCTTGTTTCTTCCTGATGAGCTCTGGTCAGCTTTCAGTGGTGCCCACTCTCCATTCTAGTAATTACACCTACCTTTGTTTTATCTCTCTTCTTCTGCCTACCATTGGGCGGGCACCTGAGCCCCCACCAGCAGGTGGGTATGAGAGGAGAGCCCAGGTAGTAAGCACACTAGAAGGTGGGAGATCCCCGACTGTTCACATGTGTGCTTCATGCAGATGAGCACTGTGCTCCCCTCCAGTTTCACAGTGACCAGGTTTCAGTACTAATATTTGTATTGTAAGTTTGACTAAAAAAGAAAATTCTTTTGTGAATTTGTATTTATACTTGCCTTCTTTCCCTCAGGAGAAATCCCTTCCTGGTGTTGTGATGGCACTTGTATGTAATGTATTTGACATGCTTTACCAGCTTGCCAATCTAGAGGAGCCAAGGTAAAAATAAGTATAGGGAACCAAGAAACTTTTCCCTTGAAATGTATTTACTTTTACATCTCATACTAAATGACTCTGTTATTGAAACTGACTTAACTGAAAAAAATTCAAATTTGAACATTTTCAGGATAACTCTACGAGTACGAAAGCTTCTGCTCTTAATACCCACTGATCCAGCCATTCAGGAAGCCCTTGACCAGCTGGATTCTTTAGGAAGAAAGGTACGGGTTTCTAGGGGGTTAATTAACTGGCATGGAATTTTATATCACGATTCGGTGAAAATACAACACCAAATCACACTACAATATCTGTTTCTTTTTAATCTGTGCTTTTAAGACATACATTCTCTTTTTCGTTCTCTTAACTTAGAAGACATTGCTGTCTGAAACAAGCTCTCAGTCTTCAAAATCTCCATCCCTCTCCTCAAAGCAGCAGCACCAGCCAAGCGCCAGCTCAATTCTAGAGAGTCTCTTTCGATCTTTTGCTCCAGGAATGTCCACCTTCAGAGTGCTTTACAACTTAGAAGTAAGAAACCTATTTCTTTTCACTTTGTTTTGGTTTGTAGAATCATGCTTTCTGATGACAGAAATATGTTTTTGCCCTGTTAAAACTTAGTTTTTAAATAGTACAAAATACAATATAAACTGAAATATTTTGGTTTTTGCCTTTGAAAATTTTAGCTCAATTTTTTCTCAGTTCATACCCATGTGCATTGTTATACTTGCAAAATAGCTCCTAAATAAATAATTAGGAAGCCTTATATATTAAAATGTGTCATTATCTTCCTCTGTTACAATTGTGTGGGTTTTTTTAAATAAAAAATAGAAGTTCTATAATTATGTATAATGTCAGTTATTAATCTTAAGCCTTCTTGTTATTAAATGTATTTTATTTTTTTAAAAACCAATTGTAATTGTTGACATTAATGCAACTTTATGAGGAATTTGTCAGAAGACATGATAACATTATTATTTCAAGGATAAAGAAAAAACCATTGAAAGAATTTGAGCAAAATAATATTTTTATTACCCTCCTCCTCCTCCAAAGTAGCTTTAATCAAGTAGATTTAGTGCAGTAAACATTTACTAATTACTTACCACCTACAAGTTATTGTGATAGTTAGGAGGTCAGAGTTGGAAAGACAAGATATTTGCTCCCAGGTCTTATGAGTAAGACATAGGAAGAGGCTGGATATGCTGAGGCTTGAAAGCCAAGCATTAACGAAGCAATGTGGGAGAGTGACTAGATGGAAACAGTCTTGCTCTTGGAAGGTCGGGGATTGGATCCTTGTGCATGTTAGGTCTGGAGAAAAAGCCCTGGCCTAGACGATCTTGCTTTGACCTAGGAAATTATATCCAGGCAGTTTGTTATTAAAGAATCCATAGCAATACCTAAGCAGCCTTAATTATCAAGTTAATATTATCTTGAGTAGATTTTGAGTGATGATAAGGCATAATTACTAATGGGTGCCTGGTTGGACATTTTCTCCAAGTTTTATTTCATCTGACAATTTAATTTGGATTATTTAATTAGATTCATTCATTTTATGGTCTACTTGTTGCTTATGTGTCCAAACTGCTAACATTTCACATTTGCCTTAAAATAATTACTCTTGTCAAAAGATGTCTTGGATTTAAAAGTAGAAAATACTTTGTGAATATTTTTAAAATAAAGCATATCTTTATTTGATGTGGACTTTTAAAATAGGTAGACTACCCCAAAACAGAAAATTGCTTAGAAATTCTTGGTCAATTTTAGCTTATAAATTTTGAACTTTCCACTGCTGCCAGATTTGTCTTCTGCTTTTGAATGATTATCTCAAAAAAGTTAGGGTATAAATCTTAACACACACATTTGAGAGCACCTAGAAAATCAAAATGGTCCAACAATGGCTCTAACTTGTCATCAGTTATCTAGATGGCATTTTCTTAGAACCAAAGGACTCAGTATTAAGATACCTCCAGTACAATTTTAGGATTTCTGTTAACAGAATTTTTTTTGGCAGGTTTTCTTCTGCTTTAGACAACTCAAAACATTTGGAAAACATAACGCTCCCAAAAGCACTTACTTTTACTATTACTTGAAAGATTCAATTCCTCCCATTTGACCTTTAATTTATTGTTGCCTACTAAGAAACTTCTAACTGGATTTTCCAAATACCCATTGCTGTGGAGAAACATTTTGTTTTCACTGAATTATTGTCCATTAAGCATGGGGAGTGTGTGCATGTGGCTGTTAGCACTCACTCATAGAGGCATTAGAGTCACAGAGAATTTCCATTTTCCTATGTAAGGCTCATGAATCAGGACTGACAAAACTGTTTCCCAAAGAGCAAATCAAGAGAAAAGCATTTTAAATTTTAAATTCTCACATTAAAAATCTAAGCTCATAGAACCCCATAGGTTCATAGGAGCAGATTATTTTTTTAGAATAGAAAAGTATTTGTGAATTACACTCAGTTTAAAACTTGAAAATTTGAGAAAATGAGTCTTTATTTAAAAATTTTAAATTATAATAACTAAATAAACCAGCTCTGTGCTTTGTGCCTTATGCTTATGCTAAGCATTTTAAGCTTGAGTTATCTTATTTAATCCAAACAATCCTCTGGTAAAGGTAGTTATTATCCCAGGTTAGCTAATGAGAAAACTGAGATAAAAGGAAAACCTACATGCCTGAGATTATTCTTGTGAAATAAGTCTTTTGTCATATCAAAATATTGTTACGTTTTCATTAGGTAGGTATAGGAGTGTTATAAAAGTGAGATACATCTGGATTTAAATTCTAACCATGTGACCTTGAATGGGAGGTCACTAAACCTCTCAGGTCACAGTCTTTACCTATAAAGTTAAATATTGTACATATACCATGCATAGTGAGATGAGATAATGCATGTTAAGTACCTCAGCATGTACCTAGATGCTCATTAAGTAAGAAGAAGTTAAAATCATTAGTGGGGACTCATCTAGCACTTTTAGTAAACGGGCTGTTTTATAAAACTTAACGTATACATTTTAAAAAAATACAATTTTTAAAAATTAATTTTAGAGAGGAAGGGAGAGGGAGAGAGAGATAGAAACATCAATGATGAGAGAGAATCATTGATTGGTTGTCATACTGGGGATTGAGCCCACAACCCCGGCATGTGCCCTGACCAGGAATTGAACCCATGACCTCCCGGTTCATAGGTTGATGCTCAACCACTGAACTATACCAGCCAGGCTTAATTTACATACTTCTTAAAGAACATATCTAGCATATCATCTGTTCTTATCTAAGCCTGAGAGACAGAGGCATTCACATTTGTTGGTTTCTTGCTAAGTAAATAGAACTTGGAAATGTGATTATTTATTTGTGAAACATCAGCCTCCTTATACTTCGAGGTGGAAAAATGGCATACAGCGTTTAAAGAGATCGTGACTTGAGTTGCCTGATTATTTTATTTAGTAAAGGAATTATTTCTGCTGGAAAAGTTGGGATAATTAATTGTGCTCATCTGTTTCCAAGGTTTTAAGCTCCAAACTCATGCCAACAGCTGATGATGATATGGCAAGAAACTGTGCAAAATCCTTTTGTGAGAACTTCCTCAAAGCAGGAGGTTTGAGGTTAGTGTTCCAATATAATGTTACATGAATTGCAGAAAAACGATTCTATTATTTTGATTAACTTCTCTTGCCAAGTCTGGCTTATTCCTATAAGGTATTATGTGAAGCATTGTGAGATTTATAATAAGAAGGAATAATATCTCAGCCTTTAGAATATTTTAATTTATTTTATGATTTTTGATTATTTGGAAAACTTAGAGAAGCATGTCTCTACTCTAGTAGTGGGGGATTCTTAGGAAGAGGAGAGAAGAGGCTAAATCAGTTTCTATTAATTCCCCATCCTTTTACCTCATGCTAAGGTAAATTTGATTCTCAGTAGTCCATGTTGTGGAAGGCATTAGTTTTGAGGATGCAAAGATAAATTAGGAATTATTCCTACCCTTAAGAGGCTCATGGTTTAACACTTATTATAACTATTAATACAGAAGCTTATAAAAATCACTTTGGTGGAGTGGTAGTTAGGAAAGAAATTAGTGGTTAAATTGGCTAAATTTGGTTGGGGTCCTAAGATTAGGAAATGCTTCACTGAAAGTGACATTTGAGCTGGCAGTTATGAAACAAGTAGTCAGAGTAGCCATTCCCTCGGTAAACAAGGAGAGAGGGGGCACTCTGAGATAGAGGCGGGGGCAGGGAATGCATGGAGCACTAACGTACATAGCCCCTCTTGGGAATATAGTTGCCAGGTGAGGCTAGTGCCAAGGATAAGGGAGAGAAATATGTCAAGAGTCACATTGAGGAATCCCAACATTGTATTGTAGACCATGGACAAACAGGAAGTTTATAAGCCAGGAATTACCTATAACAGTTACTCTGGTGCATTGGAGAAGAAAGGAAGTAGGAAAAACCAAGTTCAGTGAGAACTGTTCAGAGCTGTGACAGTGCTTGAGAGAAGACACAGCAGGTTCTAAATTTAGGGCGGTAGTAGAATGACATTTACATGGTATAATAGACAAGTCTTTATGACTAGATATATGACTACAGTAGGAACATTTATAGAATGACCCTATGATTGTTGCTTGAGAAAGAGGATAAATGGTGAATCTCTAGTCTTTATGAGAAATAAACATGGAAGGAGATGGAGGAAGCAGGAAGTCAAGAGAAGTTAATTTGATTGCATATGAGGTCCCTGTGAGTCATGTGAAGTGGATGGTTTGGATAGGATGCTCTCGAGAGAAGTGGAGAATGGCACTAGAGATTTGGGGGACTGATCAATGTGTAATTGCACCCATTGGGGCATAAGCAGTTGGCAGAACTGAGTGGCAGGGATAAGTCTAGGAAGTAGAATCTGCAAGTGGATGTCTCTGCTTTACCGTGAGTGACCTAAAGGGGTGACAGTACTTTGATGGGAAGGATAAGATAAAAGTTGACTTTTTTTGTTTTGGTTTTAACTTGTAGAAGATTTGATTATCTTTGTAGGCAGACCAGAAGGGGCTGGTGTAAATGAGAAGAATAAAGATGAAAAGGGGATGATCAGTTGAGGTGCTGTATTCTGCAGTTGAAAGGAGATTTGCGTTAGGAAGAAGTAGGCATGCCATTTCTTCGAAGAGTAAAAACCAACTTGAAGATAGTTGAAGAAAGTTCTGTTCAGAGGCCCTGAGGGGAAGAGAAATTGGGTGAAACCATGGAGAGATAAGAGAGTAGAGAACTAGAAAGAGCTGAAGGAATTCCCAAGCATGTGGAAGGCCAATTGCACACATAGTTTTTTGTTTTGTTTTGTTTTGTTTTTTTATTAAATATATATTTTGTTGATTTTTTACAGAGAGGAAGAGAGAGAGGGATAGAGAATTAGAAACATTGATGAGAGAGAATCATCAATCACCTGCCTCTTGCACACCCCCTACTGGGGATGTGCCCGCAACTAAGGTACATGCCCTTGACCGGAATCAAACCCTTTCGGTCCACAGGCTAACACTCTATCCACTGAGCCAAACCAGTTTCGGCTGCACACATAGTTTTATTCTTCAATATTGTAGAGATGTTCTTGCAACAGTTTAATTCAGTTTATTTGACCAATTACAGAACTATGGTAATAAAGGCATTTTACTTCAGCTTTATTCTTGTATGTCAGTTAATTTATGTGCCAGGCATTTTTCTAAGCAGTGAACAGAGGGGCAAATAGATTATACCAAAACCCATATTCTCATGAAGCTTACTGTCCAGAGGGGGAAACAGACAAAAAAGGCAGAAGCAAAGTAACAGTGTATGTCAGGTGGTTATAAGAGCTATCGAGAAAAGTAAGACAAGAAGGGATGGAGGGAATGGTCCAGGAAAGCTTTACTTGATGGGGTGACATTTTACAGACATGATGGAGACATAGAGCGAGACTGTGATCTACTGGGGAAAGCTGTCTACATGAACAGCCACTGCCCTTACTGGGGCCCACCTGATGTCTGCGGAGACCAGCAGAGGGGACATGAGATTACAGACATAGGTCAGGTTATGTAGGATTTTATAGGCTACTGTGAAAATTGCCTTTTTTCTCTGTAGGAAATAGGAAGCCATTGGAGGATTTGTAGAGGAGGAGTGTCATGATCTGACTTAATCTTTAAAGAATATCTCTTGAGACTTGATTTTGGAGGTGAAGCATTAAGAATGGAAGCAGGAAGAACAGCTGGGAAGCTTCTGCAGTAATATAGGTTGGGGTGGCCAGGAAAAAACAAGCTTATTCAATACACCAATTCTGGGTATATTTTTGAATTGTTAGTTCACATTAATGAACTCAGGCCAGTTTAGCAAGAAGTGAGCTATGCAAACACTGCATGTTGGAGGTTCTTCTTTGACTTCAAAGAGTTTAATTCTAAATGGATGAGAAGGCTTATAGGCATTATAAGAAGTCATTGGGATAGAGATATAGTTCATTTTATATGTAAGGATCTTGTAGACATTTTGAGTGATGGATAACATTTATTAGCAATTGAATTATAGAAATTTTCTTAGGAAAGAAATAGAAGTCTTTAATATCCTGTCTTCTTTCTGTTTTTTGAAGTTTGGTTGTAAATGTCATGCAGAGGGACTCCATCCCATCAGAAGTCGACTATGAAACAAGGCAGGGAGTTTATTCCATCTGTCTACAACTCGCAAGGTATGTCAGAATGTTGTTAGTCTCACAAGGCAATACTTGACTTTACTTTTCTCACCAATTCAATCATTTTAAGTAGTATGAAATGAGTTTGAATGAGTCTATCTTTTTATTTCCTTTTAAGATTTTTACTTGTTGGACAAACAATGCCCACTTTATTAGATGAAGACATCGCCAAAGACGGTATAGAGGCACTTTCTTCTCGTCCATTCCGAAATGTTAGCAGGCAGACCAGCAGGCAGATATCCCTATGTGGTACCCCAGAAAAGTCTTCCTACCGACAGTTGTCAGTGTCTGATAGGTCTTCTATTAGAGTGGAGGAAATCATCCCTGCTGCACGAGTTGCAATACAAGTAAGTGATTTGTATATTCAAGAATTATTAAGTACCTCCTATTTAGAAACAACTGGTTGAGGAGAAGAACCATTGGAATATCCTATATCATAAAAGGGTAATATGCAAATTGACAAACGGTGGAATGACAAGTCTCTATGATGCACACTGACTGCGGGGAGTGGGCCTAAGCTGTCAGACATCCCCCAAGAGCTCCCAGACTGGACGGGCTGAACCCCCTACTTCTCTCCTCCTCCCCTCCCCCCCCCGCCCCCCCGTGCACAAATGTCATGCACCAGGCCTCTGAATATTGACATGAATATTAGCTTAAAGGAATTTATGGTAAGAAAGAGACCACTCATGTGGAAATGCTGTAATTCAAGGTGGAAAATGTCAAGTGTTATAAAAAAAAACTACAAAGGCAAAACATTCTATAGGCGTTCAGAGGAAGTGGAATAATTACTTTCACCTCTGGCCATCATGGATGATTTTATGTAGGAGGTGACATTTAAGGTAGGCCTTGAAGAATAGATTAGGATTAGATATATAGAGCAAAGTATGGAGAGTTGGAGAGAGGAGAATCGTGTAAGAAAAAAGAAGGGCGTGAGCAAAGTTAGAGAAAACCAGAGCCTTATGGGAGGTGGGGGAGAGGGATCACACGGCAGTTCACACAGGCCAGAATGCGTTGTGGGGCAAGGGGGAAATGGTGAAAACCAAACTGTTGCCAGGTAATTTAAAGCCAGAGCGTGGAGATCATAGTCCTTGTTTACAGGTAGCAGAGTGATAGTGAAAGTCTTTGAACAGCATGGAAGCATTAAAAAGGTGGTCCTCTAGGTGATCTTGGTGGGAAAGAATCTCACAAACAGACCAGTAAGGTCCTAGAAGCCAATGGAATGTGTTCCAGTATTGCCTTTTCTCACAACAAACACTCTTTTCCATACTCCTTTAGACAATGGAAGTAAATGATTTCACTTCCACTGTGGCTTGTTTCATGAGACTGTCGTGGGCTGCTGCTGCAGGACGACTTGACCTCGTTGGGAGTAGCCAGCCAATAAAAGAAAGTAATTCTCTGTTTCCTGCTGGAATTCGAAACAGGCTCAGCAGTTCAGGTACTAATTAAAAAGGATACAGTAATTAGAGCATTTGGCAAGAAATAGCTGTAAGAATCATCTCTGTATAGCTTGCACATTCCTATATGTATGTCATACTTCATTTAAGAAAAATAATAAACACAAAGTTAGTGGGGACACCAAATCAAACAGTTTTTATCTTGCTCAGTGTAAAATGTCAGGAGGCCAGTAACTGTATCTGTAATAAAAATGTATCTAGGATTCCTACATGGAAAAGTCATTTTCTTGGTTCAGCCACCTATTTCTATTAGACCTTTATAAATAGCTTTACTTTTCAGCTTCATTTGGTTTCCCTGTTCAATCTATGAATTTGTGTATACCTCTGTATTGAAAAATTTTTAAGATTGTGTGACATACATATAATAAAGTACAGAAATGTTAACAGGATTTTTACATATTGTAACCCATATATATCACGATAAGGAGCATTTTTAATATCCCCGGAAATCTTCCTCATGGCTCCAATATTGCACTGTTTTATCACCTGAAATTAGTTTGCCCCATAAACTATGTATAAAGCAGTTAGGGTCATATAAAGTGATTAAGTCTCTCTTATTTCTTAGACCAAAGTGTCTTGAACTATTTAATTTCACTTGAGGATTCTGGGGAACACATTAAAAGGCTGTTAGCAGATCCACTGGTCCAGTAGGACTATAGTCACCTTCTGCTTGCCCCTCTCCAGGAAGCAACTGCAGCTCTGGAAGTGAAGGAGAGCCAGTCGCCCTGCACGCAGGCATCTGCGTGCGCCAGCAGTCCGTGTCCACCAAAGACTCCCTGATCGCTGGAGAGGCTCTGTCTCTCCTGGTTACCTGCCTGCAGCTTCGGAGCCAACAGCTGGGTATGCAGGGGGCTTGCTCGTGATTCCTCTCCTTTAGGGAAAGGCCAGGCTTCTGTTGGGAATTGCTTACATGCCTTTATAGGTATAAGGTCATGTTACAGAAATGAAGAGGGGGCACATTGGCATGTGGAATGGGCAAGAACAGTGCTTGAGTAGTGAGATTTTGAGCAAGCGTTAATTGAGCACCTTCTATGTATAAGGTCCCATAGTGAGTGTTTTAAAAAGCAGTGTTCGCCCTCCAGGAGCTTACTGTCAAGTTGGGGAATTAAAACAACCCAAATTATAGTTCATAAACTATAGAATTAGAACTATATATCAATAATGACTTCACTTAAAAATTATGAAGTTTAAGATTTGCCCTTTTAACTTTGCCGTTATGAATCATGCTTTTTGTGTTAGAATATTCCAAGGTTCGGTCCTACATCATTGTGGGCTCATCTATTTTCACAGCTTTCAATTTCTACGATATGCTGGTACCTAAATTTGGGTCTCCAGCCTGGACTGCACCCCTGACATTTCCACTTGGAACTCAAATAGGCTTTCCAGACTTAGCATGTCCTGAACGGAACTATCAATCTGCCCCATATCAGCTGAGACTTTTCCCAACTTAATTATTTAGCAGTTTTGCTCTGGCCAAAACCTTGGAGTCGTCCTCAATTTTTTTTTCCACAACCCACTTCTAAGCTGTCTGCACATCCTCCTTTAAAACTATATCTCGATTCTACCTCTTCACTATTATTACCTTCTGATCTGCCATCATCTCTTACTTGGATCACAGCCATTGTGCCCTAACTAATCTCCCTGCTTCTACCCTTGCAGTTCATTCTCCACACAGTAAGCAGAGTGGACCTTCTTACATGTAAGTTAGATCCTATCACTCCTCTGTTTAAACCCTTGCAATGGCTTCTCAGTTCATCCTAGTAAAAGCCAAATCTTTACTAAGGCCTTCGAGGCCAGACACAATCTACCTCCTTCTTACCTGTGTGCCTTCAGCTTCTCCACCTCCCCTCCTCACTGACTGTGACTGCTTCAACCACCCTGGCACGTTCCTGCCTCAGGGCCCTTGCACTGGCTGCTCCTTCTTCCTGGTATCTTCTTCGGCCATCTACCTACATCACTCTCTCTTCCTCATTTCCTACAAGTCTTGCTTAATGTTACTTTTTCAGTGAGACATTCTCTGACCACCTTTAGAGAAATCACAACACTCCCCTCAAACTCCAGCACTACCTAAAACCCTCACCTTGTTTTTTTGCTGTGGCAGTTATCATTTTATAACAAATAATACAGTTGATTCACGTGTCATGTTGTCCTCACCCCCTCTGCAACTAGGCTGTAAGCTCCATCAGGATAGAGTCGTGTCCATTTTGTTCTCTGTTGAATCTCCAGCACCCAAACACTTCCCAGTGCATAGTGGGCCCTCAATGAATATTTATTTATTCAGGGATAAAGTCTCAAAGTTTCACTTTAAACATTGTGTCAATACATAGGGGCCCTAGTCTTCACTGTTATTACTGATTCAGCCTGCCTGTTATATACGTAGATGTGATCATTATGTATTTACTCTACCACCTAAGTTCATTATATAAGATAAACATATAGAAAAGGTTATATATTTGTCACATTGCAATAGTATTCAAAAGTCGTATTTTTCGGACCATAAGACGCACCTTTTCTTCACCAAATCGTGGGAGGAAAAGTGCCTGCGTCTTATGGTCCGAATAGAAGTAGTGCCTGTGTCTTATGGTCCGAGTTGCAGAGCGGCAGCGGGTCCCCCGGGACCTTCCGTGTCCCTGGGGGCTGCATATTTGGTGAAGAAAAAGTGCTTCTTATGGTACGAAAAATACGGTATTTATTTTGACAAGAATGCTTGTGAGGGTTTATATATGAGAAATGTGAATCATGACATACTTTTGAACATAGGCCATAGTACTTAGTTCAATTTTCCTGCAGTTCTTTAATTTTAGAAGTACCCTAATACAAATAAAAACCCAGGGTCCGTAACGAGTGACCAAAGTCTCGACCGAACACTGGAAATCAGTCCTGCAGTCAGTACTGGGTTGCCATGGTGACCCAGCACTGACTGTTGCCAGTGCGGGCGCAGCCACCCAGCACTGACTGCCGAGGGGACTGCAGATCAGGCCAGAGAGAGGCCTGGACAGAGAGGCAGGGTCTAATCCACAGCTTCTGTTGCAGCTATTGATCAGCCGTTGCCTCTCTCTTTCTCTCCGGGCTTTGCCAGCAGTCGTGTCCCAGATTGCAAGGGCAATATCTGATTGGAGCAGGTGCAGGCTGGGCTGAGGAAACCCCCTCCCCCTCCGTGCACAGATTTCATGCACTGGGCCACTAAGTTTCAAAGAAAGATATATAACTTCTCTTCTTTATCATTATTTAAGTTTGTTATAGGGTATATTTTATAGTTCACAAGTATTGTTAGTTTATCAACACAAGACATATTTATTCTGTGACTGGTATGTGCAAGGCATTGTACTAAAATGTGAAGATACAAAAATGACCAAGATGTTCCTGCTCACAGGCATTTGAGGCAGTTGTCCAAGGATCAGAATTTGATTCCATGTAAAAGAGATGAATTTCTGTTACAGTTAAGCTTAAGAAATTATTCAGAATTTATGAAATTTTGAAAATATATTTCGTAACTTAATGTTCCCCTTCCCCCCCAATTCTCCTTATTCTTATCATTAGCATCTTTCTATAACTTGCCCTGTGTTGCTGATTTTATCATCGATATTCTGCTTGGATCTCCAAGTGCTGAGGTAAGGATTGTTTACATTATTTCATATAAAACCTCTTTGTCCTCTTCTGTCTTTGGCTCTCTTGGTACTTGTAACATTGTAGAGAATACAGAAGGAACAACTTTTTGTCCTCTCAGGGAATCATACAAAGTGACCGTTTGGACTGCCTGCCCTCCTTTCTATTCCACATCCCTAAAAAAGTTAAGAGACTAGTCCTAAAATTAATTTTTATTTATTACAAACAATATTATAGCCAATGTTCAACACCCATAGCTGGCAAAGACAGCTGGCATTAAGCATCAACATGTTGGTCAAAATGAAGACCAACTTCAAGCCATGAACTTTCACTAGATTTTATAATTCTGATCGTCTTACATGACCTTGAAAATTAACTTTTCTTATTTTTATTTATATTAAGTTATAAATCTATTGATTAGAATAGAATAATGGAATGGTTTGGGAAATCAGTTCCCAGAACACACTTGTTTTTAATTCTGGTCTAATCAATGTAAACTTTACCATTAATGATTGGAATACTTGGACTCTTAGAGTATCCTTCAAAGGATAAACTTTGAAGGAGAATCATTTTGGAAGCAATCTTTAAGTATTGGATGATGTATGTTCTTTTCCACTAATTAATTCCAGATTCGCCGTGTTGCCTGTGATCAACTGTATACTCTTAGTCAGACAGATACATCAACTCATCCAGATGTACAGAAGCCAAATCAGTTTCTTCTAGGCGTGATTCTCACAGCTCAGCTGCCTCTCTGGTCTCCAACTAGTATTATGAGAGGAGTCAATCAAAGGTACGTGATAAAGATGAGAAAGCTCACATTATGCAGAAAGAATAATGAGTTAGGTACTGCTCCCATAAAGCCCAGTGTGCATAATTGAGATGACAGAAGAATCTCTCCTCTCCTCTCCTCTTCTAGCATTTGTGTCTGAAAGAGGGCATTTCAGTGGTTTTTTCCATTCAGGACTGGAAAGTTAGAATAATACCAGGCTTTCTTCTCCTCTGTTGCCCCCAGTTCCCACCTCCACCTCCCACCTCCACCTTACCTGGTTGGTAAGAGCCTGAAACAATTCAAGCCAGATCACTGTGTAAAGGTCACACTGCTCATGTCCTCTTGAGTGTCACATTCTCAGCTCAGCTTACTTCACAACTCCTATGTGATCTGTATTGGTAAAATCATTGGTGTGCCTCTTGCTAAAATATTGAAGTTGAATTAATGTAAAAGTAGTTATTTTATTCTAGGAAGTCTCATTTAATTGTTTTTATGAACTTTTTATAATAAGGAAAATTACTTTTATTTTGAAATCAGCCTCTTTTTAATAATTGAAATCTGTTTTTTAGACTATTATCTCAGTGTATGGAGTATTTTGATCTGAGGTGCCAATTATTAGATGATCTGACAAGTAAGTAAATGTCTAACTTTGATTTGTATGGGGGGGATAGATTCGAGGAGGTGGGAAGGAATAAAGAAAGCCAAATGGACATTTTTAATTCTGACTTAATGTATCTAGATATAAGTGAGATTATAGTTATCATTTGAAGTTAAATTTTATTTTCCTGAAAATAGCATGTAAACCCCATGTGCCAGTTTTCTATTATGTATCCAACCATTATATGCTGAGAAAATCTGTTGATTTTAAAAATTGCCAAAGGCGCTTATACTTTAATTGCACTGATATGGAGCTATTAAGAAGTCTTTCTAGAATAGTCTATGCTGATCATTTTTCAAAAGTTGATTATTGAATGAAAGAGGAAATGTCTATTGAGATGTGTTGGTAGTATTAGAAGTGAGTGACAGAAGTAGACAGGATTCGTATCTGGTGCCAGTCCAGCTCTCGCTGACCCTGAAATATCCCTTTTTACCTCCTTATCCGGGTCCCTGCTTGCTTGTGGCTTATAGAGCAGGGAAAGTAGAGCATAATCACTCCTCCTCTCCTACCCAAACCCAACTTCCAATATGGAGTCTTGTTTTAAATCCTTGTTTGGAGGGGAAGTGAAATATGCTACATATGAGCAGTTCTCTGGAGTTTGGCACATTGTTTGGAATCCTGAACTCTGCTACTATGCTGTTGACCTCTCTCCTTTGCAGAACTCTGCCCCCTATAGGCATAGGAAACACTGTGGGATCACTGGCTCTCCTCATACCCTTCCAGTCCTCCTTCCCACCAAACCAGGAGCTTCTTTTAAACACGGATTGTCTCTTTCAGCTTAAATCCCCAGCTTGTAGCATAGTGACCTGCACAGAGGAAGCACTCAGCATATGTTTGGTTTATGACTGAGAGTGAGTGAAGGAAGGAATGAATATGCACGAGCTGTCATAGTCCTGTGGGTAGTAGCTATAGCCTGTGATTTATTAATGACAGGGCTTATTTGTTTTTTGAGTTTGATGAAGTGAAAGATTGGGATGTCTCTCTTCTCTCTGCTTGCTTTAATTCAGGATTTGGACTTCATGAACGGAAGTAATTCTCTCTAAGAAATTGATTTTTTTTTTTTTTTCTTAGCTTCAGAAATGGAGCAGTTAAGAATTAGCCCGGCTACCATGCTTGAAGATGAGATTACGTGGCTGGATAACTTTGAACCTAATCGCACAGCCGAATGTGAGACCAGCGAAGCAGACAACATCTTACTGGCAGGACACTTACGGCTCATTAAGACCCTTCTGTCACTCTGTGGGGCAGAAAAAGAAATGCTTGGTAATTATTGCTTCATCTTGTCATGTGACAGAATACCTCATTTCCAGTTCCTGCTATAGTATTGTGTGTAATTGGGAAAATAAGATAGGTGTTGCATAGAATATTGGCCCTTCAGGCAATAGGAGATTGTCTGCCTTAATGCCTAACAAATGTAAGGCATATTTTATGTGTGTCACTAAACTACATAGGGAATTTCATAATGTTCAAAAGAGTTTGATCACATAACTTCTTAATACCAAGTAAAAATTATAATTCAAAGTAGGTTTTTTTCTTTTTGCTCTTAGGTACTTTATAAAATATAATCTTTTGTCTACCTTCTTTTAAGAGTAATTTTCTTTTAGGGAGGCAGCCCCCAACCACTACCCCTAGAAGATGGATGAGTCTCCTGAGTTACATATGTACTTTGTACAAACATATTAAATATTATAATTATATTCAGGAAACAAATCAAAACATTTATTTTCACATTTATCACACAAACTAAGCTCTATAAAAAAAAATCTTTTTAGCTACTGGGGATACATAGAAAAGAGTGATTCTAAACCAGGGTGAGAAAGGCAAATTATTTTTACCTAATGAAGGCAAGATTTTAAAAGTTTCAAAACCCTTTAAGGGGATTCCCTATGCCCAAAGTTAGAATTATTTACTCAAACCATCTACCTTGTGGTGTACTTGGCATTTGTGTGTTTCTAAAGTGAAAGTTTGACTCCTTTCACTCTAATAAGTTCATAAAGGAAGGCACCCTCGCTTGTCTCTCTCTGTATCCTGTACCCTGACCCTACCAGCCATCCCCACCTCTCTACCCCAAGAGCTTTGCCAAAAATTAAGCATTAAACTAAACTGAATGCCCTGCTATTGGGTGGCTTATGTGCCTTTGCCTTTGATATGAAGTGCAAGATAGGATCTTTGAATTAAAATATGTGTTCATCCTCAACATGAATATTATGCTCTATTTCAGGTTCATCACTCATTAAACCATTGTTAGATGACTTCCTTTTCCGAGCTTCTAGAATTATCTTAAATAGTCATTCTCCAGCTGGCAGTGCCGCCATCAGTCAACAGGACTTTCATCCAAAGTATGGAAAATGCACGTTGTGTTCAGTTTTGGTAAAAATTCTAATTCAAAACATTAGTCCAAAAAGATTTTCTTAACTTGGACTTTGTCTTCTGTCTTGTGAGTGTGCATAGCTTATAAGATATTATCCGCTATACAAAGAAATGCATGTAAAGAGACTTAGGACAAAGCCTGCTTGGCACATGGTACATGCTGAGCAAGTATGCTGGTACCATTGTTTTCATCGAAAGAGAGTAATAACATGGTTAATTTGGTCAGTAACAAATTCCAGGATGAACTGAATTTGTCAGAATTTAGTCCAAAGTGAAAGTCAGTAGGTTCTGAATCTTGAGGGTTTCTTTGGTAAGAAAAGAATAGGTGCTTTAGTGTATGAACCTTGGGGTTTGCTGAGTAGTGACTGTTCCTGATAATTAAAACTGGTTAGTGATTGAGTACAGTGGTAATTTTAGAATCAACTTTTGTATTAGTTTCTATGGGTAGAAATGTGTAAGATCCTTTTGTAATATTAACCCTACGTGGGTGAGGATTATACTCTTAAAGATCGGAGGTTATTTGCTCTGAATCTAACTTTGTTCTATTCTCATGAAAACAGAGTTAATTGAGTAATCCTGAGTAAACTGAAGATTTGGCATTTAACCAGTGGGGAAAAGTGCCACATAATTCAGTGGTTAATGAAATGGGCAGGGCATAATCAATATTTTTTGGAATTCTTAAGGAATCTGATGTGGGAATATTTCTCTACTTAGAGATCCCTTATTAGCATAATGTGTTTTAGGTAAGAAGCCTTCATTATGACTCTTGGAGAGTCCCTCAGGATTGAGTGACTCCAATCTTTAGGCCTGCCCAACCTGTGCTAGAAGATTTGGTGCTAACTCCATAGATGTCTTTTATTAAAGCAGTAGAAATATATGAGTACATATATTTCTAGTGATCAGAGGAAATAAATTTTCAATTTTATAGAAATTTTTATTCATGAATTCTTTATCTTTATTAAAAGTAAAACCTTCATCCACAAGGAGTTATTTTTTTAATCCTATATAGTGCCTTGAATAGAAAAGGAAATGTTTGTTTCATCTTTCCTCAGTGCACCGAATGGTGTTCATTTATCACAATTACTCCCAGCATTTTCCCACCTTTCCATAAAGTCAGAAAGAGATTTAAAATACACAGAAACTCTTTTCACAGTAATGCCATTTTCATATCACACTAATAGCTAAAGAACTTTTTAATATTTAGGCTGTGCATGTGGTACCTCTTATTCATTCTTTACTTGTCCTGTGCAACCAGAAGTCCATGGCCATTGTCCTCAGGGGCTGGCTCAGTGCTGATCTGAAAGCCTCACAGCCCTCTCTTGAGCACATCTTCTGCACTCCCCTTCCTAAGTGGTTCTTTCAGAGGTTGGATGTCCTCTTTTCTGTGTATCCTTCCTAACCTGTAATCATAGCATTGCAAGGTTGGCATAGGTGAGAGTGAGAAATTACTATTTATCCCCAAAGTTATAATCATTAAAGGTGAGCAGTTTAAACATATTGATTGAGCAAATTATGTATTTTTGTCTCCGCTTTTTCTGCTAAATGGAAAGTTGGTTAGTTGATATTTTAGCTGTAGGCACATATAAAATGTGTATGAGCATCTATTCTGATTTGCATAGCTTTCTTTTTCTGCGCTTTAGATATTTGAATTTCAGGGTGATAGCTATAGAAACCTTTCTTGCTATCTACTTTAATTGAAAGATAGTTATTTCCATGTTGTGATTTTGGTAAAATTTTCAGACTATCCTCTGTTTTTAACTGATATATCCCATAGATAAGAATACTCAGGAATCATACGTGACAGATTTTGCTACTTTATCATCAGGCCATGAAGATACTGAGTCCTAAAACCATATTCATCCCTCCGGTAGTTGATGGCCTCTGCCTTTAAGTCAGCACTACCCACTAGATTTACTAGAGTTCTGCCAGAAGACCCGAATTAAACCAGCTTTTTGGGGAATTGCAGCTCTTGTACTTTCATTGCAAAACTTGACTTGGACTAATGGACTTGTGTCTTTTATTTTTATTTTTAGGTGTAGTACAGTAAATAGCCGATTAGCAGCCTATGAAGTCCTTGTAATGTTGGCTGATAGCTCACCTTCAAATCTTCAAATTATTACAAAAGAACTACTTTCTATGCATCATCAGCCGGACCCTGCTCTTACCAAGGAGTTTGATGTACGTTTTCTAGATCTTGGTGCACTTAATTGTTTTAAGTGTGTTCTCCTAAACATAGAATTTTTAAAACTATGTTTTCATTTTTCTAATCACAAAGAAAGTCAGTATTATTCTTTTACTTGTCATATTTATATACTCAGGTCAACTATCATCTATGATGTATTACTAAATGTTATTTAGTAATACATCATAGTTAATTAACCTTTTAGTTAATTAAAGAGGATACATTTTCAAGTCAGTTAATAATTACTCTCAGTAAAAAGTAGCATTTCAACCTATTTCTTGAGTACATTTATGCTTGGCAAGACACTAGAGATAAATAAGCATTGGCTCTGTCACACCGCAGTCTTTGTTCGGTTAAATTCAACTAAGATTGATTGAGTTTACTGTTTGCTAAGAGGTGTGTTGGGCTTTTGGAGCTCAAAATTAAAGATTGATCCCAGCCCTCAAGGTCCGTGTATAATGGAAGAGACAGACCCATAAGCAGGTCATTTCAACATAATGGGATCAAATTTAAGACAGAGGTATGTTTGGAACACTCTACTAACAGAGAGATACTTTACCACCTGCTGGTGGTGTTTTGGAGGACTTCTTAGAAAATGTGAAATGTAAAATAGAGCCTTAAAGACTGTGAGCCAGCCCATTGAAGCAAGGTGGCAAGATCAGTCCAGCTGGGGCAAACCTGTGGAGCCCTGGAACAGCGCATTTTATGCAAGAGGGAAGCAAGTTGGGGTGCCCTGGAGTACCAGACCAGGAGTGGAGGGCACTTGTCCAGCTGCTTGTACATTCTCCACTAACATCACAGTCATTTGAGCTGAATGTTATGAAACATACAGCGTAGGCAGGAGAGGAAATGGGAAGAGGCATTCCAAATAGAGAAAATAGGACTTGCAGAGTAAAATATGATGCATATTTTCACATGTATTTAATCAGATTAAAATGAAAATTTTATTTTCATAAATCAGGAATTATAGCAGCTTAATGAAGAATGTCATATATAAATATTTGTAGTACCGTTATAAACTAGTTTTTCTTATTTTTTAACATTTTTTTAGTCTATGTTTTGGACTACAAGTAAATTACAGTGGTAATTAGATCTTAGAAATCACCCTGCTCTAAGTGTATGTTGAATGTTAATAAAACATATATAATATGTTCCTTTCCATTCAAAAGTTCAACAGGGTCTTATCAGTTGGTTAGATATTACCTGGATACAGATACTTGTATTGGCAGATAATGTGGCTCTGGTCATGGGATTAGAATCAAGAGACTCTGTATGATAGCATTTGAGAGAATGTCATTATATTACCTTTGCTCTTGGAGAAGTGCCGTGTTGAACTTTATCCAAGATGCCCTTTCTTGATTATGTGTGTGTAGAAAAGCACTGCACTGGGATCTACATTATTACAGACATCTTTACGTGAAATGCTAAGGCATTTACCTCTTTATTTAATTGTGTCATCATTAGAGGAAGTTGAGTAGCAGAGTGTTCCCTTCTCAGAGAGGAAGAGAAGGAATATGTGCTTTCCTTGACCATCTAGATGGGCCTGATCAGGATTCTTGCAGAGTAAACACTGCATCGAACCCTAATCCTTTTTTCTTCTTTTTCAGAGTATCGCCTCAGTTTGTAAATATGTATTAGTATATTTACTTGATCAATATCTATTTACCATACTAGATTGTGAACTCCTTTGAGATCAGGGTACATTTGAACTCGCTCTCTCTCTCTCTTTCTCTCTCTAATCCTGGCAGAGTTTCTGGCTTATATTCTGTGTACTTTGTGAACTAAAAAGAAACATTGAGATGATAGTATATTTATAACTGTGTCAGCATCTGCAGAGCAACTTCATGGATACAGGCTTTGCTAGCTTGACTCACAGTACGCTGGATGGATAATCTGAGTATATCGCTTTCCCCCTTATATTAGAGCTATGAGGCCGTGTGCTGATGCAGACACTAACTCTCTCCCGTTTCTCCTCTCCTTCCTAGTACCTCCCCCCAGTGGACAGCAGGTCCAGTGCAGGGTTTGTGGGGCTGAGGAATGGTGGCGCCACGTGTTACATGAACGCCGTCTTCCAGCAGCTGTACATGCAGCCCGGTCTCCCTGAGGTGATTTCCTTCCTCTGTCCTGCTTGCTGTGATAAGTAATGTGTGCATTGCCTGAGAATTGTTCCACATTCATATAGTGCGATTTGGGTTTACTAAAATTAGAATATTTAAGGATTCTTCAGTGGCTCCTGAATGAATAATGCTAGAGTAGTCACACATTTTTATACATCTGCTGCAGTAATATATTGCCTCTTTGACAGATGGATTTGACCTAATGTGATATTTGAACTTCTAAATTATTTAAGTTGCTAACATTTTTAGTATTGCAGAAATATTTTTACAGTCACATTCAGACATGTAGCATCTAAAAGAACAATGTATGAACTCGCATGTACGTAAATCAAGGTTATCTATAAAACAGTTAAATATTTCTAACTTTCTCCTTTGTGTCTTTTCAGGCGTTACTTTCAGTGGATGACGACACTGACAATCCAGATGATAGTGTATTCTACCAAGTGCAGTCTCTGTTTGGGCATTTGATGGAAAGCAAGCTGCAGTATTATGTACCTGAGAATTTTTGGAAGGTATTTCACCAGTAACTCTAGGTTTAAAGATGTTGACTATTTGGAGCTTGGCTACATTCTTTCTCTAGTGATAGTTGTCTTTTGTCTTTATTAATTCTAGATTAATCCCATTGCCAGAATCTACAGAAGAGTTGTCTATACCCATGGTTGGCAAACTGCAGCTCTCGAGCCACATGTGGCTCTTTGGCCCCTTGAGTGTGGCTCTTCCACAAAATACCACAGCCTGGGCGAGTCTATTTTGAAGAAGTGGCATTAGAAGAAGTTTAAGTTTAAAAAATTTGGCTCTCAAAAGAAATTTCAATCGCTGTACTGTTGATATTTGGCTCTGTTAACTAGTGAGCTTGCCGACCACTGGTCTATACCATTCTGGAAATTGGTCCTTGATTTCAAGTTATTAGAAAGTTCAGATAGTCATTTGTAATTTCCAGGGATTTGCTAATCTCAATTACTTTGGCTATTTCTCATGATTCTTATTTTAGCTGTTTGAAGTATTTGTTCAACTCATTCCTCGGCACCTATGCCAGTTTCACTAATGCCTCTAAATAAAGAACATGCTTTTTTAACATTGCTTTTCTGTGTTTCATGGAAGGAGTAGCTTGTACTTTCCCCTATGGGTGGGTTAGTTTGTAAGAGAGAAACTCTGTTCATGGCCTTGGCTCCCGTCCTGGGGTTTCATAGACTTGTTAGGATTGCAGAGGGACCGGAGAGAAGCATGAGTGGCTGAACACAATCTCATTTCACTTCAGTAAAAACATTTGCATCCTAATCGTGAAGTTAGTTTTTAGAAGCATTAAATGCTCTTTTACATCCTTTTATTATTATTATTATCTTATTCAGAAGTTGCTATTTTTCCTTTAATGACATTTAATTCTCATTACATAGATTTTCAAAATGTGGAACAAAGAACTTTATGTGAGAGAACAACAGGATGCATATGAGTTCTTCACTAGCCTCATTGATCAGATGGATGAATATCTCAAGGTAGGACCAAGTTTTATTTTCCCTAAACCCCCTCAAAGTAGTATAAGGCAGTGTTTAGGATTTGGGACTGCTGTGAAACTGACAAATCAGAAATTGATCATCTTGCATACAACAACTATATGTCATTTCTTCTGGGTTTGAACATCAAAACATATACAATGATGACTAAAATATATAGATTTCTTCTTACTTCATTTAACACTTAGTAAAATATGTGATTCCCAGTCTACACTCCCTAATAATAATCATTTGTATCTGCCTCCTCTTACCTGTATGCGTTAAAGTAACCTCAGAGAAGTGCTGTGAGCACTGGTGGCCCCATGCAGAGCTGTCTTGCTTTGGCAACGTGTACAAAAGGACTAGATTAAAAGTTGTTTGTGGTGATGTTTGAACCCAAAGCTTTAAATGTGTGACAAACTTCCTAAATGGTACTGCCTTCTAAGTTACAGACAGCCTCTCATTGCTGACAGCATGTGCCTCTCTTCTCAGCGGGAGGCACGTTTTTTAAATAACTTATACATTTATAGCATTTTCTGCAATGAAAGGAAAAGATTGTGGAGAGTCGGTACTGCCTTGGTGGGTGGGCAAAAGGAATCGGTCTTGGAGAGTGCTGTCCTGTCAGCAACTCTGACTGGCCTCTCTCCTCCTCCTTTCCTCATACTCCTAACAGTGGGCCTAACGGGTTAGGATCCTTTCAGTAGTTCCCAGATTAAGCTGCCAAGATGACTACTTTTATTTTGGTGGTTGCATTGACATTTGTGCTTTAGCTTAGTTAGTTCTAAATAAAATTCTGTGTAAACAACCTATAAATTCTAGGTGTGTCAACTGAAAATTTATTAACTTTTTATTATTTCAACAGAAAATGGGGAGAGACCAAATTTTTAAGAATACTTTCCAAGGCATCTATTCTGATCAGAAAATCTGTAAAGACTGTCCTCACAGGTTAGTGAAGATATCATTAACATTAAAAATGATTATTACTGGGGTAATGGTAAGCTATGTACACATATAATACCTTAATATATTTTTTAAAAATGATTATTACAATTAAGTGGTTCTCCTAGTAGGTTATGAACTTTGCATTTATTGAGAGACTTGCAGATGTCTCTCCTAGTGGATTTATAAGTGTTTATGGAATTACATTTCTTTGCTTTCAATTTCTAAAATTTCTTTGTTGAAATTCATAATTTTAAGCAAGTCTGAATTGTCAAATTGATTATTTTAACTTGGTCGTGTGCTTTTTTAAATATATTTTTTATTGATTTCTGAGAGGAAGGGAGAGAGAGAAAGATATAGAACAGCAATGTTGAGAGAGAATCATTAATTGGCTGCCTTCTGCATGCCCCACACTGGGGATCGAGCCTGCAACCCAGGCATGTGCCTTTGACCGGATTCAAATCTAAAACCCATCGGTCTGCAGGCCGACACTCCAGTCACTGAGCCAAACCAGCTAGGGTTGGTAGTGTACTTTTTAAAAGATGAGGAAAGTTAGTGTTAATTTCACTAATTGTGAATAATTTTGAGTTTAATCTCAGGTATTATGATACTTTAAAGCTTTTCAAATTTTGTTGTTGATCATGGTTTTTCTGTTATTTCCTAATCAGATATGAGCGAGAGGAAGCTTTCATGGCTCTCAATTTAGGAGTTACTTCCTGTCAGAGTTTGGAAATTTCGTTGGACCAGTTTGTTAGAGGAGAAGTTCTGGAGGGAAGTAATGCCTATTACTGTGAAAAGTGTAAAGAAAAGGTATTTCACGTGTCCTTTTAATAAAACTCGGTTAATTTTTTATTCCATGTACTTTGTGTTTTATGAAAGATCAGGTTTACGCTCTATTGTTACTTCCGTTAGATTGTGCCACCCTGTGTTTACGGGTGGTGAGGCCTAGAGAAACCTATGACCTTTGTATTAGTTATTAGCTGTTTTATTTTCTCCAGGGAACTAATTGTGCTTTGCTTTTCTTTAGAGAATAACAGTCAAAAGGACCTGTATTAAGTCTTTACCTAGTGTCTTGGTCATTCACCTAATGAGATTTGGATTTGACTGGGAAAGTGGACGCTCCATTAAATATGATGAACAGATAAAGGTAACTTTTTTCTTCCTGAAAGTTTTTATAACCATTACTGCCTCACTCACTTCAAATTTCATGTGAAGTGTGAAAGGCTCTAGTCTCAGCATTCTGAGGGGAACGTAGCCCCTTGTCCTGAGCAGCTGCTGCCAGTGGAACTGTGTTACCGTGCACAGTTACCCTCGTTTGCAGAAGGCACTTAGCGTCAGCTGTGAAGTCAGATGCTTCCTTAATGCTCAAGGAGAGATCACTTGTGCTTTCCCAGACTTGTGAGCCGTTTGGAGATTTTGTACTTGAATTGGAGAGGTAGTCCTCGCTTAACGTAGGAAACACACATCCCTCTTCTTTGTGTCGGACTTCATTGGGTGTGGCAGCTTATGTTACCAATCCACATTCATGTGCTCCTTTGCTTTTAATAGTTTCCCTGGATGTTAAACATGGAGCCATACACAGTTTCAGGAATGGCTCGCCAAGATTCATCTTCTGAAGTTGGTGAAAATGGACGAAGTATGGATCAGGGAGGTGGAGGGTCTCCACGAAAGAAAGTTGCCCTCACAGAAAACTATGAACTTGTCGGTGTCATCGTACACAGTGGGCAGGCACATGCGGGCCACTACTATTCCTTCATTAAGGATAGGCGGTAAGGGGTTCTCCCAAAAGTCCCTCTGCCCTTCCAGTGGCTCTCCTCCCCTCCCCTGCCCTCCGATAAATATCTCCTCCATTTCCTTCCCTTCCTGTATATCTGTCCTCCCCTCCCCTGCCCTCCTTTATCACCCACAATTAACCATTATGATGCGAAGAAGCTTTGCATTGTTATTTGGTCTTATTTAATACTGCATTTTTGAAATTGTAACTATCTTTATGTCTTCAATTTGCAAAATTGTTTTAAGAATTAGAACAACTGTTGCTATATTTTTCTTAGCTATTTTCAAATGGTAATCACCTGCTGTATTTATAGACAATACAAAGAAGTAAATACAGGAGATGGGATTTTTGTTTTTCATTATAATGTTTGTTTTATCTGTGGGCTCTAGGGGATGTGGAAAAGGAAAATGGTATAAATTTAACGACACAGTTATAGAAGAATTTGACCTAAATGATGAGACCCTGGAATATGAATGCTTTGGAGGAGAATATAGACCAAAAGTTTATGATCAATGTAAGTATTTACAAATGGATATTTTCCATTAGTTTCTTTCTTTCTTTCTTTCTTTCTTTCTTTCTTTCTTTCTTTCTTTCTTTCTTTTTTTTGTTGAGTTAGGATTTTTCTATCAAGTTGGAAGCAGCTTTCTTTACATGAAAATAGAAGAGGTTTTTATTCTTTTTACACACCACTACTCTAGATAGGTCCATGAACTCTTTGATAGCCAGAGTAAAAATGTTCAAGCTGCTTACAAAAAAATTATTTAAATAATTTCTTAAAGCAGCCTTGGAGAAATATAGGGGGATGGGAAGGAGGTGTAAGTGAAATGAATATCAAAGAGAATTCCAACCTTAAAAATAGTTTCAAAAGAAGTAGTTATCTACTAAAATTTTCAGGTTTTTGCCCTAGCCGGTTTGGCTCAGTGGATAGAGCTTCAGCCTTTGAACTGAAGAGTCCCAGGTTTGATTCCCGTCAAGAGCACATACCCAGGTTGTGGGCTCAATCCCCAAAAGGGAATGTGCAAGAGGCAGCCAATCAATGGTTCTTTCTCATCATTGATGTTTCTATCTCTCTCTTCCTCTTGCTTCTCTGAAATTAATAAAAATATATTTTAAAATAAGTAAAAATAAAATAAATAATTTTAACATTAAAAATAAAAACTTCCTGTCAGAGTTTGGAAATTTTTTTGGACCAGTTTCAAGTTTCCTTTTCACTTCTATAGAGCTGTGATTAATTAAAGATGATGTTTCTAGCAACTGTGTTTTTAAAAACCACACTTACTATACAAAGGAGTCTTTCTACTACCCCACCCTTAGAAAATGTATGAGCCAAAATATGTCACAAAATTCAGTCAGAATTTGCTATTTAAAGAAAAAACATTTTGCAGAGACCTTAGCATTTCTGAAATCTGATTTTGAAATATTCTGGGAGCGTTTTAAAATGTCTACTTATATTAGATTCACTGTATTAGATACCATTCCATGGTAGTTGTGCATCTAATGTTGGTAGCCTTTAATGGTTGAATATACTATCTTAGCAAAAATTACGTGGACTCTACTTGGGAAAGCTCTCTGTTCCTTCCTACCCAGAACAATAGACTTCACTTGTCCTTCACGTGGTGGTTTTCCTAAGTTTTCCAGAAGGATTTACTTTAATGAATAACTGGTTTGGCTCAGTGAATAGAGCGTTGGCCTGTGGACTCAGAGTCCTGGGTTCGATTCCAGTCAAGGGCATGTACCTTGGTTGCGGGCACATCCCCAATAGGGGGTGTGCAGGAAGCAGCCGATTGATGTTTCTCTCTCGATGTGTTTGGCTCTCTCTCTTCCTCTCCCTTCCTCTCTGTAAAAATCAATTAAAAAAAAAAAAAAAAAAACTTAGCCTAAACTGGTTTGGCTCAGTGGTAGAACGTCGGTCTGCGGACTGAAAGGTCCCGGGTTTGATTCCGGTCAAGGGCATGTACATTGGTTGCGGGGTGTGCAGGAGGGGGTGTGCAGGAGGCAGCTGGTCGGTGTTTCTCTCTCATGGACGTTTCTAGTTCTCTATCTCTCTCCTTTCCTCTCTGTAAAATATCAATAAAATATATATTTTAAAAAACTTACATAGATTTGACTGTTCTATATACATAAGTGATTACACAAGGCCAATTATAATCCTATTCTATGCAACAGAACTTATTTTTTAAATTTTACTTGCTTTTTTATTAAATTTAGACTTGCCTGGAGTATTTACCTTCTTTCTCTTACTGTGTTACCATACAACTCCCTTACTCTCTCGTCCCTCTATATCACCCTCCCAGTAATTCTAAACAGTACTCTAAAAAGACACATTTTACCCATACTTCGCATTTAACAAATTTAGTAAGTAATTACTTGCTGGATTTATGGGTCTTTTGCTTGAGATTGTTAAGAAAAGAAAACTTTTTATTTACAAAGACTTCTTTCTTCATGTCTTGTTACAAAGCAAACCCATATACTGATGTTCGCAGAAGATACTGGAATGCCTATATGCTCTTCTACCAACGGGTGTCTGATCAGAACTCCCCAGTCTTACCAAAGAAAAGTCGAGTCAGTGTTGTGCGACAGGAAGCCGAGGATCTCTCTCTGTGAGTTTCTTTTCTGGGTAATTGGCTGTGTGATTTCAGTAGGGGATATTGTGATCTTTAGTATATTGTTTGGTATTTAAATGTAATTTGCTAAGCTAGAGAGAAATTCTAAAAAGAAAACAAACTGCTCTATCTCTTTTCTTCTTATTGTTATGTGGTCATTGTTTCCTTGGCAAAAAGTTATTTTGTATTTAGAAAAATGTGTATAAATCATTTTATTCTAGAATTGAGATTATTTTCATCCCAACATGTTATTGAATAAACTTTATGTTCAAAGCATAGTAAACACTATTTCAACATTCAGAAAATATTTTTTTTATTGTATTCTCTGTGAATCTGAGTTTCAATGACTGAATTAGGAGAGTTTACAATTTATTTTTAAATCCAGTACCCAGATTATGTAGGTTTGTTGGGTTTTAGGAACTATTAAAACAATAGCCACTTTAGTCAGTTTTCTGATTCTGTCTCTTAGATCAGCACCTTCTTCACCAGAAATTTCACCCCAGTCATCCCCTAGGCCCCATAGGCCTAACAATGACCGGCTCTCTATTCTAACCAAACTGGTTAAAAAAGGAGAAAAGAAAGGACTGTTTGTGGAGAAAATGCCTGTTCGAATATATCAGGTAAGAACTGTATAATTCTTAGGGAGAAAAATTCAGGTAGTGTTAAAATCCGTCTCGTAGGTCCAGAAGAACTCCAGCTGGTCATCTTGTAGACTTATAGCTGTATTTCTAGTGCAACATCTTCTTACCCACGTGTGTCTCAAATCTTTCATATCAGGTCATGGAGGTGGCTACAAATTCAAGATTGACCCCACCATCACCATTTCTATGTAACTATAGGATGCCAAAGATAAATAAATAGAAGGCATGGGCAAAAAAACAAAAACAAAACAACAACAAAACACACACACACACACACAACAACAACCTACCAACACATAGCTAAAATTAATGTATTGTATCTGGAGAGAAAAATAAGTTAAAGTTTATAACTTTTTTTGGGTAAAACTAGTATGTCAGTGATGACCATTAATTATTGAATATCTACTCTATGCTACACACTTTAAATAAATCCATAATTCTTAAAACACTTGTGGGATGGAAGGTTTTCTTCCCATTTCTCAGATGGGAAAAAATTGGGCTCAGAAAAGGCAAAATGACCTGCTAGTGTCTCAGAGGTAGGATTAAAATTCAGAGCTGTCTAACTACCAGTTCAGATTTTCTAAACTAAGGAAACAAGCTGAGTAGCCAAAGCAGGGAATTTAAGAGAATATGGAGTCTACTTGGGAAAGCTCTATTCCTTCCTCCCTAGAATAATAGATTAGACTTCACTTGTCCTTCACATGGTGGTTTTCCTAAATTTTCCAAAAGGATTTAGTTTAATGAATAATAATTCACCTTTTTACAACTTCTTATATATTGAAATGAAGATTTTTCTCTCTTTAAAAAAATTCAGAACTTAAGAGTAGAGTTACGAATTCTTCTTACCTAACATATCAATAAAAATATCTTTTACATGTTGAATATTTTACCATTTCTTGAAAACAATTACTAATTTTCTTTTGTAGATGGTGAGAGATGAAAACCTCAAGTTTATGAAGAATAGAGATGTGTACAGTAGTGATTATTTCAGTTTTGTGTTGTCTTTAGCATCATTGAATGCTGTAAGTACTGGCTGGATTGTTACAAAAGTAGGAAAGAATTATAATTAAACATCTTTCAGCTAAAGTGTTCAGTGACTCATGTTCACTCTCAGTTTTTAACCTTTAGATGAAATGCAAAAAAAGGCCGAAACTGGTTTGGCTCAGTGGATAGAGCGTCGGCCTGCTGACTCAAGGGTCCCAGGTTCAATTCCAGTCAAGGGCATGTACCTTAGTTGGGGGTGTGCAAGAGGCAGCTGATCGATGATTCTCTCTCATCGATGTTTCTAACTCTCTATCCCTCTCTCTTCCTCTCTGTAAAAAATTAATAATATATATATATATATATATATATATATATATATATATATATATATGTATATATATTTTTAAAGAGAAATGCAAAAAAATTCTCACAAATGTGTAACTTATTGAGTTATTTTAAAATATAGAGAGTATTTATAATATATCATGCAAGTTGTAGATGGGTTTCAACATATTGGCTTTTTTTTTTTTTAATATATTTTATTGATATTTTACAGAGAGGAAGGGAGAGAGATAGAGAGCCAGAAACATCAATGAGAGAGAAACACCGACCAGCTGCCTCTTGCACACCCCCTACCAGGGATGTGCCTGCAACCAATGTACATGCCCTGACCGGAATCGAACCCAGGACCTTTCAGTCCGCAGACCGACGCTCTACCACTGAGCCAAACCGGTTTCAGCCATACTGGCTTTTTAAAGTGCTATTTAAATTTTATGATGAATCTGGTAGCCATTAGGTGATATCATTGGATATTGGTCTTTGTGGAGATTAATTTTCCCTAATTTGTAATTAGATAGTACCCTGATTTAACTTGCTAATAGGAGGAAAACTTTCTCAGTCTTTTGATAGATTACTTAACATCTTGTGGTCTAAAGACTATTTGCCCAACTGGTATGGCTCAGTGGTTGAGTGTCAACCTATGAACCAGGAGGTAATGGTTCAATTCCTGGTCAAGGCACATGCCTTGTTTGCTGGCCCCATCCCCAGAAAGGGGTATGTGGGGGTGATTCTCTCAATTAAAAAAAAAAAAATTTAATATCAAAACTATTTTGAGAGGACTTAATAAAAAAATGAAGGTGTCTTAAACTCTTTTAAAGTTTAACTGGAACATTTTCTATAATGGCTAGCTAGATTTTCTTAATAGTGTTGAATTTTATTATTTAGTTCGTGTGTCATTTAGTTCTCTGTTTTTCTCCCCCACTCAGACTAAATTAAAGCATCCATACTATCCTTGCATGGCAAAGGTAAGCTTACAGCTTGCCATTCAATTCCTTTTTCAAACTTATCTGCGGACAAAGAAAAAACTCAGGTAAGAAGTGATATGTTTTGATTGTCATGGCAAAAAGCACTAATTAAATCAATTAAAGCTGAATTTCTGAATTCAGCTTTATAAAACATTGTTTTAGATACAGGCAGTCCTCGGGTTATGTTGGACTTGACCTACATTGTTTTTTGGTTAAGTCACCATCTCCCATTTATATATATTTAAAAATTTCCGTCATTTCAACACATGTACATATGTGCTTTATGTTTTTTATTATTTATTTACCACAAGTAAAGGTCAGGAATTGTTATCTTTTAATTTTTTTTTTTTTACTGTTTCACTTCATTACTGCTGTGCATGTGCTCCATGTGCGTGACGTAGGTGCTTATCTAGGTAGGTTCCAACTTACGGCGAAATCGCATTACATTGTGCTGTAGGAATGGGTCTCCGATGTAACCCGAGGACCTACTGTAGTTGGAAACTACCAGCTGTTCTCAGATGATTAATGGCTTATATCTATAAAGAATTTCTACTCCAGTAGGAAAAATAGATTCAACAGAGCAGTAACTTTGATACAAGGCATAAATGCTGTACAACTTTGGAAATTGGGCAGAATCATACCCAGGTGTGGGATAGGGTTGATATTAAAGACATTTGTGTTCTCAGATGATTTTGAAAGGCAAAAGTACCGAGACAGTTACTCTCCTCAGTGGGAGGGAAAAACCTGAGTAAATAGATAAGACTTGCTTAAAGAACTATGAGTGACCAGTGTTTTGCTCGTACATTGAAGGAGCTCATTGAGGTGAGGCGGAATGTTGGGTTTGGCTGAGCTCACTGAGTTCCAGAGAAGGGAGTGGTCTTTGTTCAGTGGGCGATTGGGGAGGTCTCATAAACAGGGTCAGTGTGTTCAGAGTCATGCCATGGAAACTGGACTGATTCCATGCTAGTCTCACTGGTTTTATCTTTAGCACCTGGTAAGGTGCTGGTCACCTTATAGGCTCTGGGTAAATTGTGGTTGTGAGTAACTTAAGGATGAAAAGTAGTTGGGTTAGTTTGTAGGATATATCTGGAGCAAGAAGGGGAGGCTCAGAGTGGGGAGACCAGTTAACAGAAGACCATGGAAATTCTCAAGCTCCTCTCTCTCTCTCTTTCTCTAGCACAAGTATAGAGAGGTTTTTAGAAAGATTTTGCAATCAAGAAACTTGTGATGATAACAGATATAATGACATTTCATTTTTATGTGTAATAATAAAAGAAATATTATATACCAGGCTTTATTATTTTATTGAAAAAGAAGAATTGTTTCTTGTCGTGTCTGGCACAGGGTTGACTAAGGAAATTGTTTGGTTACTTAGCATATAAAAGTATAGAATGTAGGCATTTTGTGAATGTCAATTAAGCAGAACAAAATGTTCAGACTTTTTTTTTTTTTTTTTTTTGCAATTGAAGTTTTTTGAAGAAGATGCAGATAGCTTCTTTACACTTTTTTTTTATTTTATGGGATGGGGGTTGTGGGCAGGATGAGTTTCACAAGTACCAAAAACTGCTCAGCACTGGCTTCTGGGGTGACGGAGCCATTTTAGTTACAGTCACTGAGTATTTAACTTCTACTCACTCTCCAAAAGTTTTCGTGAATGTTACAGTGGAGTGATGCTCCATGGGGTTGTTTGGGGGACTGTACTCCTAATATTCTTTGCTTTTTTTTAAAGGGTTGACACTGAAGAATGGATTGCCACTATTGAAGCATTACTTTCAAAAAGTTTTGATGCTTGTCAGTGGCTAGTTGAATATTTTATTGGTTCTGAAGGACGAGAATTGATAAAGTAAGTGTCAAGATTTTTAATTAAAAGAAATTTGTGTTTCTTCCAGTGATTGGGAGCTGACATTTCTTGTAGCTCTTTATTTCAACTTGAAATTATATTTCTTTTCTTTTTTTTAATATATTTTATTGATTTATTTTATTTATTTATTTATTTTACAGAGAGGAAGGGAGAGGGACAGAGAGCTAGAAACATCAGTGAGAGAGAGTCACTGATCAGCTGCCTCCTGCACACTCCCCACTGGGGATGTGCCCGCAACCAAGGTACATGGCCTTGCCCAGAATCGAACCCAGGACCCTCTAGTCCGTAGATCGACACTCCATCCACTGAGCCAAACCGGCCAGGGCTATATTTCTGATTGAAATCAATTTTAAACTGTCTTCACCAATGAAGCATTGAGGAAATTATTTGGGTCACTTCAAAATCCTTTCCAAATCATCTGTTAGACTAGACTCAGGTTATTCAGTGAATGCAAGGAGAGCATGTATGCAGATGGCCAGCTATTCACAGGCAACCACTTGTATTTTGGGTTTTAGAAATATAAGTCCCTTTCTTCAGGGACCCACAGTCTGGTGCACGGGGGGTTTCAGGGGTGCTGTCTTGGCTCAGAGTTTTAACAAGTATCTCATTCGGGGAAACTAAAGGGGTTTCCAGGAGAGCTGCTCCTGAATGAACAGAATTCATAAAATTTTAGATTACTTGCTCTATGTTCACTTTATATTTATACACATACCCATTTGGGGGGAAGAGAGGAGAGGAAGGAAGGGCCTCATTCTCTGTGTTCAGGGTCTTGTTTTCCTGTTTGGCCTTCCTCCTCCACAGTGTCCATGAGTTGCACCAAAGCTCTAGAAGACCCGAACTAACATCTTGAAGTAATGTTGTTTCTGGGATTGCAAGTGGAACCCCTTTGGGGAAGGTTTACTTAGAGAATTCTGTTTTGTTTTTTACACCACACTTCTGTATTTTAGGATATTCTTGCTGGAGTGCAATGTGAGAGAAGTGCGAGTCGCTGTGGCCACCATTCTGGAGAAAACCCTGGACAGTGCCTTGTTTTATCAGGACAAGGTCAGCCTCGTGTTTAAATTTCTATTTATACATTCTGTTTTTACCAAAAGTATAAAATGACCATAATAAGAAAGAGACCTAGGGTTGCAACCTGGAATTTTGCCACATAAAATGTACTCTCTGTGAACAAACTTTCTGATGAATGCCAAGTAGAAGGCATTCTGATTTTCCCTCCACATACCCCCAAAAACCAAGGTAGGCCAGGAATTGAAGTCTGCTTTGGTCTGCTTCAGAATTTTCTCTCTAGAACACTCCCTTTTCAAAGTCTTCTCTCAGGAGTTGGTATTTTATCTCTGCACTGAGACTAACCTGAGTCTAGAGGCTCTAGTCTAGATCCTTAGACATTTTGAGCCACTCCTGGCTTTGTCTTTCCTCATGAGCTATTTTTATGACCTAAACCTGCAATTGGCAACCAAACCAAATACTGCCATTCGCTCAGGGCATTGGCCAAAACTGTGCTTTCATTGGTTTTCATTATTCCCTAATCTGTTCTGTTCCTCTGAATTTCTTCTTTTTCTAACCCGACTTTCTGTAACATATTTTCTAGTTCAGAATTCTACACATGCCAAAACAATCCAGGGTACTTATTACCACCCCTGATCCCTAAAGATGTTAAGACCTAGGGAAATAGATGACATAGGTTGTAAGTCTGATTATTCAATCTGTTAAGTGCTAGCACATACAGCAGTTCCTTCCCAAGTTTGCTGTTTCAAACAGCTGACACTACATGGAAAACTTTGAAAAATGTTATTTTCAAAACTAATTGGCTCCTTAAACATTGGCTGGAGGCAGTGTGTCTCAATGAACTAAATGCAAATTCTGAAATTGCTGCTTCAAATACAGTTGTTAACTTTGTGATGCAACCTTGAGCGTGTTCTGTAAGGGAGATGTTTAATCCAGATACAGTGCCTGACACCCAAGCACTTGGTTCCTTCAACATTGCCTGACCCGGGAGCTCTGCTCAGTCCAGGATGAACAATGAGGTTGAATATGCCCCTTAGGAAGGACCCAGAAGACTGTCTCTCAATTCAGGATTTATAAGGAAGTTGAAGTTTACTCTAAGGCAGTGGTTTTCAATCAGCTTAAACAGCAGAACTATTTTCCAAACAAAACCTTACCTGAGTGCACAAGATATAAAATAGGTCGTTGGGAGTTGCTTAGGACAGTTTGGAGACCATTGCTCTGAAATACTCTGTGGAAGTTTGTAGGACATTTAGCACGAGGGCCTTCTCATTCTCCTCCTTCCTCCTGTGCACCAACCTAGACAAAAGGTAAAGGTAGAGCTAGTGCAGTCTCCCTACCAATGGGGTCAGGCCACGCCATCATTTCAGTGACTCTGAAGGCAGGACTGCAGGTGGTAGGAAGGGAAGGAGGAGTGGTGCAGGGTGTAAACGTGGAAGCGTTTGCCTCCGTACATTCTACTTAACATCCAGAGCCAGCTGATGCATTTTATGTCAGGTTTTCCCTCAGAATGGAAATGGTGCCTCTTTCCACCCACTCAGTATTGTAGAGTACTTTAAAAGTTAAGTGCTATATAAATGCTAGATTTTGCTGTATTTATACTGGTGTGACAATATGGATGGGAGTATTTTAAAGTCTGTGGACACCATCTTCAGAGGAAATAAATCAACAGGAGTAGTAAGCCTGCTCTTCATTCTCAGATCACAGATGAATTTCTAGGAACTTGTCCAAAAGCAGTTGGGTGGGAGGGAAAGAAGAAGCAATGTGATAACCAAAATGGTTTCTAAATAAATAAAATGTTTTTCAAAGCTTTCCATGAGGCGTCAGCGGGCTTTCAAGTAAGTTCCCAGTTGAGTGGATATTGCCGTTGTCATTCTGTCAGGCTGTGCTCTCCATCTGCTCCATCGGCTTGGTTTCCAGCCCCTATGCCTGTGTCTGTGTTTTTATTCTTTGCATCTGTGATTATGTAAAGAAAAAGCATAGTGGAGGGAGGGACTCAGAAATAGGTTTCCTCTAAGCACCCCCCACCCTTTTTCTAAGACAGAGAAATTGGATCTACAGGAAACGTGCCCATTAGGCAGTAGAATCATGCCCTTGACTCTGAAATCTAGGAAACAAAACTAGGCGTTCCTTTGAAGTATTTCTCTAGTACAATCTTCACCTAGCAGGTAAAATTGAGTCATTCTGTTTTTGCTCTCCAAAGCATAAATCCATCTGACTCTGAGACTGGATTGTATCAACCAGATTTTCCTTTTGTTCTTCTGGTGATTTACTTCAAATTAATCCCGTTGAAAATGTCTGTCTTAATGGTTTTTCTTTATGTAATCTCATCTTTCCTCTGACCAGTTAAAAAGCCTTCACCAGTTACTGGAGGTACTACTTGCTCTGTTGGATAAAGACGTCCCAGAAAATTGTAAAAACTGTGCTCAGTACTTTTTCCTGTTCAACACTTTTGTACAAAAGGTAAATTATTTTTTCTAATATAATCTCATAAAACAGAAAATTTATAGTCTAAAGGAATTTTATACATGGAAAAATAGAGACTGGTCAATACTGCATTTATTGACCAATAAAATGATACGGTTTTATGGCTGTTTATTCTTTAAAATCTTAATTCAGGGATTATATTACTTTCAGGAAGTTTGGGAAACACTGAGGTAAGCATATACTCGTTGACAGCAAAAGTCTGCATTAAAACTAGTATCTAATTATGTGTTTTGTAGCCTTTGTGAAGCAATGTGAGGCTGTTGGAACACAAAAGAGTTTTATAAATTATATTTTTAACAGATATTTTACATGTAAACTAGAGGCCTGGTGCATGAAATTAGTGCAAGAGTAGGCCTTCCTACCCCCAGCTACCAGCACTGGCTTCCCTCTGGCACCTGGGTCTCACGCTTCCCTCACAGACCCAGCTTTGTCCAGAAGGATGTCTGGTCTAATCAGCATATTATGCTTTTATTATTATAGACTAGCAGCCCAGTGCATGAAATTCGTGCACATGGGTAAAGGGGGATGGGAATGTTCCTCAGCCCAGCCTGCATCCTATCCAATCTGGAACCCCTTGAGGGATGTCTGACTGCCATCTCACAACCCAGGACTGCTGGCTCCCAACCACTTGCCTGCCTGATTGCCCCTAACCTCTTCTGCCTGCCAGCCTGATAGACACCTAACTGCTGGCCCAGGCAGCCCTAACTTCCTTCCCTTACCGGCCTGGTTGCCCCTACTGGCCCGATTGCCCCTAACTGCCCTTCCCTACGGGCCTGGTCACTCCTAACTGCCCTCTCTTGCCAGCCTGGTCACCCCCCAACTGCCCTGCTCTACAGGCCTGGTAACCCCGAAGTACTCTCCCCTGCAGGCCTGGTTCCTCCCTACTGCCTCCCCTGTAGGCCCAGCACCCCCAACTGCCCTCTCTCCCTGTAGGCATGGTTCCCCCCAACTGCCTCCCCTGCAGGTCTGGTCTCTCCCAACTGCCCTCTCCTGCAGGCCTGATTTTCCACAACTGCCCTTCCCTGCTGGCCATCTTGTGTGTTGGAGTGATGGTCAATTTGCATATT
This sequence comes from Vespertilio murinus, assembly GCA_963924515.1. Taxonomy (NCBI): domain Eukaryota; kingdom Metazoa; phylum Chordata; class Mammalia; order Chiroptera; family Vespertilionidae; genus Vespertilio; species Vespertilio murinus. Next base: position 30,110,680 of record OZ004706.1, read on the forward strand.
ACCTCTTTATTATATAGGATTATAGCATTTAAAAACTTACTCCTTAAAACTTCTCATTTAACTGTTTTTAAAACTGATTTTTGTCTGAGTAGGAATATAATTTGTCATTCTCAATATCTTGTGACAGCAAGGTATTAGGGCTGGAGACCTCCTCCTGCGGCATTCAGCTCTGCGACACATGATCAGCTTTCTCCTGGGGGCCAGTCGCCAGAACAATCAGGTATGCTGCTTGCCAGCCCGTAGGTAGCCGTCGTTTTACTTCTCTGCTAGGTGATAAATATTTTTAATCTCATAAGAATCCAGGTACTGATACTACACAGACTTTAAAATTCTTTATAGTTCAATTATTTTTACAGCTTTCCGCAGAATTTCCTAATAATAACAACCCATGGAAATGACTATCTAGAGTATCAGTTAAAATGTGAAGTATCATAGCAGGAAAGATGGGTCCTGATGGAGGGATTCAAAACCCTCAAGGCTGGCGCTGCCAGCAAGGCTGTTCCGGTGGCAGTCACTTCTGGAATGCTGATAACAAGGCCAGAATTCAAATGTGAAATTGTAGGGTTAGACACGGGAAGGTTTACTGCTGCTGCAGGTTTACTGCTGCTCAGATTCAGAAAATGGAGGGAGCTTGCTTTGTAATAATAGAGTTAGGTATACGTGAAAAATGGCTCTCATTTTGAAGTTTCTATATTGGTGTGTTTCTCCCACCCATTGTATTTCTTTTGTTTGATAGATTTAAAATACATGTGATGTGAAGGTATAGCAATGATAAATGCTATTTATAGAGCTCCTGTTATGTGCTAGACCAATGGTCGGCAAACTCATTAGTCAACACAGCCAAATATCAACAGTAGAACAATTGAAATTTCTTTTGAGAGCCAATTTTTTTTTCTCCCCCGGGGCACACAGCTCTCCAGGGCACATTCCCCCTCTTCCCCCCCCCCCCCCCCCGGCCAAATTTTTTAAACTTAAACTTCTTCTAATGCCACTTATTCAAAATAGACTCGCCCAGGCCGTGGTATTTTGTGGAAGAGCCATACTCAAGGAGCCAAAGAGTCGTATGTGGCTCGTGAGCCGCAGTTTGCCAACCAAGGTGCTAGACACAACTGGCCATTTGATATGCCACACCACTGATACACTTAATAAACTAGGCAGTTTCATCCCCATTCTAAGGCAAGAATTACAGACAAGTTCCGTGACTTGTTCAAGGTCACAGAGCTAAAGTGTTATGGGGTGGGATTCAGACCCAGCTCCGGTGTCTGAACCAAATAGGAGCTTTCGTTCCTTTATAAGGGGGACAGACATGCTGCTCTGGCCTCCTCAGGTTCCTCTCTGCACGTGCTTCTCTCACTCGTCAGTATTAACAAGCACGCTCTGGCTCCTTACCTACTCAGTGTAAGGATATCATGTTGAGTTTTACAACCTCTTTTTTTCACTCAAGCTCTTCTGCTTCAGGGACTCCTGTTGTTTTGCATTTAAGGAGTCCATAAAACATTTTTACTTTTAATGTTTCCTTTGTTTTTCACAACATGAAGTGGCCAGAGCAGGTAGGTTATATCCACCATTATACCAAGAGTTGGGCAGTGTTACCGTAACCCGCCCACACCCACACAGTGAGTGGGATGGGATGGGGGCAAAATTGCCTGGCACATAGTGAGCACTCAATACCTAACTTAGAATTCACGAATGGATTCGTTTCAGAATGTGAGTTAATGTGTCTGAGGAGAAAACACTGTTAAGCTACCTCAAAACCTGGCTTTTTGTACTTTGATCTCTTTTGCTATCAAATATTGATAAATAATTGTGGTCCAAATGATCATGAACCAGCAGGTCCTTGGCCTTTCTCGCCATGTTATTTTTAATCAAAACACAAACATCCACTCCATGTTCTCTGACCACAGATACGGCGATGGAGTTCCGCACAAGCACGAGAATTTGGGAATCTTCACAACACAGTGGCGTTACTTGTTTTGTATTCAGATGTCTCTTCCCAGAGGAATGTTGGTGAGCTTACCGTGTCTTTAGTGCATCCGAAAAATGAAATGATTCTGAATTTGTTAAACTTCACTTTATTTTATTAGTTTGTCACAAGGGAAAGTAGATCATTTGGGGGGAGGGGTATGTAAGTTTTTAAAAAATCTCTAGAATTAAAGACCAATTCGGAGTTCATTCATTACCATAATTGGCACAACTGATATAGTGGTAACATTGCCTTTGTGTGCGTTACTTTCCTAGCTGTGAACTTCCCCAGACCACCTGGCCCTCTAATTCTCAGTACAAAATGGAAATACTAAAAACATAACCAATAGTTCAGTCCTCTTTTAGTAGAGCAGAGGGCACAATTGTCCTATATAGTTATCCAAAGCCACTGGAAAATATTCAGTGTTTGCTGTGCCTGACCATAGTCCTTTTAGTTTATCGATGTGTTTGTGATCCCCTCAGCAGACCTGTGAGAGGGATATCACCCCCTTCTGTAAATGAGGAAACTAAGATACGGAGAGGTGTAGTAACTGCACAAGTCCACTGCTAGTAAGTGACAGAGCAGCCAGTGTGTGAATGCAAGCCTCTGACCCAGAGGCCGTGATTGGCTTTCAATGTTGTATGACCAGTAAGATTTGAACACCGGAAACCAGATAAAAATCACAGTGCATCACTCTGATCCAGCAATGCTTTTTGATCTAAAGGGACTTGGGGAGCACTTGGATGGTTTGAGGTAGAGTTTTGCTCCCTAAATCTGACTCATTCATCTAAAAAGACAAAGTTGCCTAAACTGGAGTTGAGATAGTTTTGTAGAAGAGAATAGTGTGAGTTCTTGTTTTTCTAGCAAAAGGAGTAACCCCTTCCATGTGGGTTAATTCTGCTTAGCATAGGTGGTGTTTGAGGAACACAAGGGTCTCGTCCAGTGTCTATTCAGAGTCACACTGGGCATTTTTTCCACATACGATTTATATTTTTACTTCTTTGAAAGATTGTCCAGAGATCTCAATAATCACATCTACAACTTAGTCAGACATTGAAATAAGTAGGTAAACATTTTCTCCTGTCTCCAAGTCTGGCTTCCTCCCTGCACCCATGTTGTGAGTACTCGGCAGTTGTGTGTGTGAAGCTTGAGAAAATGAATGGCGTTGTATTGTAGATGTCTATTTCATGAAGTAGCATCAATGAGACAGGCTTTGTTTCTCTGGTCTCCTGAAGCTCCTGGCGTATTTAAACAGCGGCCACCGATCAGCATTGCTCCGTCAAGCCCCCTGCTGCCCCTCCATGAGGAAGTAGAAGCCTTATTATTCTTGTCTGAAGGGAAGCCTTACCTGTTAGAGGTATGTCCTTGTTCTTCCAAAGCCATTTTCTCTATTTCTCCCATTGAGGAAAAACACCTTTTGTTTTTTGTTATTAGTTGTATTTTGCATGTTATTCTGATAAGGGTATTATTAGGAGAAATTATTCTTTCACATTAATTTTTCTTCCTATGTATACGTCAAAAGGAAATAATCAGTTGAAGAGAATTATTAGTCCTCTCTTCAACCAACAAATGGACTTGGACCTGTAGGTTCGGCCCAGCTAACTACCTTTCTAGGTCCCAGTAGGTAAATGGCACCTCACCAATCACAATTACTCAGTTTATTATCAGAGGTTTTGTTCCCAGTCCTTTTTATGTGTCCCCAATCCTGAAATAATACAACTCTGAGGCACACACGTGTTTTAAACCTCAGGAGTATGGAAGTGGGGTGCTCACAGCACTCTGTGTGACCTGCCTGCAGTCCCATCACTTCCCCTTCCACCCAGAGCTGCCCCTTCTTGAGAATTTAACCTTCCAGTCCTTCCATAACTTGACTTACATAGCTATGAATCCTTGTGTCATACTGGTTTTGTAACTACATTAACAGTACCATGCTACATATCTTTTTTAAGCTGAACATAGTGTATTTTGGGGATCTGTCAGTAATTATTTTAATGGGGGGGGCATTTATCTTTGAAAATCTGATGAAAGTGACTCGGAAAAAAGGTGTACATTTGCACAAAATTGTGTTAAACATCAGGCAGCTCTAAACACGCTGAAATCTATGCATGGAGCTCTAGCAGTGCAAGCAGCCCTATTTTGAGGCAGGGTTGATGATGTTAAATCTGAGTCTGTGTCAGTCAAAGCCAGAAACAACCTGTCGACAGCTGACGGGAGCTTCTCCTTTCCCCCTCGCACCAGGTGATGTTTGCTCTGCGCGAGCTGACGGGTTCGCTCCTGGCGCTCATGGAGATGGTGGTGTACTGCTGCTTCTGCAACGAGCACTTCTCCTTCACTATGCTGCACTTCATCAAGGTAGGCTCCGCCTGGTGGCCTTTGCTCCCAGTGAGCATGCTGCTTCTAATACCGTCGTTGGTTTTCCTCATCATAAAAATAATGTAGGCTCGTTTAAGAAAACAATTCAGCCTTGACCAGTTGTTCAGTGGTTAGAACATCAGCCCTCAGACCTTCAGGGTCACAGGTTTGTACCTCCGTTGCAGGCTCAACCCCCGGCCCCAGTCGGGGTGAGTGAGGGATGCAGCTAATCAATCTGTCTCTCACATCAATGTTTTTCTCTGTCTCTCCTCCCTTCTACATTCTCTAAAAATCAATGGGAAAAAATCCCTTCACTGAGGACTTAAAAAAAAAAAAGAAAAGAACTCAATATCCCATCATTCACTGACAGTCACCAATGAACATTCTCTTGTATTTTCCTTTTATTTTCTGCACGTGTATTTTAACATACCTGGGATTTTATTGTCTTTATGATTTTGTGGGTTGTTTATCACTTAATATTATAAATATTTTCCATATTATTAAAACGTATCTGTAGGTATAATATTTCATCCTCTCATTACCATGATTTACTTGAGCTTTCTCTTACCAGCAACACGTTTGCTTTCGGTTCAGTTTTTAACTGTTAAGAATAATACTTTATAGTTAACAATGCTGTGTGACCATTACTTTGTAAAATGTTTTCCAATTTCTTTTTTCCCTCTGGCAACATTTTAAAAATGAAAAGCAGGGTTTTCTCACCTAAAAAGGTGATACAGTTTCTTATGAAGCTCTGGTCAGTATGCTAATTACTGCTACTTCTGTGGCACTTTCTGGATGCCAAAGCACTGTTCCAAGCAGAGAACATACTTAGCTCACTTCATTCTCAAGTAGTCCTGTCAGGCAGACACTAGTGTCAGCATTGTATCGTTCCAGAAACTGAGGCACGAGTACATCACTTGCCCAGGGTCTGAGCGTGGGCAGTCTGGCTCCAGGCCTGTGCTCTTCACCGTATTATTTACTGCCTTTCTAGGGATTATTAGAAAAACCTTTAAGCGTACACAAATCATTTTTATTAGTTTTTAATCTTTAATAACATGGATAATACATGAATGCATTCTCTGACAACGCCAACCAGTCTTGCCCCACTCCTCCCCACCCCACCCCAGGGGCCAATACCGCCACGTTGGTGTGGGTCCTTCCAGGCTTCTTCCTGTGAATTCACACCATGTTTGTTCTGCCCACAACATTTCTGCAGCACTCCTTCCCTGTGCCAGGGTTTATAATAGTGAACAGGTGGTGCTGACAAGTAGCAGGTGATGAGTGGGTTATGTCCTCAGACTCATTAAATGTTTTGCCCTCAGCCTGTTCTGTGCAGACCTATGTCAGAGGTGACTGTGTTCCTCCCTTTACTGTTTGCTGACTGTGGCTCACAGTGTGGGGGAGTGTGACTTGACCTCACAGGTGGTGGGGAGTCTGTGAGGCGTGGAGAGAGAAATGCTCGCTTGGTGCCAGCCCTGACCCCGGGAAGTGTGGAGGTGCCGGGTCCTCGGCCCCAGCCATGTATCTGTGCGAGGCGGTTAAAACGCACACAGGAATGAGTCTTCTGAACCTTGTTTTCTTCACAGGTGTGTCTTGGCAGGTTTTTCTGTTTCATAAACCAAATTTTCTTCCATACTCCACTCAGCATACTTATCTCAGAGCATACTCATTTTCATTCTCATAGCAACAGCAACATATTCTGGAAAACACAATAGGATATGTATAGATGAGTTAAAATGTGGACCTCTTGCCGAAACCGGTTTGGCTCAGTGGTAGAGCGTAGGTCTGCGGACTGAGGGGTCCCAGGTTCGATTCCGGCCAAGGGCATGTACCTTGGCTGCGGGCACATCCCCGATAATGGGTGTGCAAGAGGCAACTGGTCGATGTTTCTCTCTCATTGACGTTTCTAGCTCTCTGTCTCTCTCCCTTCCTCTCTGTAAAATACCAATAAAATTTATTAAGAAAAAAAATGTGGACCTCTTTAGTGACTTCACATTCTCTTCTCTCTGCTCTCCCTCCTCTCTCCTTCCTAACGTGGAGTGTTGCAGCTGGGAGGACCGCAAAGGTGGTTTGTTTCAGGCCCCAGACTTAGCACTTGGGGAAACTGAGGCCCCCAAAGAGAAGAATTGACTTGGCCAAGGTTAGCCAGAGAGTGGGGGAACTAGGGCTTGAATCTGACATTGTTGACCGATATGCCGATGTGCTCTCTGCTAAAGACTTACTGATATTTTCTTTTTAAAACCATTTCAGAACCAACTAGAAACAGCTCCACCACACGAGTTAAAGAATACCTTCCAACTGCTTCATGAGATATTGGTAAGTCATCCATGTTCTGGTTCACTTGTGTTTAGGCATGTGTTAGCCAGCATTGTTTATAAACTAAGAGTTGCCTGTCCTTATATTGTTTTTCCATTCATTATCCTGCACTTACTAAATCCTCCTCATATCAGTCTTTTTCTGTGTGTGCAACACTGGTTTGCAGGTGAGCAATAATAAAACCTCACCTTGTAGGGGCTCGTGGTTCAGTGAGGGAGCTAGACAAGTGCACAAGCAGTTGTCGTACAGAGAGCAAAGGAGCAGTGGTGGCTGTGCTGGGGCTGGGGCTGTGCTAAGCACAAGTCTTACCTTGTTTAAGCCTCACGGTAACTTTAGGTAAATTGCTGGCTCTATAGTTCACTCATATCTGAGGTACCCTTGATTGTCTTTCTACTACTAGAAATATTTTTATAAGCATGAAACTGAAATGTAACTGACTATGGGATGCATCTCAATTTTGGAAATATAAAAAATGGGTAAATTCAGTTATAATCAGCAAAGTACAGTATCAATTAGAGATAAGAACTTAGAGAAGTGGAGTGATTTGCCTAAGACCAACCTTTAATAAATCACAAAGCCAGGATCTGAGCCATGCAGTTTGCCTCAGCCCATGCCCCCCACCAGACAGACCCCTGGACTGATTGCTCAGTGAGCTGGAAGGAGGTGTGTGGCTAGAAGGAGCGGAGCTGAGTGGGGCGGGGAAAGAAGCCCAAACCGGAGCGTGCCAGCTCAGGGACAGAGAGGGGACCTCTTGCTATAGGACAGTGGCTGCACACTGCAGCCTGCGAGCACATCCTGCCCAAGTGCCTGTTTTATTTGGCCCACGTGGCTTTGTTTTCTGATTTCTAGATCTAGCCTATCTGGAGAAAGCAGCTAACCTGGCCACATTGGCCCCATGTCCTGCAGGCCAGTCACCTAGAGCAGCAGCAGCCTTTGCTGGACACATGACCTCCAGGTCCCTGCTGCCCTCACTGCTCCGTATTGGCCCATACTTTGCCCATTTTGCTCATTTCTTGTCATCCTAGCCTCTAGATTGACATTTGCAACCTCTGCTGTCAGTGGCGGGCGCCATGGGAAGGTTTTAAGCAGGAAAGTTCTGTGGCCTTATTTATGTTTAGGAAGATGGCCCTGGCAGTTGTTTGAAGGATGGACTGAGGGGGGAAGCAGGGTCAGTGCTGGGAGACTTACACAGAAGTGAGTGACAGTAATCTGAGTGTGAAATAACAAGGCCTGGGCTGAGGCAAGACCAGCGTCGAAGGGGTCAAGAGATGTTTTGGAAAGAAAATCAATAGAATTTGGTGACTGGTTGTGAGCTAGTGAGAAAGACTAGCCCAAAAGCTCCTTACAGAGAGGGAGCCGGGACTGGGTTCCCTTTATGTCCCTAAGACTTGGTGTAGACTTATAGGCCTTGGCACAGGGTAGGCACTTAATCAGTGCTTCCAAAGAAGGAATTACACCATGAATGCATTTATAGGAAGCCTGTCTTTCTGGCCCTTTGCCTCCTTTCAGTCCTGGTGCTTCTATAAACTTTGGAAGGTTTGCTCCTCAGTCAGGGCTGTGTATTGTTCATCTGCTCAGCAACAGACATATCTAGTCGGCCACTGTGCACAGTCGGGTGTGAGGCACTAGATGCACAGTGAGCGTAAGACAGTTCCCGCCTGTGGGCTTGTGGAGCCTGTGTTATAGCAAAACTGACCCGGTTTGGTAAACAGGTCAAACTGTAAACCTCTCATCCTCAGGACCATGAAATAGCGTCCTTATAACCCGCAGAGAACTGTAGGTGTCGGTCAGAGCACAATGATAGAAAATAAATGGATTTTCAGATACTACTCAGTTTTTCATCCATAGTTTAAAATGTAAGATGTTGAGATACATGGCAGTGACATGATATTTGTATTAGGTTTTGTTAAGTTAGAACCTATGGTATTATTTTTTTTAAAAAGAGGCACCAGTGGCTATAACCTAAGTTCTTGTTTCATTTACCAACCTGCTTCCTTCCTCTCACAGGTCATTGAAGATCCCATACAAGTAGAGCGAGTCAAGTTTGTGTTTGAGACGGAAAATGGGCTACTAGGTAAGTATGCCGTAATGGGAAGTGTCAGCAGTGACTGCAGTAACCAGTCTCCTCCCTGATGATCCGCCTCCGCCTCCCCAGTCCCTCTCCCGCACCACCCCAAGTCCCTGGCATACGTCAGTGAGGAATCCAACAGAAGTCTGATTGAGGCGTTGGGTTCCCTCATTTTGGTCATGAGAATTAAAACCAACGGCCTGATGGTCCTGGACACTCTCCTACCTTTAGTCGGTAAAGTGCAACTTGGGGTCCTGACAGGGTTAGGAGAGAGTCAGGGGTGCTCTGACTTTTCAACAAGCTAAAGGCACTTTCTAAGGCAAGAAACTTCATTCCGCTCTGTAGCCATTGGGGAGGAAACGAAAACTAGGTCCAGGATGTTGTCAAACTTAGGAAACGTGGTGTGGTGTGTTGTGTGTTTTTTTTTGTTTGTTTATTTTTTGGTGTTTTTTTGCCTATAGTATAAATGTACCCAAATTTCTATTGCCAGTTCTATAAAAATAGAAAAATAGAGGGTGGCTATAAGATTATGTTTAAATATAATAAGCTTCCTTATTCAGGTTTTTGGCGAAGTTTTTCTTTTCAGAAGGCTGAAGTGGCTTTAGTGAGCAATTTCTTAGAAAAGTTTGGTTAAAAATAGTCTTCTCCAACTCCCACCATCTACCTATAATTTTAGTTAATTGGAGTCATTTCACATTCTGGTTGTGTATTAAGAAAATATTTAGGACCTCCTTTATTTCAGAACAGAAACTTAAGTTTAAAAAGTTATATAGTGCCAAAACCATTTTGGCTCAGTGGATAGAGTGTCGGTCTGCGGACTGAAAGGTCCCAGGTTCGATTCTCGGGGGTGTGCAGGAGACAGCTGGTCGTTTCTAGCTCTCTCTCCCTCTCCCTTCCTCTCTGTAAATGAATGAATGAATGAATGAATGAATGAATGAAGTTATATAGCTGCAGTGCTTTAGACCACCCCTTGGATGGTGGACTCTACTCAGAGCTCCCACCCAGGCTCTGGAACTCCCAGACCAGGGGTACACTCCCCAGGAGCAGGGCACATATTAGTCATCTTTCAACCCCAAAGCCCAGAGCAGGCAATCTGTGGTGAACTGAACAAGACCGTAAGTTCCCATTTGTCACACTCACAGTGCTCTAACTACTCTGTGTCAGCAGTGTGGTGGGCCGGAAGGCTTGGCGGCCTCTAGGTGAATAATCAGCCAATATAGATGTTAGCTCCTTCTGTTTCTCCTAAAAGTCAACCTTGCACCACCATGTATGTTTCTTGAATACTACTTAGTATTTCTGCCCTTTAGAATTTAGAATTTACAGGATCATCTTGAGTCAGCACCTTGCTTTTAGTTTAGTTCTTTATCTGTTTGTCAGAGCAGTTTGTTGTAAGTTTTCAGAACAGGAGACCCATTTTCATTTTAGTGCTTCATTGTTCAAGTTTTCTCTTCTCTCCCTTCAGCTCTGATGCACCACAGTAATCACGTGGACAGCAGTCGCTGCTACCAGTGTGTCAAATTTCTGGTAACACTTGCTCAAAAGTAAGTATTGATTCAAAACTGAAGGGAAGAAATGGTTACAAGTCAATTATGACCAGAAAAAACCTGCTTTGTGTTAGTACCTGGAGAGAGTGCCTCAGTTGGGCGTGGTTGGTTGCTGGGATGGCACAGAAACCTGTGCAGGTGATCTCAGAGATGTGAAGGGAAGTGATAAAAGAGTGGCAGACCTTACAGAACCCGAGAAACAAGCTAACCCACCCGGCTTTGTGCAGGAAGGGTGGGGACCCAGGTGGGGAGCCTCCACTCAGAGGCCTTCCTGGTGTAGCTGCAGCTCTTTCAGCTCTAGGTCCCCACTTTCACAACAGCCTCTCGAGACAGAACCCTATTGGAGTTGCTTACACTTAATGCAGACACCGTGCTAAGTACCTGGCCCGTGTTCTCATTTAGTCCTTGCAGAAGCTGTGAGGTTACGGACTGTTGTATGTCCCACGTCACAGGTGCAGTCAGAGCTAGGCTGTCTGGCCTCACGCAAAGGTTCTTTTTGCTTTAGTTGTGGTAAAATGTACATAACATAAAAGTTACAATTTTAACCATTTTTAGGTGTAAGTTCAGTGGCATTAAGTTCATTCACATTGTTGTGCAACAAACAACACTATCCCATCTTCAGAACTTTTTAATCTTCCTTCCCAAAAGGAAACTCAATACCCATTAAACATTAAACAGTAACTCCTCATTCTTCCACCCTCCAGCCCCTGGAAAACATCATTCGACGTTCTCTCTCTATGAATTTGACTACTTTGGGTACCTCATCCAGTATTTGTCACTTAGCATGATGTCCTCAAGGTTTATCCATGTTGTAGCATGTCAGAATTTTCACCTTTTTAGGGCTAAATAATATTTCATTGTGTGGATATACCACATTTTGCTTATCTGTCAGTACACACTTGAAATGCAAAGGTTCTCAAAGTTACAAACAACCTTAGTGGTTTGCTGCATTAGTTCCCCTACTTAATACAAGAGCGAACAAAAGATCAGAGTAACTGCAAGATGACCCAGCGTTATTGACCAGACTACACTGCCATCTCTGAGTCTTAACTGACAGAGCATTCTTTGTAGCTTACTTTATTTTGTTCCAGATTTTTGCTAATTCTTAGGCATGGATATTGCTATCCCTGAACTTGTACCAAAATAAGAATGAGAAATCTATTTGGCTTAATCTGCTGTGTTTGAGCATCCTAAACAGATATTAATGAGAACTTCACTGAAATAATGCATGAACATACGTTTTCATATGGTATAACATTGTGGGCACAAATGGAGATCATCCTGCCACAGTTGTGCATTCATTAATTAGGTTTGATACTGGCAGCATGTTTTCGTTAAGTACCTGCCTAGGAATGGCATTTCCAAGTAGTGTTGGGGCCACATAGTATATCTGCTGCCAACAGACACATAGTCCAGATTCCAGCATCTTTATGTATACTTTCATATCCCTCACACATCTGTTTTATATACATTCACTAGTGGCAACATCACCATCAGCACTATCTTCAAATATGAAGGACAGCTTTCCAGAAAGTCAAATAAAAATAGAAAAATAGAGGGTGGCTGTAAGATCATGTTTAAATATAATAAGTTTCCTTATTCAGGTCACAAACATTTAAGATTAGTTTGATTCTAGCAAGAGGTCATTTATTAAATGTACTATTTGCCTGAGGGGGTTTTATTTTTCATTCTTCAATTTTGAATTTTAATAGAACTGAATAGATGAGTTAGAGATAGATGGGACTTTTCACTACGTGTTTACCTTTCATTGCCTTTGTATAAAGACAACTGAACTTTTTTTAAAGTTCAGTGAAAGTAGCATTTGTGTTTCAAAATAAAAAGGGTGCTATAGAGTAAATAAGTACCTAATAGCAATCTCCGATGGCCAGGTGTCCCGCTGCTAAAGAGTACTTCAAGGAGAACTCCCACCACTGGAGCTGGGCCGTGCAGTGGCTGCAGAAGAAGGTAAGGCGTGGTGAGCCTCTGGTTATGACGTGGGAATCATAGGAGCACGTCTTGTCAGGGAAGACTTCTCAGATGTAATTTGAAACAGGCCTCAAAGTATTTTCAGACTTCAACATTTTTTAGTACAGTTGATACCTATTTTTATGCATTAAATCTGCATCTTAATACATGTGTCTTAACTTTATAAATGAGAAAGTGGGGAAGATGGTGTTAGAAGTAGAATTTTACAAGCTCTTGAGAGTAGAAGCGAAATTTTCCCACAAAGACTGCTGATGTGATAAAAGGGCTGGGTAGATGTCTATATACTTTGGATGCTTTTATATTCTGCTATCTAAGGGTAGAAATCGAGGACTCCTGTGGGCTTGTTTGTTACCTCTGATGGCATTTCTGGCCTTCTGTCTCAGATGTCAGAACATTATTGGACACCGCAAAGCAATGTTTCTAATGAAACGTCAACTGGAAAGACTTTTCAGCGGACGATTTCAGCTCAGGTGAGGGTTGTCTTTTGGTTTTGTGTGGCTTAAAAACCCCTTAGGTAGGATTTTCAGTATGTTTCTCAGAAATGGCAGCCTCAGAGAAGAGAAGTATAGGTTAAAAATGAGAAGGGGGCAAAAGAAATGATTGAATTTCTATGAAAAGACACCACATTGGTGTACAGTTCACAAATCATAGAAGAAAAGCCATATGGGTGGGTCGGTTCAGCTCCCACATGGCCCGGAAGTTGAGGGGTGGTCTGGGGGCTGCCATGAAGGCACCACCCTCCAGGTTCCTGGTGCCTCCAAAGGTCAAATGAAGGGTAGTCTTCCTTGGTGATGTCACTGCCACTGCCCACTCCCTGACGTTTCCTTCTATTTGCATCCCTGAAGGACACGCTAGCATATGCCACCGCTTTGCTGAATGAGAAAGAACAGTCAGGGAGCAGCAACGGGTCGGAGAGCAGCCCCGCGAATGAGAACGGAGACCGGCACCTGCAGCAGGTATAGTGGGCGTCCCGTGTGGAAGGGCAGCACCCGCTCTGGAGTTTCACTGCGGGGCTGTGGCCATCACCTCCAGGAAGAGGGACCCTTGAGAGAAGGGGCCTCATGCCACTGACATCTACCTGCTAATTGGGGAGTCAAAGAACAATTCTAAGCTTACTTTAAAAGCCAACCACATTCCTAACACTAATTACTATAGTAAGAAAGGAATGAAATGCTTTCTGAACATCTGTGTGCAGGACAATGAGGCAGGTGTGAGTGTGATGCCCTCCACTCTGGCCTTCCAGAAGGGCAGTCCCCTTGTAGCTCTGTAATGGCGTGGCAGAGGCCTCACTGAATGAATCCTGGAGGTGCTGTAGTGTCTTTTTTCTTTTTAAGCTTTTGGATCCTCAGTGACAACCTTGTGAGGTGACTACTACCCTGATTTTAGAGAAGGGAAACGGAGGCTCGCCTACTTTATTAAGAGAGAAAAGAAAAGCTGTCAGACCGGAGCTCCTGCAGCTGCCGCTCCCAGACTCGGCCCCTGCGAGCCCCCGTCCTCATCTGTCACAGGGAGGGCCCCTCGCCCTGCCACTTGGCCAGGAACCCTGTACTCTTTTTTCTCTGTCTTTGGTATCTTAAAACTCTTTCTCTCTACAGATCCCTCCCAGTGGTGTTTTGATACATTTATCTCCCATCCTTTTTTAAAAAAAAACTCTTCTTCCCTTTTATCCTCTCTTTTTCCTCTTCTCCACAGCCTCTTCTCAAAAAAATTGTCAAAGCTTAACTACCTTTAATTTCTAATCTCTCACTCATTCTTCAGCCCCTTCCTGGCTGACTCCCTCCCTCTTCCCTCCAGCTCAGAGCTGGGGTGACAGGTAGCCTCCATCTCCGGTCCTCACCTGAGCTGACCACTCACAGTGTCTGACGCCTATGACCAGCTCTTCCTTTTTAACCACTCTCCTGGGCCTCCACGGCACCGAGTTCTGAGCTCTCCGCCAACTTTTCGGGTGTGTCTTCCTCAGCCTCCTCCATGTCAGCCTCTCTGGGCCACCAGGAAATGTCCCTCAGTTCTGTCCTTTTGCCCCTGCCTCAGGCCTTGGTTCTTCTGAGTGCCAAACTCAGACATCCACCCTGCCCACCCTGCACCACAGCCGGTCCTGCTCAGCCTCCTTCCTCACAGACGGCCCCTGCACACCGGGCGTCGCTCACGCTGCAGGCATTTTCACCACCATTGACCTTTGAAAGACCTCTCATCCATCTGTTCTGTCATGTAAGCACCTTAGACTCCTGGGTCTCTGTAAAAATCTGCCTGCCGATTCTCTCCTTCCAAACCTTTCAGCAGCTTCCACTGCTGCTAGGGTGGAGGCCGGATCCTCAGCAGTCCTTGATTTGGCCCCTGCTTTCCTCTGCCTCTCATTTTCTGAGTTCTAGATACAGTGGCCTTTCTATTCATCAAATGTACTTCTTCTTCCACCCCTACTCACCCCTGTCTAACACCCCTCAGCTTACACTCCCCTTTGCAGGGAGATTCCCTGCTTCTCTCACCACCACCACCCATCCCCCCGCCCCCCAGCTAGATCAGTCTCAAGACGCATACATGGTTACCATTCAGAACCCTTAGTGTACAGGGTGGGCAATGGTAGGTTTACAGTTCCTATGGAATATAATAATCCTATCCTATATAATAAAACCCTAATATGCAAATCTGACTGAACCGTGGAATGACTGGTCGCTGTGAACTGACCACCAGGGACAGACACTCAACATATGAGCTGCCCCCTGGTGGTCAGTGCTCTCCTCCCAGAAGCCAGACTCATGGCTGGCAAGTGCAGCAGCGATGGCGGGAGCCTTTGTGGCAGCACTAAGGAGCAGCAAGCTGAGTGGTAGGAAGCAGCAAGCAGGCAGCAGGCGGGCGGAAAGGAGCCAGTGCTCCTGGACTGCCAGAGGGCACAGGCCGGGCTGAGGGGCCCACCCCCTAGCCCCAGTGCATGAATTTCATGCACCAGGCCTCTAGGAAATAATACAAGAGTAAACTTTTGCATATTCACAACTGTAAACCTGTGCCCCACCCTGTATAAACCAAAGACCACGGTTGGTGAGGGGCAGAATTCAGGCTTGGGCGTGACCTAGAGCCATCTTTGGCCATTAAGCACCGTTTGTGGCACGTGGATGTCGGCCCCTAGGGCCTCCCTGGTTCAGCCCACAGCTCCGCAGAGTCTAGCGGGAGCTGCCTGCGCTGTTGTGGCCGCATTGTGACTGGCTAGGCACTGGCTTGTCAGTGGCCACGTGAGAACATAGAAATTTAAGCTTTGCATAATCTGTCAGATATAAGGCGTTACAGTTATGTTTTATTACCCTTTGGTAAGCATTATGTTATTAAACTACAGAACACAGTCGGCATAAAATAACCGTTTTCTCTAACTGCTCTGCGTGAATTTCCTGCTCCTTCTCAAAGGGTTCAGAATCGCCTATGATGATTGGCGAGTTAAGAAGTGACCTCGACGACGTGGATCCCTAGAGGAGATCCAGCACACGATGGGGAGTCACATCGCAGTTCCGGATGCTCGGCACCTGTTTGAAACCAGAACGTCACCTAGAACCCTTTAGAAGAACCTGGAGGTGGGCGGGGAGAGCCTGCCACGGCCCGGCCTGCGGAGCGAGTGTGAGGAAAGCTCGGTGGCCGGGAGTGGGCTCTTGCGGTGGGAGAGCGCCGGCCTGTGGAGCAGCTGCCCGAGGCAGATCCACACGTGGGTTAACGTTGCTGTGGCAATCTTACAAAATAAACCCAGTGGCAGACTTCTGTTCCTGAACATACAGCAGTGAGGGAGGGTAAAGCTGCGGCTTTCTCTGCGATGCTATAGGGGAAATTCTTTTGGTTTTTATTTTTATTTTTTTAAAGCAATCTGCCTTTAGATGTGTGGAGGCAAATTTTTAATCTTGTAGTAACATTGATTAGGGATATCAAATTTAAGGTTATGTAAAGATATGTGGTAAAATTCCTTTCATTGTAAAATAGTAAAGAATTCCGTTTACACAGACCTTTGTATTTAATATGTCTCCCTATTTGTACAGAATTGCAGGTGGGTTTGGATGAGAGCCCGGGGCATAAACTTGAATCTTGAAGAAATGTTACCAGAATTAAAAAGTGGAGGGTTATTCGGCTATTCAAGGTCTTTTTCCTGATATAATCGAATGATATTCCCCAGGGCGCATTCTTGACATCAGTCACTAAAGAAATTGTAAGTTATTCCCAAAATAAAATTTAAAAACAGCAAAATAAGAAGCACTTTAAGGTATAATTTTATTGAGTTTAACTTCAATTTAAAATTATCTTTTTAATGCTTGGAGACATATTGAATAAACCAGTCTTAAATCATGTGATCTGCAATCATTTATTTCCTTTTGACTAAAACAGTTGCTGAAACCCTTGGTACTGGTTGTATATGAAGCTAAATATTTGAATTGAGGAATCATTGTGAATTTCTAATCATTTTAATGCAGGCAAGGAACTTGAAACTTTGTTTCTCTTCAACTTGAGTGATTAACACTGAAAAAATAGGAGCAGGTTCTATTTTCCCAGAAATAACTAGGAAGCAATTGAACAAGCATCGTTTAGTTGGAATTACCAAGTGTAACCCCATTCGCTCGTCTCTGGTCAAGTGCCAGCTCCCCTCGGTCCCAGGGTGGGGTTGCATATTTAACATTCTGTGTATTTTGTACATTTTGTATTTTGAGTTGCTGCACAGATTTTCCAACCCCGTTTTGCCTTTAGTTACATGTTCTACCTTGTTTTCAACTCACCATGCGCAGAACGAGGGGAGCCTTAGGAAGCGCCAGGTTGCCGCTGTTAGATTTGCCAAATCCAAGAGGTGTGTCCAGCCCCAAGTGCCTTTTGGTGGCTTCTGCATCATGTGACACGTGGCAGGACAGTCAGCTCTTCCCTCCGTGCGCTGTCAGCCTCGGTCACGGCACTGCGGCCGGGGGAGGTACTGTGCAGCCAGGCCAGTGTGCCACCCTGCACCTGCCTAAGGCTGCTGGTGGCTTTGGTCAGACGCCCGGTGGCTGGAGGAGCCGGCTTTTAAGCGCAGAACTGTGCCCTCGGAAAAAAACAGTCAGAGGTAGTTTTATATGGTTCTGATGTTCTTGCAATTTTGAATGTGATGTTTTAAAACTGATTTTGAGTACGTGACTATTCCATACCTACTGTCTTCCTTACCCTGCCCTCCCCCTTCTCCACCGCCATCCTCACAGAAAGACTGTGGGACATGACATTGAAATGCCGGTGGTGAGATGTGTGGGGACATCATCGCCGGCAGCTGCACTCAGGAGCCCAAATTCAGGAGTGAAATCGCCACTTCGAGTCCCTTATTTCCTATGGAAACAACGCCTTCCGCACCCCAGCACCTGCTGTCCTCGCTGCAAAGCTTCGTCAGGACCGCATCAAGATCACGTCACGCGCTCTGTTAATTTTGCTCTTGTTGTTGCTGCAATGACTGCCCCTTCCATGTAGCCAGTAACCACTTGATTGCCAACGGCTGCAGCCTGCAAACCTGCTGATGACTTTTTTAATACACAACAAAGCGACAATTGTGACAGGCTACCTTGGAAGAGTTGTCGTTTTTATTGCCAACTTTTTTGGATGAAGACGTTTTTATAAATCTTTCAAAAAGTAGGAATTGCACAACTAACTCAATGCTGTGTGTCCTCAAGAAGCTCCCCTGGCGAGGCCCACTGTCGATGCTGCGTCTGCGCACCAGAGGCATTCTGGGAGGAAAAAGATGAGCATCCCAGCGGGATGCCCGTGGCTTTCCTCAAGGTCCCCGGCAGCAAGGACAAGTGGTAGGACCTGGAGGCCATGTTCTGGCAATTGCCCTGTCTTGCCCCCCTCACCCCCCCTGCTAACATTGAGGTGTGTGCAGTTACCTTCTGAGCTTGGAACCAGCAGACTGGAATTGTCCTCTGCTACCTCTTGTGTACAGGATCTTGTTTATAAATTTCAAAGGAAGTAGATGAACAGGGAAGAATCTTACTTGTAAGTGTGGTTCATGAGTGGCAGAGTTCTTAGCTTCTAAGGGTATAAAATAAATTTTTCAAAAACCGAGAGCTGGAGTCTCACTGGCCTCTTTCTGTGCGTGTCAGAGAACAGCGCGGGGCGGGCAGGGGCCTGGTGTGAAACTGCCGTGCTTGCTTCCCTACTTCCTCCTGGCTGTGTGAGTAGATCCACTGTTGAATCGTGAGGGAGCCCAAGCTTCTCTAAGCCTTTGCCTCTCTCCTCTGGCCAGCCTGGCCACTTTAGGGCTCTCCTGCAAAGCTTGGTGAACTTGGGCTGAAGCTGACAGATGCCTCCCCATAGCTTTCAGGTCTCAAGCGGTCCCAGCAGTAATGTTTTTGGTTAAGCGGGTTTCCTGCTGGACCCCACAGTCTTTCTCATTCCTAAAGCCCCGTGTTAGCACACATGTTCTCCTCCTGGGTGTTGGCTGCTCCAGATCTTCCTCTTCGGTGGCCACACCTGGTGCTCCCCACTCCCTGAACACCGCCTACATCTGCAAGAACCAGCCGTTTCCTTCTGCGATCGTGTTTCCTCCTGTGATCCTGAGCTGTCAAGGTCTAACTACCCAGCCAACTAGTTCCGTGCCGTTTGCTGGGGGCGGGGGGATCCACAGAGGGCTCTTTAGACAACAGAAGGGACTACCAACATGGAGATAGTTCTTCAACTAAGTTCTTTTCTGGCACCCAGGCCATTGGCATCTGGCAGCTCTCAAATATTTTCCACGATGTGAATTGTCAGAAACGAGTCGGGGGGATTTTCCCTTTGCAGGCAGGTTCCTTATCATTCATGATAGGGGCTCTTTAGAGGCCTTAAGTCCGCTTACTCTCACCAACCTGCGGAGAGGGGAGGCACGGAAGGTCCCACATTGAATGGGATGATTCTCCTTTGACAACTGGAGAGTCCTGAGACTGTTCTTAATTTCTAATCATAAAAAGCGATCATGGACATAGTACAACTCGTTACACAAGCATCGGGCACTCGTACAACTAACTTACCCCATGCACACTAACTGCCAGGGGCTGGGGAGCGGAGAATGAGAAGGACACGGGGAACTCCGGGCTCGGGGTGCATGCGGATGACAGGGCACCTAGAATGCTGTTACCAAGCATGACATCTTGGGAGCAGCTGCTGGGACTCGAGGAAGCGGTGGGAAGACACTAGTTTTATGTAGGACAGGCATAGAACTCATAACTCGAGTACTCATCAAGTGCTTGATTCGCTCAACCATTCCACAAACTTCGATGACATGCCCAGTGTTAGCAAGGCCTCACAGGCAAATTCAGGCAAGCATCATGACAAAGTTGCTTTCATTTTTTAAAAGTCATATAATGCTACAAAACCCAGAACAAATATCTTCGAGTTACCAAAGCCAAACAGAGATCTAGAGAAGCCGCTTGCTATAAAAAGGCAACAGAGCTGATTACAACACAGACCAAGGGAATAAATGCATGCTGGTCTGTTGCTTGGTGGGCGTGGGAGCTCAAGGAGGGAGAGTTGCCCTCCGCGTCCAGCCCTCAGAGGGCTCCCTGCAGAGTCCCTGTGGATCTGGCCAGTGCCTGTCGCCCAGTGCTACGTCAGGTCTGTGTTCCCCCTTCCTAACCTCAGTGTCATCCATAAAGCTGGGGAGCCCAGCCAGGTGAGGTAAAAAGGCTTTATGGCCAAATCTGAGCTTAAATCCTGGCAGCACTTCATTCCTGGCCATGGGAGCTTGGGGGGCCTCGAGTTCCCAATTTCTTCTTACCTAAAGTGGGGGTGACAATAAATCTGTGCAGGGTAGGTGAGAGGAATGGGTGAAATGGTGTGAGGACCACATGACCCTCCACTGCAAACTCAAACTGAAACTCAGTCCTGGGGTGATGTCTCTAAGAGGCAGGTGCTGGCAGACAGCAAAGCCTGGACCAGAGCAGGTGAGGGCCTCTGGGAGAAACATGGCCTGTGATCGCCTGGGAAACTAGATCCCCTGGAGGATCTCACATGCTTCTGCTAGGGCTCCAGGGGTGGTTGGGAGAGCTAGGAATGTTATCAACAAAAGCTGTCTTCTAGGAGGCAAGTCCTCGGGGCAGGCCCGGGGCCCATGGAGATCACCGCACTGATGGCAGTCTCTAGAAAAAGGAACTGAGGTCTCTCAGCAGCTGGCATGGGCTTGTTCTTGTGGCCTCAACGGTCTCGTCTACCCAACGGGCAGATCAGCTTGCCTCTGTCCAGGCTGCCCTGAAACCCAGTGACAGCGTGGGCAGAGAAGCACTTGGGACATGTTGAAATGCTGCACACTAGTTTTATGTAGGATAAGCATAGAACTCATGGAAGCATCACCCCGTCCGTGCCTACCACCCACCCTGCAACCCCAGATGTGTGGGAAACTTCCTCCGTGAATTAGGGAGACCAGAGGGGCTTCTCCAAAGTGGGCAGAAGGTGAGGGGCCATCTCCAACCTTCTCGATCATTCCTCCTGACTGACAGGTACTTCCTGCCCTCAGGTGCCTCCTTGCCTGCCCGTGGGAGCCTCACTCCCTCTTCTGTGCAAGCCTGATGGGGGCTCAAAGGTAACTCCTCCCACAAGCTTTGGCCTCTTGGGAGCAGCTGACAGGAAGCCGAGCACAGCTGGTCCGCATTGGTGGTGGGATGCATCCCTGCAGGGAGGCCATGATGGGGGAGGGGAAACCATCCCTGCAGCCCTGCGGTCCTCAGCCTCCCACTCAGCTCAGGTTTGGGGAGAGGATGGTCCAGGCTGAGATCAAGTTCTCCCACACAGGGAGCCCCAAATCAAGTGCCAGAGCCACAGCTGCAGAAAGGTATCCTCGGTCCCCTGGGCCCGGGCTGAGGAGACTGAGGAAGGCTGAGGGGAAGGGGAGGGGGAACTATTTTAAAGCTCAGCCAAAACCTGGGACCACAGCACCTAGACCCTGACCCCTTCCCGTGCACATGACCTGGGCCAGCTAGCGGATCCCGGGGTAGAGAAGGGGGAAGCGGGGCTGTAGCTCTCTGCATAAGTGCATTTCCTGCCCAGTACAGCAAGGGCTGCACCGGAAGTGACAAATATAAATGGCACCTGCAAATCTCACTGTCAGGCCATGTGTCTGTCTCCCCCATGGGACTGGGAACTCGGCCCAGTCAGGGATCCTGCTGGCGTCCCCAACACCGGGCCAGAGCCTGACATGTGTGCTTAATGACTGATCTAATCCATTGCCAAGTACTGTTTTCGATGCTGGGTGACAGCCGTGAATCAGACACAATCCCTGCCCCGTGCCGCCTTCCAGCTCACAGTGACTCTCACATGCAGTGCCTGACATGGCGGCCAGCGCTGGGGAGAAGAGCAAAAGGGGGAGGAGATGGAATGTGGACATGGAGGAGGGAGGAAGAGCACCCCAGACAAGGGAACAGCAGATGCACATGCCCAGAGATGGGGATGGCGGGGAAGGGGAGTTGGGGGAGCAGGATGGAGGGGACAGGGGCTGGCTGGGCTGCAGGGCTGGGACTCAGATCCAATAGGAGCATGACAGTAGATCATGCTGGGGACCCTGGCTTCCCTCTTGGCAGGTTTTTGATCAGAGGAGTGAAATGCTCTGCCTGCTATTTAGAGAATAGAAGGCGGGAGCAGACACACCAGCCCAAGACTGTGAGGCACGTACGGCCCAGGGAGGCCAGGGCAGTGAGAGGGGTTGGATTCTGGACGAACTTTGAAAGTAGAGCCTGTGGCATTTCCTGACAATGCAGATGTGGGACAGGAGAGAAAGAGAGGGGTGGAGGTTCAGAGTTTTGTCTTAGGTGAATGGAAGGCAGGGGTTGCCACGTACTGAGCCGGGGAGGTGCGGCCAGGAGACGCTCAGTGGGCAGCTGTGGGCTCTGGTCGCCTGTTTGAGCCATTCACCAGACCTGACGCCGCATCACGTGACTCGAGTTCATGGAGACGCGGGGCTGGGCTTGGTCAGCACATGGATGACATTCAAAGCCGATGACCCGGAGACCACCAAGGGAACGTGACCAGCAGGAGGAGGTAACCAACTGGCCACCTGTGGCCCACAGGCCAAGTAAGGAGAGGGTGGAAATTGACTTAGCGGGTCCAAGGACAGGGTCCGGGGATCGGATTTAGCAAGGAAGAGGTCACCGGAACGGTCTGACTGAAGAGGGTTCCAGAGAGAATGCAGGAGGAGGAACGGAAGATGGCGAGGAAGTTAACAGCTCTTTAAAGAAATGTTCCTATAAGGGCAGCAAAAATAGTGGGTTGTGTCTTCTAGACTCTAGACACAAGAGGGAGCCTGAGGCCAAGAGAGCTTCCCCCTGATGGGAGAGCCTGGGGCCAGCCTGGGGTGGTGGACACAGTGGGAGAGGGAAGCCGCAGGAGGGGAGAATGTCTCGGAAGGTGAGAAGGGATGCTTTCTGGTGCCCACGTGGAGGGTTATCCTTGGGATGGGCACAGACGCTATCCTAACAACAGGTGGGAGGTGAGAAGAAGGGCGGAGTGCAGAGAGCCGTGCTGTAGGCAGTTAGACAGACGTGAGCAGAGCAGGGACGCTGGCCAGGCACAGAAACTCTCCGGGGCACCAAGCCCTGGGTGCCTAGCAAGGGGAAAACTGGGAAAACAAGCTCCGCCCCCCCTCCCGCCCCTGGGTAACCTTTCCTTCCTTCCTAACCTCTTCCTCTAAAGATGACCAGCCCTGGGCGGTGCTGCTCAGTGGTAGCCAGTGCACAGAAGGGTTGCAGGTTCAGTAACGGGTCAAAGGCACGTCCCTGGGTTGCAGGTTCTATCCCTGCTCCAGCGGGGGGCATGTGCTGGAGGCAACCATTCTATGTGTCTCTCTCACAAGGATATTTCTCGCTCTCCTCTTCTCCCTCCCTCTCTCCCTTCCACTCTCTCTAAAAATCAGCAGGAAAAATATCCTGGGGTGAGGACTGACAACAACAGTAACACCTAGGCCTCAGCTGTAGTTCAGCTCCAGGCCCAGAAAAACAGCGGAACCAGGCGGGCAACGCCAGGACCAGCTGCCATGACTAATGAGCCGCTGCCCTGGTGCCGACCAATCAAATCGGTGGAGATCACGGACCTGAAAGAGCACACCTGGGAAAGCTGACGACCATCCTATTGAGACCCTCCCCTAAGATTGCCACCTGCAAGAGCAAGATAAATACACTCAAGATGAAGGGCCCACACACGCTCTCCCCCGGGGGAGCACGCCAGGGCCATTCCTGTCCCCCTTCCCTCAAAGGGACCCCACGAAGCTTGCAACCGGAGGAGCAACGGGCAGCAGCCGCTCATCCCAGGCTCACCCCCGGCCCCTGTCTCCAAGGCGCCCTTTCTCTGACTTCCCAGTGAGCCAGAGCAGCCCAGCCTGGTGGCTGCTCCTGCTGCTTCTCCTAAGGCCTGCCTGGTTTCCCTGTCCTGAGTGTGTGTGTGTGTGTGTGTGTGTGTGTGTGTGTGTGTGCGCGCGTGCGTGTGGCCAGTAACTTCTTGCTTGCTTCCTGCACTTTGTCTCTTGACTGAAATCTTTCCTTCAAGAGTCGAAGTCTCATCGTCTCGCTGCGTGGATGTGGAGGGGGAGCTGCTGGAGGCTCTTACTTCTCGAACTCACATTGAAATATGAAGTGAAGCATCCGCTGGAAGGCAGGATGGGGGGGTGGGGAATGTGTCATCTTTGGGGGTCAGGGGCCTGGGCTCCAGGGGCAGGTCACTCAGTCTCCTCTGTGTTTCCAGGTCCTCGTCTGTAAACTAATAAAGATTAGGCTGAGAAGAGCGATGGGCTGGGGAGAAGCGAAGGGTTTGCAGGACAGCCTCAGGGGAAGTGGGTGGAAAGCATGCGTGTTTCCCTCGTGCTGAGCAGAGCGGGCGGACAGTACGCAGCTGGGCTTCTCCCCAGGAGCAGGATAACAGTGGGCAGGGACTCGGGGCAGGGCGAGGGGTGGGCACCAGCTGCACCGAGGAGTCGGCGGGGTAGAGGCGAGACGTGGGGGGAGGTGAGCAAGAGCCGGGGTGAAGCCAGCACCCTCGGTGTAGATGTGGTAGGTGCTGGTGAAGAAGGTGGGGGTTGGGACGTGGGAAAAGGGGAAGTGGGTGTTTGAAATCGCGGCTCTGGAGGAGACTCAGCTACAGGTGGCAACAGGTCAAGAGTATGATGCCTGGGGGGAGGGGAGCGAGGCCCGTGGAGGTGGAGGAAGTGGGAGTGCAGAGCGCGGCCAGGCCTCTCGTTCACTGGGGCCGTGGCCTGGTGGCAGGAGCTTCCGCGTGGAGAACATATGGAAGACAGACGGACAGGGACCCGCAAGAGGCAGTGAGGAGCGAGAGGCCCTAGCACACCCCAGTGCAGGGCTGTGGGAGGCAGAAAGGAAGAAGCATGCTTGGGGGACGGGAGAGCGAGAAGGGAAGGAATGTTCTGAGAGATGTTTGAAGACAAAGGTATTTCTGACTATAGACCACCAATAGACTGGGACTTTGAGGGCCCAGTGAGGGTTTCAGGGGAGAAAGGAAGGAACCAGGAAGGGAGGAGATGGCCCCGGGAACAAGGCCTCTTCCTCCCAGGAGTTTGCAGCAGCTCGGGGGCCGGGGCCATGCCCCGCTGGGCCAGCAGAGGGCGCCCAATGCACGGCGTGAGAACCCGGGGCCTAACCATCCAGACCAGGCAGGGCCTGGCTGTCGTGGGAGGCCTGCTCTGGCTCCTGGGACACCTGAGGCCCCGCGCTGTCCCTGGAGGGCAGCCGGGAGGCAGGTGAGGGCGCGGTCTTCATGGGGAAGTAGGCAGAGGCGGTCAGACAAGGCAGGAAGGGACCGCGCGGGGCAGCCCGGTTGCTGGGCACCGGATCCAGGCAGGAAGCAGTTCTGGATTTATGGGCGACACATCAGGAAGCAGTTAGGGCAAGAGGCTGGTTTTTGTCTCTAACCCCCCTTCCGGTGGGTGGGGCTCCGGGGGGGCTCTGAACAAGAGAGGCCACGACCAGAGCAGAGCGCCCGCTTTCACCAGCCCCACCGGCCGTCGCACACACTCAGGAGTCGCTCCCGTGGGCCCCACCGCAGCCTCTCCTCCCAGGGTCCGTGGCCTGCCCCTCACGGAGAGAGTGGAGGCCCGTGGCATCCGCCTCTGGCTCTGCCTCTCCACCAGGCACCTGCTCTCTCCCCGCGGCCGAGAGGGAGGAGACGCCCAGCAGGCCGGGGCCCAGCCTCCCCAGCTTCCTCCAGGAACTAACTGTCCAGGACGGTCTGCCTGTACACACCACAGCTCGCTGTCCCCTCCCCGCCAGCCTCGGCGCACCCTCAGAGCTCTTCCACCCTAAAAAGGAAGATAGGCAAAACGGAGCAGAAGTCCCCGCTGCCGTCTCCCAAGTGCCTAGGCCCTAGCCAGGGGTGGGCAAACTTTTTGACTCAAGGGCCACCATGGGTTCTTACACCGGACCGGAGGGCCGGAACAAAAGCAACCTGACCATGCTGGCACTCTCATCTTGGGCTGCTGGTGAAGGAGCGGAGGGGAGAGCAAGAGGACCCTCCGCTCTTTCGGCTCCGAGGGCCGGATCCGGCCCGCGGGCCGTAGTTTGCCCACGGCTGGCCTAGGTACTGAGTAACATCAAAATAAGCAAGTGCCTGCCCTCATTGGCCCTCACACGTACTCAGGAAAGCACACGAACAAGTCACGTTTGCAGCATGTGAGCCGGTGATGGGAGTTGGGGAGAAAACTGGAAAGGGAGGGGGGCGTCACTCTGGCCAGTGTGTTCAGTAGTCAGCGCGTCGGCCCCGGGCACTTAGATTCCCTGGGCACACGCCTGGGTTGCCGTTCATTCCCTACCCCCAGTCAGGGCACTTTCCAGAGGCAACTGTAGATGTATCTCTCCCTCCCTCCCTGCCCCCCTTCCACTCTTGCTGCAAAGCAATGGAAAAAATATCCTCAGGGAAGGATTTTTTAAAAAAAATTTTTTTAAGAGAAGGGAAGGGGGTGGAGCACGACACGTCCGGGTGTGAGGGAAGGCCCAGCTCCTATGGCCACTGCTGGGGCTCAGGCCACACCTCCCCCACCCACCCCCTGACCGCCTCCTCAGTCCTGCTGTGCTTCTCCCAGAGTGGCCCAGGGACCCCCTGCCTCAGAGCTGGGGGGTGGGGTGGGGAACCATTCTGGGAGAAGCGCAGGGGCCTCCCACTGGCCTGAAATCCAGCAATCTGCACCTCAGAAGCTCCCGGGAGGCGCTGAGGCAGACCAAAGTGGGGAACCGCAGGTTTACCCCCTGAAAACGTGGCCCTGCTTGGACCAGTCCAGACGCCCAACTCCATCCCCAGCCACCAGGCGACCGGTCCAAGCTCTTCACCTGCTATTCCCAGAATCTTCCCCTGTAAACTCCTGCACATCCTTGAAACCCGCCCCGAGTCGCCTCCTCCAGGAGGTACTCCGGGGACGGACAGGCCAGGGCAGCAGATGACACAGGACCTGGGACTGGGACGCAGAGCACAGTTCTGATCCCAGCTCCGCCACTGAACCCCCGGTGTGACCCTGGGCCAGTCCCTGCCCCTCTCTGAGCCTCAGTTTACTCATCCGTAAAATGGTGACAGTCATTCTGGCCTTTCCCAGGAGATGTGGGACCCAAGGAGACCACAGGTGTGAGAATGCTTTCGTTCTCGGAGCACAGGCAGCGGGAGGGACGCAGGCACGCGGGGAGAGGACGGACCGGAGCTGTACGGGGTCAGACGGCAGCCGCACTCCCAACTGTATCACACAAACACACCCAACGGTATCGCCACACTGTACATTTGGGCCCACAGACCCCAAAGGCACGCACCCAATTTGCATCAAGTGCCCTGAGGTCTCGGGTGCAAGGAAAGAATCCAGCAGCAGCCCCACCGCCCCAGGCAAGTGTGGCCAGCAACCAGGAGGAATGTGCCATCGGCAGCTTCCAGGGTCACTAGGCCTCACCTCTGTCCAAATATTTCCACCACTTCCTGGTCGGTCGGTGTGCTAATGGTGCGGCCATCTGAGCTTGGGAGGAGGGCCGGCAGCCCTGGGGCCCGGCCCGGCCACAGCCTCCGTACCCGCGTTCCCAGGCCTCACACCAGCCCTCCGAGGTGGGCAGACAGGGCTGCTGTCCCACTGTAAGGGTGAGGAAACTGAGGTGGGGGTAGAGCCCGGAAAGAATAAGGCCCTAGCCGGTTTGGCTCAGTGGATAGAGTGCTGGCCTGCGGACTGAAGGGACCCGGGTTCCATTCTGGTCAAGGGCACATGCCTGGGTTGCGGGCTCAGTTCCTAGTAGGGGGCTTGCAGGAGGCAAGTGATCAACGATTCTCTCATCATTGATGTTTCTGTTTCCCTCTCCCTTCCTCTCTGAAGTCAATAATTATATATATAACAGAATAAGGGCAGGGTCTGGACCCCTGCCCCAGGCAGAAAGCGCAGAGAGGCTCCCTGGGAGGAGGTGGGCGGCGTTGGCTGGCACCCTGCTATCCCGAGGCTCGGGCAGATGGCGTGGGCATCGTCACTCAGAGAGGAGGGAGGCCCAGGGGAGGAGGCGGCAGGAAAGGGAGAGAGACGAGGAAACTGGGGTCACTGGGGACAGCACGCTGCCCAGAAGGCCTCCCCGCTCTAAAGGCACAGGAAGGGGTGACACAGCTGATCCCCGGGTTCCTCACGGGGGTGGGCGCTGGCGTGACCCACGGTGATGCCCAGGCTCCCGCCCCTGAAGTGGTCCTGCCCTGGCACTGCCTCCGCCCGCTCCTCCCAGGCCTGCTTCTCTGGTCCTGTCCGGGGGCACGGCGCCAGCGAGCATCAGTTAACGTGCCAGGGGCTACGGACGGCACCCGGCACCCAAGAGGGTTCTGGCTGTGCCGGCCTGGGTCCCATCAGCACAGAGGCCGGGGACGGTGCCTGGTGGAGGGTCGGCACCGCCCTGGAGTGCATGTCCCCTTCCGTTCCCTCAGCCTTTCCCCGGGGTCACTTTCACGGAGATAATCCCGGGTTTGTTGTGAGGAGAGAGGGCGGCGTTGCTTGCTAAACCTGTGTTTACGGCCAATACAGGTGCTGCCCAACCACCAGCGCCACCTGCAGACCCTGGGGCCGCCCTTCTCCTGGGGCCTCCGCCCGCACCCCCTGATCGTCCTGGTGCACACACAGCCCTTCCTCCCGGTCACCAGGTCATCCGCCCGGAGAACCGGCTTGGAGGGCGGCTGAAGGCGGAGAGAGGACTGGAGGCCTGGCCTCAGGGTGTGAGGCCCCATCCGTCCTGGGAGCTGAGGGACGTGCCCAGGTCGGGGTGGAGGGGGTGGGGGGTCCAGCCTCAAAGCCCAGAGAGGGGGGGGAGCCTTCAGGCTGCGGGAGTGGGCGGGAGGGAGAGGACGGCGGAGGGGGACCCCCAGCCCCTCCAGCCCCTCGCAGCGGCTCCTGGGACTTCGCTGGGTCCACCTGTCCTGGCAGAGCCTCGGGTTTCTGGGTTTCCCTGGGGTGTCTGCCCGCCTCCTCCTCAGGTGGGACTCACACGCTGTTTGGAGGGGACCTTGTGAGCCAGGCCCAGTCTCCATCGCTGAGTCTGCGCTCCCCTGCCCACGGGTGACCAGCGGTTCCCTCCGGCTCCCCGAGTGGAGGGAGCTACTTCCTGGCGCCCAATATTTGGTTTATTTTTTAAAAAAAAATAGAAGCAGAATCATTTCATTTATGTAAATGTAAGTTATTTCCTGGTTATTACTTACATGTAGACATTTCATAAAGAAGAATCCCACAACATGTTATGAACCTAAAGCAGTCATAGTGTAGCGCAAATAATTAAAATGTAAAAGCTATCAAGACTACACTATAAAATTTCCAAAAGTCTCCTATTATTTAAAGTAAAGAAAGGGGTGACAGTGGAAGAATATCATGTAAGGAAAAATATCCTGAGAATAATTTACATCTAAAAAATTTTTGTACTTTAGAAAAAATAACCTTTATTGGAAACATTAACAGCGAGATACCCATAAAAATACACACATGGTGTCAAAATAAGCCAGAGGAAAATTATTTGGGGGGCGGGGGGGGGGGGATGGAAAATAATCCCAAGTCAAATTTAAAGAAAATATCCCTTTATTAACTTTTGGTGGAGAATATGTTTGTATATTTTCAGAAAACAACTCTGAGACTATCTGGAATCCAGTAACAGAGAGGAATAGACAGAAGTGCTCCAGCCATGAAGACAGAAGAGACACAATTCAGAGATGGAAGATGCTGACGACGCCTCACCATACCAGCAGACAGCAGCTGTGTGTTGCTGAAGGATGCTCAGGACCAAACCAGAGACGGTCAGACCTGCATCACCACCTTTTGTCCACCAACCAGATCTGAAATATCATGGCTGACATGTACATGTAAGGGACTATTTGACATTGAAATTGGGACTCAAAGAACTGATGGCCCAGAAAGGAACTCACTACAGACTGATTCATTTGCCTCTTAGCATAACCATTACGGCTTGTTGCAGTTTAGGTTCTTAAAAGGGTATTTCTTGGATCATATGACCTCACACATCTAGAGGAAATAATGAACAACATAGACTGGTGAACAAAAACAGACCCAGAGAAAGAGAAGCAGCGATCAGACTCTCAAAGCTCAGAGGGAAAGTAGGGGAGGGTGGGGGTAAGGGGAAGAGATCAACCAAAGGACTTGTGTGAATGCACATGGGCCTAGCCAGTGGCCATGGACAAGAGGGGGGTGGGGGAATATGTAGGGAGGGGTTTGGGATGGAAATGGGGGGGATAAGGACAATTATGTGATACCATAATCAATAAAAATAAATTTTAAAAATAAAAAAAGAAGAATCCCATCACCCAGAGCTATCTCTGTAAGTTTTTGTGATTATGTCTGTGCATAGGGTCATATTCTCTGTCTGCTGGGAGTCGCTTAAACAAAAGGGGGCTAAGTCTTCACACGTAGCCAGAAGACCAGTGTTGGCTGGCTTTGGTTCATGAGTTCATGGGTCAGATGATCAACTCTTGGCATTCTCCTAACAGTTCTAGCACAGCTGCAGCCACTGAGTCTGTATTCAGGGCCAGCAGAACTAACCACTTCCGCTTTCTCTCTCAGAAGTGACCCCAACCCTCTCCAGGCCTCAGTGGCCAGACTGGCCGCGGCGAGCAGGGTATGGTGACTGGCTGCGGGTCAGCCCTAATGTCTCACCCGGGAGTGGGCATGTCATCATCAAGGAATGAGGGAATTCACAGTGTTTGCTGCATTCTACCTTATAATCCCTCTTTGTATTAATTGCCTGTCATAAGCATCTTCCCACATCAAGAAATGGGGAGAGTCGTCATGTTAACGGCCGTACGCCCCTCCCCGGCTTGGCAGTGGCCTCAGTCAGTCGAGCTCCTGTTGCTGGCTGTTTGGATTCTCCCTGTCGCTGAACCGTCGCGAACAAGGCCACAGTACCGCCTTCTGGGAGTACATCTTGGCTGGTTGTTTCCTCAGATACTGTCTACACGTGAGGCACTAACCGCCCACTGCCGTGTTACCCCCAGCACTGGCATTGATTCTGCTCCCCAAAGCAATGTCCCACAGATCCCTGCTCCTGTCATCTTGATAGCATGTGGCTGGTGCCATGGGTGAAACCTGGTTTCTGGTTTTACTTTGCATTCCTTCGATTATGTCTGAAGTTAACCATGTTTTCATTTGTCTTCTGTGTGTTTTAATCCTTATTCAAGGATATGTTTTCTTACTGATTTTAGAGAAAGAAAAATAGAGAGAGAGAGAGAGAGAGAGAGAGAGAGAGAGAGAGAGAGAGAGAGAGACATTGGTTGCCTCCTGTGCATGCCCTGACTGGGGACCGAACTAGCAACCTTTTGGTGTATAGAATGATGCTCCAACTAACTAATCCATCTGGCCTGGGCTCATTTGTGTGTGTGTGTGTGTGTGTGTGTGTGTGTGTGTGTGTGTGTGTGTGTTTTAATAGGGTCACATATCTTTTATGTGGCTGAAATCCTTCTCTCTCTCTCTCTCTCTCTCTCTCTCTCTCTCAATCTCTCAGAACTGTGATGCTCTTTGGGCAGCTCCCAGTGTTACCAAGTCCTCCCTTTACAGAAACCCGGGGCTCCGTCCTGCCACCCCGGCTGCCCTGGCACAGTGAGAGCTTCAGCACTGGGGGGGAGAAGCGGAATCTCCTCCGCCTCCACCCAATGGCAGCGAACAGAGGCCGGGACATGCCCAAGGTCGTGGCGGGCAGTCAGCAGAACCGAGCTCCCTGCCCAGGACCACTCTCGCCCAGTGAGGCCAGGGGCCGTCCCTCCGTGTCTCCGGGGCTTTTTCCTCCCGGAATGGAAACTTCCAAAGTCCCTCTGACCTCCCAGGAGGGTGAAAGGGCAGGAATTCCTGCCATGGTACACAAACCCGGAGCCTGGGGCTGGAAGCCGGAATCCCGGGGTTCACTGAGACTGCTCCTCTGGCCCTGCTGCACCCTCCTCCCCCGGGGTGCCCTCCTGCACCCCCGCCACCTGCCAGAAGACCTCTTGCGCCCTCTCCCCCGCCCCCCATTAACCCACCAGCTAGAGGGGCCTGGAAGGCAGCTCGGCCAGGGGAGCAGGCACAGGCCTCAGAGCTCGGGTGCTCAGAGCAGAGCCCCCTGCCCCCTGCTCTTCAACCTGTCAAAAAGCTGCCGACCCCTCCTTCCTAAGGAAACGCACAGCGCACAGCACGGCCCATCCCGCCTCCTCTCCCACCAGCACCCCGAGCACCGCCCGACCGGCAGTGAGGCCCGGGGGCCGGGCAGCCAGGAGCGGCCCTCAGAGAGGCCTCGCTGCTCTGCCGGCCGCGGGCAAGTTCACAGAACGTCAGCCTCAGACAGGCCGCTCTGGGGCCCTGATGGCCAAGGCCACTGGGCAGCCACGGCCACTGGGCAGCCACGGCCCAGCGCGGGCAGCACGAGCGTCGTCACTGCCGCAGCCGTGAGCGCACATCCCCGTCCGGGCGGACGAGCCGCTGCTCCCACGCCATTCGCAGCTCCACTTCGGCTCCTGCCGGTCCTCCCTATCCTCCCCCTTCACGGGGAGCCGCGTGGCAGAACTCGCCCTGCCTCCTGGTGGTACCCAGTCCCAGCAGAGCCCCACGCCCTCACCCCCCAGTCCCACAGGTCCTTCCCACCCTCCTACAGAGATGTTCTCCCTGCAGTGAGTCTCCACCCGGCTGTCAGCCGCGGGAGAGCTCCCAGTGGGCTCCGGCAGGCATCGGCAGGCGGGTTCCGTCAGACACCCCCACCGCCGAACCCCCGCCAAGGCCAAAGGCAGGGCCCAC
Source organism: Vespertilio murinus (assembly GCA_963924515.1). Classification (NCBI taxonomy): domain Eukaryota; kingdom Metazoa; phylum Chordata; class Mammalia; order Chiroptera; family Vespertilionidae; genus Vespertilio; species Vespertilio murinus. Next base: position 30,143,103 of record OZ004706.1, read on the forward strand.
TCCCTCCCTGTGCACACCAGGAAACGGGTCTGCAAGGCAGCCGGACTGGCCCGAGGTCACAGAGTCAGGCTCAGATGGAGCTTGTCGTCCAGACGGGATGAGAGTGAGAGCGACCCGCTAACAGCTACCCAGCATCACCGGGCTGTCCTGGGGACACCGGGCCCGGCGTCTCCCCACCGCACAGCCAGGCGGTGGGGGAGCCGGGACTGCGGCCCAAACCAAGCCTGGCCATCTCCCTCCGCTGCCCCAAACCCTTGGCGCAATAGGACGGGGTTGGCGTCTCTCTGGTGGTCGCCTCACAGGAGAGGCTCTCAGCTCTCTGGAAAGGCCTGGGGGACGCCCCCCACGGCGACTCAGGGCCACGGGGCTACGGGAGTCCCACGGCACACAGTGGCCCGCTGCCGCCCGCTGTGCGTGGCTGCACTTTCCAGAGCGCGCCCTCCGTGCCCGCCGGGGACGATGCCTCACTGACCCTGGCCAGAGGGGAGCGGGTGGCTTCGCATGAAAGAGTGTGCAGGCGAAGGAAAGTGACCCAACTGAATGGTGCAAGCGGTTGGTTTTATTTTGGCCGCCCGTCCGTGCCCGCTGTCTCTGATGCGGCTCACCCTCCCCAGCTTGGTAAACAGAGCACAGAACACACACTCCGCCTCGCCGGTCGGCCCCGGGCACGGCTGGGAACCCCGCCACGGCTCAGGGATGTGCCCAGTATGCCTCTCACTGCCCAGGCGTTTGTTCTGGAGGTAGAGCGGCCCAGAAAGAAGCAGGGGGGTGGTGATGGGGGAGGCTGAGGAGGCTGTGCCCTTCTGACCCAGCACAGAGGGCATCCCTTCCCCGGGGTGGGTCCCCAGCCCGGATGTGGGTCCCCAGCCCGACGCAGAGGCCAGCCCAGGAGAAGGTCTCCCTGTCCAGAGGCCCGAGGGCAAGCTCTGAGTCCGTGGGCCTGGCTTGAGGTAGTGCCACTGCCCCTTCCCTGAAGCATCCGCCAGGGTCCCTGTGCGGACCCTGAGGGGCGTGGCCGAGCTGAGTGCACTGATGGCACTGCTCTGCCGGCCACGAGGCTGCCGCTGGGATACAGGGGCACTGCCAGGGGCTGCTGACGCAGGCTGGCCACTGGCCGCGGACTCGCTGGCCCCAGTCACCCCGCTGCCTCTGCTGTGCCAGTGTTTCCTCTGCTCCCACCTCGGCCCCTGCTCTGCACTCTGCCCCTAACGTACAAGAAGCCAAGCTCACCCGATGGGGAGCCCTGTGAGGGCAAGGACTGCTGCCGGTTCATGTCTCTCTCTCCCTAAAGACCCTGGCGGAGCGTCTGGCACAGAGACAAGCGTGCAAGAGCCCAAGGCGGCACGAAGGAGCCAGGACGACGTTGTCCCCGGAGGGGTGACAACAGGAAAGGCTTTCAGAGGAGGGACATCTGTGAGAGGGTTTGAATATAAATTTGCTCTGCAGACGAGAGATCAAAGGGCTTCCAGGCAGAGAGGTGGCATGGAAGGGCATGGGTAGCAGCGCACATGTGTGCACATGTGTGCGCATGTGCGTGCATGCGTGTGCGTGTGTGTGTGTGTGTGTGTGTGGTAGGTTGGGGTTGAGGAGCAGAGGGTGTGGCGTGGGCTGTTGGGGAGTAGGTTGGGAGGGCAGCAGAGGTCAGTCATGGAAGGTTTTGGATCCCATACAACAGGAGCCACAGGAGGGACGTGGGTGGGGGACACGCGGTGACCCTGGGTGAAGGCAGGTCACACGGCACCCCCGGCAGACTACCAGGCTCTGCAGGAACGGGCACCCCGAGAGGCCTTCTCGGGGATCAGAGAGCCAGCGGAGCCCCAGGAGGCCTGTTCACAGCAGCTCTGGGGGGGGGGCGGGGGGCAGAGAAGGCTCCGGGGGCCCCCGCTGCTGCAGCTCTGAGCCACATCTCACCGTCACGGATCTCACCCCCCGAAATAACATGGCGTGGCCGTGGCCCGTGGAATATAACCGCCCCTTCCCCGCGTGCCTCCTGACAGTTCTCCGGGTGCTCTGGGACCCACCGTCTCTTCTGGCACGTCACACGACCCCGTTCTGCAGACAGGGACATCGAGGCCCCGGGAAATCACACGGGGCCGGTGGCCGTGCCAGGTTCGCACCCGGGGGCCGTTCCATCTAGGCCCGGGGCATCGGGCTCGAAGCCCAGTTCCTTGTCCGGGAGGGGGTCCCCGGGGCCGTCGGGCAGCCCGTAGTACAAGTCCTCCTCCTCCTGCTCCGGCTCCTCCGCGCCCGCGTCCGAGGCCTCGTCCTCCTCTCCGGCCCTCGGGGGCCGCCGTCCCGCTGGAGGCGTGTCCTCCGATGGGGGGGCATCGATCAGAGCGAAGTCGTGGAAGTGGTCCGGCTGGCACCTGCAGGCCCAGGGCTCCCCGGGCGGCGGCGGCGGCGGGCCAGGCTCCCCCCCCTCCGGCGGGGACGGGTTGGGGCTGCCGCCCGCGCTGGAGCCCACGTCCATCTCATCCTGGAAGGAAGCCAGAGGTGCGGGACCCCGGGGAGGGGCGGGGGAGCTGCAGGGGCAAAGCCAGAGAGAGAGCAGGGGTAGCTTGAGTCAGATTGCCCGGGTCTAAGCCTCCGCCACTGGCTGCAAGGCCAGGGCAGGTGAGCCCAGCTGTCTGGGCCTCGGTTTCCTCCCCTGTAAAGTGGAGGGAATAAGAATATCCACTCCTGCTGAAACCGGTTTGGCTCAGTGGTAGAGCGTCGGCCTGCGGACGGAAAGGTCCCGGGTTCGATTCCGGACAAGGGCATGTACCTCGGTTGTGGGCACATCCCCAGTGGGGGGTGTGCAGGAGGCGGCTGATCGATGATTCTCTCTCATTGATGTTTCTAACTCTCTATCCCTCTCTCTTCCTCTCTGGAAAAAAAAAAAAAAAGAATATCCATTCCTCTGGGGTCTCTGAGGTTCACAGCAGATTGTGTGTTCAGAGCACTTTGCACAGCGCCTGGCACCCAGTAGGTGCTCAAGAAACCAGCCGTGATCATGTCCTTATCCAGACCAGGCCATCCGCCACTCCCCCACTCACTCGGCGCTCCCCTCTGGGCCCTCAGCCCCCAGCTCACTGGGGGTCACCTGCTGCTCCCTCCCCCGCCTCCCCCACTGCACCAGGAGCTCCTGCGGGGGGGGGGGGGAGGGGGGCAGCAGGCCTGGCAGGGAGCAGGTGCCCAGGAACAGTGGTCGGGTGAGTAAATACATGGATGAATAAGGAATCCAGTTCATAAGCATCCAGGGACCTGCCTGAGGTCACGAGCCCGTCAGGGGCAGGGTCTGGATTTGAACTCAGGTCCTCTGGCTCCACGCCTCCCGCCCCCACCACACAGGACAGGCATCCAGGCAGTGCAGAGGTCTACGGTGTGCTGGCCCTTAAACGCTCTGTTCCACCTCCACAACACCCTCAGAGGTGGGAGGGATTGTTCCCGTGTGGGGAAACTGAGGCTCGGGACGATGAGGAACCTACCAAGGTTACACAGCAGTGCTGCTGGGATTTGAACCCAGGCCCGTCTAAGCCCCGATTCATGCATCTGCTACCCCTGCCGCCCCCTGCCTGTCCCCACCCCACTGCCCTCTCAGCTCCCATGTGTACCCAACCAGCCCTCATGGCCCACATCCCTCCTCCTTCCCCCCCAGAGTGGGCGGCACCCCCCTCCTGCCCTCGGCACACGCACCTGGGACCGAACCGAGTTGGGTTTCTTTCTCCCTCGTCCTCCTCCGAGCCCCTGTGGACCACCACCGCAGCCTCCATCCAGGCCTGAGCGTCGCGAGGGCCACCTTCCCCGCTGTCACCAGCGTCCAGCGGCCGCCGCCCCCGCTCGGGGGCCAGCAGGGGGCGGGGGTCCTCGCTGTAGCCCAGCACCTTCATCCGGATGTGGCTGAAGTCGGGCAGGCTCTGGTCATAGGCGGCGTCCTCCCACAGCCTGACGTAGGGGGGCTGGGGGCTGGTTGGGGGCACGGCAGGCGGCAGGAGAGAGAACAGGCAGGTGGGCAAGGATTCCTTCGGCAGGCATCAGAGCCGTCCCCGGCCCACCCACGCTGGCCACCTGGTCCCCCCTGCTCATCATGGACCTAGTTCACGGATGGAGAGTCTGAGGCCCAGCGGGGCAGGGTGGGTGGCAGAGCTCAGCCCCTCAGCCCGTGTTCCCTTCGCTCCGAGTCTCCAAAGTTAACTCCCAGGAAGCCAGCCGCAAAAGCAAGACCAGGCTCACGGGCTGAGTTGGCTGGGTTCAACTGGCTATGCTACGTCCTCCCTGGAAAAGTGAGAATGCTTATTCTGAACACCTTTACGCAGCATAATCATCCTCATTTTCCCAACGAGGACGTAGCAGCAGTAATTAGACGCTCCTTGCCTGCCGGGCTCTGTCAGGCAGTTCATCCAATCCTCTCCCTGACTCTGGGAGGTACTGGGGGACACTGAGGCACCAGACTGGCGGGCTTGGTGCTGGGGCTCCGACATCACGTTTCCTACTGCTCCCTCCAGTCCCTCCCGAAAGTGAGGTGCAGAGGCTAGGTCCCCTGCAGGGTCCCGCGGCAGAGAGGCGACGGGAGGAGCCCGGGCAGCTCGAGCCGGGGCTCTGCCACAGCTGCTCCCCCCTGCGACCGGTCCTGAGGCTGGCCCCCATGCCCACCCAGGGTCTGTCATCTCATTCCCCAGAACAGCTGGCCGCTCGGTGCCAGGAACGTAAAATGCCATCAGGACTTCCTTCCCCCAGCAACGCAGAGCGTCCAGGAGCCCAGCTGGACCCTGGACCTGCACCAGGCCTCCTGAGCACGGAGTGACAGCCCCCAGGGGGCCGAGAGGGGGCGACCGGTCCCCCGTCCCGTCTCCCCCAGGCTGGCCTGCTCCCTGCCATGTCCTGCTGAGCCACGGCTTGCGGCCTTCAGAGACAAAAGCAGGTCTGGTCTGGTCTGTCACCGACTCCCTGTGGGTTTGAGGCTGTGCTTACATTTCCTGAGCCTCGGTTTCCACATCTGTATAAAAGGCTGGACACCCCTCGGCGCCCCATCACCGGGTTTCTGGGAGGACTGAGGGAGGAGATGGGGCAAAATGTCTGACCAGCCTGTGATGCTGAGGAAGCTCTTCTTACCAATGATGGCGAACACTCAGCAGCGGCCCACCCTGCACCAGGTTCTGTTCTTAGCACTTTGCTTATATTATTCCCTCACTGAACCCCAGGAGGAAGGTGCCCTTAGCATCCCCATTTTACAGAGAGAGAGCAAAGAGAGGCACCCCACTTTCCCAAATTCACACAGCAGACAGCGGCGGAGCCCTGTCTACAACCGCAGTAAACTCCCCTGGTTAACTCTGGTCGGCGTCACGGCTCTTTGGGATTTGGGGTCAAACCTGACTTTGATCTTGGTCTGCCGCTGGTTCACGGGGAGACAGGATAAAGCCCTGACCCTCAGTTTCCTCCCCGGAGTGATAACGCCGGCCTCACAGAATTGAGAGTTCAGAACAACCCATGATTTCTAACAGCGCGCTCTTAGCAGGGTGGGAAGGCCTGGCCAGAGCCTGGAGCAAGGGGGGGAGACACTGTCCACCCTCCACCCCACGCCCAGACCTGCTCCTCTGTAAGGAAAGACTTGGTCACTGCCTCACTCAGGGGGTCACTGTTCCTCCCCCCACCCTCCCAAGCACAGAGGGCCCAGCACCCACCTCTTCTCGGCAGCCAGTCCGTTCTCCAGCAAGCCCAGCGGCTTTGGGGACAGGACGCCTTGGAATTCAGAGTCGGCAGGCACAAAGGCGATCTGCAGGGCAAAGGGGAGACGGCTCCTCTGCAGCTGCCCGCACACGCCCGTGGCTGCTGCTCCCCCCAGAGCCTGGCCTGACCTCCCCACATGCCCCGGGAGAGAGGCCCACCAGGAAGGGCTTCCCCTGTTCGCAGGAGAGGGGTCTGCTCAGGGCCAGCACCAGCGGGTGGGTGGAGCCCTGGGCTCCTGCTCCCACCTGGCTCTGCCTTCACCCCACCAGCATGTACTGAGCACCTGCTGTGTGCCAAGCACTCCCGTAGGCCCGAGGGGTCAGCAGGGAGTGAACAAGACAAACGTCCCTGCCCTAGAGTTGCTCACTTCTTGTCATTTACCAGGTCCTCATCCAGTTCCCAGGATGTGCCTGGCACTGGGTGCATATCTGGCAAACGAGCGGAACAGGCTTCCTGACACAAGAGGCTGTGATGGTGGGCAAAGGACTGGGGTTGTGCCCAACCGTCCCTGTCCCTGAACTTCCAGGGATCAAGAGGTCTCTGCATGCGCAGCCCATGGGGTGGGCACGGGGTGCGGAGGGGAGTAGGTCATAAAGAAGGCAGTGGGATGAGGCAGAGGAGCCTGCCTTTGGAGACACTGGGTGAGAATCCTCCCTGACTTCCTCTGTAAAACGGGGCTAGCCTCGAAGAGCCCGTATTTGCTGTATTCTTCATACCGTGTTTTCCTGAACATAAGACATCCTCCGAAAATAAGACCTACTTACAGGTTTCCTTCTGAGTAAAATATAAGGCATCCCCCTGAAAATAAGGCCCCCAGGCTCTGTCTCAGAATGAAAATTAATTTACCATAAACTGGTCGCTAGGGCCGCCCCGACTGGCGTCTAGCAACCAGGGACGTTACGCGGAGTCCTGACGTCACTGCTGTGTGAATGGAGAGAAATCAGCGTGGAAACTTTGTGAAACCTAAACTGCAAGAAGTTGTGACTTGGGTGAAGAATTCATGGGAGAAAATCACTGGCAGTTGCATTGCAAATGCACTGCGGGCAGGCTACCTTGACAAGAAGTTCTCATTCAAAGACAGTGCTATTGCTAAACATGAGAGATTTGGTCCACCGACTCTGAAAGAAATGGAGTCACCAGAAATCCACCAGGAAATCCAGGAATTGGATGGTTATGATGATGTTCCAGAAGATGATGACATGATTGTCATTGAATAAATGAGTAAATTCTTGATACTGTAGGATTCACAGTGTGTCTGGTTTGTGTTGACAACTACCGTACTACCGTACCGTGTACAGGTAATAAATTTCCTTTATTTTCATTTAGCAATAAATGTGTACCATGTTCTTCTTCGTGGAAAAATAAGACCTAGCACATCTTTGGGAGCAAAAATTAATATAAGACACTGTCTTATTTTCGGGGAAACAGGGTAGTAGTCAGGAGGCAAAAGCAACCCCAGGGTCCCTTCCTACACAGACAAATGGATAAATGAAGTGTGGTCTCCCCACGCAAGGGGACGCTAGCCAGCCTCAAGAAGGAATGAAGTTCTGGATAAAACACGAAGAAATAAGCCAATCGCAAAAAAGATGAGTTCTGTGCCACTCCACTTGTATGAGGCGTCTGGCGTAGTCAGAGTCACAGACACAGAGAAGAAGGGTGGTGGCTGCAGGCGGGCAGGAGGGGGACGCGGCGTTACTGTTCACGGGGTAAGGAGAAGTTTGTAAGATGAAGAGTTGTGGGGAGCTACTGCACAACACTGTAGATGCAATTCACACTTAAAATGGTTAAGATGGTCAATTTTACGTTGTGTATTTTATCACAGTTCCAAAAGGTAAGACTAGCAATGCTTGTCTCCTGGAGGTCGCTGGGAGGATTCCCTGAGATAATACATAAGGAACCCCCAGCACAATGCCTGGCACATAGTAGCCGCTCAGTAAGTAACAGTTGGATGCAACTGAAGATGAAGTTACCTTCTGAGTCTTGCTCTCCTCAACCGAAAATGTTTTCAACAAATATCTGAGGAGACCCTCTGTGTTGTACCAGGTTCATAAATAGCAGCGCCTGTTCCCCTTCCCATAGAGTGCAGTGAGTAAGAGACTCATGTCTGCATCAGAAAAGCTTCCTCCTGCTGGGGAGACAGGAATGATGGATGGAGGGGTTCTGAGAACTCCTGGCAGGGGTAAGCTTCCCCAAAATGTCTGGATACAAGGCAGGGGCCTGGGTATCTCCCACACACCGTAAGGATGCCCTGCACTTGCCAGCTGGCTCTGTACTCTGAAAAAGCTGTTCTTTCCTCTGCCTCAGTGTCTCATGATTCAGTCACCATCTTCCGCCTCCTTATCATCATCACCATCATCATTAGCGTCATGACTTCCATGATGTCCCGCGGCGTTTTAAAAAAGTCCCGATTTAAGATCCTCCCGATCTTTCCAAAAATCTGGACTTTTTTAAAACGCCGCGTGACACGGGATAAATTGTTAAAAATCGGGACTTCTGGTCACCTTAATCATTACCATCACCATCATCATCACCATCATCATCATCACCACCACCATCATCATCACCATCATCACCACCACCATCATCACCTCCATCAATATCATCACTTTCATCAACATCATCATCATTATCATCACCATCATCACCTCCATCATTATCATCATCACCACCATCATCATCATCACCATCACCATCATCATCATCACCATCATTGTGCCATTGTGAAAAGCCTGAAGGAGAAGGAACGACTGGAGCATCTTGGAACACAAGTCCTTTTAGGAGAGGGGGACAAGCAGAGATGAAGCTAGGGAGAGGAGATCAGACCATGAAGAGCCCAGAACAGTAGACTAAGGAGTTCAGTCTTTATCCAGCACCAATGAGAGCCCTGGAGGAGTTCTTAGCAGAGAGTGCAGACAGGTCTGTGTTTAGGCAGAGCCATCCCCAAAAGGAGGGAGCGGGGAAAGGAGGGGGGCGATGGAGAGGACAGATCCATCAACCACCAATCGGGCCTGGGCCTGGGCTCCAGCTGAACAGGGAGGAGAAGGGAGGGGGGCCCATGGGCATAGGCAGAAGCTGGACAGGGAGGGGCACTGCTTTTCTACCAGTTTCCCCGCCCGGCCCCCTTCTCAGCTCCCCTGCCCCCTCTCAGCTTACACTGCCGCACCTACTAGAATTCCTGATTTCTCCTCCTCTCAAGCCCTGCTGAGAAGCTCCGTGCCACGGTCCAGCCACGGCAGGTACTATATACATTTGATGAAGTAGGAATGTCTTCTTAGTTCCTGGTCTTGGGTTCCAGCCCTTCCTTGGTCCAGGAGATCATCATCTCTCACCTGGACCAGAGAAGGAGCCTCCCCATTGGTCTGGCTGCCCCTGGACCTTCCTCCCCGCATGTCAGCCTGATAACTTTCTCACCTACAAAGCTGATCACGTCCCTCTCTTGTCCCATCAACTGAAGGGTAAGGTCCACATCCCTTAGCATGCATCTTGGGCCCTGCAGAGCTGAGCCCCATCCCTCTCCTCCTTGCCTTCCTCCATCACCCTCCCCCCCCCCATAGCCTTGCTACCCACCCCGGCCTGGCTCTTTCTCCTCCTGTCTTTGATCACGTGCTATTCCTTCTCCCTGGAGTGTCTTTCCCATCTCCTCTCCTGGTGACCTTCTCCTTGGCCCACGAAGCTCAGCTCATCTTCTCTGGGAAGCCCCCGCCCTCCCCATCAGGCAGAAAAGTGTCTTCCTTGCGAGTCCCCCAGCCCCTCGCAGAGAGGGACAGCTGAATTCATGGTGGTATTGGCTAACGCTAGCCCCACATCTTAATTGCCTTATTCCAGTCCCTTATATTTATATTTCTTTCAATCTAGAAATCCCCACTTCTCAGGCAAGGGGGATCCTGAGGGGATGGTGGGCACCAGCATTTGCTGAGGGTTTGACAGCCCAGGCATCAAGGAGCCAATGTTGGAGACAGTCCCCTGCCCCCCCTTACCCCCCGTGTGCCTCTCTGGTTTACATCACACTTCCCTCCCTTCATGGGCTGGATCTAACACACACACACACACACATACACATATGCACACACACACACACACACACACACACACACACACACACCCCTGTACACACACAGAGGCCGCCCAAGGCCACGAATGCCAATCCCGAGAAGAATGCATTGAACCAGGCTCTGTGGCAGGTGGGGTGCTGGGTCCCCCACATACAAGACCCCACGGGTCCCTCCCATTTGGCTCGGGAGGCGGGGAGACTCCCGCTGACAAGGTCACAGAAGGGAGGCCCAGGGAGGGGGAATCTGAGTGTGGGCCTGTTGGACACTAACCGTGTTTCCAACCCCACACTGCCGCCTCTGCAGCTCAGGACCACGTGGACCTATCAACAGTTACTCATTAATACACAGTAATATTCCCTCTCCCCGTCTCCCTCATCCGCTGCCACCCGCTCACTGCCCACCACCCCAGAGCCAGCTCCGGTCAAGGGGAGAGGGCAGCAAGGACACCGCCCTCTGTGCCCCAGCTGCCCCAGGGTTCTGCTGGTCACGGGGGAGGGGGAGGAGGATGGAGCTGGTTATGCAGGTGGCCCGGGCCCCGCGTTCCCCTTCTCCCGGTGACCTGAGCTCAGGGCACTGCACAGACAGAGGCGCGTTGACTGTAAACTGCTGGGAAAATGACCACAAACCAGCCAGGACCGCCCCAACACCAAACACTCGGACAGCCCGCCCGGGGCTGGCCCGTGGAGGGGGCAGGGCTGGGGCGAGCCAGGCCCAATCCCCCGGGAGCCTCCTCCCTCCTGCCTCCTGCCTCCTCCCCCAGCAGCCACCCAAGGGGGAGGTGAGGAGGAGACCGCAGGTGGTGGGGGCTGCCCGGGGCCTGGAGCCCTAGGTGCCTGGACCAGCGGGGCCCTTAGATGCACCCCTCCCCCACCCCCACTCCTGACGCGTGTACTGTACACATGAGGAAACGGAGGCTCACCGAGGGAAGGGGCTCGACCAAAGTCTCCCAAGCAGTGAGAGGCAGAGCCCAAGCTAGAACCCAGGCGCCTCTTCTTGTCTCCTGGGGCCTGCCTGGCCAGCTGTGTGGCCTTGGCAATGCCGCACCACCTCTCTGAGCACCGAGGGCTTACCCCGCCTGGCATGCCTCCTCCCGCGGGGCTGCTGGAGGACTGACCACGGGAAGGGTGGCAGCCGCTCACCTACATTCACCTACAGAATGCCCTGTGGTTTATAGGACATTCCTACATCCCACCTCTTCTCTGTTCGTAATAACTGAACTGGGCCGGTGGCCATCACCCATTCACTTTGGCTCCCAGCATGTGAGGCCTGTGGGCTGGGGTCTCACTGTGTCTCCTCGGGGGCCCAATTCATTGGCTTTTGATCAACCCTTATGATAAGAGAGGGAGGGAGGGAGGGAGGGACGGACAGAGGATGGGTGAGTGGAGAGGAAAGGGGGTGCACAGCGGGCGTATGAAGAGAAGACTGAAGGCCGGGCATTATGCCTGGAACAGAGGCTCAGCCGAGCCCCCCTAACCCCCAGGAACCTGCCCCCACCCCTGCCTACCTTGGGGTAGCACTGGCACATGCTCCAGATGACGCCCCCAATCACCATGACGCCGCCCATGGCGTAGAAGGTGCCGTAGACCTGGGGCCGGTCGTGGCTCATGAGGAAGGTGCCCAGGGCCAGCAGGAAGAGGCCCAGCACGATGAAGCCGATGCGGAAGGTCTTCTCGTCTGCCATGGCCCCCCTGCCGGGCCGCGGTCGGTTCGCTGCCCGCCGAGGGGCGCCCGCGATCCTGCGAGGACACCCACGCTCCTCGCTCCTCCTCGCACCCGGAGGGATGAGGCTCGGGGGGTCACTGCAAACCCGGACTTAGAGCTGCAGAGGGGGCAGGTCCCACAGCTCCTGGGCCACACGTTCTCCGGGCGACAGCTATGCTTCAGTGGGCCCGGCGCCACCACCACCTTCACGCCTTCACCTTCCCTCTGGGCCCAGCTCGAGTGGAGTGTGTGTGTGTGTGTGTGTGTGTGTGTGTGTGTGTCTCCGAGGGAGGGAGAAGCCGGGAGGGAGAGGGTGGTTCCAGGAGCTGGGCCCCGGCCAGGGCTTTGACATCACCTCATTTGCCTGCGTGGGGCTGAGCTGGGTGGACAGGCGGCCCACCCCGTCCAGGCCTGGGAAGGCGGGTCCAGGGCGCGGCCCAAGCACATCAGAATGCCGCTGGGAGGCTCCCGGATCCCCCAGGCTGGCATTTCACAATCCCGAGGCGTTCTGGACTCTTCAAGGTCATGTGCCCCTCTGAGGTCCAGGAACAATAGCCCGTATTTACAGATGGTGGCACTGTCCTAAACGTGTCATATAGCACCCATTTAAGGGGAACCCCGAGGGCACAGACCTCACAGGGACACCAACGCACAGACGAGTCACTTGCCAAGGTGACACAGCTAGAAAAGGCACAGCGGCCGGGATTTGAACCCAGAAGCCATGCCCCTAGCCACCCTGGGATACTCCCTACCTGTAGCAGGAAGGTTAAAAGTTTGGGTTCCTTGCCCTGGCAGGTTTGACAAAGTAGATATAGCATCGGCCTGCAGGCTGAAGGGTCCCAGGTTCGATTCCAGTCAAGGGCATGTATCTTGGTTGCCGGCACATCCCCAGTAGGGGGTGTGCAAGAGGCAGCTGATCGATGTTTCTAACTCTCTATCCCTCTCCCATTCTCTCTGAAAAAAAAAAAAAAATCAAATATATATATATATATATATATATATATATATATATATATATATATTTTAAGGTTTGGGCTCCGGGGGCAGGCACATTGCCTGGGCTTGGGTTTCTGGGTCCTCTACCCTGGGGCAGTGTGACTTTGATCAAGTTACTTCCCTGTGCCTCAGTTTTCCTCCTCTGTAAAATGGGATAATGACAGCATCTCCCAGGGCAGGGCTGTCCGCTAGCCTGGCCTCCCTGGCTCCTGTGTGAGCTGCTCCCAGGAAGGCTCGGGTGCCCAGATGCCCTTGTAGGGTGTGAGTGACTGGCAGCAGCCCCCTTGCCTTCCAATCTAGAAGATGCCTTCGTTCTAAGAAGGACATCGTAATGGTGGGATTCCAGGTCTGGAGATAGGCTGAAGGGAGAAACCAGGTTCCCTTGCAGGATTGTAGGAAATGGGGACTGTCAGTGTCTCTGGAGGAAAAACGTTATCTTGTCATTTGTACCGCGTGTGATTGCTCATGTGGGGTCGTTGCTTCTGTTTGGCACCCTGACTTAGCAGGTTGGAGGTTTTCCTGTTTGTTGTCATCCCCACCCCCCCTTCTCCCCAATAGGAGCTGTGCTTCCAGACGCCGCACCCACACTCACACCAGACCCTCTGCCTGCTGTCCTGCCCCCACACACCGTTTCACACCGTTTCCAGCAGCGGCTTCTCTTTCATTGGCTCTGAGATGCCAGCAGGTTGGCAGCGAGGGCCCCAGGCCCAGAGGAGGCCCCTGTCACGGAGCTCAGGAGAGCCCCGGGGACAGGCTGAGGGTCTCCGAGAAGGGCTGAGAGTCACCAGGTCACGTCCAAAGATGGTGGCTCCACTCTTGGCTTTAGTTTTTTAAATATCCGTTTTTATTGATTTTTAGAGAGAGAGGGGAAGGGAGAGGAATAGAGAGATAGAAACATCATTGATCAGCTGTCTCCTGCATGCCCCATACTGGGGATTGAGTCTGCAGCCCAGGCATGTGATCTGGCCGGAATTTAACCAAATGCCTTCTTGGTTCATGGGTCAGTGCTCAACCACTGAGCCACACTGGCCTGGCTTGGCTTCAGTTTTGTCACCTGAGTGAGGACTGAAGTTGGTATCAGGGCCATCTCCCTGGTATTGTGCAGGATGTATTGGAAGAGAAAATGCTTTGTAATCTGTGCTTATCAGAAGGGCAGGAGCCACCAAAGAAACACTACTGTCATGATCTTACAGAGAGGACCAGAGCCGGGAAGCAGCGCGTGCCCCAGGTCCAGAGGGGCCCAGCCTGCGCTCTCTGGTCCTGGTTCCTGGTCGGAGGGAGCGGATCTCTGTGGTCCCGGTCCAGCGGGAGCCCTCGCGCCCCCTGGTGGCGGCGTAGCATGCGCTCGGCGAGGCACTTTCACACCCTTTGGGTCATGCCCGCCTGGGAGAGGGGAGCGGGAGAGGAGTTTCACAGGCGAGGATACTGCGGCCGGGGGAGAAGAGGGGACTGGCCAAGATCTCCCCAAACTGAGTTTGTGGCTGAGCCGGACTGGCACCCACACCCCCAAACCCAATACAGATGGATCTGGTCCTTAACCATTCCTGAGAGGCCTCTCCTCTTCCCACCTTCCCTTTCCTCTCCACGACCCAGCCTCCTTTCTCCTTTTTATCTCCTCTTTTAAAACTATTTAAATCTAAGAAGTAAGAAGCTCTGGGCCAACAGGAGCTCAGCTAAATGGATCCAATCTAACCTCTTCCACGGAGCCGATGTGAGAGATAGGAGGGGACAGGTGTGCCTGGTGCTCTGACCGAGCTGGGTTACTTACCCCAGGTTCCCATTCCCCTCCCTGTGGCCTCTGACCTTCACCTCCCTCCCCTGCAAAGTGAGGGGGGAGAGGTTGAGGAGCCTGTCCTCTTCCAGCAGGGGGCGCGCTAACCACGGTTTTCTTCCTGTCTGCGGAATTTAAGAGCCTCACAACAGCCTCAGAAGCAGGGAGGGAGAAGATCACACCCCTTTGACAGATGTTGGTGGAGGCAAGGTGAGCGCCTCAAGGTCTCAGAACCTGTCGATAGTAGAGCCAGGATTCAAACCGGTCCCCTTAGTCTCTTGCTGAGCCCCTGCTATGTGGAGGACACTCCGAAGCATGAGACACTCGGATGCACACGGGGTTTCAGAGAGATATGGCACTCGGTTCTTCCTTCTGGGATAAAATATGGTCCAACATGTGCATGGAGGGGGGAGGGAGTGGGGGAAGGGTTCTGTCAGGGCAATCAAAGCAATTCAGACAGAGCTCGGCGTGTGCAAAAGTCCAGAGCAAGTGAGCACTGACCAGGGCTGGAAGTACAACTCTAACTGCTATGCACACACCTGCCCCTCCACTGCAGGCTCCGCCCCTCCCTCTCCAGACCTCCTCCTCCCAGGTCAACTCCATCCTTCTAGTTCTCCGAGCCAGTGCCTACCTACCCTGGCTCTATCCGCCCCTCCCCTCTCACACCTACATCCTGTTGGCTCTACCTCCAAGGCGTAAGACTCCAATCACTTCTCTCCCCCCACTCCTGCTCATCAGCATGGTCTGAGCTCCCACATCGCTGTCCCCCTAAGTGCTCTCTGTTTACCCTTGCCCCCCAAGTCTCTTTCCAGTCCAAATGCCAGGCCACACCTGGTCACTCCTGCCCAGAACCCTGGAATGACTTTCTGTCTTACCAGACTAAAGCCAAACACCTCCAACTGGCCTAGAGGAGCTTAGACAACTGGCCCATGTCGCCCACCCCATTACCCCTCTGAACTCACCTTGTGCCATGCCTCCCCTCACTCCCTCCCTCCCAACACCCTGGCTCCGTGCTCTCCGTGGAACACACAAGGTACATGCCCTTGACCAGAAGTGAACCTGGGACCCTTAGAAAAAGTAAAACTGAGCTTGCGGTTCCTGTAGCCTGCAATGCTCTTCCTCCAGATGTGTGACGCCCCCTCCCTCGCCTCCTTCAAGTCTTTATCCAAATGTCAGCTTTCCAGTGAGGTCTTCCCTGGGGTGATATCACCACCTCCCCCACCCCCGTCCTCCCCAGCTGTCCTGTTCTCTAGAGTACCCATTGCCATCATACACGCTAGACACATCGTTTATTTATCTTGTCTCTTGCCTGTCTTCTCAACTGGACCCCGAGTGCCCCCGCGGGGACTTGGTTCACTGCAGTGTCCTCGGGGGCTGGGGCAGGGTAGGCCCTGGATTCGCATTTGGGGATGGAGGGACGGCGTCAGTTCCGGAGGAGAGGGATGCTGGAGAGGACGCACAGGCTGGAACCTCCTGGGGTCATGCTAAGGTTTCCAACGTCTTCCCCGGGGGTCAACAGAGAGCCCCTAAGAGGGTGTGCCTCGGAACGACAGATCGGATTTTGATTTTACGACCATCCTCTGGTTTTGAGGCCAGGTCAGAAGCAGCAAGAAGGGATGGTGGCAGTGAGGGGCAATGGCCAGGCTCTGGCAGAATCCGGGGGGGACAAGCCTGCAGTGAACCGTGTTTAGAATTAGTTGCTGGGGAGGAGGGGGTACGATGGGAATTTACAGCTGAGAAAGTTCTTTCTGCGTTGGGGTGCAGAGCTGCGGGGGTCAGGCTCACTGGCAAACCGGAAGGATAAGCTGAGGGAAAGTGGGGGACAGGCCTAAGCTCGGAGGGTCCCTGACACCCCAGGCCTGGTGGCAGGCACCAGGTGTGGCCTCTGAGTGGCCAAGACGCCAACAGCCGGGCCCAGGAGGGAAGAAACCAGGAAGCAAACCGGTGCCTACGGGGGCTGAGGAATGGCAGACCCGGCCTCATGTGGCTTCTCCACCCCATGCCCTGCCTGCCAGGGAGCACAGGGTCCCCAGTTCACAGCGAGGCCACTGCAGCTCGGAAGGGTCGGTCGGTCGGTCGGTCGGTTGGTCGGGTGGCCTGCCTGACAGGAGACTGGCCCCATGGCTCTGACTCAGCCTCCAAGGTGCTGTGACCTTGAGCAAGTCACTGCCCCTGCCGGAGCCGCTCACAGATCAGTTGGTGCAGAGAAAAGCAAAAAAGGGTTTTCCCGTCTTCCAGCCCACCCCGCCCTCCACGCCTTCCAGCCCCACCAGGCAAAGGAGGCGCCTCCTGGCCAACCGGCCACTCATTAACTCACCCGCCTGGGGGAGAGGCTTCACTTTGGGGGAGGAGGCGGGCTGGGCTCTGCTTCCCAGCTGGGATCCCATTAACCCTTTAGGAATTTCAGAGAGAGAAAGGAATCAATCCCCACCCCTATCCTCAGGATGCATACGGGGCGTGTGTGTGTGTGTGTGTGTGTGTGTGTGTGTGTGTGTGAGAGAGAGAGAGAGAGAGAGAGAGAGAGAGAGAGAGAGAGAGAGCAGGTCAAGCTCTGGCTTTGCCTTTATTCTCTGTGATTTTCTTCCCTAACGCTCAGTCTCCAGGCCTGTCAAACGGGAACACTGCCTGCAGCAGAACAGGCTTGCAGATGTAAAGCCAGGGGCGAGGGCAGCCCATCTGTCAGGTGCATTAGCCCTGAGCTGCAGCCTCAATGTGGACTTTTGATGCCAGCGGCTGTCATCTGGTTTAATCCTCTCAGCCGAGCTCTCCGAGGCAGAAGGTGATGCCACTGTAATTCCCAATTCCCGTTTTATGGGTGAGCACACTGAGGCAGAAAGAGGAAAAGCCACGTGTCTCGGGTCACTCAGCGGGTCCATGGCGGAACCAGCACAGAATCCTGCCCTTCTGGTTATGAGCTCAGTGTGACCTTGGCCAGTCCTGGCTCTGCCTCAGGGCCCCCCTTTTCTCATCTGCATAATAACCTCTCCCAGCCGACGGCCAGCTCTCCTGGGCGCTCTGGCCTGGCAGGGCCCCCGAGACGGCAGCCCCACACCCACCGCGTGGGCAGAAGAACCACCAGCCGGGCCCGGGCAGCCCACGGAGCCGGGAGAGATAAGGAAATGGACTCACTGTAAGCACTTGTTACACAGCAACAGAATAAAACAGCCCCGAGAGCCCGACGTCCGCGGAGCGCCTGCCGTGAGCCAGGCCCCGTGCAGGCGCTGCAAGAAGCTCATGCACTGTCTCTGGACTCAGGGCCTGCGAGGGGCCTTTCCCTTCCTCCCACCGTGGCCCGAACCAGCTGGTGTCGTCTCTCCGGGGACGGCAGCGGGGATGACACTCTCGTAGCTGGGCGGAGGCGAGGAGGGCTGGCCCCCAAGCGGCTCTTCCTCCGTGGGGTATGCAGGTGGCGCCAGGGGCCCCTCCACCAGCGGGAAGTGCATGGCCTCCTCATAAGTGGGGATGGCAGCCAGCTCCGGGGTCCTAGAGGGACAGGAGAACAGAGGCTGTTAGCAGGGGCAGGGGAAACCCACAGTGCGTCAGGGAGAGAGATGGAGGGCCCTGCCTTGGGCCAAACTCTTTGTGGGTCCCCCGGGACCCCACATACACACTTGGAGCTTGGCATGAGCTGCCCTGCCCCCCTCACCTGTCCGTTCCACCCACCCTGCCCTCCCCCACGTGCTCACAGGCCTCCTCGGCTCTCCCTGAGGGAGAGTCCTCACCCACCTCACCCTTCCCTGCTGCTCTCCCCACTTGTCCCCTGAGACTCCTCTGGGAAGTTTTCCTGGCTGCTAAGCCCCCCCAGCAAAGCTCCCATAGTGCTCTGGGCTCCCACACAGACCCCGCCTGGCTGTCCTCTAGGGCAGGGACTCATGTTGAGGGTCATGGAGCTGAGGGCAGATGCTGGGGTGAGGGGTTGGGGGGTGGGGTGGGGAAAGGACGGGAAGGATAAGAGACCTCATCCTTCTCTGCACTCCCAGTTGAAAGACTGAATGATGGTCCACAGCCAGAAGGGCTCCCGGCTTACTGTCATATTTCTTTTTTAAAACATATTTTTATTGATTTCAGAGAGGAAGGGAAAGGGAGAGAGAGATAGACACATCAATGGTGAGAGAGAATTATTGATCAGCTGCCTCCTGCATGCCCCCTACTGGGGATCAAACCCACAACCTGGGCATGTGTCCTGACTGGGAATCAAACCAGTGACTTCTTGGTTTCTGGGTCGCCACTCAACCACTGAGCCACGCCCGATGGGGCTGTCATCTCTCTCACAAGAGCCAGAGCAGTGGACGCTCCGAGCAGGACGGGAGACCTCGGCTCTCCTGCCCATCTGGGTGCCGGAGGCCCTGATGTAGTCCTTCCTCTGCTTGTCTACCTACCCCGGAGATACATCCGGCCACGCCTGTCTCTGAGCAGCCTGGCTCTCTGAGACTGGCCGCCGGCTCCCTGAAATGAACCACCGGGCAGGGACCAGGTCCCGAACAGACCCAGCCCTCAGGCCCCTCAGTGCCCCAGGGGGTCACCTGTGGGGAGTCCCTTTCCCTCCCCCACTTAGGACTCTGTGGGGTGGGGGTGTCACTGATCCGAGGCCTGCTTCTGTTCTGGGGGCGATACTGTCAGATACAGGGGCTCACTAGGGGATCCTGAAAGTCCCTCCCCGCCGCAGTCACAAGAGGCCTGGTGGTGAGTCTGCGCACTGGCTGGTTCAACTCCGTTCCGCCACATTCCTGGTGGGCGACCAGGCTCAGTAACTCCGTTAGTCTGAGCCTCAGTTTCCCCTCTGTGAATGGGGACGATGACGGCCCCTCCCCCACAGGGGAGGATTAAATGAGATAATGCAAGGCTGCTTGGCACACGCTATGTAAATGGCCGCCAGCCACCAGGCCTCAAAGGTCTCCTTGAGGAAGGGGTGTGGGGAGCAAAGCTCACCCCAGATCTCCCGCAGGAAGGCTGTCCCTCGCCCGGGGTCACCAGTTTGCAGCTGGTGGGGAAGCCACTCAGTCCACACAGTGGACCTGCCTACCTAGACAAAGGCGTGGCGATGGCAGAGGCTGGCCCGGAGGACAGAGAGGAAGTGAAGGGGACTAGGGGTTAGGACAGCCGTGGGCAAACTTCGGCCCGCAGGCCAGAAGCCCGCGGAGCCGAAAGAGCGGAGGGTTCTCTTGCTCTCCCCTCCGCTCCTTCACCAGCAGCCCAAGATGAGAGTGCCAGCATGGTCAGGTTACTTTTGTTCCGGCCCTCCGGTCCAGTTTAAGAACCCATTGTGGCCCTCGAGTCAAAAAGTTTGCCCACCCCTGGGTTAGGAGGTGCCAAGCTGGGACCTGCGGATGCCCCTCATGTGAGCACCCATCATCCGCTGGGGACATGGCGTGTCTCTGGGCAACGTGTCTTCTCAGCCCAAGCCCAACGCAGCCCTCAGAGCGGCCCACGGGAGGCAGGCTGGTTGCTCCAGCCACAGACAGGCGTGAAGCAGGCAGTGTGAGGGAGCGCACCAGCCAGGAGCCAAAGCTAGGATTCCCCACCCATGCTCTTCCAAACTTCCCTCCCAGGCCCTCCTCCTCTGAGCCAGCCCAGGAGCCTGGCAGCCGAGGAAGCTAATAAGAGACCTCATCCTTCTCTGCACTCCCAGCATCCTTTGCAGGTGAGGGCAGGCGAAGGTCATTGCTCCTGGAGGCAGGCAAACCAGGTTCTATTGCTGTGTGGCCGAGGCTGTGTTCACAACCCTCTCTGAGCCTCTTTCTCCTTGTCTTCAAAATGGGGGTAACGGTTGTCATTTTATAGATTCAAGGCAGAGAAAAATGGAAAAAGCTTTGACAACCCTCAGGGGAAACAAAGGAGGCAAGAAGGCTTCCGGCCTCTCCTGCCTTTGGTCACTTCTCAGCCACACCTCTGCCGCTCCCCTCTTTCCCAAGCCCTGAAGATGTGACACAGGCATTGGGTCTGCGTGGGGCCGCCCCAGCAGCTAACCATGGGCAGGGCAGGGCAGGACATACCATGTTTTCCCGAAAATAAGACATCCTCCGAAAATAAGACCTACTTACAGGTTTCCTTCTGAGTGAAATATAAGGCATCCCTGCCCCCCCCCCCCAAAATAAGGCACCCGGGCTCTGTCTCAGAATGAAAATTAATTTACTGTAAACTGGTCGCTATGGCCGCCCCGAATGGCATCTAGCAACCAGTGACGTTATGCGGAGTCCTGACCTCACTGCTGTGTGAATGGAGACAAATCAGTGTGGAAACTGTGAAACCTAAACTGCAAGTTTGTGCCTTGGGTGAAGAATTCATGGGAGAAAATCACTGACAGTTGCATTGCAAATGCACTGCGAGCAGGCTACCTTGACAAGAAGTACTCAGTTAAAGACAGTGCCATTGCTACACATGAGAGATTTGGTCCACTGATTCTGAAAGAAATGGAGTCACAAGAAATTCACCAGGAAATCCAGGAATTGGATGGTTATGATGATGTTCCAAAGATGATGACATGATTGTCATTGAATAAATGAGTAAATTCTCGATACTGTAGGATTCACAGTTTGTCTGTTTGTGTTGACAACTACCGTACTACCGTACCGTATACAGGTAATAAATTTCCTTTATTTCCATTTAACAATAAATGTGCACCGTATTCTTCTTCATGGAAAAATAAGACATCCCCTGAAAATAAGACCTAGCGCATCTTTGGGAGCAAAAATTAATATAAGACACTGTCTTATTTTCGGGAAAACAGGGTAGGTGAGGTGGGCCTGCAGCAGGAAGTTTGTTTAGAAGCAGACCGGAGTGGCCCTCACATAGCGCCCAGTGTCCGTGCGTGATGGCCACAGCGCACAGGCCGGAGGAGCTCTGTCCATGGTGCTCCGGTGTGGCACCCTGCAGTGGCACGGGGCCAGCTGCCACTATGGTGCCAAGCACAGGAAGCTCCTCAGCTCCGGGCTCACCACTCTCTGGAGCCAGGTTGGGGCCGAAGACCTGGCCTGGCGCCAGCTCCCCCGCCCTCCGCTGAGTCAGGCCAAGGTGGTAGGAAAAGGGGAAGTGGCGGGGATGACATACTACCTGCCCGACACGTGAGCCCTCTAATCTGTCTCACATCCACGACAGCCCTGGGTGGTACAGATAAGTGAAAGCCACACAGCCACCGGGCAGCAACGCCCCAGCAACGTCCGGCCGCAAAACTCAGCCAGCTCCACCTAGCACACCTCTCCCCGCCCAGCGCCTAATCTCTCCAAACCTCAGCTTCCTCATCTGTAAAATGGGCCTAGTCCTCACACACTCACCCCAACAGCTGCTCCTCTTATGAGCAGTTGGGGCTCACATCAGTCAGTGGGCACAGCATCCGTGGTAAAACGCTAAAACATCCCAACGGCAGCAAAAGATAGTGCGTGCCCGAGCTTTAAAGTGTACGCGCTTCCCCACCTGTCATCTCATCCGAACCTGACAACAGTCCTGGGGAAAGGGCCCGTCACCCGCAGCTGGCGGAGGAGGAATCAGACCCGGCTCAGAGAGTCTGAGTAACATGCCCAGGGACACGCCGCTTAGCAAAGAAAAGAGCAGGGACAGAAACCCTCCTGCCTGAATAGGACCGTGCGTTTTCTGCGGTGCCCACTGAGGGTGGGGGTCCTGGGGTGCATCCTGGCTAGCCACCCTATTTGGGGGCGCACACGTAAGATGGGAGTCCCTTAGAGGGCAGGGGTGTTGTCCAATGTGGCGCTGTCAAAGGACCCACCACACAGTACTCGGTAAATGTTGTTAAATGTGTGAAAGAACAAGTAGATAAGTAAATGGAAAGTGAGGTCCGAGCCGAAACCGGTTTGGCTCAGTGGTAGAGCGTTGGTCTGCAGACTGAAAGGTCCCGGGTTCGATTCCGGTCAAGGGCATGTACCTTGGTTGCGGGCACATCCCCGGTAGGAGGTGTGCAAGAGGCAGCTGATCGATGATTCTCTCTCATCGATGTTTCTAGCTCTCTATCTCTCTCCCTTCCTCTCTGTAAAATATCAATAAAATAGCCGAAACCGGTTTGGCTCAGTGGTAGAGCGTCGGTCTGCGGACTGAAGGGTCCCGGGTTCGATTCCGGTCAAGGGCATGTACATTGGTTGCGGGCACATCCCCGGTAGAGGGTGTGCAAGAGGCAGCTGATTGATGTTTCTCTCTCATCAACGTTTCTAGTTCTCTATCTCTCTCCCTTCCTCTCTGTAAAATATCAATAAAATATATATATATTTAAAAAAAAAATATCAATAAAATATATATTAACAAAAAAAAAAAGAAAAAGAAAAAGAAAAGAAAGTGAGGTCCGAGAGGGGTAAAATCCTGGCTAAGCCGTCAGCCCGGAAGGCCTCTCGGACCGGGTTTATCTTCAGAGAGGAAGGCGCCTGGGACAGGAGCAGTAGTGACCTCCCCCCGGGGCCCAGATGCTGGCCTCCCAGGCGGCAGGGCTGGGCTGGGTCAGCCCCGGGGCCAGGGCACGGACAGCAGCAGCCTCCCTGACCCCCAGCACCCAGCTCTGAATCTGAGACGGGTCTCCAACCCTGGGGCACTCTGCGGCCTCCTGGGAGGGCCTCCTCCCTGGCCCCACCTACAGCCGCGGCCCGGGCCCTGTTGGGTCAACATGGCTGTGTGTACAGGCAACACCCTCCCCTACGCTCAGGCCACCCTGGGTGGGGAGGGCCGGCTCTGGGCCAGGGGGCCCCGAGGCCTGGCCTGGTTCCAGCTGGCCACTAACTTGTGGTGTGACCAGTCACCGGTCTCTCTGCAACTGGGTCCTGACCCAAAAAGTGAAGAGTTTGGCTGGAGAGTCCCAAGGCCCTCCCTTCTAGCAGTCAGGCCTCACCAAGGCCCAGCCACGGGACTAAGTGGCCTCTGCGGAATACTCTATTGTCTCGGACCTCAAGGATTCACAAGCCAGTAGTGGGAATAAGCTGTTACATTCCTTAACTCAGCATGCATTCCCCGCCCTCCCCCCACCTTTTTAAAATATATATTTTTTATTGATTTCAGAGAGGAAGGGAGAGGGAAAGAAAGAAATGGAAGCATCAATGATGAGGGAGAATCATTGACTGGCTGCCTCCTGCACACCTCACACTGGGGATCGAGTCCACAACTCGGGATGTGCCCTGACCAGGAATCAAACCATGACCTCCTGGTTCATAGGTCGACACTCAACCACTGAGCCATGTCGGCCGGACAGGGCACCAGCTCTTGCCTTGCAGGGGAAAGAGGGCTGAGAAGATGTACACAGGCCCCTGACACGTGAGTATACCCAATACTTGGTCGAGTGAATAAACAAATAATAAGTGCAGGAATAGCCAAAACTGGTTTGGCTCAGTGGATGGAGCGTCGGCCTGCGGACTGAAGGGTCCCAGGTTCGATTCCGGTCAAGGGCATGTACCTTGGTTGTTGGCACATCCCCAGTAGGAGGTGTACAGGAGGCAGCTGATCGATGTTTCTCTCTCATCGATGTTTCTAACTCTCTCTCCCTCTCCTTTTCTCTCTGTAAAAAATTAATAAAATATTTTGGAAAAAAATAATAAGTGCAGGCATAATTCACTTACTCAACAAGGCAAAAACTGGATCTTGGTATTGGTGATATAAAGCACAGATACACTTACAAAACATAAACACATATATAATGTAACTGTGGCATTTAAACTTACAGGGGAGGATTGAGAGGGGGAAAAAAATGCCCAAAGCGCCTCCTAAAAAGGAGTAAAAATGAAATGAAGCTTGAGAAATGTTTTTTATTGCAAGATTTTGTCCCCGCCTCCCCCCCACCCTCCCCTGAGCCTTTGTACATGCTACTCTGCCTGCCTAACCGCCTCTCGCCACCTTCGCCTCTTGAGGAAAATTTGACATTTACTGTGCACCTACTGTACGCCGGGCACTGGGCTAAGTTCTACGTACACATCATCTCATTTCATTCTCCCTGGGTCCCCCGAGCCAGGGGACAGGTGACAGCACAGACTCTGGTCCAGTCCTGGCCCTGACATACACTAACTACCTGGGTGTCCTTGGGCAAGTTACTTAGTGACATCGCGGTGCCTCCGATTCCACACCTGTAAATGGAGTAAATAACTGTACCTACTTCAGAGGACCGCTATGAGGACTAAAAGAGTAAATACATGAAAAGCACAGAGAACAGTGTCTGGCCCACGGTCAGTACTAGACAGGTGTTTGCTATTTTTGTTGCTGTTATTATTCCTGTTCTATTTCAGACGAGGCTGAGGCTCAGTGGGGTTGCATGATCTACTTGAAGTCCTACTGCTAGTTAGTAGAACCAGGAGAGAGTCCCAGTCAGTCTGACGCCTGTGCCTGGGGCTCTAACCACTGTGCTGCTCTGCCCCACACCATGCGGAGCTCAGCTTTCTGCCTCTTTCAGGAAGCCTTCCTGGATTTCCCCATATCTCCACAGGACTGTGTCTATGCCTCTCTCACAGCTCTCACTGCCCCATGGGGAGGCCACTCTACCTCTGTCATGGGGCTTTATTATCATTATTATTTAAATATATTTTACTGATTTTTCACAGAGAGGAAGGTAGAGGGACAGAGAGTTAGAAACATCGATGAGAGAGAAACATCGACCAGCTGCCTCCTGCACGCCCCCCACTGGGGATGTGCCCGCAACCAAGGTACATGCCCTTGACCGGAATCGAACCCGGGTCCCCTCAGTCCGCAGACCGACGCTCTATCCACTGAGCCAAACCGGTTTCGGCTGTCATGGGGCTTTAAGCTCCTCCAGGACTGTGCCGATCAGCCTTCAAGTCCCCAAGGCAGAGACAAAGCCTGGTCCTGAGGAGGAACCCCGTGAGAGTTTGCTGAGCACACGCGTGACGATGCCGGAAGGGTGCCCCACCCGCGGCCCCAACCTGCAGCCGCCGCCATTCCCCACTCACCCGCAGCTCCCCTTCTCCGACGGCTCCACGGTGAGGTAGTACAGGTCTCTGGAGAGGTGGTACGGGTCTCTCCGGGGCGACGCCCAGGCGTGGGCCTTGAGGGACCACAGCAGGCCCAGGAGCAGCAGCAAGCCGCCGGCCCCGAAGCAGAAGAAGCTGACGGGCCTGAGCAGGGGCCTGGGGGCCTCGGGCGCAGGGTGCCCCGGGGGCGGGGCCGGCTGGCTGGGTTGGACACCCTTGTCGTCCCCTTCGCTCCACCAGGCGAAGCAGAGCGTCCCGGCGATCAGGAAGACGGTGCCGCTGACCGACAGGCAGTAGCGGAGGGTGGAGGCCACCCGGCCCCTGTCACAGTTCTGGGCATATGCAGAGAGAAAGGAGAAGAGACGGGCGTGTGAGCAGCCTGCCTAGTACTGGGAAACCTGGGTTTGAGTTCTCCTCCACCGGAGGTCACTGGGCAACCCTGGAGAGGTCGTCTGAGTCCCCCGTGCCCCGGTGTCCTCATCCGTGTGATGGAGGTGATGCTACTAGCTTGGGTTGAAGGTCACAGTGGATGTGTCTGAAGTTGCTAGCCCCAGCCTGGGACCGAGGAGGAGGAGTTCAGGAAGGGTGGCCATGTTTGCTCCGGGCCCCCCCCAGGCCTCAGAGGCCTCGCCTGCCCCGTGGGTGTAAGACTCCACAGGCTGGGAGGGAAAAGAGCAAATGCCTCTCGGGTCCACCGGGCCTGCCAGGATCGGGCTGGCTGGCTACACGCTCCTCATGTCACCCAGTCACAGTGCCGAGGGGCCGGCAGCGTCCCCTCCGTCTGGCAGAGGAAGACACGAAATGCAGGACAGGAAAAGGAGCATGCGTGAAGGAGGGCGCGGAGGTGTCTGAAGGGAAAATTCATGATCCGAAGCAAAACTGTGCACAAAAAATGCCCACCGTGGCCTTTTTATAATGACCCTAACTTGGAAAGAGCCAACATGTCCAACTCTAGGGAAATGGTGGATAAACCACGGCACACCCTCTAGATGCACTTATTAACGACTTATTTTTAAAAAGGCAAGCTCAGCACAAATGTTTAACAACAGGAGGGAAATGCTTTTTATATCTTACTTTTTTTCAACTTAGAACACCTAATTACCCATATAGTGTTATCTCAACTCAGTCAAGAAAATATTCACAGGGGGGAAAAAACACAAAAAAAAAACCAACACTGGGAGGAAGCCTCAGACAGGAAGAAAATAAAACACGTGTGTGTGTGTGTGTGTGTGTGTGTGTGTGTGTGGTCCCCAAAGGCGTTGTACATGCTGTTCTCTTCCTGGTAACTGCCCATTACCTCCGCTCAAGGCTCAGCCCCACCCACGAAACCTTTAAACACCCAATCCCCTCGGCCTGACTGGACCACAGGCTTACCTGCCTGTGATTAACTTCTCTGCTCTACCCCCCAAAGCCTAGCACATAACAGCTGCTAAATAAAGGTTTGTTAAAGAAATTCCCTTAAATGAGGGGGAAAGTGTTGCTGGGCAAATATTTGTTGTGTGAAAAGCCTGCTCACAGCTGGAAGAGTGGGTGAGGGGGGATTCCAGAGGATTCCAGCTGCTCCAGCACCCGGCCACGAAGCAGAGGCCTGGCTCTGGTCCCCACACCGCAGCTCACCGGCTGTGTCCGGGGTGGAGCCGCTGGGCCTGCTGCCTCTGCCATGCAAGGAGCAGGTGCTCCAGTCCAGCGGGCCGCTGGGAGAACTCAGTGTGGTTCCATCCGCCCTCCCGGACGCTGAGCCAGAGGAGCAGGGAACTCACAGACCTCCCAAACGCTGAGCCCGAGGAGCAGGGAACTCGCAGACCTCAGAGAGACTTCAATGGCCAGAAACACCTCCCAAATGGGGTTTGCCCAGCCAGAAGTGGTCCCTCAGAGCCATGCCCTGGGAGCAGCTGCTCAGAGGCACGCTCCTGGGGGAGCCGAGGGGTGCGCATTTACAATGTTCCAGATACAGTAGGTGAAGCTTCAGGTTTCAAAAGGGCATGTTCCCACCAGAGGGCGGAGGGAGGGGTGGAAAGGGGAAGGGGCTTAAGGAGTACAAGCTTCCTGTTATAACGTAAGTCACAGGAATGGAAAACACTGCATATGGGGAGAGAGCCAATAACATCGCAATAAACTATACATGGTGGCAGATGGCTACTAGATTGATTGTGGTGCTCACTCTGTAAGGTATATACATGTTGAATAGCGATGTTGTACACCTGAAACTAATATAATACTGTATGTCAATTGTAATCAAAAAGAAATGTAAAACTTTTAAAGAGTATGTTCCCAAATGTGTTTTTTTATAAAATATCTATTTTATTGATATTTTACAGAGAGGAAGGGAGAGAGATAGAGAGCTAGAAATGTGGATGAGAGAGAAACATTGACCAGCTGCCTCTTGCACACCCCCTACTGGGGATGTGCCCGCAACCAATGTACATGCCCTTGACCGGAATCGAACCCGGGACCTTTCAGTCCACAGACCGAAGCTCTACCACTGAGCTAAACGGGTTTCGGCCCTAAATGTGTTTTAAAATATATGTGTGACCATAACCAGTTTGGCTCAGTGGATAGAGGGTTGGCTTGCAAACTGAGAGGTCCCAGGTTCAATTCCGGTCAAGGGCATGTACTTTGGTTGTGGGCACATCCCAGTGCAAGAGGCAGCTGATCGACGATTCTCTCTCATCAATGTTTCTAACTTTCTATCCCTCTCTCTTCCTCTCTGTAAAAAAATAAAAAATCAATACAAATAAAAATAAAATTTTAAAAGCCAAAAGGAAACATTTCTTTTAAAAAAATAAAATAAATAAAATGTATGTGTGGTGCCCTGGCCACGTGGCTCAGTTGGCTGGAGCATTGTCCCATACACCACAAGGTGCAGGTTTGATTCCCAGTCAGGGCACATACCTAGGTTGAGGGCTCACTCCCTGGTCAAGGTGCATACAGCAGGCAATCGATCAATGTTTCTCTCTCACACTGAAATCTCTCTTTCTCTTTCTCATCAATTAAAAAATAATTAATAAATTATATTAAATTAAATGTGTGTGGTTAAGAAATAAATCGACCCATGCTATCAATAAGAGGATGTGTATGGTCCAGCCGATGTGGCTCAGGGGTTGAGTGTCGACCTATGAACCAGGAGGTCACTGTTTGATCCCTGGTCAGGGCACATGCCCGGGTTGCGGGCTCCGTCCCCAGTGGGGGTGGGTGTGCAGGAGGCAGCTGATCAATGATTCTTTCTCATCATTGATGTTTCTATCTCTCTCTCCCTGTCCCCTCTTCTCAGAAATCAATTAAAAAATATATTTTTAAAGTGTGTGGGTGTATGTGTGTGCATGCACATGTGGGAGAAAGAATCTATACATGCAATGAGAGAATCTATAATATACTCCAATCCCTCTGGGCCATTTGAAAATTACCTGCAGTTCTCTGCCTGTTACTCTGTCTTTGGGGCAAGTGCCTCCTGTCTCCAGCTCAGGGGGAAGAAAAGAGAACCTGACTACCCTCCCCCCAAAGTCAGACAGCAAGGAGAGGCTGTCAAGAGAAAAAGCTGGAGAAATCAACTTGAAAAACAAACAAACAAAAAAAACCAAAACAGCAAATCAATCACCGCCAGCCCGGGGCTGAATCCATGGCACTGGACAGCTGCCCTTCGTACCCAGCATCTCATCTGACTCCTCCCCCCGGCAGGGAAAGAAATTCCTGTTTTGCAAATGACCCAGGAGCCAGCCAGGGGAGAGACTTTGCCCACACCCAGATACAACTGAGTTTCTCAACAGCTGAAGAACTCCCTCCTGCATCAGGTAACTCATGATGCTTTTTCCTGTGGGAAGAGGAGGAAACCCGAGGGGGTAACAATGCAAACTAGAGATGAACGTTCAGCCTGCTCTGCAGAGATGAGCATGATCCCCATGCGGGTGATTCCTTTCCCTTTCTCCCTGGGCCTACATACACCATGGTGATGACAGCCGGTGTGTGCTGGGCATTCCCATGGGCTGAACATCACACCGAGCCCTTTACTGGGGTCCCATCACGTGATCCTCAGAACAGCAGCATGTCCTGAGGACATGGGGCTAGAAGACTGTCAGACTGCCCGAGGTCAGTGTCAAACTTGAACCCAGGTCTAGTCTGACTCGAATTCCTGGGTGTGCACAGCTTAGATCTACCTGAATGTTTAAGCATATGAAGGTGAGACCTTGCTGTAAAGAGATATATCTGTAAGTCTTTTTTTTAAATATATATATTTTATTGATTTTTTTACAGAGAGGAAGGGAGAGAAATAGAGAGCCAGAAACATCGATGAGAGAGAATCATCAACCTCTGTCTCCTGCACACCCCCTACTGGGGATGTGCCAGCAACTAATGTACATATCCTTGACTGGAATCGATCCTGGGACCTTTCAGTCCACAGACCGACGCTCTATCCACTGAGCCAAACCGGTTTTGGCATGTGTCTGTACGTCTTTAGTACAGGCCCTTCTAGAAGGCACTGTCCTCCTCAGACAAGCCCCTGCAATTGCCCTTAGCATGCTCTCACCGGTGAGGGCACCTCCCTCTGTGTGGGTCTCCTTCCTTCCACGTGGATCCCCCTGTAGGTAGGCAGGCAGGACCCAGGCTCCCTGCCATTCCAGGGACGGAGGGCGCCAGTGTCCGCTGGGAGAAGGACAGCCTGTTCTGCTGCTGGGCGGTGGTTTTCCTTATGTACAGGTCGGAGCTCTGGCTGATTATCAGCAGCAGGTGTCCTGGCCCAAGGTTAACCCTGACCTGTTTCAGAGGTGCCTTCTGGCAGCTTACTCACCTTGAGGCAGGATAGTAAGAAGCTAGGGAGATTCCTTGGCAAGTAGGATAGGGAAACTGAGGCAGGTAGCCGAATGAACTGGCCGAGCAATTTACAGCCAGATGCAAAAGGTCACCTCCCTAGAGATAGCGTGTAGGCCTCCGTAGTATTCCAGCTCCAGGTCCAGGAAAGCAGCAACCTTTGGTGGGCAACTCCTGGACCAGCTGCAATGACTAATGTCCCTGCCCTGGTGCTGACCAATCAGTAGAGATCACGACCTTAAAAGGTCGTGGAAAAGCTGATGAATATTTTATTGTAATCTCCTCTAAGACCGCCCCTACATTCCCAGCCTTTAAAAACCTTCCAAACAGCCCTGACTGGTTTGGCTCAGTGGATAGAAGGTTAGCCTGCAGACTCAAGGGTCCGGGTTTGATTCCAGTTAAGGGCATGTACCTTGGTTGTGGGCACATCCCCAGTGGGAGGTGTGCAGGAGGCAACTGATCTGATCGATGTTTCTCTCTCATCAATGTTTCTAACTCTCTATCCCTCTCCCTTCCTCTCTGTAAAAGTTTCAATAAAATATTAAACACACACACACACACACACACACACAACCCTCAAAACAAAGGACCCAGCAGGTACCCCCATCCCTGAAGTAAGCTCTCGCCTTCCCCTTTCCTCTTCATCCCCTACCAGAGTGCATCTCCTAACTTCTAAGGGTCCCCAGGAGATTTGGCCCCAGGACTTTGCAGGGAGCGAAAGCAGCCCCGCCCAGGCCCTCCTGTTGCTTCTTCTACCTGAAGCCTTTCCTTGTCTCCCTGTCCACAGCTCTAATCAAGTACTCTCAATCACCTGCACGCCTGTTGCGCAACCTTTCCTGCACAAGGTCAAGAACCCGCACGCGGCCTGGCTAGTACTGTCGCTCAGTGGCTGAGCCTCAACCTATGAATCAGGAGGTCATGGTTCAATTCCAGGTCAGGGCACATGCCCAGGAGGCAGGTCTATTTCCAGTAAGTGGGCGTGCAGGAGGCAGCTGATCAATGAGTGATTCTCTCTCATCATTAATGTGGGGTTGTTGTTTTTTTTTTCTCTCTCTCTCTCCCTCTCTTTTCCTCTCTGAAATCAGCCCTGAGCACTGTCACTCAGCCTGCCAGGCTGGCGCCCTCCCTCACCTCCCTCATCCTCCCTCATCCTCCCACACACAAACAGACCCCAACTCCTGCCACCTGGGGCCTCTACGCCTGTTGCTCTCTCAGGCTGGGAGGCCTTCGGGCCCCACCCAGGACCCTCATTTCACAGCCCCACCCCTTCAAGACCCAGCCCAACACCTCATCTTCCCAGAAGTCTTCCACCCTCGCCTCCCACCAGACACAGGCGGCCTTTCCTTGCATGGGATGGATGGCCCCGCTGGCAGCGGCCATCCTCTCAGGCAGCTCAGCGCCTCTGAGCTCACATCCCTACCTCCCAGGGAGGAGGAGGAGTACCTTGCGAAGAAGGAGGTGGCAAGATGGCAAGCTGTATGTGAAACTCGGTGTGACTCCGAGGGAGCCGGACAGAGAACGGCCTTGCTCTGACCCCCGGCAGGCTGCCTGGCTTCTCCACGCCCCCCTGCCCTCCTCTGCGACACGGGCACAGTAACTCCGCGGCGCCCTGCTGCCCCCAGGGGAGCGTTAGGTGCCGGTTTGCTGCAGCTAAGATCGGAACCATGTCGTCCGGACTAGAAGTGCCCATACCTGCACCTGCACGGAGGCCCTGCGAGTTACAGCACAGAAGACAGCCCAGCAAGCCCTCGGGTCCGGGCGAGGGGAAGGGACAGCCGGCGGGACGTCAGGCGGGCGGAGCCGGCTACCCCCGACGGAGCGGGAGGAGGAGGAAGCTCGTACCCACCTGGGGCGCAGCCATGACGCGCCGGCGTCAGGGGCGGCCCGGGCGCGGGGGCGCGGGGGGCAGAGGCATGGTGGCTGCGGACGGAGGGCGGCGAGCACCTGGAGACCCTGGAGACGAGGGGGTGGCCCTGGCGACGATCCGGGGGGAGGTGGCCCTGGCGACGATCCGAGAGGAGGCGGGTGGGTGGCCCTGGCGACGATCCGAGAGGAGGGGGTGGCCCTGGCGACGATCCGAGAGGAGGCGGGTGGGTGGCCCTGGCGACGATCCGAGGGGAGGTGGCCCTGGCGACGATCCGAGCCCCTCTCTCCGCGCCGCGCGGCAGCGCTAAGGCGGGGTGCGGGTCTCCTCCCGGGACCTCGCCCGGCTCCGACCCGCAGCCGCGCCCGTCGGGGCCGCCGCCCCGCGCCCGGGCGGAGGTGCCGGGCCGACTTCCCTCGGCGGCGCGGTCCCCGGCGGCGCGCACCGGCCGCTCATCGGCCACTCCGCGGGGCTCGCCCACGACCCAGGGCTGGGTGACCCCCGCCCGGCTCCGGCCCTGGCTCTGCCGATTGCGGACCTGCCTTCTGGGCTCGGGCTCGGGCTCGGGCTCTGGGCGGGGCCCGCCGCTCCTCTCCGGGGATCCTCTCCGGGTCTGGCGGAAACTCCGGGACCAGCTCCCGCGACTCCGGGGCGGCTCCCGGGCGGCTCCAGGTGCCGCCCCGCCCGGCCTTAAAGCGAAAGCGCGCGTGGGGCCGGCGAGGGTTAGGGGTTCCCTGCACCGGGAGCGCCCAGCCCGCTGTTGCCTGGAACAGAAGGGAATCGTCTGGCCTGGGCTGTCCCGCCCCCACTGCGTCCCACCCCCTCCTGGGTGATGGTGTGGGGTGGGGAGGGGGGAGAAAGGGGGGGAAGGAGAGGGAGGACGGAGACGACCGCTCCGAGAGCCACCAATGCCCAGCCGGAGAGGGATCTAGCATTCCGGAGCCGCCCCTTCCTACTCCCACTTTACAGCGAGGGAAACTGAGACCCGAAGCGGGAAAGTCGCGGGCCTCAGTGCTTTACCGCAAACTCCGTTTACCCACCTGGCTTTTCTTCTCCCTTAGGTCAGTCTGAGAGCCAGGCCTGAGGGAGACCCCCAAGACCTCACAGCCTAGCGGAAGTCAGTCTCAGAAATAAAGGCCCCTGGCTTCCCCTGGCCCCTGCCCCAGGCTCCTGGGAGAAGGGGCTTGAGAGCAGGCCTCCCACCTGATGTGAGACCTCGCTTCTCTGAACCTTCCTCCTGGGTCAGAGGAGGGCTGAAGATTCAAACGTGCGAGGATGGTCCAGCTGGCGGGGCTCGGTGGCTGAGCGAATCAGGAGGTTATGGTTCCATCAGGGCACGTGCCCCGGTTGCAGTGTGGGGTGTGCAGAAGGCAGCCAATCAGTGACTCTCTCTTCATCACTGCTGTTTTTATTTCTTCCTCTCTGAAATCAATAAAAAAAATATTTTTTTAAAAAAACTGTGAACACTGAATGAGTTAAAAGCACTTGAGGGTAAACACTGGGCGTTGAACAAGTGCAGGCTAAAAGCAGTTTTTGCGGACTGGTTTTTGGGGTGACTGGAGGGAGCATCAGGTGTGTGTGTGTGTGTATGTGTGTGTGTGTGTGTGTGTGTGAATTCTTCTATGGGAGGACACCGGAGTTATCTTAGAAAGGCGGGATGGGCAGAGCGTCCAGGCTGGAGGAGCAGCTGGTGCAAAGCCCGGACAAAGTCAGGCTGGTTAAACCTTGGCAAGTTCATGTGGGTCAAAGGGAACTGGTTCCCAGACCAGCCCCGGTTGTCTGGGTTTTGTTTTTTGTCTTTTTCTGCTGCTCTGATAAGGCAGAGGACAGGCAGGGCCTGAGTCCCCTCACCCACACTCCACCGAGCTGGCCGGGCGCACTCCCAAATAACAATGGCTCTGTTTGAGAGGCTCCTGACTCAGTGGTGACTCTCCGAGGGCAAGGACTGGGCGTGACTTGGCTCAAGACCCAGCCAGACCCAGCAGGGCCAGGATCACTGGGACTAGGTCCTGATTGGAACCCAGGGATCTGGCCCATTCTCCTGGCCCCCTCTTCCTCTTCCCCACCTTGTGGGGTCTCTGGGGAGCCCCACGGGCTTGGATATCCTTGCAGACCCTTTCTGAACCAGCAGCCTCAGCTATTTCCTGGCACCAGGCTGGAGACTCAGAGGAGAAAGTGGTCGCCAGCTTTTGCCTCTAGGGGGCGCCCCCACTTATTGCAAACGTCGCCAGCCAGCTGTTTTTCATGTTCTTTTAAGAACCTTATTTTCCAGTTACAGTTGATGTACAATACTATATTTGTTTTTCCTGTTAAGGATCGTTCAGTGAAATCATCGAGGCTGGGAGACAAGTGCCTCCCCCGGAGCCGCACAGTCTATACGTGAGGAGTAGGGAGTAGGGGTGGGGAGAGGAGGTGCCAAAACCCATGTCGTTCTGACTCTCCCGGACCCTTATGCAGAATACCCCCTTCACAGTCTGTGAAGAAGAGATGCCAACCCTGTAAAGGGAGAAAAACATTTCCCTAAATGCAGCCTCGTCTGCACAAGCTCTACCCACCTCCTACCCCCACCTCTCTACCCTCTCAGGCCCACGGCCACATTTGGAGAAGCAATAAGCACTGGAATCAGGCCTCTGATGGTTGTTAGGAGGGTTAACTGAGTTATTATATAATGTGCTCAGCAACAGTGGTTGGCTTATGGTAAGTACTTAGTAATATTGGCCGTTATTATTATTATTACTACTATATCTGTAAGTGGGAGAGAAGCAATGAGAGAAACCACGATCTTCCTGGCAGAGCAGCCTCCCTCCCTCCCCCACCCCTGCCCCGGGACAGGGCTCCCGCTTCCTTTTGCAGGACCACGTCCTGGAGACAACCAACTACTGTGACATTGTGATATAACTCTTCCTAAGTGTACACATTTTACAAAAGTCTGGTCACACTTGGCATGCCCTTTTTAATAGTTTTCATTTCACATAATTCATCGTGAACATCTTCCCCTATCTCACTGCATTCTAGCTACTCACTCACGTGTCTGGGTATCCTGTAGACCGCACCTTGAGGGCGCACGCATATGGACATCTCATGTCCTATCCCCACCCCACCCTCCTTGTGCCATCTCAAAGCTGGCGCGTAGTAGGACCACCATGGATATAAGGCGAGAACAGCATGGGATATACAGCAGTGGTGGGTGGTTCTGTCCCCCACCCAGGAGCACAGCTCATTCCCATAGGGAGGGAAGAAGACTCAGGGAGTGGGGGCATTGCAAGGTCTGCCGGCAATGCAGCCAAGGCTGGTCAAGATCTAGCATGGGATGCCGAAACTGGTTTGGCTCAGTGGATAGAGCGTCAGCCTGCAGACTGAAAGGTCCCAGGTTCGATTCCGGTCAAGGGCATGTACCTTGGTTGCTGGCACATCCTCAGTGGGGGGTGTGCAGGGGGCAGCTGCTCGATGATTCCCTCTCATCAATGTTTCTAACTCTCTATCTCTCTCCCTTCCTCTCTGTGAAAAATCAATAAAATATATTTAAAAAAAATAGAAATATCTAGTGTGGGAATATCTGTTTTAAAAATTACTTTATTGATTAAGGTATCATATATTTGTCCTCATCAGCCCCCCCACACACACACACACAGGAATATCTTTAAAGAAGAGTCTCTGAGCACATTCATTAATGCCAAGTAGCAACAGGATTCTGAGATTTGACTTCCTGAAAGAGGGGGTTTAGGCCAGGGTGCTCAACCCCAGGCAATTTTGCCTACTCCAACCCCCCAGAGAACACTTGACGATGTGCAGAGACATTTTGATTGTCACAACTGTGGTGAGGCAATGCCACCACATCTAAACATCC
This sequence comes from Vespertilio murinus, assembly GCA_963924515.1. NCBI lineage: Eukaryota > Metazoa > Chordata > Mammalia > Chiroptera > Vespertilionidae > Vespertilio > Vespertilio murinus. The sequence continues at coordinate 30,178,747 of OZ004706.1, forward strand.
TTCAGCGCGCAGGGCAGCTCCCCGAAAGAGTGATCCCATCTCAGGAGTCAAGTACCAGGGTTGAGAAGCTCTGGCTTAGGTATCTCAGGCTTTGGAGACTAACTAGTTCAAAGGATGCCATCCATTGTTCCACAGAGGGATGGGAAAATAAACATAAGTATACTAGAGGCCTGGTGCATGGATTCCTGCACTGGTGGGGTCCCTCCGTCTGGCTTGTGGGGCTCAGTGGATCTTCCTGCCATGGCAGCCAGGCCTCACCCACCAGCTTGTCAGGCTCCAGCCTGCTCTCCGCATCGACCCTGTACAGCACGAAGTAGTGCGCCTTGCTCAGGCATGCAGGGGGATTGTCCACGGGAGAGGCTCAAGCAGCCACAGCTGCTCTCCTCAGCTGTGAGCGTGTCGTCTGTCACCCTTTTGTCAGCTCAGCAGCGCTTCCCCTGTGGGAGTGCACTGACCACCAGGGGGCAGTTCCTGCATTGAGTGTCTGCCCCCTGGTGGTTAGTGTGCATCATAGCTACTGGCCGGTCATCTGGTTGTCCGATTATCTGGTTGCTTAAGCTTTTATATATATCGCTAGAGGCCCAGTGCACAAAATTCATGAACGGGGGTGGGGGTATTCCTCAGTCCAGCCTGTGCCCTTTCACAATCTGGGACACCTCGGGTAGGGTCCCTAGGCCTGGCTGACAATCAATTAGGGCTTTCCTTCCCCCAGCTGCCGGCATCTGGCCCCACCCCCATCCCCACCGCTGCCACTGCTTGCCATCTGTGTGGTGCTGCCTTCCCTTCCCTGCCACCAGTTGCTTCCTCTGCGGGTGACAGGTATGGGGTGTGATTGCTTGGCTGGCCTGGGCCTCCCTCTGGGGGGTGATCGTGGAGTTGATGGTGGGGGCCCCCCGACCAATTGCATCGCACCCGCTTTGGCTGGCCTGGTGCCAGTGCATGTTATAGCATGTTCATCTGTTTTGTTTTGTTTTGCAATATGTTTTTATTGATTTCAGGGAGGAAGGGAGAGGGAGAGAGAGATAGAAACATCAATGATGAGAGAGAATCATTGCTTGGCTGCTTCTTGCACATCCCCCACCAGGGATGGAGCCACAACCCAGGCTATATGCCCTGACCCATAACCAAACTGTAACCTCCTGGTTCATAGGTCGTCGCTCAGCCACTGGGCTGACTTCTGGTTTTATAGGCCCAGGAAAGGAAAGTGAATTGCCTGAGGTGTAACAGGCTGGCAGACTATGTCCTACAGATCAAATCTGGCTCACCGACTGTTTTCATGTGGCCTACTCACTAGGAAGGAGTTTTTTACATGTGTTTTTTTTTTTTAATGATTGAAGAAAATAAAAAAAAAAGATTCTTTCATGATACGTGAAAATTGCACAAAATTCAAATTTTAATGTCCATAAATAACATCTTACTGGGTCGCAGCCACGTTCATTTTTTACAGGCTACTTTTGTGTGACAATGTTAGAGTTAAGGAGTTGTGACATAAACCATATAGCCCATAAAGCCTAAAATCCTTGCTATCTGTACCTTTAGAGAACATGACTGCTGATCCCTACCCTAGCCTCTCAGCTCTGCCACTAATGGGCTGTGCAATCCTGGGCAAGTGGCCACACCCCTTTGTCCCTCATCGCTTGTAAAATGGTTATAAGCCTTTTCTCTACAGGCGGGTGCCATATTAATTCTCTATGGTTTCATAACAAATGATCACAAACATATTAGTTTAATATGGCACTCCCCCCACCCACCCACCCGTTGACATTTGAATAGCACAAAGATTAAGGGTGCTGACCCAGGAATAACTTTTGCAAAGAGGTTGGATCAGTTTAAGGGGCTGTGCTGCCCCTTTTCACATCAGAACTACTGACAAGGAAGGCCGCGCCTGCCTCTCCCGCCGGCCTGGCTGGCTGGCAGGGAAGGGAAGCGTGCATGTTGGTGAAGGAAGGAGCTGGGAGGATGACAGTGAAATCCGGAGTAAAAACCAAGCTGCCCACGGTGTCCTGCAGGCTGTGAAATGCAGTTTAATCAGAGTGCCATTACTCTTTGTTGTTAAAATGATTTTAATGATTGGAATGCACAATGTTTTATTTTCTAAAAATATATATTTTATTGATTTTTTACAGAGAGAAAGGGAGAAGGATAGAGAGTTAGAAACATCGATGAGAGAGAGACATCGATCAGCTGCCTCTTGCACACCCCCCACTGGGGATGTGCCCGCAACCAATGTACATGCCCTTGACCAGAATCAAACCCGGGACCCTTCAGTCCACAGGCCAACGCTCTATCCACTGAGCCAAACCGGTTTCAGCCTCACACGTATTTTGTATGTTATATGTATTATGTACTGAATCTTACAATAAAGTAAGCTAGAGAAACCAGAATATTATTAAGAAGAATCATAAGAAAAAATATACATTTAGGGTAGTGTACTCCATTTATTGACGCCAAACGTTTGTCGTCTGTTTACAAGATGGGAAAAAAACCTGCATGCAAGCGGACCCACGCAGTTCACTGTGTGTTGTTCAAGAGTCAGCTGTGCCTATTACCTCACAGTTCCATAGGTCAGAAATCCAGGTGGGTCAACTGAGCTCTCGGCGGCGTAGGGTTTCACAAGACCAAAATCAAGTCAATGAGTGGGCTGGGCCGGCTCTTATCTAGCAGCTCTGGGGAAGCATCCTGCTTCCGGATTACCCGCAGGATTCCATTCCGTGGTTGTGGGACTGAGGCCCCGTTTTCTTTCCGGTTGTCCCCCAGGGTCTGCTCTCCGTTCCCACGGGCCGCTCTCAGGTCCTGCCCCGTGGACGCCTCCACCTCCGCAGTGAAGAACCTCCCTCCAGTCACATCTGTCTCCAGCTGTGAATCTGCTGTCTGCCTGCCTCTTCTGCCACCAGCAGCAGGAGAACACTCTGCTTGTAAAGGGCGCCTGGGATCAGGTTAGGCCCACCTATCTCTCGGTCTTAAGGTCGGCTGATTAGCAATCTTAATTACACGGACAACATTCCTCTTGCCGTGTAACCGGAGGGCAAAGGTCATGAGGGCCATCCGAGAATCCTGCCCTCCGCAGGTGCTGTGCCAGGGAAGGCAGGGGATGTGTGTGCACACACGCTGGTTACAGGACCGTGCCCTCTGTGCCAGGGGACGTGCTGGACCCACAGGGCAGGACACATGGGGTGAATGTTCACAAAGAATTTGGAACAAGTGTCCCAGGGGGCCCTGTGCCCCGGGTGAGCCGTGTGTCCCAGGGGGCCCTGTTCCGAGGGTCCCAGGGGAAGCAGTGGGACCCAGCGGGAGGGGCGGTGAGAACCAGAGGAGGAGCGGACTCCGTTCGTGTGGTCCTGAGATAGCCACCATAAAACAAGCAGACTGCCAAATGAGGAGCGGATTCTATTCATGTAATCATGAGATAGTCACCATAAAACAAGCAGATTGTCAAATGACAGCGGGGAGGGGAGGGAGACCTGGGGGGAGATAGGAGGACTGGTATGCATGAATACAACCAATGAACACAGAACTCTGGGAGGGTGGGCATGAATGGGAGGTGGGGGGGGGGCAATGGTAAGATATGTACACAATATAATACATTAATAAAAAAAATAATAAATTAAAAAAAAAGAATTTGGAATAAGCCAGATGGTGGCAAGAGCTGGCCTCCGAATGCCGGTGGCCGGGGACACGACAGCGAGTGCCCGGGACTTTGAGTAGACTGATACAGAGGCTTCGCCGAGGCAGCCTCGGAGCTGGGTTGTCGTGCGGACAGGATTTCGACAGGCAGTGAAAAGGCTGGGGCAGGAGATAAGGAAGGGACATCTGCCACAGCACAGATTACCACAGGCTGTGCCATTCTGGTGTGGACAGCAGACACACTGTTAAGCTTTTATAGAAATCAGCCTATTAAGGATTATCAACAGAGTAACAGTTAGCAACCCTTGGCTATCTACTGAATGTCAGGCACTATGCTAGGTACACCATTTAATTCTCAAAGACCCCCTACATAGTAGTAGAAGGTTTTTTTTTCCCCAGCTGTACTGAGATGTAATTCATCTATACTAATAAAGGGTTAGACCAGACATCTTCTGGATGACCTTCCGGACATCCTTCTGGGCAAAGCCATGGTGGCAGGGCCAAGGCAGAGGCAGTTAGGGGTGATCAGGCCGGCAGGGGAGAGCAGTTAGGGGAATCAAGCTGGCATGGGAGAGCAGTCAGGGTGATCAGGCTGGCAGGCAGATGTGGTTAGGGGCAATCAGGCAGGCAGGCAGGTGAGCAGTTAGGAACCAGCGGTCCCAGATTGTGAGAGTGATGTCCAACTGCTGGTGTAGGCCTGATCCCTGTGGGATATAAACCAGTAGTCGGACATCCCCTGAGGGGTCCCGGATTGGAGAGGGTGCACGCCGGGTTGAGGGACACCCACCCACCCTGTGCACATATTTCGTGCACCAGGCCTCTAGTGTACCATAAAACTCATGCATTTATATGTGTATTTATATGTATGACTTTTGATATCTTCACAGAGATATGTATCCATCACCATAATACATTCAGAACATTTTCATTGCTCTCAAAAAGAAACCGACACCCCTTAGCCATCTAGTTCTTCCATTCCTTCTGGCCCCTAGGCAACTACTAATTATTACTTCCTGTCTCTGTAGGTTTGACTATTCTGGACATCTCATATAAATGGAAATCTGTAACATGATCTTTTGTATCTGGCTTCTTTCACTTAGCATACTGTTCCAAGGCTCATCCACGTGCTTCATTCCTTTTTATTGCTGAATTATATTTCATTGTATGGACGTACCATGTTTTGTATTTTTTTTTTAAATCCTTACCCCAAGGATATGTTTTTATTGGTTTTTAGAGAGAGACTAAGGGAGAGAGAGAGAATAAAACAAACATCAATGGGAGAAAGAAACATCAATCGGTTGCCTTCCATATGTGCCCCAACTGGGGATTGAACCTGCAGCCTAGATATGTGCACTGACCAGGAATGGATCCCACAACTTTTTGGTGTATGGGATGATGCTCCAACCAACTGAGCCGTTCGACCTGGGTAGGACATACCACATTTTATTTATCCACGCATCAGTTGATGGACATTTGAGATGTTTCTACTTTTTGGCTACTATGAATACTGATGCTGTGAACATTCATGTACTAGTACAGGTATTTGCCTGGCTATGGTGTTCTCCTGTCCCTTGGGAATACACCCTCGGAGCAGATTTGCTGGATGGATTATAAGGTAACTCTCGGTGTGACCAACTGAGGGTAAGGTAGAAATCGTTATCTCCACATGAGGCTCAGAGAAGTTGAAGTAACGGCCACCCAAGATCCGAGAACAGAGCAGCTTTAAGCTCAGGTCCACCCAACACCTATACCTCCTGCCTCTGGGTCAACGTAATAGTACGGAGGTCTCTCTTAACCGGTCCTCTCCTAAAGTATTCATTTCTTCAGAGCGTGGATCTTTGTTTTCTCTGCCTTATCAAAAAGGTTCCAGTGCCTAGAAGAGGCTTGACACACAGTAGGTGCCCAATAAATACTTGTTAAGGGAAGGGAAGGGGAGGATGAGTCAGTGAGCATGGTTGGAAGGTGGGTGGGTGAGGCTATGGGACATCCCCTGAGATGCCTGCTGGCCCAGAGTGGCCCTAACCTGGGTGCCAGGATGAACTTTCAGGCTCCAGCATCTGCCAGGGACTTGCTGTTCCCCTGAGCTAACCTTGAAAGGCTGTGGCCCTCCTCTCTGGTGCCCCCCTCCCCAGGGGCCTGCAGGCTCCTGGAATTCTGTGCCTGAGAGACAGTCTGTTCATGGAGAGGCAAGGAGCTGCTGTGTCCCTCTGCATTCACGGTCCAAACAAGGAAACTGCCCTCTGTGGGTAAGAAAGGCTTTAGAACAGCCGTGGGCAAACTACGGCCCACGACTGGATCCGGCCCATTCTGCTGTTCTATCCGGCCCGCGGAGCCGAAAGAGCGGAGGGTTCTCTTGCTCTCCCCTCCGCTCCTTCACCAGCAGCCCAAGATGAGAGTGCCAGCATGGTCAGGTTGCTTTTGTTCTGGCCCTCCGGTCCAGTGTAAGAACCCATTGTGGCCCTCGAGTCAAAAAGTTTGCCCACCCCTGCTTTAGAACCTCAAGGCTTCTGCTTCCTTGGGAGGCAATTTCTGCCCAGAGGAGATGGTCCAAGGCTTATCTGAGACCTCTGTCCAGGGAGGGCTGAGCCTGGGCCAGCAGCCTTGGAGCGGGGGAGTTACAGGCCAGTGAGAGGAGGAAATCTCGCCTGCCATCTAACACAAAGGGCTGAGAGCCGGAAGGTGTGCGGATAGAGGGCTGGCGACAGCCTTGACTCCAGGGGTGACCACCGGGAGCTCAGGCAGACGCATGAAAAGCTCAGGTTCTGGGCGAGAGCCAGCTGTCTGTAGAGATCCTGGAGCAGCTCCTGCAGGCTGGCTGTCCGTGCGGAAAGCTGTTGTCCGTGTGCTGAAATGTGGGCGGAGGAGCTGGCCACACAGGAGCCCCGGTTTGGGCCTCGTGGCCTTGGTCGTGTCTCTGCCACCGCTCAGCCTCAGTTTCCCCCTCGATAAAGAGTTGGGGTCCTTTCAAGCTGTGGGGCGCTATTCTGGGGCGTAGTTCTCTTTCTTTCTCCTCCTTTTCCGAATTGGACTCGCTATCGGGCAAGTTCCCATCCAAGTCCAACAGGATTCCTGGACTCGGTCCGGAGTCAGTGCTTTCTTCCCAGGTTACAGGCTCTTCTGGAATCGTCCACTGCTCTGCCAGGACTTTGGGGGAGCCCCGTTTCCTGCCTCGATTGCTACTGCCTCCTGTGCCAATCCACTCCCAACTCCAGCCCACTCACCCTGTGGCTGATAACCCATCAAACCTCACACTCAGCCTGTTCAGACCAAATCACCATTCCTCCCCTCCCACTACCCTCCCCCCAGCTGCCCTGACTCCCGTGGTCACTGCTCAGTGAATGGCAACGCCACCTACCCCGTGGGGACACCAGCCAGACTCTGCAAGAAATGTCGACACTCATTCCCTTTTTTAGGCCTGGTGTCCCAACATTTAATGGGGCATGGGGGTGCACATGATCTTATCTAAAGTTGTTGACATGCTGAAACCAGTTTGGCTCAGTGGATAGAGTGTTGGCCTGGGGACTGAAAGGTCTCAGGTTCGATTCCGGGCAAGGGCATGTACCTTTGTTGCGGGCACATCCCAAGTAGGGGGTGTGCAGGAGGCAGCTGGTTGATGTTTCTCTCTCATCGATGTTTCTCTCTATCCCTCTCTCTTCCTCTCTCTAAAAAACTCAATAAAATATATTTTTAAATAAAAAAATAAAGTTGTTGACAGGCCTGAATGCTCTGATTTTACTCCCAACTTGCCCTAGTCTGCAGAGTGACCCTGGCCATGACTTTCCTCTCTGGGGCCTTAGTTTTTCCAATTGACATGGTTGCACAAGAAGAATTTTGGACGTGGGAGGAGTACTGACGTTGGAGGCAGGAGATCTTGCTTCACAGACGAGCCCGTGGAGGGTGACCGGGTCACTCCATGAAAGGACTCGGGATCCTCGGGTGACTGTGTGGAGCAGACCTCGCACCACATCTGACCCGCAATCCACTGTGTGGGCGTGAGAAATCTCCAGGGCGGTAGGTGTTGAGACTTGAGGGTCATTTGTTAGAGCAGCCAGTGTTGTTTACTCTCACACCCACTCCCAGTCACACGGATTACAGTGAGGGGGCACCAAGGCGCAGCTGAGGGCTGAGGAGACTGGGGCAAGAGCGAGGGCGGACAGCAGAGAGGGCCCAGCCTGGGGCTGAGGACGCGGCTGCGCCTCGGCCGCAGAGGCGGCCTGGCGCTGGCCGCTTCCTCACAATGAACCTCTGGCTCCTCCTGGGTCAAATAAGAATGAGAGTTACTACTTTATGTGGCTATGAAGAGCGCCACTAATTATACACTTACCATGCTTCAGCTATAAAGCTGCTTTATAAATGATCACGTCCCGCCGGGCCAGCGTGGCTCTGAGGTAGAGCGTAGACCTATGATCCAGGAGGTCAGGGTTCGATTCTCGGTCAGGGCACTTGCCTGGGTGGCAGGCGGGCTTGATCCCCAGTCAGGGGCGTGTAGGAGGCAGCTGATCAGTGATTCTCTCATCCCTGATGTTCCTATCTCTCCCTCCCTCTCCTTTCTCTGAAATCAATAAAAATATATTCAAAATATTAATAATAATAAGAGCATAATATGCTAATTAGACCAGACATCCTTCCAGACGGCCTTCTGGATGAAGCCAGGGTTTCGAGGGAAGCCTAGGTCCTGGGTGCCAGAGAGAAGCCGGTGCTGGCAGCCGGAGGAAGGAAGGCACACTCTCTCACAAATTTCGTGCACTGGGCCTCTAGTACTGTATTTGCCGGCGTATAAGACAAATTTTTGGCCCTGAAAAAAATACGTATTTGCAGGCATATAAGACGACCCCCTAACATTTCCACTCAAAATACAGAGTTTGTTATATACTCGCTGTATAAGACTACCCCCCACTTGGAGGCATATTTTTCAGGGCCAAAAAATCGTCTTATACGCCGGCAAATATGATATATATATATATATATATATATATATATATATATATATATATATATAAATGTTCACGTCCCTTGCTCGCTATTGCATCCCATCAGGGCAAGGCAAGGCAGGGGAAGAAGTCACAGAATAGTTCACACTGACATAGCACTTACCCTGTGACAGGCACTGCTCTGAGCGCTTGACACAAATGAACTCATTTAATTCTCATGGCAGCCCACTTCACAGATGGGCAAACTGAGCTACAGTAAAAGTGAAGTCACCTGCCCAAGCTAGTGCGCAGTAGAGCTGAGATCTGAACCCACACAGTCTGGCTCCTGGGTCTGTGCTCCTCACCAGAATGCTACCCTTCTGGGTGAGTAGACGTTGAAAAGGGACTGAAAGAGCCGTGGCACCAGGTGCCTGCAGAGAGCTTGCAGTGACAGCCGTACCTGACTTCCTGCCATCCCCTGACGGGGCAGACATCACGGAAAAGCCAGGCTCACGTGGTGCCTCTTTCCCGAGAAGGGAGAGCAGACCCCACTGTCCACACAGAGGGGAAGCCTTCCTGGGCATTTTATTCAAGGAAAAGTGCCCCACGTGGTCCGCCGACCAGGAGACCTTGAGTCGCCGGTGGACAATGGGTCCTATTATGTTGTTTTTTTGTTTTCCTTTTTTTTCTATTATGGTTTCTGCAGAGGCTCAGGCCCCAGAAAGGCACGTCTGGAAGCAATCTGAGGCTGCTTTCTTGTAAATTCCTGTGTTGGAGTTTGAGGTGGAGCCTCACTCACCAGGACCGTCCAGCCTAATGACAATGTGATAACAGGCACTGGGCAGGTAGCAGAGGGAATCTCGCGCTGCCTGTGAGAGCCGAGGTCACGTTCTGAATTCCTGACACCTCGGGCTGGTAGTTAGGACACTCGGGCTCCACACACTGGCTGTGAGACCTCAAGGGCATCACTCACCATCTTCAGGAGTCACCCATCCCCCCGAGGCTGCAGGCTTCTGAGGACCATCCCTGCCCCACACTCACCTTTGCCTCCCGGGCCGGCCGCCACCAGCACAGGGCCAGGCACCAATGGGGACTCTAAGCAGAGGTTGGGAGAAGCACCCAGAGTGGCTGTGCAGGGCTGGGTTTCAGGGGCTCTGATGAAAAACACAGTACAGCACTGCTTCCGTTTGCTCCTGCTTTCCCCAGCAACTGGTGGAGAGAGGAATGATGATGATCCCCATTATTTTGTTTTAGGAAAGCCGAGGTTCCGAGAAGCAGATGGCTTGCCCGAAGTCACACAGCCGGTGAGAGTTGCATTATTGAGCCTCTAATCTAGGGGCTGCCACTCAAACTGAGTTGTTGAGTCAGGACCTTTATTTTGATCTGGGGGTGCTAGCCTGTGTTTCCCAGGCCGTGACAGCACGTGGAGTCAGCACCCTAACTTGTGAAGACTAAATCAGGGTGCTGTTGAGCAACACAAAAAGAATCCTGTGTTTTTTTGGAGTGGTGCTGGTGGGGGGGGGGGGGCGGGAATTAAAAATAAAAAAGCATAGGAGCGCCACCTTGTGGTGTGCTCTGCCATCATACCTCTAATTGTGGGGCTGGACCACGGAGGACACATTACACTATGGTTCCCGGGACAAATGGCGGCTCCCTGGAGCCAGGACCCCAGTCAGCCAGGCATAGACGGGTCACAAATGATACTTTTTAAAAACTATATGTTTTTATTGAGTTTTAGAGAGATAGAAACATCATCGATCCACTGTCTCCTGCACATCCTCTACAGAGGATCGAGCCTGCAGTTCGGCATGTGCCCTGACTTGGAATTGAACTGGTGGCCTCTTGGTTCCTGGGTCTATGCTCAACCACTGAGCAACACCAGCCAGGCACAAACGGTCCTTAATGACCCAGGGCAGAGGCCCAGGCTCAGTCCAGACACAATGGGGTCAATTGTCCAGCTGGTGGCTCCTGCTATACCAGCTCTCAGGGCCCGGTTCAGTTTTCAGTCTTCCCACATGCACTCACTGAGGCGCTGTGCCAGGCTCTGAGGTGGGCGCTGGCCTGGAGGACCCTATAGCCTGGTCTCTGGGGGTGCCCCGTCCTGTGCTCCTGACAGAGCCACTCCTCCCATCTCTGCCACCACCACCCCCTTCCCAGTCTCACATGCCCGTCAGTGGCACCCACTTCCACCCTGGGAATCCCCCTGGTGTCTCCCCCTCCTTCCTGGTCCTACCCCTAATTACCAAAACAAAATATTCTGGGTGCCCCTCAATGTCTCTCCCTTCCCGTCACTGCCCTAGTCATAGCCACCAGCTCTGCCCTGGACAACTGCAAAGGCCACTCGCCCATTCCCACCCCCCAGCCCCTACCCTACCCCACCCCACCCCTCCACCCCTGCCGCTGCCCCTACTCCTGGCCCTGCACTGGTTCTCTGCACTATGACCAGGGTTGGCCCCCTAGGAGGGAAATCTGAGCAATGGACGTTTCTCTGTAGAAACCATCCAGGGCCAGTTCCCAGCTCTGTAATGACCGAAGGGAGAGGGGAAAATGTACAACATGGGTATACAAAGGGATGTGAAAAGTAATAGGTGGAGAAGTTATTTTTTAAGATGCCCAGTGTGTGGCAGCTAGAAGATCTTTAATACATACCTGCTCGAGCTTTAAAGTGTGTCCAGGTCCATGCCGAAACCGGTTTGGCTCAGCGGTAGAGCGTCGGTCTGTGGACTGAAAGGTCCCAGGTTCGATTCCGGTCAAGGGCATGTACATTGGTTGCGGGCACAACCCTGGTAGAGGGTGTGCAAGAGGCACCTGGTCGATGTTTCTCTCTCATCGACGTTTCTAGCTCTCTATCTCTCTCCCTTCCTCTCTGTAAAATATCAATAAAATATATTTTAAAAATAAGTAAATAAAGTGTGTCCGGGTCCAGCAGCATCGTATCCCTGGGAGCTTGTCAGAAATGAGAATTTCAGCCCCTCCCAGGCCCCTGAGTCAGGATCTGCATTATCGATTTTATTTTTTTTAATTTATTTTTAGAGAGGGAAGAAAGAGAGAGAAAGCTCCATGTGAGACACATCCATCATTTGCCTGGACTGGAATCGAACCCACAACCTCGGCATGTGCCCCAACCAGGAATCAAACCTGTGACCTTCCTGTGCGTGAGACGAGGCTCCAGCCAACTGGGCACCGGGCCGGGGCAAGGTCTGCATATGCCCCACTCCCCGGGCTTCACGTGGGGCGGGCGGCTGAGAGGCCTGCAGCAGAGGGTGAGGCCCCTGTGGGTGCGTGCCCTGCCTGGATCACTTCTGTTGCCCTCACTGCCAGCACGTGGCCGAGTGGCAGGGGCCTGCCCCCACAACGCCACCGCTAGGGTGATCCCTGACACCCTCGGACGCGGAAAGACTCTGCCTGGCGATGCCCCCAGACTCAGAGAGGCCAGCTGTATGTATGACGGGCAGGGGGCCTGGCCCTGCACAGGTCTGCCTGGGAGCATAGTAACATGTGGGTTATTGACTCCATGCAGGAAAGATTTCACAAAACAAACCCGGGTGGCTGAGAGTACGTGTCTTAACGCTGGGGACAGTGAAACCAGGAAAAGCTTAGTGTAGAGGAGGCAGCAGGAGAGCCAGGCTGAGCTGCTTTGGTTTTCTAAAAACGTTATAGGAGAGGAAGGGGCGGAGGTGGGGCTGCTTCAGCTCACCAGGAAGTCACGTGGAGACGAGTTCAGGGGGTTAGCCTGGGACGAGCTGCCGCTGCTGCCCATTGCTCCCCTGGGGGCAGACCTTGTGGGGTCCCTTACAGGTTAGGACAGTGTTTCCCAACCTTTTGACATATGGGTACCCCCTCTATAATTTTTATAATGCTGAGTACCCCTCGTCAAAAAAAAAAAGAATGTATTTTAATAACAATCAAAATATATTTATTGCCGGGGCTGGTTTGGCTCAGTGGATGGAGTGTCGGCCTGTGGACTGAAGGGTCCCGGGTTCGATTCCGGTCAAGGGCATGTACCTTGGTTGCGGGCACGTCCCCAGTAGGGGGTGTGCAAGAGGCGGCTGGTCCATGTTTCTCTCTCATCGACGTTTCTAGCTCTCTATCCCTCTCAATTCCTGTCTGTGAAAAATCAATAAAATATATATATTAAAAATATATATATTAAAAAATATATATATATTTTTTCTTTTTTGGGTACATACACAAAATAATAATAAACGAAAAATAAAATTATTCATAATAAAATATAAATAAAAGTTATGTTATAAATAACATTTATTTGCACACCGGACCATCTCACGCCTCACAAGACTGTCTTGGCTTGACTCATGAGAACGTAGAATTAGGCGCAGCGAAGCACGGTGCAGCGCCTATCCCCACCAAACTCCGGTGCAACGCGTACCCCCACCGAACTCTTCCCGTACCCCTGGGGGTACGCGTACCACACTTTGGGAAGCACTGGGTTAGGAGATGCATGCCTGTGGGGGAAGAAGAGGGGAAAGGGAAAGGCAGGGGCATGCTCCCCGGAGAGAGAGGGGGTACACTGGGTCCTTTGTCCTGAGGGCTTTGATCTCCCTCCTGTGGGTGGGAATTTTAGGGGTGTTCTCAGGGGAGGGTTTTGGCAGAATAGTCATCCATTTTCCAGGTGTGCCCTGCCGGGGTCATGGCTTTACTGACTGGTCGGCGCCCGGAAAGGGGGTCATTCGTCGTTGCAGCTGGTCCCGGCGCTGCCCACCTGGCTTGGTTGCTTTTCTGGGCCTGGACGTTACCTCGAGGGAGGTGGCCTTCTGAATCTGGCTGTAAAGTGCTCCACCAGTTGGTTCAGCTTCTTGTCTCAGTTTCCCCATTCTACTTGCCAAGGAATTCTCCTAGCTTCTTACCAGCCTGAATCCAGGGCACATGGCCTGACCCCAAAGCAAACCCGCCACCTTTTGGGGAACAGGATGATGCTCCAACCAATGAGCCACACCGGCCAGGGCAGCAAGGCCGTTTAAGTAGCAGGGTGTCCTCTACGCTTTGCGTGCTTGATATTCTTTTGGTCTCACTCGCCCCTTATTAAATTCTGATTTCTTGAGGGCAGAGCCGACTGTAATTCACTTTGGAGCCTCACCCCCGGCCCAGGGCCCAGCACGCAGAAGTCCCTCGGAGTTACATGGGTCGATTCAGCGTGCTGTGCGCTTCCAAATAACGAGCCTGGGCCGCTCGCCTGCGCCCGGTGCACAGCCGTGGGCCTGGCGCGCGGAGGGTCCTGGCGTTGGAGAGCTGGTGGCCCCTCTGTGGTCCCCAGGCTCCTCATTCTGAAACTCAGAACCTCTGGGAAGCCTTTGGGGCTGACTCCCTCCCTGTGTTTACCTCGTCAGAACATTGCCCCCCGTTTATCTCATTTTCACGGACAATGAACCGTCCCGTTCACCTGGTGTGCTTCTCACTCTTCTCCCCTGGAACCCGATTAGACCCACGACTTGTCCCCGTGAACACACTGTGCCCTGGCGGCTCTCCAAGTGCGCGCTTTACCCACATCGCCCCTCATTTGGCTGCTGCACGTGCACAGGGGTGTCTGCAATCCATCGGTCATCGCTCCTCAGTCTCACCACAGCCCAGAGGCAGAGGTTTTCACCTCTGTCTTCCAGAGGAGGCGATGAAGAGGAAGAGGAAGGGGGAGCCACTTGCTCAGAAGTGGAAGGACTAGGATTAGAAACCTGGAATCTGTTGATTCCACAACCTGGACTGTTTTTTCATTCCTCACTATCTCTGGGACGCCAAAAACTGACTTTCAGCGGAAGTGGCATACATTTTAATAACTAGTGGCCCGGTGCATGGAATTTGTGCACATTAAAAGGGAATTAATTAGAGGGAATGTTTTAATATTGTTATTTGCCCTTTTTTCTATAATAGAAGTGTCAGGGAGGAAAGAAGATTTGTAAAATGTATATGCAAATCTCTCTTGTAAGAGTCTGGGGTGTGCTGCGAGACCTAGAGTTAAATCCTGCCCACCGCCTGCATGCGCTTCGAAAACACGGGAGACACAGACTGGCCAGCCCCACCCACATTGGGTGAGACCCAGACCCGGCCGGCCCCACCCCCATCAAACCCCTCAGGTCCCCTGGCCTGGCGCGGGGCCGGAGGCACTGTCTCAGGTCTCCCATCAAGCCCTGCCAAGCAGGGGCCATGGCCTGAGGTCCCCCATTAAGCCCCACCAGGTGAGGGGCGCGACCTGAGTTCCCTGTCAAGCCCTGCCAGGCGGGGGGGGGGGGGGGGGGGGGGGGGCAGCCTGAGGTCCCTGTTGTTCAGTCATGATGTTACAGTGTCCCAACTAATTTGCATATTCCTCTGTTATTAGATAGATAAGGCCCTTCCGTGGGTGGAAGGAGGGTGTGGGTGACAGGCCCAGGAGGACGGGGCTTGGAGAAGAGAAGAGGACCCAGCGAGCAGGAAGGAGACTGAAAGGGGCCTCTGGGTCTGGCCATTCTAAAGCCATCGGTGGTCTGGATTCGGGCGTTTAGGAGAGGGGCCCAGGAGCCAGCGAGCGAGCCGAGGTAATAGGAGGGAGGGAGGGGCAGACGTATGAGCAGCCTGCCCAAGGAGCGAGTCTACACAGAGAAGCGGGAGGGGATGGTGAGAGAGGCAGATCAGGGGAAGGCTTTGTTGTTACAGGGCATTTTGGAAGGCAGGACGGAGAAGGACAATGGTCTGAGTGAGGGCGGTGAGAGCGGTACTGGTGCAAAGGAGGAGAACAAGGGGAGGAGAGGAGAAAAACAGGAAGGGTGGGATGGCACCCTCTGAGGTCATCTGGGCCTGCTGCTTTGAGGAATCTGCTGACACGGACAGCAGGGAGCGCTGGAGCTGGCCGAGCGGGGCTGATAGGACAGCTGTGTGTGCCGCAGGTTCCTTCAGCCGGGCTCGCTCACGCAGTTGAGCTGGGGATCTCTGGGGGGGGTGGCTGTGTGTTTTAAGCCGATTTACCGAGTGATTATCCATGATCTCATTAAGATATATTTCCACACTCTGATTTCTCAACCCGGCCACCTCCACAGTGAGCTGAGCGCATTACTGGGCTGGGGAAGAAAGGCAGGGTTTGACTTGGACAAAGTCCTGTGTCAGAAAGATAAACAAGCCAGTTTCTTTGGGGGATCAAATGTTCTACAATGGATAGGGTGATGGTTGCACAATTCTGTAAATATACTAAAAAACCATTGCACGGTACACTTTAAACAGGCACATTTTATGGTATGTAAATTCTATCTCGATAAAGCTGTCTTAAAAAAAAACAAAACACAAACCTGCCCAGCGGTTGAGTGTCGACCTATGAACCAGGAGATCACAGTTCGACTCCCAGTCAGGGCACTTGCCCTGGTTGCAGGTTTGATCTCCAATGGGGAGCATGCAGGAGGCAGCCGATCAATGGTTCTCTCTCATCATTGATGTTTCTATCTCTCTCTCCCTCTTCCTTCCTCCCTCTCTGAAATAAAATTTAAAAAAAAAAACAACCTGCTACCCAGCTAATATGCACCCTCCTGTGAAGCACTAAGCAAAGGGAAACAATGATGCTCCATCCATGATGACAGGGTGCTCTGTGCTGGGGGCTCCAACACTCCCAGGCTGCCTACACCCATTCCTCTCCATTATCAACATTAGACCAGTGCCATCCTGCCCTGGCCGGGCAACTCGGTTGGTTAGAGTGTCGCCCATACCAAAGGTGCAGGTTCTATCCCCAGTCAGGGCACATGTAAGAATCAGCCAATGAATGCACAAATAAATGGAACAACAAATAAATGTTTCTCTCTCTCTCTCATCAATCAATTAAAACTTGTTTCAAAAAAGGAACAGTACCATTCCACACTCCTGCTCTGGGACCAAAGTTCTAATTACAGAACATCTGACCTACCGTTTCTTCTTCACCGCCTAGCAGACCACCTCACACATGATAGGTGCTCAATTGATATTTGTTGGGGGGGGGAAATGAAAGAATGACTTGGCTGGAACAAACATGCAGATTAAGTTTAATGTCACTAACTTTAAGGACAAGAAAACTGACTTAGAGAAGTTAAACAAACCGAGGCCACTTAGCTAGTAAGAGGCAGAAAGTCCATTTCAATGTGTATTTGTTGAGCATCTGTATATAAAGCGTTGTTGTAAGCACTGCAGGTGGTACCAACACGATGAAGATGAAGTTCCTGCTCTTAACAAACAGGGGATATAAATCATGGTACCCATGCTGGAGAGAAGGGAACAGACGCTGGAATTAGGGACTTCTGTTTCCTGGTCTCTTTTAGTTCTTCACAGACACACATGAGGGGGATTTTATCCCCAATTCCCATATAAGAGAATCTCAGGGATATGATACACTAATTAGAGGGAGACTCAGTATTTGAACCCAGGTCTACCTGGTGGCAAAATCTAAGTTCTTTTCCTACTACTATTATCATTCAAAAAATAAAGGCCAGCCTGACTGGTGTGGTGCAGTGGTTGAGTGTCAGCCTATGAACAAAAAGGTCACCGGTTCTATTCCCAGGTCAGGGCGCATGCCCAGGTTGTGGGCTGGATCCCCATAGGAAACATGCAGGAGACAGCCAATCCACGAGTCTTTCTCCTTCTGATGTTTCTATCTCTTTCTTCTTCTCCCCTCCCCTCTGAAATCAATAAAAATATATCAAAAATATAAGATAAAACAAAGGCCAAGTGACTTTAAAAATAATTATTCAGGAAATAAAGGCCAAATAAGTTCAAAGGAAGAAGTTGCCCAGTCTCCTTGGAAGTTGTAGGAAATGGTGCATGAGAGAAATAGCACTGGGTCATTGAAAATGTTTGGCAGAAAGCCACGAGGCAGAGCCGTGGAGGGTAAGGTGGAGACGGTGGCCATTGTGGACAGGGACAATGCAGGAGAACTCCGTGTGTGAAGAAAGGCATAACTGGCTTCAGCTGGAACCAGAGTCCATGAAGGAAGAGAAACTGGAACCTCACTTGAAGATGGTGTGTTAGCAGGGAGATGACACCATAATTGGAGTTGAACTTTAGCAGGGTTGATTCTTTAGCATGTGTAGGCTGGCTTGCATAAGTCAGAAGCTGGAGACAGAGAATGGGTTAAGAAGTTGCTGAGATAGTCCAGGTTCAGAAATAGCTGGGGGTGCAGTGGAACTGTTAAAGAGACACTGGTTTATATTGCTGTCATGCACCTGTGTCTGTATATAGCTCTTCTCTATTATAATTATATAACTGCTACATACAGCTATTTGGTAACAATAACAGAGATCTTTACCGAGCACTATGAACCGGGCACTTTGCTACGTGCTTTATCAGCATGAATTCATTACTATTCATTAACAGCCCTATGAGGTGGAGGCTATTATTATCCCCATTGTACAGACGAGGAGATTGAGGCCCAGAGAGAACAGGAAGCACATCCAAGGGCCTATACTTAGTAACTGCAGACTGTGGAACTCAACCCAGATTTCTTAACTCTCGAGTCCACGCTCTTCCCACATGTCACATACTCACCCTTCATGACCATCTCTTCCTGGCTCAGCCTCCCCTAACTTCATAAGACTTTGGTGGAAATGTAAGGGCAGCCTGGAACAGTGGAAATAGCATGAGACCTGGAGTGACACAGAATTGAGTGTGGAACCCTGGCTCAGCTACTTACAAACTGAGTGATGTTGGATGTTACCGGACCTCCCTGAACTCATTTTCCTTCTGTAAAATGCAGACCAACTTCCCAGGGTTGTTGAGAAGATTAAAAATGGGGGGGAAAGGAGTATCCCAGGCAGTGTGTGGCAGATAGTCACAAGTAGCCAATAAATGGTCGTTGGTGATGATGATGATGGGAATCCAGATGAGGGTGATCAGGTTGACAAGAGAACTAGAGAACAAGCCACGAGAGAGCCAGTCAGAGCAGTGGCCGGCCTTAATCGTCACCTTCAGACGCATAGAGTGTTGTCACGTGAGATTAGACAGAGAGGACTCATTCTGTGTTCTCAAGGGGAGAGAACGGGACCACGGAGGCTAGTCTCGGAGTTTCTAACCCCCTGCAAACTCAACCACTGTGGTGACTCACCTGGGAACCGCCTTCTTTGCAAGGTGGCCAGATCCTGCCACTGGAGGCTTTCCAGAGAAGGTGTGGGCAATCCGTCTAAAAGGGATAGCGGTGGCTGTCAGCCCTGGGTGTGTCAGAATCACGTGAGGACTTATTAAAACACAGGTTGCTGGGACCACATCCAGAATGCTTGCTTTGTGGGGGTGGGGCCTGGGAGTGCATCTCCAACCAGTTCTCAGGCTGTTGCTGCTGCTGCTGGCCCGGTGTCCGCACTTTGAGAACCACAGCTTTAGAGTGCAGCACTTTCTAAAGCCCAGGCCCATTGGGTTGGTCCACAGCCATGCTCCCCGAAGTCACAACACAGTCAGAAGAGCTGTGAAATGCACCCAGTGTTTCCCAGTGCTGCAGGTGTCCAGTTCGAAGGGCTGTCCTTTATGCCAAGACTGTGGCCTTCAGACTTTTTCTGACATTAAAATTCCTCTTTGTTTTTTGGAAAGATAATGACAATGGGTGGTGGTTCTTTTGTTAGTTTGTTTCTTGGTTTCTTTACATGACGAAATAACAAGTCGGCCCTAGAATGGTCCTTGATCTTTAAACATCTTCTTGGACCATATACTTCTTAACTGGAGAACATGCTGCTCCTGGGCTGGAAAGAGTTCAGACTAACTGGTGGTTTCTCTTCCAAAGTTAAGCTCAGGTGTCTTTTAAAAAGGCATTACGCACCTCGTTGCCTGGCTGAACAGCTTTCTCGGACATATTTGACCTCTAATTGATGCTCCCAATGATCATTATACACATCTATTATTATAAAGAGCTGTCAAACCCACCACCATGCCCTCTGGCGGGCCACTGAGAGAGGACACTTTGTCCCTCAGTGAACGGACTCGGGCTGCTTTTCTGTTGCCGTGTAACCATCCTGCTGGCTCTGCAGTTCCCTCTCCCCCATCAGCTGCCCCTTCTCTATGTGGCCACTTGTTCCTCCACCCACCACCTCAGAACGTCAGACCAGCACGCTTATTAAACCAGTGGTTTGATTTCACACATCAATTTAAGTCGATAGTCTGTGACTTAGGAACCCTTTATCTCTGCCAGAGAATGAGGGCATAGGCTCAGTAAATCACCAGGAACACTTACCCCATTCTGTTGAGAAATGCTAATGACAGATAATAGTCACTGGAAACTTACCGCAAGCCAGAACTTATCTAGAATAATTAGGTCACTTGTCTACGATTAACATAGGAAAGAGTTGGGCTTCAAGCCAGATCTATCAGGATGAGATTGGTACTTTCCTCTACTCGGCTTCACTGGTGTTTTTAAGAGTGAGCTGCTGGAAGTCTGATCATTAAACAAATGAAGATATACAGATGTTATTGCTTGTATGTGATGCTTTTTTCCCATTAGTGTCCTTTAAGGGATGTTCTGATTTTGTTAGAAGAGACTGAAGTAATTCTGATTCAGAAATCAAGCTGGGGCTGTGGTTGGGGAGCTCAGTTAGTTAGAGCATCATCCTGATACACCAAGGATACAAGAATCAACCAATGAATGTTTAAATAAGTAGAACAAAAAATTGGTGTTTCTCTCTCTCAAATCATTTTTTTTTTTAAATTAGAAGAAAAAAGAATCAAGCTGGGGACCAGTTGACTTTGGGACACTGGCCATGTGCTGGGCACTCGGCACACAGAGGTTAAAAACATTAAAACAAATAACAGGGGTCACAAGCTAATGCATGGGGGCTTTATGATCACTCTGTGCAATGGATATTTGATGGTGAATTCGCTGATTTTTTTCTTTTAACCAGTGAGAACATTGGTCAGAAAATCTGTGGCTGACCTGAGCACAAAGGAGGCTGTAGCCACAAAGGAGCTGCAAGAACTGCCATTGGGAACGATAGTCAAGTGAGAAAACAGGGCCAGCGATAGAAAGGGCACCTCCTCCGATTTCTGCTGACTGCCTCTCCATTGCCAAGACTGGTCAGTTTGAAACATCGGCTTCGATCTTTCCTCTCCAGAAAGCACTGAGAACTAGACATGTTCACATGCTGGAAAAGGAGAGTGGTGGCTGGCTGGTCTTCAGCAAACTACTTCCGTGTGTGCTGGGAGATACTGATAGGCCAAATGGCGTAGCCAACCACTGTGTCTGAAATTCCTGCTATCTGAACCAACGTGAGATGCCATACTGTTAGTAAGGATGTGAGGAAATTGCTATTGGTATATCTTGTGGTTTGGCAATAGATTTTAATATGAAAGAAATTGAAGCCCTGCAGTGGTTGAACATCAACCTATATGAACCAGGAGTTCACAGTTGGATTCCGGTCCGGACCTATGCCCAGGTTGTGGGCTCATCCCCATTGTGTATGTGCAGGAGGCAATAATGATTCTCTCATTATTGATGTTTCTATCTCCCTCTGCCTTCATTTCTGAAATCAATAAAAACCAAAATATTTTAAAAATTGAAAACAATAACCCTAGCCAGTTTGGCTCAATGGATAGAGTGTCATCCTTGGACTGAAAGGTCCCAGGTTAAGGGTTTTAATCTCCAATATTTACAGGGAACTCATGAAACTTAAGAAAAGGAAGATAAACAATCTAATCAAAAAATGGGCAACAGACCTAAATCAACACTTTTTGAAGGAGGACAGAAGGAAGGCCAAGAGACATATGAAAACATCTTCAAAGTCACTAATTATCCTAGAGATGCAAATCAAAATGACAATGTGGTATCATCTCACACCTATCAGAATGGCTATCATCAACAAATCAACAAACGAGAAGTGTTGGCAAGGATTCGGAGAAAAAGGAACTCTTTTGCACTGCTGGTAGGAATGCAGACTGGGGCAGCCACTGTGAACAGTATGGAGTTTCCTCAAAAAACTAAAAATGGAACTCCCATTTGCCCCTGTGATCCCACTCCTAGGAATATATCCCAAGAAGCTAGAAACACCAATCAGAAAGGATATATGCACCCCTATGTTCATAGCAGCACAATTTACCATAGTTAAGATTTGGAAACAGCCTAAGTGCCCATCAGCAGATGAGTGGATTAAAAAAATGGTGGTACATCTACATAATGGAATACTATGCTGCAATAAAAAAGAAGGAATTCTTACCATTTGTAACAGCATGGATGGAACTGGAGAGCATTATACTAAGTGAAACAAGCCAGTCAGAGAAAGATAAATACCACATGATCTCACTCATTTGTGGAATATAATGAACAACATAAACTGATGAACAGGGACAGATCCAGAGACAGAGAAGCATCGATCAGACTGTCAAACCTCAGAGGGAAGGTAGGGGAGGGTGGGGGTACAAAGGAGAGCTCAACCAAAGGACTTGAATGCATGAATATAAGCCTAACCAATGACAGGAACACCAGGGGGTGAAGGCATGGGGGGGGGGGGTTGGGGGTTAATGGAGGGATGAGGACACATATGTAATGCCTTAGTCAATAAATTTTTTTTTTTAAATAATGAAAAAAAAGGTTCCAGGTTAGACTCCGGTCAAGGGCATATGCCTGGGTTGTGGGATTGATCCCCAGTTGGGGGTGTGCAGGAGGCAGCCAAGCAATAATTTTCTCTCATCATGGTTGTTTCTATCGCTCTCTCCCTCTCCCTTCATCTATGAAATCAATAAAAATATATTTTTTAAAAAATTGAAAACAAGAAATTGAAAAAAATTACAAGTTTGAAAATACAGGGTGTGCCAAAAAATGTATAAACACTTTAACAGTTGATAGCTCAATTGATGTTTCTTTTCTTTTCTTTCTTTTTTTCAGATTTAACCCATTGGAATTAATAATTATTCAAAACATGTATATATTTTTGGGGACACCCTGCATGTATGATAATGAAAATTCACTGGAACTTTGCTCATCATTATAAAACGTTGAAAACAATTTAAATGTCCTTCAATAAGAGGACTAATTGAATAAATTAAGCTACATATGCATGCACACACACATACACAAACACCTGAATTCATACACAAACTCCTATATACACTTACACAAATATATATTGAAATATAAAAACAAACAAAAAATGAATCTAAAAGTTTCAATAGCTTGGTTAACTTTTTATTTTTAGAGCTTTTATTTTTTAATTTATTCTTATATATTTTTATTGATTTCAGAGAGGAAGGGAGAGATAGAAACATCAATGATGAGAGCAAATCATTGATTGGCTGCCTTCTGCATGCCCCGCATTGGGGATTGAGCCTGCAACTCTACATGTGCCCTTGACTGAATTCGAACCTGGGACCCTTCAGTCCAGAGGCTGACACTCTATCCACTTAGCCAAAACAGCTAGGGCTGATTAACTTTTTTTAAAAAGTAAATTGTAGCCGAAACCGGTTTGGCTCAGTGGTAGAGCTTCGGTCTGCGGACTGAAAGGTCCCAGGTTCAATTCCGGTCAAGAGCATGTACATTGGTTGCGGGCACATCCCCGGTAGGGGGTGTGCAAGAGGCAGCTGGTCGATGTTTCTCTCTCATCGACGTTTCTAGCTCTCTATCTCTCTCCCTTCCTCTCTGTAAAACAGCAATAAAATATATTTTAAAAAAAGTAAATTGTAAAGCTTAGTTTGAATTTATCTTATTTTATAAAAGTTATATATGTATATATGTGTACATTTATAGACATGTCTAGAAGGATGGTCATGAAACACATATGTGAACTTCAGTTATCTCTGGATGATGAAATTTGAGGGTTTTTTTTCTTCTTTGTGCTTTCCTGTACAGTGCCCATTGTATATACTGTACAGTATAAACTCCTTTCAGTTCCCAAATACCACACCCCCTCACACTCTTCTGAGCTTTCACACATGGTTCCTCTCCTGGCATGTTCTTAATCATTTAAACCCAAATACTTCACCTGACTAACACCTATTCATCCTATGGTCTCTCTGCTTAGTAATCAATTACTCTCAGAAGATTTCGTGTGTGTGTGTGTGTGTGTGTGTGTGTGTGTGTGTGTGTGTTCATGTACTTTCATGGTACCCAATAATTCCTTCTCAGAGTACTTAACACATTGATTTATCATTGCCTGTTGATTTGTCTAGGTCTCCCACAATTATCTGTCATGGCAAGGATTATATCTAGTTCACTACTATATTCCCATTACTTTGCACAATTTCTGCACATCACTAATCACTGAATAGGTGTGCTATGGATACAGTTACTTTCCATCTAAATGAAGTCTCTGTCTTCTGCTGAATGTTGCTAAATCTGGTGGAACACCAGAATGGTGGCCACCCCAGCCGTCACCAGAAAAGCTAATCTGGGAAACACAGAATAAACAGAGGACAGGAAGAACTGGGTCTGTTAAGATGTCATTGAACTAAAACCAGTTTGGCTCAATGGATAGAGCATCGGCCTGTGGACTGAAAGGTCCCAGGTTCGATTCCAGTCAAGGGAATGTACCTTGGTTGTGGGCATGTCCCCTGTGGGGGGTGTGCAAGAGGTAGCTGATGGATGTTTCTCTCTCATCAATGTTTCTAGCTCTCTGTCCCTCTCTCTTCCTCTCTTTAAAAAAATCAATTAAAAAAATTTTTTTTAAAGATGTCACTGAGCCAATGAATAGCAACTCTGTCAACCAACATTCAGACTTCTTGCTACAGGAGAATATAATCACCCTTGTTATTGCAGCTCTTGAGTTACATGCAGCCAAATCATCACAAGTGAGACACTGAGTGAATGAATGAATGAATGACATATATACTATATCTGTTTGCATAGTTTGCATAAGAAAGCCAACTCCCCTGCAATCAAGTTAATGTCTTGAGACTTCAAAAACTGCTTACTACTCCTAAAAGACTTAAGGCAGTAAGACAATAAAAGCTTGATTATCGGGAAGTTTCGAATATTATAGTTTTCTGGATAAATTTTGTCTTTTAGGTGAAAGCTGCACTTTGCAAGGGAAAAGGATCTCTTATCAGGGTGTCATTTAAAAAACAAGGATAATGTTCTTAGAGAAGTGTCCGAGTCAATGCACATCCAGTCCAATCTCCTAAGTGTTAGCATGCATGAGCCTAACTTGGAGACCTTTTTTTACCAAAAATAAAATTTTCACTTGAATACTTAAGAGGTATAAAGAGGTGCCGAAAAGGAATGTCAGTGTCAGAGACTAATTGGTAAAGTAACTAGTGTGTAAACTCAAAATGGTTCCGAATATTTTGATAACAAATATTGTCAACAAAATAGAAACAAAAATATTTACTCATTCCTTATCAGAAATAAGGAAATAAATCTGTCTAAATGTTCAGAAGTTGTATCATAGAAATATTTTTTGGGAAACTTCATGGCTAATAGGTTGCTTCATCACTGTCTACGATAAAATCATCTCCAATGTCAAAGTATGAATTAATGTAGTCATTTTCCTCTTCTTTCTCTTCTTCATCATATTCCTCTTGTTCTGTAGCACCATCTTACCCTCCTCCTCATCTTATTTTTCTCCTTGCTTCCTTCTTTCTCTTCATTTTCCTCATCTGATTTTTCACCATCACCTCTCTTTTCCAATTCCTCAATTGTTTTCAATATATCTGCAGTGTTAGTGAGTGAAGTGTCTTTGCCACTGTCGTTCACCTTTTTGGATTTGGGACCTTTTTTAAATTTTTTCCTTGGCATTATCTCTCTTGGGAGTCTTCTCCAATCTGGTATCCACTCTTCTTTGTACACCTTCATATATCTTTTACTATATCTGTCAATATCTTGTTTTTCTTCAGTTGTTTCTATAAAATAAGGCAATCTTTTCACAGTTTCTCTCAACTCCTGTTTTAAGGCCAGCATATAATCTTCACCCTCTCCTGTTTTCAGTGCCACTGGTTTATAATCTGTATCAGGAAATAGTGAGGGTGGTTTCAATACATCAGGTAATCTTTCACCTCTGCTAAATCCAACTGCCTCAATATTGAAGGTATAAGCAGCACGTCCTCTTCCTTTATTCCCAGCCATTGGGACTAGTTTTACCAGAAATATGGGAAAACTCTGAAAGACACTGCTCACTGAGAATCCAGGCTCGGGCGAGTGCTTGCGGCGGGACCGCCAGCGGGCAGAGAGCTGATGCAGACAGAAGGTGCCTCCGCTCAGACGTGGGTTCCGGGAGCCGAACCTCTGGAGACCTTTTCTAAACAGCCAATCTGGAGACTTAGATTCAGTGAGATGTGGAGGAGTCCAAGAATCTGCATTTATCCAGCATTGGGATGCGGCTGGTCTGCAGACCACACACACTTTGAGGAGACTTTTTCTAAAGTTTCCACTTTACATCTATGGAACTGAGCCATAAGAAGTGATGTTTCACACAATAATCAAGGGAGCAGACTCAACTGGTAGAAAGATCCAGAAGATGGGGGCCATATTTTGGCTTATCTGTCCACCAGAATTAGACTGTGATCCGGCAAGTCACTTAAGCTGTCTATGCCTAAATGTCCCCATTTATTACAAATGACAAGGATTAATAGTTCTCTGAATTGTCACCCCTGACTGATTGTAAAGACCAAATGATTTCAGTAGATGTACTGTACAAATATAAGAAAATGCTCTTTGTCAGAACTCTAGTGTTTATTGAGCTCCTTGATAAAAGAATTACTTGTGTTCATTAGGCTCTGTTTATTAAGAAAAAATGGGGACTTATATTTTTGAAAAATTGCTACATGGTCAAACTGTAAAGGGGATTTGCTTAATTTCCAGTTAACCTGAGAACTTGTCGCCAAAACCGGTTTGGCTCAGTGGATAGAGCGTCGGTCTGTGGACTGAAAGGTCCCTGGTTCGATTCTGGTCAAGGGCATGTACCTTGGTTGCGGGCACATCCCCAGTGAGGGGTGTGCAGGAGGCAGCTGGTCGATGTTTCTCTCTCATCGATGTTTCTAGCTCTCTATCCCTCTCCTTTCTTCTCTGTAAAAAATCAATATTTTTTTTAAAAAAGAAATAACCTGAGAACTTGTTAACCACAACATCCTATACCTAAGCATCCTGAGTTTTCCTGTACATGATGTACATTTATTAACAATATGTGCATTTGTGAGTAGACTACCTAGTGAAGGAAGTTTCTTTGACATGGGCAAAAATTAATGAGCCCAACAACCCATAAAATGGAAGACAATTTTTGCAAATCATTTATCTGATATAGGATTAATATCCATAATATATAATGCCTTTTCCAAAAAATTCAAGAGGAAGGAACACTGCCAAACTCCTTTTATGAAGCCAGCATCACCCTAATACCAAAACCAGATAAAGACAACTCAATGAAAGAGAATTACAGGCCAATATCCCTCATGAACATAGATGCCAAAATCCTCAACAAAATTCTAGCAAATCGGCTCCAGCAGTACATCAGGAAGATCATACACCATGACCAAGTAGGTTTTATTCCAGGAATGCAAGGATGGTACAATATTCGCAAATCAATAAACGTGATACATCACATAAACAAATTGAGAGATAAAAATCATATAGTCATATCTATCGATGCAGAAAAGGCATTTGATAATATCCAACACCCTTTCCTGATAAAAACTCTCAACAAGGTGGGAGTACAAGGATCATACCTCAACATAATAAAAGCTATATATGATAAACCCACAGCCAACATCATGCTCAATGGGCAAAAACTAAAACCATTCCCTCTAAGAACAGGAACAAGACAGGGATGCCCACTCTCACCACTCCTCTTTGACATAGTACTGGAAGTACTCGCCATTGCAATTAGACAAGAAGAGGAAATAAAAGGCATCAAAATTGGAAAAGAAGAAGTAAAGCTGTCACTATTTGCAGATGACATGATATTGTACATAAAAAACCCAAAAGACTCCATCAAAAAGCTAATAGACTTAATAAACGAATTTGGCAATGTAGCAGGATACAAAATCAATGCCAAGAAATCAATGGCATTTCTCTACACCAATAGTGAACTTACAGAAACAGAGACTAAAAAAGCAATCCCGTTTACCATCGCACCAAAAAAATTAAGATACCTAGGAATAAACTTAACCAAGGAGGTAAAAGACCTATATGCAGCAAACTACATGACACTGAAAAAAGAAATAGAGAAAGATGTAAACAGATGGAAGAACATACCATGTTCATGGATTGGTAGAATCAACATCATCAAAATGTCCATACTTCCCAAAGCAATATACAAGTTCAATGCACTCCCCATGAAAATACCATGGACATACTTCACAGACCTAGAAAGAACTCTCCAAAAATTCATTTGGAACAATAAAAGACCCCGAATAGCCTCAGCAATCTTGAGAAATAAGAGTAAAGTAGGAGGAATCTCAATACCAGATTTCAAGCTGTATTACAAAGCAACTGTTCTCAAAACAGCCTGGTACTGGCACAAGAACAGACATATTGATCAATGGAATAGATTAGAGAATCCAGACATCAACCCAAATCAATATGCTCAATTAATATTTGACAAAGGAGGCACGAACATACAATGGAGCCAAGACAGTCTTTTCAATAAATGGTGTTGGGAAAATTGGACAGAGACATGCAAAAGAATGAAACTAGATCACCAACTTACACCATACACAAAAATAAACTCAAAAT
The DNA here is from genome assembly GCA_963924515.1 of Vespertilio murinus. NCBI lineage: Eukaryota > Metazoa > Chordata > Mammalia > Chiroptera > Vespertilionidae > Vespertilio > Vespertilio murinus. The sequence goes on from OZ004706.1 coordinate 30,206,848, forward strand.
GGATACAGGACTTAAACATAAGACGGGAAACCATAAAAATACTAGAGGCATCCACAGGCAGCAAAATCTCAGACATATACCTAAAGAACTTCTTCACTGATACTAACCCTAGGGCAATGGAAGCTAAGGAGAAAATAAACAAATGGGACTACATCAAAATAAAAAGCTTTTTTACATCAAAAGAAACCATCAACAAAACAACAAGAAAACCCACTGTATGGGAGAACATATTTGCAAACGATATCACTGATAAAGGTTTAATCTCCAACATCTACAGACAGCTTATACAACTCAATAAAAGGAAAATGAATGAGCCAATTAAAAAATGGGCAATGGACCTAAATAGAATCCTCCCAAAAGAAAACAGAAGGAAGGCCAAGAGGCACATGAAAACATGCTCCAAGTCACTAATTATCCGAGAGATGCAGGTCAAAACAACAATGCGGTACCATCTCACACCTGTCAGAATGGCCAACATCAACAAAACAACAAACAACAAATGTTGGCGAGGTTGTGGAGAAAAAGGAACCCTCCTGCACTGCTGGTGGGATTGCAGGGTGGTGCAACCACTGTGGAGAACGGTATGGAGCTTCCTCAAAAAACTGAAAATGGAACTCCCATTTGACCCAGTAATCCCACTACTAGGAATATACCCCAAGAAACTAGAAAGACCAATCAGAAAGGATATATGCACCCCTATGTTCATAGCAGCACAATTTACAATAGCTAGGACTTGGAAACAGCCTAGGTGCCCGTCAGCAGATGAATGGATCAGAAAACTATGGTACATCTACACCATGGAATACTATGCTGCCATAAAAAGGAAGGAATTCTCATCATTTGCAGTAACCTGGATGGAATTGGAGAGCATCATGCTGAGTGAAATAAGCCAGTCAATGAAAGAGAAACACTACATGACCTCACTCATTTATGGATATTAAAGAACATTATAAACGAATGAACAGAAAGATAGATATAGTGACAGTAAAACAACAGGCAAACTGCCAAATGACAGCGGGGGGAGGGGGAGGGTAGGGAGATCTGGGGGAGATAAGAGATCAACCGAAGGACTGGTATGCTTGCATATAAGAACAACCAATGGACACAAAACTCTGGGGAGGGAGGGCATCTATGGGGGGGGGGGGCAATGATAAGCTATGTACACAGATAATACCTTAATTAAAAAAAAACATAATATATAATGCCTAAAATTCAACAACAACAAAAACTACTTGGTTCAAAATAGGCAAAAGATTTCAATGGACATTCCTCTAAAGATTTATGATTGGCCAAAAAGCACATGAAAAGATGCTCAACATAAAAAAAAAATGCTCAAAAAAAATGCTCAATATCACTAGTCATTGAGGAAATGCAAATCAAAACTATAATGAGATTCCACCTCGCACCCATTAGGATGGCTACTATTTTTTAAAAACATGGAAAACAAGTGCTGGTGAAGATGGAAAAATGGGAGTCCTTGTACTGTTCACGGGAAAGCAGTATGGCACTTCCTAAAATAAATTAAACAAAGAATTACCATATGATTCAGCAATTCCACTCCTGGGTATATACCCAAAAGAATTGAAAGTGGAGTCTTAGAAAGATATTTGCACATCCATGCTCATAGCAGCATGTATTCACAGTAGCTAAAAAAACAAAAGCAACCCAAACGTCCATTAACAGATGACTAGATAAGCAGAATGTAGTACAGATGAGGGGATATTACTCAGCTTTCACAAGGAAGGAAATTCTGCAAAATGCTGTGACAAGGATAAACCTTGAAGATATTATGCTAAGTGAAAAAAGCTAGTCACCAAAATACTGTGTGATTCCATTTTTATGAGATACTCAGAGTGGTCACAACCAGAGACACTAAGTAGAATTATGGTTGCCAGGCACTGGAGGGAGGGGCAATTATAGTTTAACTTTTTAAATGTGGCTACTTAAAAAAAAATTTTTTTTAATTAAAAATTTCAGATTGGCCCTGGCCAGTTTGGCTGGGTGGGTAGAGCGTCAGCCTGCAAATTGAAGGGTCACTGGTTCAAATCGGGTCAAGGACATGTGCCTCAGTTGCAGGCTCCTCCTCAGCCCGGGCCCTAGTCAGGGCGCATGCAGAGGCAACCAATCGATACGTTTCTCTCACATTGATCTTTCCCTCTCTCTTCCACTTTCTCTAAAAATCAATGGAAAAATATCCTTGGGTGAGGATTAACGAAAGAGAGAGAGAGAGAGAGAGAGAGAGAGAGAGAGAGAGAAGTAAATAAAGCAAGTAATTTAAATACTATATTTTACTTAACCTAATATATCAATATATTATCACTTCACAATCCATATAATTATTGAGATATTTTGCATTCTCTTTTTTTGTACAAAGTCTATGAAATCCACTGTGTTTCACACTTAAAATATATCAAAATTTGACCCTGGCCCAGTAGTTTCAGTTGGTTAGAGCATCATCCCAATATGCCAAGGTTGTGGGTTTGATCCCTAGTCAGAGCATAGAAGAATCAATCAATGAATGCATACATAAGAGGAACAACAAATCAATATTTCTGTAAAATAAAAAAATAAAATTTTCTTAAGTACATCACAGTTTAGACTAGTCACTTGCCAAGCCCAATGCAAACAGCCTCTCACTATTTGGACTTTGATCGTTACTGAGTATGTGAGCCTCTGCCTACATTCTTCATCCATTCATTGGTCAACAAACGCTAGGGTGTCTGTCTATTATGCACCAAGCATTATGCTGGAAACTGGAAATATAAAAGTGAATCAGACATTGATTGTCCTAAAGCTCGGTTTGTGAATGTGAGAAACACATATGCACTATGTTAGCAGCACCTGAAGGGGAAAGGAAGTGATAAGAGTGTAATTAATGTTAAAAGTGGCCCCGAGCTGCCTTCCAGGATGTGTGATGGTGGCTCTATGAAGGGGATGGGAAAGGGCATTCCAGAGGTGCCAGCTGGAGCTAAGGCACTGAACCAACGAAGGGGGAGAGTGGGGCCCAGGGAACCTCCTAAGAAATGCATGTTAAAGCAAAGGCAAAAGGAGAAAGCGGATAGACACGTGGCGCCAGTTGATACACCTGGCAAGTTGTCTGGTTTCTAAAATAAAAACCTCGGACACTTCTTAAACATCTCAGAAGAGACGAAATGTCAAGGACGCCATATTTAGGCTTTGGCCGGTAACAGTCGCCGCTCCTCTGGACTGGCTGCTCCATGAGGGCAGGGCCATCTGTTTTGTCCACCACCCTGTCCCAGGGCCTACAACACAGCCTGGCACCGAGTGGGCGCTAGAGGCTTTACAACAGCTGATTTCCTCCATCATCCTCCCCCCTTCGGCCCTCCCCAACTGCCTCCGCAGATTGGGAAAGGGAAAAAGGGGGAAGACTTCTAGCCAGGCCCGTAATCCCCAAGCTGCAGGGAGATTTACAGAGGGCCGCGGGGCGCCCCACCCCACCTCTACCCTCCCCTCGGAAGGTACTGCTCCGCCCGCCTCTCGCGAAGGCGCCCCCGAAGGCGATGGGAAGGGAAGCAGCCGCGCCCGTCGGCTCAGGAGCGGTCCCCGCCGCCCCCAAGAAGACGGGAAGCCCCCGATCCCGCCTCCCGTGCCCCCCGCCACCTCCGCGACGCAGAGCACAGTCGACCCGCCTGCGCCTGGGTCCCCGGCCAACCCCTCCCCCGCGCGTCGGCGCAAAGAGGGTGGAGCCACCCGACTCCCTCGGCCAATCAGAGCAGCGGGTTCCTGGTCCGATCTCCCGCGCGGCTCGCCATTGGCCGGCGCCCGAGTCTCGGCCCACCGAACCTTCGCGACCCCAGCCAATCGCGCGGCGGCGTAGCGACCCCCGTCCCCGCTCTTTAGGAGCCGGCGACGGGCGCAGGCGGGCACCGGGCGGGCGGCGGCGACCGGCGGCGACGCGAGCCGATACCCCCCCCCCTCCCCCGCGCGGCGCGCCGTCGGCCCCACCATGGAGCCCGCCGTGTCGTTGGCCGTGTGCGCGCTGCTCTTCCTGCTCTGGATCCGCGTGAAGGGGCTGGAGTTCGTGCTCATCCACCAGCGCTGGGTGTTCGTGTGCCTCTTCCTGCTGCCGCTCTCGCTCATCTTCGACATCTACTACTACGTGCGCGCCTGGGTGGTGTTCAAGCTCAGCAGCGCGCCGCGCCTCCACGAGCAGCGCGTACGGGACATCCAGAAGCAGGTGAGCGCCCCCGGGCCGCCGGCGTCCGCCGCGGGCTCGAGGGATGGCGCGGTCGGCGTGCTCGGCCGGGCGCGAGGTGCCGAGTGTTCTGCGGTGCAGGGGTGGGGGAGCCCAGCCCTCACGAGGGGATGACATTCCAGAAATGTGATGGTGGGGGCTTCCCCGGGAGAAAGCGGGAGGGGTAAACAAAGGCTTGGAGAGAGAATAAAACATTGCTCCGATGTGTATGGAGTTCCCACTATGTGCAGAGTGCCTGCGGATACCAGGAGGAATATAGAGAATCATAAGATAGGGTATGTGTTGTGTTGCTGTTATTGTTGTGTGTGTGTATGTGTGTGTGTGTGTGTGTGTTTGGGGGGGGGGTGGGCAATGAGCTGGTAGCTATCACTAGGCCGGAGCAATTTCTGAGGAGGGAGGGCTTCCAGGAAGTGGAGCTGGCTAGAGGTGTGATCCGGTGTGAAGGAAGGCAGGGTAGGGAAGGAAAGTCAGTTTGGAGCTAGGCTATGGAGGTGACTTCAATGTGGAGATGACTCTGTACCGCCAAGGAGCTTCTGACACATTGGAATAAAGGACCCAAGCGACAAGGTAGCACTTATCCAAGGTGAGGAGCCTCGCAGCCGCTGGGCCCGGTGCTCACTCCCGGGCACGACCGGTTGCCCACTTTCCAGGACCTCTGTACATCCTCCCAGGCGTCAGCGCCCACAGAGCCTTGTCCTGCTGCTGCCCAGAGCTGAGCTGCTTCTTGCGTCCAGGGCTGGCATAGCCATCCGGCCCCGGGCAGGTTCTTGGCTCCCTCTGCCCGTCCTTATGTTCCTGTCTTACTAGCGTCAGGTTGCAAAGAGCTTCTGTTTCCTGCTACCCCCCTCGCCACAGGTGTAGCAGCCTCCATGTTCTGTGTGCACCGTGCTGGGTGCTGCAAGCAAGAACGCGAAGATGGATGCTCAGAGCGTTCCCACAAGGGAGAGAGAGAACCCGTGGGTGGAGTGGGAGAGGGCAGTGCCTGCCAGTGTTTTGCTTGGGCTGCCTTGGGTTTTGCCCGGTCACGGTCATGGCTCCAGAGCCTCGCCTACCCTCCCTCCCCAGCTGTACCCTCTGTCATAGCTCTTCCCATGTGTTCAGATTCTCCATTTAACTGTTTCTCTCCCCCATCAGAGTGTGTGCTCCTGGAGGGCAGGAACTGTTAACCAGCTCACATCTGTCTGACTCACGGGACCTGGCCCAGAACCGCCCACGGAGCTCTTGTTTATTTGAACTAAACCCGTGGTCGGCAAACTGTGGCTCTCGAGCCATGTGCGGCTCTTTGGCCCACAAAATACCACGGCCTGGGCGAGTCTATTTTGAAGAAGTGGCGTTAGAAGAAGTTTAAGTTTAAAAAATTTGGCTCTCAAAAGAAATTTCAGTACTGTTGATATTTGGCTCTGTGGACTAATGAGTTTGCTGACCACTGAACTAAACCAAAGGAGCCCGGCCAGCCTGGAGCACCACCCTGGACCTGCAATGTCCATACTTTCTAATCCTCACAGCAACCCTGGTAGGTCTTGTACCTATTCTACAGAATGGGAAGAACTGAGGTTCAGACTAAGTCAGTGCTCAAGATGATATAGCTACCCTGTTTCCCATAAAATAAAAACCTCCTCCGAAAATAAGACCTACTTCATGGAAAATAATACATCCCCTGAACAATAAAACCTAGCGCATCTTTGGGAGCAAAAATTAATATAAGACACTCTCTTATTTTCGGGGAAACAGGGTAGTAAATGGGGCTGGAACCAGGTCAGCTGATTTCAGAGCCTGAACTCTGACATATTTTCCTTTCCCATCCCATCCCACCTCATTCCATTCCATTCTACCCTGTAGGTCTGGTTCTGTTGTCTCACACCTGGCACGTAATAGCTACCGAACTAGTTGCCCCCTTCTGGGCCCTCACCACCTCTCTTTGGCATGTGCACTCCCCACAGCATGGCCTCCCTGCCAGAAATCTTGGTTAGCTCCTATTCAACCAATGTTTCAGGCTTTATGGCTTCCACATCCACTTCATGCCTTGTGGCCCACCCTCCGGCTTGAACACAGCATCCTCAACCTGTTCCCCACACCTTTGAGCTTGCATTGTGTCCTGGGACTGCGGTGGGCAGGGCCAAGGCCTGCTTGATCATGGAATTCCCCCCTGCCGTTCCGTTCCTTCACCCCTAGTCACAGGATCCCTTCCTCTGTGATAACTCCCCTCTGCGCAGACACCTCTACTTCCTGAGGCACCCTGGCCTCTGATGGTAGGAAAGTTCTTCCCCGTGTTGAGCTGATTGCCCGGTCAGCTTCAATGCAATCTCCTTCCCGACTCTTGGCTGCAAGTGATAAAAACTCAGCTTAGACTGGTGAGCAAAAGAAGGGATTTTTAAAAACATATATATTTTATTGATATTTTACAGAGAGGAAGGGAGAGAGATAGAGAACTAGAAACGTCGATGAGAGAGAAACATCGACCAGCTGCCTCTTGCACTCCCCCTACCGGGGATGTGCCCGCAACCAATGTACATGCCCTTGACCGGAATCGAACCCGGGACCTTTCAGTCCGCAGACCGACGCTCTACCACTGAGCCAATCTGGTTTCGGATTTTATTGAGCCAGGAGTAAAACTGGCTCGGGCATGACTAGATCCAGGATCCCTCATCTCCACCTTTCCATCTATCTGCAATCTCTTGGCTCTGCTTTCCTCCGGGTTGACTTCATCCTCAGGGAGGCTGTTGCCCTGTGGAGGCCCAGCGGTTTCTGGCTTACATCCACCCAGCCTAGCAGCCCCAGTACAGCGAGAGTGCCTCTCCTGGAACCGGTCTTATTGGCGTGACTGCGGTCATAGGCCCAGCCCTGACCTGGTCACTAAGGCCAGGAGGATGGACTTGTATGCCTGCCTCCTGGGACAGGGCGAGGTCAGCATCACCCGGGCCAAAGGAAGATGGGAGTGTTAGAAGAAAATAAAGAAGAAATGAATGGTCACAGGTTACAGCAACAGCTAGCTACCCCTCCAGGTCTCTCCCCTCCCCCCCCCCCCCCAACCGTCCTTGTCCATCTCAGGTAGGAAGGGAGCCCTTCATCCATGTTCCTGGTCACGTGTCATCTCCTGGGCCATTTATTCTCCTTGTTTTGTGCACTGGTCACTTTGCAAAAGCTTTCCCTTCCATTGGCTTGATGGTCCTTCCCTGCCCTTTCTCTCCCCTCCAACTGATACCTGAGTTAACCCATGCACATGCTTAGAACAGAGCTTGGCCCGTAACAAGCCTCTGAACCTGTTAGCTGTTCCTCTGTTGACTGTTAATACAAGCCCATCTGTCCTCCCAGAAGTCTGATAGTCCTGGTTGTGAATCTGGGCTCTGCCCCTCCCTAGTTGTATAACACTGGGCACGTCATTTTGCCCCAGTGTTCTCATGTGCAAAAGGAGATAGATCGTCCCAAACCCCTGGTGTTGTCATAAGAGTTAAATGAGACGGTGCGTGGCACTCTGCAAGCACCCAGTAAGTGGTTGTCATTTGTATGGCTGCTACTATCACCATTACAAAGCCTTTCCTGACCTTCCCAATTAGAGTTAAATGTTCTCAGAGCACTTTGAACCTGCATTTTAGTTCTTCCTTCCTTCTTTCATTCTGCCTTGTGGTGGGGCAGCACCTCAGCTTTCCTGCCTGCCTGCCTCCCTCACCAGGAAGATTCCAAGAGGGTAAGGCCGGTGAGCCTCCCAGGGCCCAGAAGCAGGCCAGGGCTCGGTAAATGTTTGCTGACAAGGGCAGCTATCCTTCCCAGCTCCCTTTCCTGAGAGCAGGGCTGCGAGTTGCTGTGGGGATGCAGGTGGAGCTAGCTCAGCTTCCGTTCCTCGGTTGCAGGTTCGAGAATGGAAGGAGCAAGGCAGCAAGACCTTCATGTGCACAGGGCGCCCTGGCTGGCTCACCGTCTCGCTCCGGGTTGGGAAGTACAAGAAGACCCACAAAAACATTATGATCAACCTGATGGACATTCTGGAGGTGGACACCAAGAAGCAGGTGAGAGTGGCATGGCTCCCTGGCTCTGGGAGCGGGCGGGGCACTCCCCCTGGTACACGTGATTTGCAGCGAGATGGTTTCAGCCAAGGGCATCTCAGAGTGGATAGGACTGAGAACCTTGGTCATCGCAGAAGGTCCTGCTGACCATTGCCAGCCTCAAAAGCCCCACAGCTTTGAAAGAGATCAGTTATAGCCCCATCTCACAGGTTGGCAAGCTGAGATTCTTTGATTGTCTGCAGTGCCACAGGGAGACAGTTGGGTAAACCCTGGGCAGATGACCCTATTTAGCCTCTGCCGGTAACGAGGTATGCGAGGTATGCTGACAAACAATGGTGCGGAAGTAGCTGGGAGGGAGACCTTGTCCCAGGCTTCTGGGGACCCACTTGTTAATCGCTGTAGACACACGCATACTCTTTGGCCTGTCTATTGATTCTGTTCTAAAACCTGGCTAAGGAAACAGGAAGTAAGCTTTAGTCAAAGATAACACAGAGCAAGGCTGTATCACAGCTTGCTTGCTTTCTTCCTTTCTTTCAATCACAGTTTCATTTCTAATCCAAGGCAACATAATATCCAATAGTAGGGAGTTATTAGATATATATATCTATATATATCTAATATATCCGCATTTTGTTTTGAGGCCATGGCCAAATTACATAATCTCCTGTGCCTTTCCTCCCTAAATAGCTTTATTGAACTATATCTGATATATGATAAACTGCACATAATGTACAATTTGATAATACATTTTGACATATGTATGTGAACACCTGTGAGGCCATTACCGTAATCAAGACAATGAACATACCAATCACCCCAAAAGTTCCTTCTTGCCCCTCGGTAACCCCTTTTGCAGGCCCTCCCCACCTCTTCCCTCACATCTCTAGGCAAATAATGACTTGCTTTTTGTCACTGTAAATTGGTTTGCAGTTAGGAGTTTTGTATAAATGGAATCATGCATTATGTGCTCCTGTTTTGTCTGGTTTCTTTCACTCAGCATTATTATTTTGAGATTCATGCAGGCTGAAACATGTATCAGAAGTACATTCTGTTTTATTGCTGAGTGGTATCCCATTGTGTGAATATATCACAGCTTATTTATCCTTTCACTCATTGATGGATATTTGGGTTATTTCCAACTTTGGACTATCGTAAATAAAGTGTCTAGGAACATTATGGACACACTTTGTACGGACATATATGCCTTCCTGTTTTTTGGTTAAATGCCCAGGAGAGGAATGGCTGGATCATATGATAGGTGTATGATGAGCTTTTTAAGAAACTGCCAAATTGCCTTCTAATGTGGTTGTAGTAGTTTACATAAATGTTTAATGCTATTATAAATTTCCCCCTTGAGCCAATCCACATATTCTGATATGTTATCTTTTCATTTTCATGCAATTCAGAATACTTTTAAGGTTTCCTTTTAGATGTCTGCATTGATCCAGGGGTTATTTAGAAATATGTTATTCTGTTTCCAAATATTGGAGAGATTTCCAGAGCTCTGTTACTCATTTCTAATTGAATTCAGTTGTTGACAGGAAATATACTTTGTACGATCAGAATGTTTATTGAGATTTACTTAAATGTCAGTTAGATCAAGGTGGTTGATAGTGTTGTGCGAGTCTGTATCCTTACAGATTTTCTCTCTACTGATTATCGAAATAGGACTATTGGAATCTCTGCCTATGATTATGGATTTGTTTATATCTCTTGCAGTTTCATTAGTTTTTGCTTCATGTATTTTGAAGCTCTTATTATGTATATAAGTGTTTAGGAATTTTACGTCCTTTTGATTAATCAGCTGAGCCTTTATAATATGAAATGATCGTCCTGACTGGTTTGGCTCAGTGGATAGAGCATCAGTCTGTGGACTGAAGGGTCCTGGGTTCGATTCCGGTTAAGGGCATGTAGCTTAGTTGCGGGCACATCCCCAGTAGGGGGTGTGCAGGAGGCAGCTGATCAATGTTTGACTAGTGATAGTACACTGTATCTTTTCCCTCATTTTTCTTTTAATCTATCTAGTTTTTTAAATATTCAAAATATATTCTTGTAGGCAACATTTAGTTAGGTCTTGCTTTTTTTATCCAATCTGACAAATCTGCCTTTTAATTGAGATGGTAAGACCGTTTCCATTTTTAAAAAATATATATTTTATTGATTTTTTACAAAGAGGAAGGGTAAGAGATAGAGAGCTAGAAGTGTCGATGAGAGAGAAACATCAACCAGCTGCCTCTTGCAACACCCCCTACTGGGGATGTGCCCGCAACCAAGGTACATGCCCTTGACCGGAATCGAACCTGGGACCTTTCAGTCCGCAGACAGATGCTCTACCACTGAGCCAAACCGGTTTTGGCAGACCATTTCCATTTAATGTTATTATTGATAAGGTTTGGCTTAACTGTCACCTTGTTCTTTGTTTTCTACTTCTCATGTTTGTTTTTTGTTCCCTTTTTCTTTTTCTATCTTCTTTTGGATTGCCAAATAATTTCTTTTTGAAGACAGAATAGTGTTTATTGAATATTCTATGTTGTTGTTCTTTTCAACTAATTTTTTAAAAATTTGTTTTAGTTTCAGGTGGGTTCCCAAATAATTTTTATGATTCTATTTTAGCTCTTTTGCTGGCTTATTAGCTATAACTCTTTATGTTAGCTGTAGTTGTAGGATTTATGTTATACATGTTACTTATCACAGTCTACCTTCAAATTATAACGTATTTTATGCATAGTATAAGAATCTTATTGTAATTATATGCACTTCCATTTCTCTCCCCTGCTTCTGTGCTACTCTTGTCAGATTTTTATGTATGTTATAAAGCCCATAGTACAGTATTATTTTATTTTATCATTGATTTTATTGTAAAACTTATAATCAAAATGGTATCTGCTACTTTGCTGAGTTGTTGACTAAAAGTCATAATTCTAAGTCTCCAGCAAGTAGGCCTTATATGACAAGATAGACCAGTTGAGTATTTTTTCTTTTTTTTATTACTTCTCACCCACCCTATTATTATTATTATTATTATTATTATTATTGCTTTCAGAGAGGGAGAGAGAGGTAGAAACAAGAATGATGAGAATCATTGATCAGATGCCTCCTGCACGTTTCCTACTGGGGATCAAACCCACAACCCGAGCATGTGCCCTGGACCGGAATCGAACCTGGGACCCTTCAGTCCATAAGCCAACACTCTGTCCACTGAGCCAAACCTGCTAGGTCTACATTATTACTTTTTAATAATCATTTATCTTTTAAAGAAATTTAAATAATAAGAAAAAATCTTATATACGTACCCATATAGTTGCCATTTCTTCATTCTATTGTGTAGATTCGTGTTTCTGTCTGGTTTAATTTCCTTCTGCCTGAAGGACCTCCTTTAACATTCTTATGTGGTGATTTTGCTGGTGATGAATCAGCTGTTGTATATATGAAAACATTTATTTTGCCTTCATTTCTTTTCCAGGTTTTATTGTACTAAAATATATAATAACATAAAATTTACCATCTTAACCATTTTAAATGTATAGTTCAGTGGCATTAAATATATTCATAAGGTTATGTAGCCAAAACCACCATCCATCACCATAATTCTTTTCGTCTTACAAAACTAAAACTCCATACCCATTAAGTAATAACTCTCTCTTCTCCCCTTCCTCCAGCCCCTGACAACCACCATTCTACTTTCTGTCTCTATGGTTTTGACTACTCTAAGTATCTTATGTAAGTGGGATCATACAGTGTTTGCCTTTGGTGACTGGCTTAGTTCACTTAGCATCATGTCCTCAAGGTTCATCCACGTTATAGCACATTGTAGAATTCCATTCCTTCTTAAGGCTGACTAATATTCCATTTTACATATATAGCTCATGTTACTTATCCATTCATCTATCAAAGAACATTTGGTTGCTTCCTTATTTTAGCCATAATAAATATGTTGTTTTGCGCATGGATGTGCAAATGTCTTTTCAAGACCCTGCTTAATAGTTCTTTTGAATATATACCCAGAAGTGGAATTGCTGGGTCATGTGGTATTTCTATGTTTAATTTTTTGAGGAGCCACTATACTGTTTTCCACAGTAGCTGTGTCATTTTACTTTCCCACTAGCAGTGTGCAGGGTTTGAGTTTCTTCACATCCTCACCAACACTTGCTATTTCCTGTGTTGTGTTTGTTTGTTTTTATGGTAGCCATCCTAATGGCTATGCAGTTGCCTTTATTTCTGAAAGATATTTTCACTGGATATGGAATTCCAGCTTCACTATCCTCTTGCTTGCATTGCTTCCAACAAGAAATCTCCTTCTCTCTCTCTCAATATATTTTTATTGATTTTATAAAGGAAGGGAGAGGGAGATAGAGATAGAAACATCAATGATGAGAGAGACTCAGTGATTGGCTGCCTTCTGTATGACTCCTGGGGGTCCAGCCTGCAACCTGGGCATGTGCCCTGACGGGGAATCAAACCTGGGACCTCTTGGTTCATGGGATGGCGCTCAATCCACTGAGCCCAACAAGAAATCTCTTATCCTTATCTTTGTTCCTCTGTATAATACATGCCTCCCTCCTACCCCCCACCACCACCAGCTGTTTTTAAGTTTTTTTTCATTATCACTAGTTTTGAGCAGTTTAATTATCATATTCCCTGGCATAGTTTTCTCCATAATTTTTGTGCTTGGGATTCATTATAATTTTCATCAGATTTGGAAATTTGGGTCTTCATTTCTTCATATATTTTTCTGTCTGCCACCCTCTCCTCTTTGAGGACTGCCATCACACATATATTAGGCCACTTGAAGTTGTTCCACAATTCACTCTGACACACTGTTGACTTTAATTTTTCCTCCTACAGTGTTTCATTTTGAATAGTTCCTATTGCTGTGTGTTAAGTTCACTGCTCTTTTCTTCTGCAATGTCTAATTTTCTGTTAATCCCAGCCAGTGTATTTTTTTCATCTCAGACATTGTGGATTGTTTGTTTGTTTGTTTTTTACTATCTTTTTAATGTCTTTACTTAACTTTTTAACATAAGGAATACAGCAGTAATGATTTTAATGTCATCATTTGCTCATTTTAATATCTGTCAAATCTGGATCCATTTTATCAAAACAGATTGATGAGTTTTCTCCTCACTGTGGGTTGAATTTGCCTCCCCCTTTGTAAGCCTAGTAAACTTAGATTGGTTTTTAGACATTGTGAATTTTACCTTGTTGGGTGCTGGGTATTTTTGTCTTCCCATAACCCTTCGTGAGCTTTGTTCTGGGATACAGCTAAGTTACTAGGAAACAGTTTGATACTGTTGGGTCTTGACTTTTTAGGTGGGGTCAGAGCAGCATTTAGATCTAGGGATAAGCTGTTCCCCTCTGGGAGGCAAGACTCTTCTGAGTCCTCTCCTCAATGCTGTGTGTCATGCTCACAAAGCATGAGGTGTGCAGTCAGCTGTGGGAACAGACACTGCTCGCTGCACTGTTACCTGCTGTCCTTTCTGGAGGCTCTGTCCTGCCTCAGCCTCCGGTAATCTCCTCATGTGTATGCACTGGACTGGGCTCCCTTGAATACTCAGTGGGTAGCTTTGCAGCCCTTCAGTTTTCTCTCTGCACACTTTCCTCTCCATATTCTGTCCTGCAAATTCTATTCACCTCAGTCTTCTGGGCTCTCAACGCGGAGTCCTGTGTCCCCCCTCTCTCTGCTCCCCATCTCAGCGATCATTTGCTTCATTGCCCGATGCCCACTATGTTGAAAACTCTTGTCTTATATATTTTGTCCGTTCTTGGTTTCCAGACAGCAAGGTAAATCTGGTCCCGTTTGGTCCATCTCGGCTGAAGTCCACGTGATGGCAGATTAATGTGCCCACTAAAAGTCACATTTTCCGAGAGTTTTTAATAACAACAGACAATAGTTATCATATTGTGTTAAAATTTTAAAGTAAGATCAGAATGTGTGTGTATGTGTATGCATTGTATTAAAACATACAAAATATCCATGTAAACATGCATGGAAAAAGACTGAAAAGATATACACTCCAGGATTAGCATTGATGTGGATAACTTTTATTTTCTTCATGTATGATCTTCCAAGCCCATAATCTAGAAGGAAAAAAAACTAGGTATTAAATGTGAAGATATCTGAAAGGTTAAGATTAAACCATAGCGAACCCAGAGCCAGAAACCCCCCTCACTGGAAGGAAAGAGACTGTACAGGCTGAGGAGGCATGTCCGCATGGTTGTTTGAAGGACGCTTTCTGCATGCAAAGCCCCTGTGAGGCCTGGCAGCCTCCTTGTGACTCGGGGTTTCTCTTCTTGTGCCAACAGATTGTCCGTGTGGAACCCTTGGTGTCTATGGGTCAGGTGACCGCCCTGCTGACCTCCATTGGCTGGACCCTGCCTGTGCTGCCCGAGCTCGATGATCTCACAGTGGGTGAGGACTCGGATGGTGTTAGGATCAGAGCTAAGGCACCTTGGCCCCCCTTCCCTGCAGTGCAGGGGTCTCCACTGTTCCATCTGTGACAGCAGTTCCCCCAGTTCCAGGGAGCCTCTGAACAGCCCAAATGATCAGGCAGCACTTCATCTCGGTCTTGAATCTGCTTCCCTGTGACATAGCCATGGCCCCAGCTCTGCCCTGCGGAGCACACAGACTATGTCTAGTCTCTTTCCTTCTGGAGGACTTGGGGTCCCCAAAGCCTCCTCTTCTCCGGGGGACACACCTTCAGTCCCTTTTACTGTTCCCATGGGACACAGCTTCCTGCCACCCAAACAGCCCCCCTTTTCATTAAGGCCCCTATGGCAATGAATGCACACAGGTCTGTAGGTTGAGTCTGGCTAGAGGTAAGGGTGTGCGTGCCCTTCCTCTGAACAAGCCCTCACACTCCCTTCGGAGCCCTCCCTTCTCTCTCTCCCGCTCTCCAGATCCACAGACATGGGAAATCTCCCCTACGTGGACGGCCCGTTCTTCTAGCCCTGCCATATCCTTGTGCTAGGAGCGCCCCATCTCCAGTGAAGATCCCTTTACCCAATCCCTGCCTCCCCTTGCGCCCTGCAAACGCTCCTCCTGGCTAACACGGGCGTGTGTCTCTGCAGGGGGCTTGATCATGGGCACGGGCATTGAGTCATCGTCCCACAAGTATGGCCTGTTCCAGCACATCTGCACCGCCTACGAGCTGGTCCTGGCGGATGGCAGCTTTGTGCGATGCACCCCGGTGAGTTCAGAGTCCGATGCCCCGCCTGCTGCCCTGGGCATCCGGGAGCCTGGCACCGGGGAGGTGGCGTCTTGGGGTGCTTCATCGCAAATACCGTTGTTCAGTCTGGGTCTGTGTTTATAACAGCAACCAAGATTTAAATGGCCCCTTATGTGCTCAGACACTGTTTAAATGCTTTACATATATTAAGGCTTTTAATCCTTTAACGGCTTTATGGGTTAAGTATATTATTAGCCACATTTTGCAGACAGGAAAGTAGGCATGGAGAGGTTAATAAACTTACTCGAGGTCACAGCTAGTAAATCGCACGGAGCTGGATTCAAATCTAGGTGGCATCTCAGCCTCACAGTGGGGAGGCTTGGGTGGGCTGTGACCTTTGACACCTTTTCCCTGTCTATTTGACTGGCGTGTTAATGCTCTGTCTAGGCTGTGGGGGGAGTCCATAGCTAATGGCCTGGGAAAGGCTTTGTAAGTGTGGATAATGGCCCAGAAGGGAGGCATTGTAATGTTCCTCTGGTGACCATGACCCTCAGTAAGGGTTCTGCTCTTTGCTTAGCCTGGGTTGGTCCTTGACCCCCTGTTTGGGGTCTTTGGGCAGTGCTGGTCCTGGCTTCTTCCTGCGTAGCCTGTGGTCTGGGGGCTGTGCCTGGGTGGAGGAGGGAGGAGGGGGGAGGCACTCTCTGTGAGCACCTCCCGACAGGGCCGTGTCAGGCCAAGGTCATGCTGAGGCTGCCGAGGGAAAGCTGAGGCCAGCAAGCACAGTGTGTGAAGTGCCCGTGGGTTTACGCAAGATGGTGACAGACAGGAGTTAGTGCAGCCCGGGTTCTGTGTGTTCCTGCTGACAACGTGCTGTGATGTGGGGCCCAGGCTAACGGTCTCAGCATGTGTTAACTCTGCTCACAGTCGGAAAACTCGGACCTGTTCTACGCCGTGCCCTGGTCGTGTGGGACCCTGGGCTTCCTGGTCGCCGCCGAGATCCGCATCATTCCCGCCAAGAAGTACGTCAAACTGCGGTTTGAGCCCGTGCGGGGCCTGGAGGAGATCTGTGACAAGTTCAAGCACGTGTCCCAGCAGCCGGAGAACCACTTTGTGGAGGGGCTGCTCTACTCCCTGGACGAGGCTGTCATCATGACGGGGGTCATGACAGACGAGGTGGAGCCCAGCAAGGTAGGCCAGGGCATCGGCTGCTGCGGGACCAGGCCTGGGAGGGGGGCGGCCTGGGCGGGCTGGGGCTGACCCTGAGAGCCACGCTGACCCTCACAGCCGCCCTCTTCAAGGCTGCAGCCTGCGTCAGCACACCTGGGGTTCGGGCAACGGGATCTATAGTCAGAGCTGTCTTAGGCAGTGACAGAAGCTTCTGTTTCCTCTGCCCTTACCAACCGTCAGATATGAGCACCTGTTCTAACATGTTTTCCTTGTCTAGTGTGATAAGCATTTCTTGCTAAGTGTAAGCTTTGATACCCACAGCAACCCCGTTTTATAGATGAGGAAACCGAGTTCTAAGAGGGCATTTAAACTGCCACAAGGTGGCAAAGCCACAATTTAGTAATTGATTGGATGTCTCCCAGTCCAAATGGATACTTCTTCATCTGGCTGTATAATTTTTAATAGCAGTGTTTTATAAGAGTTTTTATGAGTTTTATTAGGAGAGTCTTGGAAAGTGTAAGCAAGTAGGAAAGAACAGTCTCTACCCATAACCATGACCCAAAGCCAGCCGTAGTATATCAGCCCTGGCCAGTTTGGTTCGATGGATAGAGCGTCGGCCCACAGGCTGAAGGGTGGTGGGTTCGATTCCAGTCAAGGGCAAGTAACTCAGTTACAGGATTGATCCCCAGCCCCGGTAGGGAGGCGACCATCGATGTGTCTCTCTCACATCATGTTTCTCTGTCTCTCCCCATCCCTTCCACTCCTCAGGTGATTAAATAAAAAATAATAATAATATAACAATGTTGAAATATACAAAGAAAAAAATTAAAATCTGTCTCTTCACCCTCAGGTACACAGCCATTTGTGACAGTTTGGTGTGTGTTCTTTAGGGCCTATTTGTTCGTGTGTGTGTGTGTATGTGTGTGTGTGTGTGTGTGTACACGTACATGTGTAGATGTACATGCCTCATTTCATTCCGTAGGACCCCCTTGTTGCATGTAAATATTGGCCTACCTCACTGCTGACTGTTGAATATTCATATTGCTTAAAATGTTTTGCTCTTAAAAATAAGGTTGCACTGAAGATTCTCATATAGCCGTCTTTGGCCTCTTGTATGAACACTTCTGTAGCTTCAAGGTTCTTGATCATGTTGTGTAACATGGGGTGCGTCCTTGGGCTGCTTCTGGGCAGCCTTGTGGCCTTGATTTCTGTAGAATCGAGTCCAGAAAGTGGAGTTTCTGACCTCAGGGGTTGAGCATGTTAATTGATAACTACGACCAAACAGCCCTTCAGAACCGCAGCACCCGGTCCACTCCCAGAGCGGTCCGTGAGCGTGCCTGCCTTTCCCTCCCTCCTGCCAACACTGGCTAGTATCGCTCTTTCATTTTGGCCAATCTGATAGGGTTAAAAATAGTATCTCGTTTTGGTTTGCAGCCCCCAGGTCACTTGTGTGGTTGAACATCTCTTTGCACCCACAGTTTCTCGGTTCTGTTTGTCTTCGGCTGTGAGCACCTGTTCAGATGTGTTTTCCTTGTCTAGTGTGATAAACATTTCCCGTGCTTTTACGTTGCCTTCAAAAATAGCCATATTTAATGTCTGTGGGACGTTGCCCGAGTGAATGCCCTGTCGTTTACTAAGCCCCCCCCCCCCCCCCCCGCAGCTGCAAATTTAAGCTGCTCCCAGGTTTTCACTGTTTAAATTAATGTAGCGACGAACATCTTTCGTTTGTAGTTTAAACACTGTCTTAAAGCAGAATTAGTAGATTGAGGGATAGGCACTCTTCGGGTGCTTGATTGACACCTAAATATACTTAAAACTTTCTAAAATTGGAAGAGACTCAAAAACCATTTGGTACAATTCTCTCTCCAGGATAAGGAAATGAGGCCCAGGGCGGAAAAGAGACTCCTCTGAGGACGCACACCTAGCACAGGGCAGATAGCAATGTGGGTCTCTGCCTCCTGCTTCGAGTCCCTTCCCCTCCATCTCAGCTTGTAGAATTTAGCATCATCCACACATACTGGCTGAGCACCGTCCCTCGTGGGACACTGGTGGGCACTGCCGGAGGAGGGCTGGACCAGGGGTGGACACACCAGACCCGGAGCCCACGTGACCTGGTGCTTCCTAGGCCGAGCCCCGGCTAGTTTCTAGTTCAGAGGTTGTCCAGCTTCTCTGAAGCCTTCTTCCCCTTAGAGGCTGCCAGTGGTGAGAAACTGAGGGAGGAGTTATGGGGAACCCTCCCCCCACTGTTGTCAGTTCTTCTGTCATCCGTTTGATGTGTTAAAGGCCACCTAAGCTTACAATTGGGCAGAGGGGTTTGTACAACTTTTAAACTGTCTGGGCACCCTGACCCTTCCTCCCAAGGAGAAGACCGAGGCCTTAGACAGAGGCCCGTCTCGTGTCCTCGGCAGAGGACGGGGGCCCCTTGAGCACAGTGTCCCGTGAGCAAGACCTTGAAGCCCAGCGGGAAGAGGGCTGGGAGGGGAGTGCGAGATGCCCTCAGATGTGTGGACGTTTCCTCTGAGGGACGTTTCTTCCAAACATTCCTGCGTGGGAGGCTGCTCAAGAACGCGTCCCTGTGTGCCAGCACTGCGATAGGCCCCTGCAGACACCGGGCCGTGGCAGCCTCACTGGCCCTCAGAGGAGGCGGCCGCCTCCTTTTCACAGGGGAGGCCCGGAGACAGGAAGCCGCTTATCTGAGTGCCAGGGTGGGACCTGGCTGCCCCAGCTGTGTGCCCCGGGAGAGGCGGGCACCCTGGAGTACAAAGGGTCCCTGATGAGTCCGTCGAAGAGCACCTGTCTCCAGGTCCTCTCCAGTCTCCATTGTGCAGCGGGAGCCCAGGAGTGTGGCCTGGGCCCTCGGGGATGGGGGTGGGGTTAGCTCAGGTTGCTAAGCGCCCGTTGGGCTTCAGTCTCCTTTCCACCAGCAGGCAGAGGCAAGCGCATGGTGTCCTCTCACACCATCCTCTCAGAAACAGTTGGACCAACAGGCCCTGTCACCCAGTTTCCTGGTTGTCGTGGCCCCGGTTTCCTCCCTGCAAAGAGGCCTACCAGCAGAGTGGCCAGCACGAGGGTTGGCTCCAAAGGGGAAGGGGGTTGGCAAGTGGATGTGGGAGTGGAAGGCCAACGTGGACCAGGAACTGAATACTGTGCCCCCCACGGCGGTCAGGCACCTACACATTGCCTTTTAGTCTTCCAACCACCCAGAGAGTAGTAATGCCTCCAGTTTGCCTGCTCAGAGAGACTTAAGTAACCTACCTAGGGTCACCTGGTGTGTTACACCATGTTATAAATCTGTGTAGGTACATAGAAACTAAAACCTAATGAATGCACGTTAGTTTTACTAGGCTACAGGGATGAGGCTACAGAGCTGTTTTCCCAAGTCATATATTCAGTGTTTCAAGTTTTTATAGGGTGTATGTTGCTTTTAGAATCGGGAAAGAAATTAATAGCTTTTTGTTTTGTTTTGACCATGTCCACATTCCAGAGTCCACTATTCAAGGTTCTTGATCTTGTTGTGTAACATGGGGTGCGTCCTTGGGCTGCTTCTGGACAGCCTTGTGGCCTTGGGCCATCTGTTTGACCTCGAAGGTTCTCAGTCCCATCCATGAAACAGGGGCAGCCCCCCCCTGCAAGGCCGCGAAGAAGATAAGGAATAGACTCGCTGTGTGCTGTGATGCTGCCCTGATCCTGACTATTGGGGCCGGCTCGCTTCTCACTCTGCACCTGCTGTCCCTCCCTGCTAGTCCCCTGGCAACTTCTTCCTCTCCTGCACGGCCTCCACTCTCTCCTACCCTTTGCCGAGCACTCCCTGCTGGGTGTGATCTTACCTGCCCAATAAGACTGGGTGCCGCTCTCGTCCCCGAGAAGCTGGTCTGTGTGAGGCCTGAGCATCTGCAGTGTGTGTGAGTGTGTGTGTGTGTGTGTGTCATTTTCAATAGGCACCAAAGAAACTTTCAGAGAGCATATTTATATTTTTGTGGGGTTTTTTGTTTTTGTGTTTTTGTTAATCCTCACTAAAGGATATTTTTTCCATTGATTTTAGAGAGTGGAAAGGAGGGGTGGAGGGAGAAAGAGAAACACTGTTGTGAGAGAGCCACATCAATTGGTTGCCTCTCACAGGCGCCCCGACCAATCTGGAGAACCTGCAACCCAAGAATTGAACCCACAACCTCTCTGTGAGCAGGCTGATGCTCTAGCCACTGAACAGTGCTGGCCAGGGCCAGAGCATACATTTTCTAAACCATTTTACATGTGGAGAAATAGGCTGAGAGAGTGGCCCGCCCGCGGTCGCACAGCTGGTGGGCGACGAGCCTGTGCTCCTTCGGGGTGCCGCCCCGCTGCTCTCCCAGAATTCATCTCACAGATGAGCAAGCTGGGGTCCAGACAAGCGAGGGCACACAGGAGATGAAGTCTTGAACCATTTAGGACTGCAGGAACCATCAGCTAACCAGACCATGGCGGCCTGGGGCCACAAGGACTGGGCTGGAGAAACACGCTGGCTCACTCTGTGAGCTCCCTCCGCTGACGATCTGTGCTCAGGGCCGCGGGGCGCGGTCTCCAGGGGCAGGGAGAGGCCGAGGTTAATTAGTGCTGTGGGCCCGGGAGCCAGTGAGGAGGTGACCCATGCTCGGTGTTTGTGCCAGCGCCCGCCCGGTGGGAGGCAGGGAGGCAGGGAGGGAGGGATTCACCGGCACGGAGCACTGGCTTATGAGAGATGCTGGTAAACATTTGCGCTTTGATTTTTCTCATTGAGAAGGAGCAGCAGACGAGGTCGGGTCACCAAGCTCACCAGACTGTCAGAAACTAGCTGTTGGGCCCGGGCACACCACTTACCCTCTGAGCTTCTGCCCGCCCTGCTAGCCGATTCCCGCTGTGCTTAACCTTGCCAGGCTGTCAAGAGTCTCAAAGGCGATAATGGACATGAAAGAGCTCTGAAAAGGCCAGGAGTGCCGAACAGAAGCCGGGTATCGCCGTTACGCTCTGATGGCCCTTGGTGCTTGTCTGTGGGCTGACACAAAGCCCTCTGTCATTTCAGCTGAATAGCATTGGCAATTACTACAAGCCCTGGTTCTTCAAGCACGTGGAGAACTACCTGAAGACAAACCGAGAGGGCCTGGAGTACATCCCCCTGAGACACTACTACCACCGGCACACGCGCAGCATCTTCTGGGAGCTCCAGGTGAGGCTCGGGTTCCCGGGTCCTGGCTCCTCCCGCCCTGCTGGGCAGGGAACCAGGCTGGTTAACATTGTAGCCACACGCTCTCCCTCGGGGGAAAAGCGTGGCTTTGTCCTGGGGAATTGGAACACCCTCTTCCACAGCAACACGGTCGCTTCTTTCTGAGGGATCGGACCGTCTTCCCTTAAAGCGACAGGCTGTCACTGAGCACCTGAGAACGGGGCACTGGCTGGGGAGTTTGGGGGACACTGACCTGTTCCGTCATTGAGGAGGTGTAGTCTCGCCAAGCAGACAAGCATCGCCTTGTAAAGAGGAAGTGGCCAGTGTAGGGTTGGAGGTAGCCTAAGCGTGAGTTCCTAAGGGGCTGCATGTGTGCTTTTCCTTTTTGCTTTTAATTGAAGTTCAGTCATATAAAATTAACCTTTAAAATTACACAATGTAGATAAATAAAATTGTATTTAGTACATCCATGATATTGTGCAACCATCACCTCTGTCTAGTTCCAAAACATTTTACCACCCCAAAAAGAAATCCAGTTCCCATTCATTACATGTTTCCCTCTCCCTAGCCTCTCCCATCCCTCAGTCTGTTCTGTCCCTATAAATTACCTGTTTTAGGTTATTTCCTATAAATGGGATTACACAATGTGTAGCTTTTTGTGACTGGCTGCTTTCCCTTAGCCTGATGTTTTCGAGGTGCATCCATGTTGTGGCATGAATCACTACTCATTCCTTTTCCTTGCTGGCTGACACTCCGTTGTAAGGGTAGGTGGCCACGTTCACCTGCGGCTGGATGTTTGGGCTGTTTCCACCTGTTGGCATTGTGAATAATGCTGTGAACATTCACGGACCAGTATTGGTTTGAGTACTAGGTTTCCCTGCGTTGGGGGGATGCCTGTGGGTGGAATTGCCGATTCACAGGGCAGCTTTGTGTCTCACTCACTGCGGAGCTGCCGAGCTGTTTCCTCAGGGGCCGAGCCACTTCACACTCCCAGCAGAGTGTTCGCTTTCGCTGCCTTCTCGCCACACGTGCTATTTTCTGGGTTTTGATTATAGCCATCCATCCCAGTGGGTATGAAGTGGAATCTCATGGTACCAGTAGTTTTGATTTGCACTTTCCTAATGACAGATGATGTTTCACATTCTTATTGGCCATTAGCATATTTTTTGGGAAAGTGTCTATTCGATTCCTTTGCCCATCTTAATTGGGTTATCTTTGTTGCTGAGTTGTATATTCTGAATACTAGACCCTTACTGTACCAGAGAGATGACTTAAAAGTATTTTTCTCCCATTCTACAGGTTGACTTCTTGCTTTCTTGATAATATCTTTTAATGCACAGAAGTTTTTAGTTTTGATGAAGTCCAGTATATCTATTTTTCATTACTTGTGCTTTTAGTGTCATATCTAAGAATCCATTGCTAAATCCAAGGTCATAAAGATTGATCCCTATGTTTTCTTATAAGAGCTTATAGCTTTAGCTCTTATTATTTAGGTTATTGATTTATTTTGAGTTTTTTAATATTTATTTTTAAATATATTTTTATTGATTTCAGAAAGGAAGGGAGAGGGATAGAGAGATAGAAACATCACTGAGATAGAAACATCATCTATCAGCTTCCCCCTGCACACACCACACTTGGGATCGAGCCCACAACCCCGGCATGTGCCCTGACCGAGAGTTGAACCAGGACCTCAACCACTTAGCCACACTGGCCAGGCAAAGTTCAGTTTTGTATGTGGTGGAAGATATATGGTTATCCAGTTGTCACAGTGGGTTGCATGCCTTTAAAAAGCAGCAAGAAAGCCCCTGAGCTAGAACCCTGGTGGAAAATGAGGTCACACAGCACCCAGAGCCTAGACATGCATGTCTCCATAGGCCAAGGAAGGACGTTCTATTTTACAAGTATGATAGGACACTGGCGGAGGGTTTTGCACAGAAAAGTGCTTTGACCTGATTGTTGTTTTAACAGATTAACTGTGACAACTAGATGGAGGGTAGAGGGGAGGGAGGGTGACAAGAGTGGAAGCGTAGAAGAAAGATTCCTGTTGTCTGGGGTGGTAGCAGGGGAGGAGGGAAATATGTCAGATTGGGAGAGTCTGCGAAGGTGGGGCTAACTAACCCCTTCTGTACAGTTTGGCTGTGAGTGTGATTCCAAGGTTAGAGGCCCGAGCCACTGGGGGGCTGGGGGTGCCGTTGACTGCCATGGGCAACCTGGGGAGGTCTGGGAAGGGAATGGGAAGATAGGTCTGGGGTGTCAGTTTGAGATCCTTTCAGACATCTAGAAAGGACAGCGAGTGGCAGCTGGCTCCACATCGGGACTCTAGGGTGCAGGTGAGGTGGCACATACCGGTGTGGGCGTGATCAGCATTCCAGGCGATCCTGCATTCCCGTCACACCTGGGCCCTGCCTGGCCGGTCCAGTCCCTTCCTCTCACCCAGCCAGTCAATCAGCAATATTTGGGGTCAGGGCTAACTAGCTGTATAATTTTCAGGACCCAGTATAAAAAAGCAGGGAAGAAGTGCCATCAAAGGTTTTAAGTTATGTTTCTTCCTTTCTTCCATGGTCTCTCTCTTATCATAAATATTTGCTATTTCATGTTATTTTAAGTAAATAAAAGTTAAAACATTTAAATCCTACTTCCCTTCTTGATAACATTCACATTCTATTAACACCTCACCTTAGCGACTGGTGAGGAAGGAAGGACGGAAAAGCAGAGGTGCCCTGGGCAGCCGGTCTTTCCCTCCCTCTGCTGTCCTTGTGCTCAGCAGTGTACGTGGGTGGCTAATACAGGGAAGTAAGGACAGGCAGGCAGGTTGTTCATGTTCCTTGAATGTCATTGTCACAGGGCCTGCCTCTGGGGTTGGGATCTTGGGTCAGGCTGGGCCCACTGGACCGGTACCTGTGGTGGGGCCTGCAGCCCAGTAGAGCAATGAGGCCAGAAGGGGATGGACCCAGGTAAAAGCCCAGGGCAGCTGGGAGGCTGGGGCCATGGAGGGAAGAGACCGTGATGAGGGTCCCTGCAGTGACTGACCTTGGTGTGCTGGCGGGAGGGGACCAGGAGTGAAGCCAGGGGCGTGGGACTCGGGTCATATGAGGTAGGACAGATTAGGGGCTAGACAGAGGCAGGAAAGAAGGGCAGGGCACAGTGTAAACTTGAACTCTGCGAGGTTGAGACTTTGGAAAAGGAGTGGTTCCAGCTGATAACTTTTGGCTAACAATGGATTATTTTTAGGGGGGGAAATATAAATGGTTTTTGAACATAAAAAAGATGATGCAGTCTTACTCAGAACGAAAGGCAGGCGAAACAGGACTACAGGAGTCTCACATTTTCTGCCTCTCTGAATGAGAGATGGCAAAGTGTGATAACACGCGTGCTGGCCAGGGTGTGGGAAACTGCGTCTCATACGTTGTCGGGGAGAGTATAAAATGGTGCAGACTCTTAAAATAGAACCCATTAAAATTGCATACACTGTCTGAAGCAGAATTTTCCACTTCTAGGAACTTATCTTTCAGGTAAACATACGTGTAACTGGGCAAGGGCACATGCACACAAGGACACTCGTCGGAATGCTCAGGAAATGACCCACACGCCCGTCAGCACAGAACTGATGAAATAAATGAGGCCACACCCATACAGTAGAGCAGAGTTCGGCAAACATTCACTGTAAAGGGTCAGGTAGGAGTTCTCTACCTGAGGTCTCTCTGGAAGCAACTCTGCCTTTACCACCTAAAAGCAGCCATAGACAGTGTGTAAATAAATGGGCATGGTTGTGTGCCAATGAAACTTTATTTACAAAACCAGAGGGTGGGCCAGATTTGTCCCAGGAGACTCAGGAGATTCTGTAAACCAGTAGACTCATTACTGAACCTGAGCCAGACCTTGCCCACCCCAGTGAGAGCTGTCCCCAGATGTGTGACCTCAGAAAAGTGGCTTAAGGCCCTGGCCGGGGAGTTCAGTTGGTTAGATTGCCATCCCATACACCAAAGGTGCAGGTTCGATCTCGGGTCAGGGCACATAAAAGAAACAACCGATGAATGCATAAATAAGTAGAACAACAAATTAATTTTTGTCTCTCAATAAATTTTTTAAAAGAAAAGAAATTGCTTAAGCTCTCTGAAGATTTCTCTTCACATTCAATAGCATTTTTTTCTCAAGTGCTGGTGCCAGCAATTCTGACCTCAGCAACTAGAACAGTCATAGCAGCCTTATTTTGTTCCATGCACTGGGCTGAGTGCCTGGCATTTGGTATGTCACTGTCCTTATAAGTCCCATTTTACAGATAAGGAAACTGAGTTCAGAGAAGTTAAGTAACTATCTCCAGGTCATCACAGTTGGTCAATGCCAGAGCTGAGAATCAAACCCTAATCCAACTGGGTGAATCCTGGGTACCTCCATGCCCCTCCAAATAGGAGGGGAGGACCCTGTCATACATGTCGAGCACTGAATGGCCCCTGTTGGTTCCTTCTCTCCATCTTCAAACTCTGTCTTTCAGGACATCATCCCCTTCGGCAACAACCCCATCTTCCGCTACCTCTTTGGATGGATGGTGCCTCCCAAGATCTCCCTCCTGAAGCTGACCCAGGGCGAGACCCTACGCAAGCTGTACGAGCAGCACCACGTGGTGCAGGACATGCTGGTGCCCATGAAGTGCCTGATGCAGGCCCTGCACACCTTCCACAACGACATCCACGTGAGCTGAGGCAGGGCGGGGCGGGCCGAGAGCCATCCCATGGAACCCATGGTCTTCTCCCCGAACCGGGGGACTGCCCATGCCTGCCCTCTGGGCCTCAGTGTCCCCAACTGCAAAGTAGACCTGCTCAGCCATGGCCCTGGTGGGAGAGAAGTAGCAGGACCCAGTGACGAGCACGCCGTGAACTGATCACATTGTGCCCTCTAGTGTGGTGGACTGGGTGCTCCCAGCTCAGTCTTGGGGGTGGGCATGAAGCTGTGAGCAGCCAGAGGAGGGGCCCCTGGACAGTGCTGCAGAGCCTCCATTTGGACCGGGGTGGTGTGGGCCAGCTATGAGCCTGTCACCTGTTGGAGAAAAAGCACCAATACCTTCCTCCCTGGTCCACCCAGGTCTACCCCATCTGGCTGTGCCCGTTCATCCTGCCCAGCCAGCCTGGCCTGGTACACCCCAAGGGAGATGAGGCCGAGCTCTACGTGGACATTGGAGCTTACGGGGAGCCACGCGTGAAGCACTTTGAAGCCAGGTCCTGCATGAGGCAGTTGGAGAAGTTCGTCCGCAGCGTGCATGGGTGAGTGGCTCAAAGCGTGGCTCAGTCCCTTTGGCCTCCCGCCCCAGGGGACTGCTGCAGGGGTGGGTGGGGAAGGGCCCAGGTGGCCAGCTCTGGAGCAGGACCAGCTGGTCAGTGCGGGACTCTGTCACTCCCTGTGGCAGCCTGTGCTTCGGGAAATACCTCGTGAAAGGTGAGGTGGGAGTGCCGGGCGCCTTCCCCTCTTCTCTCTGCATCCCCTCCTCCGGTCAGCACACTTGCATCCCCCCAGCTGCTTGAGTCAGAAACCTGGGAATTGCCCGCTCCTCACCCTGGGGCAGATGATGGTGATTTCTCATATGTTCAGGGTCTGCCACTCCAGGTTAGAAAACCAAAGCTAAGGTAAGGAGGGAGGAATTCGTGACTGAAAGCTACACAGAGGCCTGGACCAGCGCAGTGCTCACAAAACGGCCTGGAACAAGCTCCTGATCTATACAACACAGACAGACCTCAGAATAACTGTGAAAGAAGCCAGGAAAAAGGAGTACCGATGTTTCCATTTATGTAAAATTCCAGAACCCGTGGGATGGTAGACAGCAATGGCCCCTTGGTGGGGGTCATTATCTCAACTGAGGTGATGGTTTCTAGTTTGTATACATATGTCAAACTTAGCTGCTGGGTGTTGGGTGTCATTTAAGTTGGTGGGTCTTGAGCTAGCATCTAGAAGGGTTCAGGAATCTGGAGAAAGGGCCGTGCTTAGATTAAATAAGTCCAGAGACGAAAGATAATTTTGAAAGGCATTGGGGGTCAGAGGAGCCTGGCTGAGACAAGGGAAACCCCTTGTCTCAGGACCCCTTGCTTTTTATTAACACAATTTGTCCAAAGGCAAGGTGGAGATACACACTTCAAAGGGTAGGGTTTCCTGTACAGAGTCCATTGTCAGATTGGGAAATAGCCTATGGCTGTTCAGGTGTTTGGCCAGTAGGATGCAATAACATGTAGATTAAGATGCCTTGAGCTGTCTGGCAGCAAACAATCATCCTTTTCAGGTTTGGGGAAATGCCTTTAGCCATTCCCAATAGGCAATAACATATGTAACTCAGCCCCTTGTTGAGTCCCCAAGTTCCATCAACCTTTTGATGCACTCTTGCAATTATGACATGCTGGAATTGGTTTCCAGCACTTAGCAAGTTGAACACTTTCGAAATGTGCAATTTATGGAACATCAGTAAAAAATAAATAAATAAGACAGAGCAATCAGCAGCCTGTCGGAGCCGCTGTGTAGGGCACCGAGCTTGGGGGAAGCCAGCAGTCCGAGTTTTGCTCCTCACTCTGCCTCCACTGCCAAGCCACTTAAGACCCTGAGTCTCGATTTCCCATCTGCAAAATGGGCATTAGAATTCCCGCACCACCCTCCACTACCAGGTCATGAGGGGATTAAACAAGGGAAATCCTTCCAAAGTGCTTCCTGCCTGCAAAGTGTGCTCCACAGAAGAGCAGTTGGGGTTCTCTCATCCGCTTCCCCTCCCTGCCCCACTGACATCGCCTCCCCGTCCTCACCCTCATCTCTGCTCTGCAGGTTCCAGATGCTGTATGCCGACTGCTACATGAACCGCGAGGAGTTCTGGGAGATGTTTGACGGCTCCCTGTACCACAAGCTGCGGGAGCAGCTCAGTTGCCAGGACGCCTTCCCCGAGGTGTATGACAAGATCTGCAAGGCCGCCAGGCACTGAGCCGGAGCCTGCCCACAGAGACAGACGTGTGGTGGGCGCGGGCCTCGGGGCCGGCAGGCATCCTCCCTTCACTCAAACTTGGCTGCTCTCCCAGATCCACACTTGCAGAAGCAAACCCCTCCAGAAATCCCACGCAGACAGCCTCGGCTGACTGCTCCCGGCTTCCAGGGGCTTCCCAGAGGAGTGGGACGGACTTGGGATTTGGAGTCAGGTAAACCTGAGTCCATTTCCCACTTAGCCACTCATGTGCTGTGTGACTCTGAGTGAGTCACCCAACCCCTCTGGGCCTGGCTCTTCATCGGTGGACAGAGGGTCTCACGGCTCCCGTTCAGCACCACGTCTGACTGAGGTGCTCCGGATTCAGTGGCTGGGGCCCGGGAGCTCCGTGTCGGGTCCCCTGGGCACAGGCGTGGCTGAGTGATGAGCGGCGGTCCTGGAGTGGCGCCGCTGTTGCTTCCGTCAGCTAGAACTGCTCCTCACGGGAGAAGGAAGGCTCCTCTCCATCCCCGGGGTCTCAGGAGGGCAGCAGATGGGCGGGAGGGCCCCGGAAATGCCGTGCCAAAGCCAGGTCAGATCCCAAAGCTTTCTCTGCCGTCCTCGGGGGTCCTGCCCCTCCCTCCTTCGTGCTCAGGCTTGCATGCCCCCGGCCGTCACCGAGTCTGCTCCTCGTGGACCCGTCCCTGGGGAAGACCTTCCAGGGTTGGATCCAACCCCGGCCCAGGCCTGGGGTTCCCGCACAGGTGGAACGAGTGGCTTCCGCTCTGAATTGGATCCAGAGGATCTGGACTCATGCTTTGCTTTCCAGCCCCCCCATGCCTCTCATCCCCAGCACCCGCTTAGTTATGGGGGGTGCGTCTGTGTTACTCTGTGGTGTCGGGGCGGGGGGCGGGGGGCCGGGTGGACCACACTCGCAGGAAAGCGGAGCCCCCCATTGTGAGGTTTCGTGTGAATCCTCGCTGTGGGGCTGAAGGAATAGAACAGAACATCAA
The DNA here is from genome assembly GCA_963924515.1 of Vespertilio murinus. Lineage (NCBI taxonomy): Eukaryota > Metazoa > Chordata > Mammalia > Chiroptera > Vespertilionidae > Vespertilio > Vespertilio murinus. Next base: position 30,236,515 of record OZ004706.1, read on the forward strand.
CTTGATTTCTCCCACCTCTCATCTCCTTTCTTTCGCCCCCACCCGCCCCCAGCCGTAGTTCATTTCAGTGCCTTACAGAGTCTAAGCTCAGAGGAAAGTTAGCTCCGTTTCCGTTCCAGGGGGAAGGGACCCTCCCTGGGTCCTTCCCCACTAACTAAAACGTGGTTGTTTATGCACTTCCATCTTAAGACATGCCCAGCCTCAGCTAAAGACCCAGAATCCGAGGGGGACTGTGCCCTGTGGGGGAAGCTGGAGCTGAGTGAGCCGTGCCAGGCAGTGGCATCTGAGAGCAGAGCGCACACGGCAGCAGGAGTCGGAGTCGGAGGCCTGGGTTTCAGCCCCGGGTGTGTGGTCATTGTGCTGTGCAGCTGTGGGCAAGTCATTTTTGTTCCTCGGAACTAGTTTTTCCTCATCCATCACATCGGCACAGCCGAGACCTCCCTGGGGGCCATTCTGCTATAGACGTGCATGGCCATCTCAGGCCCCACGGATTGCAGAACCCGCGGAAAGCCTCATTTGTGTGGAAAGCCAGAGGAAAAATAAATGGCCAAGTGGACCCTTGGGGGTGGTCTCATTTACAGCCCTGCCTTCAGCCCCAGGCTGGCTCTCATCTCATTTCCAGAAAGGCTTGCAGAAAGTGTTGGTCTTGTCACTGCAGGTTGCCGGAATCCTCAGAGTCACGCTTTGACTGACAGATGCTCACACACCCCTGCCCCCCATCCCCAGGGCTTGGCACACTGCCAAGTACCTTAGCATGGTCCTGTGAGCATCTTTGTCTTCTGAGCTCATGGCACTCAGAAGACAAAGGGACCCCCTTACACTGGGCCTCTGGGAGGGGGCATAGGAAAAATATAAAAACCCCTTATCTCTAGCTTGTGTGCAAAGCACATGAATTCTGGCTTTAGCGCTCATAGTGGGCCCGTGTGCTCCAGGTTCAACTGATGATCCTACTTGCTGTAGGGGAATGGTTCACCTGGGCAGATTAACCCAGCAGCTAAGGCTCGCCCACCATCTCACCAGTGAGACCTCCATCCGTAAGCCTCTGGGAACGTGGCCGGAGATGCCAGCAGCCTCTGTTGTCCATAGTCCTACAAACCAAACCCTGTCCTTTGCAGATCTCACCCCGAACCTGGGGCTGGGCAGGGGAGGTCTTGGGATTGCACCAGCCTCACGTTCATGTTTTATTCCAATAACGTGTTGCTTGGAGCCGGCAGTCTTCCAGCATGGTGAGCTGTCCGCTTTCTGGCAGCCAGTCCCATCACTGTCCACCCGCGAGCTGGTTCCAGGTGGAGCTGAACTTCGCTCTGGGGCCGGCGAGTGGAAAGTAGATCAGCAGGCCCCTCCCCCCAGGGCTGTGAGGTCCGGGGCTGCATGAGGGTTTTCTGTAAAATCAATCACAGCCAGTTTCTTCGGCCGGAAGGATGTATAACTTAATGGAGTGTTGTTAAACGGGAGGAGGCGTGTGTGACATTTCCCCCTCCTTGGTCACGGGGCCGGAGGAGAGAGGCATGGGTCTCCCCTGGCAGGCTCTCGCACGGCAGCCGCTGCGCCTACTACTGACCAGAATACTCCCTGTCCCTGCGGCTGTGTGGCCGCCGCTTCTGTAAAAATAAAAGTGTGACCTGGATAGTGGCCTTTGTTGTGTCTTGCTCTGGGGACCACACTGTGGAGTCAGACCTGGCTCAAGTGCAGGCTCTGCCCCCACCAGGTCAGTTTCCCAGGTCAGACCTGCGCCCCTGAGCGAGGACTGAAAGAACAGGAGGGACGTGACATGTTTGTTAGGGCAGTGGGCTCATGGGTGAGTTTCTGTCCCATTTCTGAAATTCTATCCTATCACAATGTGAACTGGTGTGGGTGTTAATGGGACCTCCCATCCACAAGGTGGAGAGCAGACTAGGGAGGGGGGGCAGGGAAGAGTCCAGGTGATGGGGGAGGGGGTATCATATATATATATATATATATATATATATATATATATATATATATTCTGAATCATTCTAAGCATGAGAATAGTTTTCTTAATTTTTTTCTTTTTCCCCCCTTTATTTTTGTTTTATTTTTCCATCACCTTTTATACCCCCATATCCTCTTTTAAAAAATATATATATATATATATATTTTATTGATTTTTTTACAGAGAGGAAGAGAGAGGGATAGAGAGTTAGAAACATCGATGAGAGAGAATCATTGACCAGCTGCCTCTTGCACACCCTCCACTGGTGCCCGCAACCAAGGTACATGCCCTTGACCGGAATCGAACCTGGGACCTTTCAGACCGATGCTCTATCCACTGAGCCAAACCGGTTTCGGCAGCCCCCATATCCTCTTTCACCTCACCTTCCTCTCCCTCCCTGCAATCACCACACTGTTTTCCACATCCATGAGTTCTCTTTTTTTTTTTATTTGTCCTCATCCTAAGGATGCTTTTCCATTGATTTTTAGAGAGTGTGGAAGGGAGGGGGAGAGTCAGAGAGAAACATCAATGTAAGAGAGACATCAGTTGGTTACTTCCCTCGGCCCATGGACTGAAGGGTTGTGGGTTCAATTCCAGTTAAGGGCATGTACACCAGTTGCAAGCTCAATTCCCGGCTGACGCTCCCAACCACTGAGCCAACCCGGCTAGGGCAGGGGGAGGGCGGAGTACCTTTTTTAAGGCACCAGATCTGGTTGTCAGGAGCTCCGGGCTACAGTCCTGGCTTTGTCACCAGGTTGTGAGCCAACAAATTGTGGCCGGTGAACCCTGTGAAGACGATTCCCTCACCCACAACATGGACAGAGACGGAATACTCCTGCTGGGGACCTAGAGCTGCAGCTGCCATGTGACACATGCCGCGCTCCCGGCCTCTTGGATTTTAATGAACAGGGGGTCGAGGACTTTGGCTTTAGAACAGAAGGGGTCCCAAAAGTGCCCACCGCATGTCACCCCTTCGGTCCATCTGCTGCCTGGCTTCCAGGTTCATGTCACGGGCCAATTTGAGTTCTCAGGGTAACTGAGCTCCCATACCAGAAGGTACCTGGCCCCTTTGTCCCCCGCAGACACTGTGACCCCAGGTAGATGTCTCCGACAGAAGTGATCCCATCACCACATCTCCCCCCCCTCTCCCAGGCATTCCCGGGTCCTTTCCCCAAGACCCTCCATTCCCACTTCCACCCTCCGGTCCCCAGATTTGTCTTCAGTCCCCTGGGCCCTCTGGTCACCGCAGGCTGTCCCTCACGCGTGGCTTCAAGGAGTAGGATCCGAATTATAATCCACCGTTGTTAGGCACTTCCCCTTAGTGAAAGGTGTGATCCGTTCCCTTTAAAAAGAAAGAGGGGGAAAAGAAAATGGAACTGGCCCCTTGGAAGGGACTGCCCCCCCCCATCCCTGGAGGGTGCCCACGGCATGAACCAGTGCCTGCTGGTTGTGCTTCCCAGGAGAACCTACATTGGGGGGTGGGGGCCCAAAATTGACCTCCGGAGCTTTCCTATCCAAACAGCCTGTTTCTAAGGAGGAGGTCCCTCTCCTTTGCACCCAGTTCAGCTCATCAGAGCCCCCAAGTTGCTTTGTCAGAACTTCAAATATAGACTCCTAGCACCTGAAAGATCATGTAGCCCAACCCATCAGCCCCAAAACATGCTCAAGTGTCTACCCCACCAAAAATAAAGGAAGGACGATAGAGGAGAAAGAAGGCCGGAGGGAAGGGAGAGGAGGATGGAAGGAGGAAAAGGAAGGAGAGAGGAAGGAAAGGAAAGTGGGCAAAATCATGGCCTTGCCTTGGAGCTAAGGCCTGCCTTCCCCCGGCGCCATGCTGTCTCTATGGTAATCACCAGCCTTCCGTGTTCAGTAACAAATGCGTCGCGGGGGTTTCAGGAAGCAGGAACTCTGCGCTGAACTTCCTAAGAGCCCCCATTTCCTGACTAAACTTCCGCCATAGCATCATGCACAAAGGCCCAGGAGGTAAAAGGAAGAGATCAGGTGAGGGCAGGTGGGATGAGGACATGCAGGTGAGTCATGGTGACGGCTGGCTCTGCCTTCGCCTTCCTGCACTCATCCTCCAGAAAGTAGGGGGAAGTGTTCTTCATGGAGGGAGGTCCTGGGTCCCATCCGCCCTCATCCTGCTTCTCACGCTGCCCTGTAACTGTAGGAAGGGGAGTGAGTGCCTTCCCCAGGAAGCTGGGAGCCACTCGGGGGCCGAACAGCTGTCTGGTTCTCTTTTGCAATGACCCAGGAGGCAGGATCTGCCCAGCAGCTATTAAGTGCTCAACTAATTTCTGGAGACCACACACAAATGCCATCGACGAAGCAGTGACTTTAGGAAAACACTTTCTCTCTCCAAACTGACTTGTCTCAACTGAAAAACACTGAGAGTAATACCTACCTTTTAGAGTTACTATGTTCAGTAAAGACATACAAAATCATTATACAGCCCGGCCGGCATGGCTCAGTGGTTGAGCGTCAACCTATGAACCAAAGAAGTCATGGTTCATATCCTGGCACGTCACATGCCCGCCCGGGTTGCAGGCTCAATCCTCAGGAGTGTGGAGAAGGCAGCCAATCAATGCTTTTATTCTCATCTTAATGTTTCTCTCTCTCTCTCTCCCTCTTCTTTCCTCTCTGAAATCAATAAAAATATTCTTTAAAAAATAAAGAAAATCACTATGCATGATGAATATATATTCCAATTATAATTATTATTACAAAGAATGGATATTTAGTATTTCAATCTTAGTTTTCTGGACAAGGAATATGGCTTTAGTTTAAAAATGCTAAGAAGGTAGTATGCCTATTGAAGTACTCAGGAGAAAGTATATTGATGTCTGCCATTTACTTTGAAATTTACCAAATCATACGATGAGTAATAGAAGGACAGAAGAATGAGAAGGGATGAATGATTAGCAGATTAATAGATGAATAGGAATATGTCATAAAGGAAGAAGAATAAAACATGAATGATATAATCTAAGTGGTAGGTATAGGGGCACATTGTAAAATCATTTCAGTTTTACTGTATGTTTGAAAAAAATTTCATAATAAGGTGTCAGGTAAAAAAAAAAATCTTAAGGAAAAATGAATTTCTCCCTAATTAAATGGGAGTTCCCAGGTGTTTCCTTCATGGAGCTGCCGGACGCGGGGCCATTTCATCGATGAAGGCACTGACTCGTCCGTTGCCCCACATCTGCTGAGCTCCTCCTACGCGTGCCAGCTAACAGAGAAGTTCTGTTCATGAGGGGCCACGAGCATGTGAACTAATATTACAATAGAACGGGGACGGGGCTCCAACCAGGGAACTCTCAAGAGGCCGGAAATGAAGGGACATTATCTGGAAACATATCGGAAGCCTCGTGGGTAAGCACAGTTGCGGAGATGGACAGGAGTTTTCCAGAAACGAGGAGAGGCTGTTCCAAGCGCAGATCACGGTGTGGCCAGCGGCTGAAGAGCAGGGGGGTAGTGCAAAGCGAGGCCTGGCTGGAGCCCAGAGCGCCCATGTCCACAGCCCATGCCCACACAGCTGCAGGTGGCCAGATGGAGTCAAGAGACCTGGCTGTGCGAGCCAGAAAGGTGAGTGGGTGGAAAACCTGGTCCACAGGGTCAGTCAGCCAAACGGATCAGCCCCGACAGACCCCGCTGGAAGGAAGGACTAACAAAGGGCGGCCTCTCCCAGGCAGGAGGGCAATCCAGGCTGCCGAGCGAGGGAGCGAGGCGTGGGTTTGGCAGGGAGGGGGAGGTGAGGCTTGGGAGAGAGGGGTGAGAGAGATTAGCTGTAACAACGCGCGTTCCAGAAGGTGACTTCGCAACACTTCCACACATGCCCTCCCTTGCAAGACTGAAGACAGCAATTGTTCAAAGACTTGTTGTGTCCTGCCAACCCACAGCCTCCCCGAAACGGGCCACGGAGGAGAGAGGCTGAAGCACAGGGCGGAGTCAGAACCGGCTCCTGGTCGGCTGCCCTACCTCCTTTGGGCTGCAGGGCCCTGGGCTTTCCGTCTCCCACCCCTCCGAGCCTCGCTCTCTCATGTGCCGACGGGGAAGGCAGCACTGCCGTCGCCCTTGCCTCTCCTGGGCCGCTGCCCAGCCCGCGGCTGTCTGCGTGCTCTCGCCCATGGCTGTGCACACTGGGCTGTGATCGCCGCCCTGGAACCACGGCAGGGAGACACAACTGCACGACCCCGAGGAGCTGTGAGGAGCCAGTGAGAGCGCCTCCAGCCACCCAGTCCCCATTTGTTTTTGTTAACTCTGTGCTCCTGCTTTATTATTTATTTTTATTTATTTATTTGTTACTTATTTTTACACATCGAGTGAAAGAAAAATACTCGGAAGCGGAGACAATGCAGTGTAAAAAGAAACCTACAGAAAACCCATTATCCTTAGACGAAAGGACATGCTGCTTGCATGAGACAGAGCAGGGTGCTATTAAAGAGAAAGGAATGCCCTGACTGGTTTGGCTCAGTGGATGGAGCGTCGGCCTGCGGACTCAAGGGGCCCAGGTTCGATTCCAGTCCAGGGCATGTACATTGGTTGCAGACACATCCCCAGCAGGGGGTGTGCAGGAGGAGGCAGCTGATCCATGTTTCTCTCTCATCGATGTTTCTAACTCTCTATCCCTCTCCCTTCCTCTCTGTGAAAAATTAATAAAATATATACTAAAGAGAAAGGAACACACAAGAGGCCCTGGCTAGTGTTGCTCAATGGTTAGAGTGGCAGTCCAGCACACCGAATGTTCGAGGGTTCCATTCCTGGTCAAGGGAGCATGGCCAGGGCACCTGTGGGAGGCAACCAATCTCTGTCTCTCTCTTTCACGTCAATGTTTTTGTCTGTCTGTCTGTTTCTCTCTCTTTCACTTTTCCCCTCCTTCCTTCTTCCCTCCCTCCCCCTTGCCCTAAAAATCAGTGGGAAAAAATATCCTCTGGTGAGGATTTAAGAAAACACACATTAAGAGCTCTTGGAAATGAAAAAAAAAAAAAAATGACAGCACATAAAGGGTAATAGTAAGGAAGAAAAATAAGGACAAAAAAATCTACCAGAAAGTGGGACAGAAAAGGTAGATAAGGTAAATAAAGGGGGAAAAGACAAGGAAATTACAGTGTCGAACCATTCATCTGAAAGAGAAGACTGAGAGGAGGAAATCGTCAAAGACAAAAACATAAAACTTTTTTACCAGAACAGAAGGCTCTGAGTTTTCAGAAGGAAAGGACCCACGAAGTATCCAAAGCAATACATGAAAACAGACTCACACGAAGACCCATGGCCATGAAATTTCAGAACACGAGGGGCAAAGAGAAGATCCTAAAAGGGTCCAGAGAGGAATGGGCAGGCTGCATGCAAGGGACAGAAACCCGCACTGACCCCAGAATTCTCAACAACCAGCCTTCCAAATCCCAAGGGAAGGCTATTTCCAACCTAAACGTTTATATCCAATCAAAGTATCAATCGGCTGCCCAGGTAAGGAATATAATTTTTTTTCTGGAATGTGGTCTATCTATCAAAAACGTCACCTCCCATTCCTTTTTCTGAAGAAGCCACCAAAATAAGGAAGGCACAGGACTGCCTTGATCCAAACTAACAATTAGAAGCTGGTTTTCCCTGATCAGTCCTGGTCCTCACATCCTCCCCGGGAATTTTCAGCAACAGAACCATCAGCGCTAAAGCGCGTGCTTCACATTTTCACATTCCTGAGACTAAGAACACACTGTCACCGATGGCCTCTTAGGTCAATAAAATGCAGGGGCCCCCGCTAACACTCGCAAACCCGTGTCACAGCCAGCTCTGGTTTTCAAGAAGCCTTTTCTTTTGGTTTCACAACAGCATCCTGAAACGAGTTTCACCAACCCCATCAGGAACCAGAGATTCCACGGGGTGCAGCCTTGCGAGGCGGAGCCCGTACAGTGTGGGTCGTGGGGAAGGAGTTCGTGTTGATGAGTTCCTTTTCCTCACCACAGCCCCTCCCTCACCTGGGTCTCCACAGCCCTCTGCTCCCCGCACAGCTAAGGAAAATGAGGCTCGGAGAGGTTAAGAGACAGGTCCCCCCGACCCACAGCCAGTAACCGGCAGAGCTGGGATCTGAACTCTCTCTACGGCCACGGCTGTTGGGCAGGCTCTGGGGGCAGCAGCTGTGTTCCCTCGGGAATGGAGAACGGAGCCCGAGTTGGGGGGGCGGCCCCGCCCACCCTCGGGGGAGCTCTGCTGGAGCTCAGGGGCACTCACTGCAGGAACTTGTCCCTGTCCGGGTTGGAGGGGTAGCGCTTGGCTCCGCCCATGAACAGGGACCGGTATCGCTGCCGCTGGTCCTTGGTCTCCAGCAGCCACGTGTTGAGGTAGTAGCCCACACCAACGGGGTTCTGCACGGGCGAGAGGCAGGCTGTGAGCCGGCCGGCGCCTGGAGACTTGATCTCGGGCCTCCTCCCTCCCCAGGCTCCTCCCTGCTGTCTTTATTATGGGATGACTTGCGTCCCCCCAAAAAAAGATGGGGAAGCCTTAACCCCCAACCCCTTAGAGGATGACCTTAGTTGCAGATGCAATTGGTTAAGATGAAGTTGCACTGGAGTAGGGTGGGCTGTTAACCCAACGTGACGGGGGTCCATACAGAAGAAGAGATGGGGAGGGGGAGGAGAGGGGAAGAGGAGGGGAGAGGAGGGGAGGGAAAGGGGAAGATGGCCACACAACACAGAGATTGGGGTGACACATTTCCAAGCCAAGGAAGCCCAAGGACTGCTGGCTGCCACAGGCGAGGAAGAGGAAGGGTTCCCCCAGCAGGTCTCAGTGGGAGCACAGCACCTACTGACACCTGGATTTCAGACCTCCGGCCTCCAGACCCGTGAGAGGATAAGTCCCCGCTGTTTGAAGCCGCCTGGTTTGCGGTGCTTCGCTATGACAGCCCTGGGGAATGAATGTGCCAGCCCCTGCCAGAAACCCGGGTCGGTGAGACAAGACAGAGGTTCAGAGCGGAGATCAACCTGCCCAGGGGGCTAGCAAGGGCAGGGCCAGCCTCAGGGCAGGGACCCGCCATGGGCGCCAGGGTGAGTGGGGAGCTGCAGGGAACCAGACCCTCGTCCAGTGTGAGCTGAGCGGAACCCGGGCCTCCCTCCAGCCCTTCCCACTTGGGCCGGCCCTGCTGCAGCAGCACCGTCCCCTGGCTCTTTTCTAAGCATCTTATTTGGGGTGTCTGCGGGGAGACCCTCGTCCCTGTAGGAGATGCAGGCTGGCCGTGAGAAAAGGGAGGAGGAGGGGAACTGACCAGCTGGTCCTCATGAGAAGCAAGAAGGGCGGGTGGGGCAGGTACCCTGGGGACCTCGCCATCTTGCAGGGAGCTGAGGAGGTGGAGGTGGGAGGTGGGATGGCTGGCATGCTGCTGTCCTCGGGAGTGGCGCTCAGGGGTGGGGCGGGTTGAGGGAATGGGAGCACAATGAGAAAACAAGTGAGCTACGAGCAAGATGCTCCCAGGAAAACCGGGAGAGGCCTTAACAATATTCAGCCCGGCCGGCACGGCTCCGTGGCTGAACATTGACCTATGAACCGGAAGATCATGGTGTGATTCCGGTAAAGGACACATGCCCGGGTTATGGGCTCCATCCCCATCTGGTGGCATGCGGAAGGCAGCCGGTCAATGATTCTCATCATTGATGTTTGTCTCTCTCTCTCTCTCTCTCTTTCTCTCTCTGAAATCAATAGAAATATATATTTTAAGAATACAACTGTTCAGAAGCAGGCAACAGCTAACCTGTGCTGCTGGAAGTCAGGACAGGGAAGATTACGTCACACGTCGGGTTCGCTGCCTTTGGGGGGGGGGCGGGGAGATGGGAAAAGGGGGGACACCGGAGTCCTTGCTGATCCAGGGAGGAGAAACAGGCCAACTCCTCCAGGTGCCCCTGAGGCCTCAAGACAAAATGCAAAGAGAGAAGGGAGGGAGCGCTCCCCCGAGGAAAGAAGAGAATGAGACAGTTCTGGGAGGTGTCCCCCTTAGCGCACTGGTTCTCAAAGTGTGGTCCCTGGGGCAGCAGCACCTGCGTCACCCTAGAACGTGCTGGCAGTGGAAATTCCCAGGCCCAGCCCCAGGCCCTGAATCAGGCACTCTGGCAGGGGGCCCAGCGACTCCCTCTCCGAGGATGCTCAAGTTTCAAAACGGAGGTCTTAGAGAAATATGACAGTGGGAGTGGGTGTTAGTCCCCGGGGGGGCGGGGGGAGAAGAGAAGGTGGGGAATAGGCCTCACTCAGAGCATCAATTCCTGGGGGGGGGGGGGGGCGGGGGAGGGCGCGCAGAGGGTTTGGGGCTGCTTGTCGCTCCCGCAGACGCACTCACCCAGCTCCCCATAATCATCTGGTTGGCCCTTCCGCTTGTCCGCTTGGAGGACAGCATGAACGGCGGCTGGAAGCCACGTTTGCATTCCTTCTCTGGAGGAAGCCACACGCCGGGCCCCTAGGGGTAGGGGATGAAGGTGAAAAGCTGGGGAGGTCCGAGAGCCCCGGGCCTGGAGCCAAGGACAGTGAGAGGCCAGCCACCTCCCACCTCACCAGGAGCCCGCCTCCCAGGGGTGAAGGGCCCTGTGGTGCCCTCATAAATCCACGCCTCCCCTCCTCACCCCACCCTCTAGCCTGACACCCCTTTCCAGGTGCCCAGGGTCCTCCACGGTTGGGAGGGTCCGGAGGGATGACAGAGCCCAGCCTGGGAGCGGAAGCCTCCAGACCTGGAGCTCGATGGGTGGGGTCGGACGGGCTCCGTCCCGCCCTCGTGAGGGGAGCCTGGGCACGCCCTTCCGCCTCTGGGGCTCCGGTTCCCTTTGGGGAAATGCAAATGGAGACCCCTCCCTGGGTGGAGATGCCCAGAAGGTGCCAGGCCCAGAGCAGGCATTAGGGAAATCCGGTATCCTTTTCCCTTCCCCACACCCTGCTGTTAAAGTCAGGGGGCCTACTCAGATGACAAGCTATCACCCCACAGAGGGGATCCCACAACTCCCTCAGCGGGAACAGGCATGCAGTCCTGGTCAGGGCAGAGCCCTTGTCTGCACGCTGCCCTGCCCCAGTGTCCCCCTTGTTTTCTCTCCAGGAGCAGGGGGAGGGGGTGAGGGAGGAGGGTGCAGATCAGTGCACTTTCTCGGACCAGGCCCCACGCCATGGGCTCCTGTCCTTACCCCCTTTCACGCTCACAGCCACCTGGCAGGCTCCAAGCGTGAGAGGGACTCACCCAGCGTGACCAGGAAGTGCAAGGCCAGGACTGGGAACCAGATGGGGCTGACACGAGGCTGAGCTCTCCCCCCTAAGCCCCTGAAATAGCTGCCACACTGTGCCCTGGCCCTCAGGAGTGCTTTCCAAGAGAGGAAGGAAGGAAGGAAGGAAGGAAGGAAGGAAGGAAGGAAGGAAGGAAGGAAGGAAGGAAGGGATGGGGGTGGGGGTGAGGGAACTGACTAGTTTTCCGGGACACTGGCTGAGGGTGCTCCAGTAAATCCTCTCTGAAGGGGTTGTTGGGTATCGGGAAAGTTTGGAAAACGCCCCGCGATTCCTATTCCAATAAGAGTTAAGGTCTTCCACGAAGCTCTTGACACTCATCAGCTCACTGGGTTTTTTTTTCTGAGAAAAACAGAGAGGAGGGAAAGGTGATCTGTTAAGCCAGGGGAATCAAGGGTCCCCCTCTGAGCCCCCCCCCCCCCCCCCAGCAATCGGAGAAAAGCAAATGGCCACCCAGGGAGGCACCACTCCCCACCCACTGCAGCCAGGACACCCTGCGGCCAGGCCCCAGGCAGGTGGGCGGCCCCAGCCGGGGCGGCTCAGTCGGACAGTCTCTAGCACCCCCACCCACAGGCCCACTTTGAGGGGATCCATTCCTTCTTTCTGTCACTTGTTTCACGAGCGTTTACTGAGTCTAATGGGGGAACAGAGAGGGCATTTGGGCAGAGAACTACTCTGTGTGGTACTCTCCTGGTGGGTACATATCATCATCATACATTGGTCCAGACACGCAGCCAAGGAGCTAATGTACACCGCCAAGAAGCTAATGTCAGCTGTGGACCTTGGGCCATGACGTGTCAATGCAGGCTCATCCTATATAATAAAAGGCTAACATGCAAATCAACCGAATGGCAGAACGACCGGTCTCTGTGATGGGCGCTGACCACCAGGGGGCAGACGCTCAACGCAGGACTGCTGGCATCAGGTGGCTCAGTTCAATGGCCCTTTACCCACTGACCCAAAAGTATTCAACACATCGCCACCCTCCCTCTTCCCAGCACTCCGGTGCCCTTTACACAGCACTTACCACCTGCCAACACTCTGTCTTGTTTTTCACTCATGACTATGTCTCCATTTCCATTAGAATGTAACCGCCAAAGGGGCAGGTTTTCCCTGCACCTAGACCATTACCTGGCCTAAACGTCCACACAAGAGCAACATGGAGATTAAAAAAAAAAAAAAAAAAAAAAAAAAAAAAAAGGTGCCGAAACCTGTTTGGCTCAGTGGATAGAGCGTCGGTCTGCAGACTGAAAGGTCCCAGGTTCGATTCCGGTCAAGGGCATGTACATTGGTTGCGGGCACATCCCCAGCAGGGGGTGTGCAGGAGGCAGCCGGTCGATGTTTCTCTCTCATCAACGTTTCTAGCTCTCTATCCCTCTCCCTTCCTCTCTGTGGAAAATCAATAAAAAATATATATTTTTTAAAAAGGCAATTACACAAATACTGAAATCCAGTTGCTGTGAGCATGAAGAAAGCAAAGCACGGGGTGCGATGGATCACACAACAGGAGCTTGCTGGGTACAGGAAAGGGAGGCTCAGGCTAACATTCTTCTTTTTTAAAAAAATATATATATTTTATTGATTTTTTACAGAGAGGAAGAGAGAGGGATAGAGAGAAACCTCGATGAGAATCATCGATCAGCTGCCTCTTGCACACCCCCTACTGGGGATGTGCCCGCAACCAAGGTACATGCCCTTGACCAGAATCGAACCTGGGACCTTTCAGTCTGCAGACCAACGCTCTATCCACTGAGCCAAACCGGTTTCGGCAACATTCTTCTTTTTTAATGTAGTTTTTATTGATTTCAGAGAGGAAGGGAGAGAGAGAGAGAGAGAAACATCAATGATGAGAGTCATTGGTCAGCTTCCTCCTGCGTGCCCCCTCCTGGGGATTGAGCCACCCTGACCCTGAATGGAGCCTTGACTAGGAACCGAGCCCTGACCTCTCTGTTCATGGGTCGACACTCAACCACTGAACCACACTGGCCAGGCTCTAGCTAAAAGTATGGCTGTTTCCAACCTCCCCAGCCCTCCAGTCCCCTGCCTCGTCAACTGGGCCACTAACCCGGCCAGCTTAGCTGGGTCTGCGGTGTCCGGAAAATCAGTGTGTCCAGGACAGCAGCACCCAGACAGGCCTGAGCTGTCGGAGTCCCTGCAGGCTTGTGGCCAGTCTTCCCTCCAGGCGGCCTCATGGCCATCTGCACGGCCTCTGTAACTCGTGCCAGTGCAGAGGCGAGAGGACAGGTGGTGAGGTCGGACAGACGTGCGGGGGGTCAAATCCCAGGTCTGCACCTTACGAGTGGGGTGGCCAGCCTGGGTTTCCTCATCTAACACAGGGAGCCCGTCTCGCCCTGCGGCGAGGGTGACGTGAGCGGCGTGTGGGGAGGGCACGGTGCCCGGCGCACGCACGGTGGGGTTCCGGGTGGTGGTGAGGCCCGGCATCCTGCTGGGGAAATCACCCGTGGCCACGGAGGGCACGCACCTGCGCAGAGAAATGTCCGTACGGTTGGGGCTTGCTTCGATCGCCGGAGAAAATGTCGTAGGGGCCGCGGTTGCCCATGGAGCGTCCCACGAATGCCTCGATGCCGCTTTTGAAGGAGTAGGTGCATGGTGCCAGACCGCTGCCCTGGAGCAGAGCGCAGGGGCCCGTCTCTGTGGAGGGCTGCCGGAGCAGGCCCCTCGCCCCTGGGGGGTCTCGGGGTCCCCCATCTGCTCTGGGAGCCTGCTCCCAGGACCATGCAGACAGGCGGAGGAGGCTACCTTGTGACCCAAGGGGGGCGGCTTGTTGCTCATCCGGCACATGAGGCCGTCGCTGTGGTCGCGGTTCCAGGCCTTCTCCAGCCTTGTGTACGGGTTGCCCTTCTCTCCATAGTTTCCAGGGCCTGGATAGTAGTTCTGTGGGGGGCAGGGGGAGACAGGCGGCCGTCAGTCCCACGCTCTGTGCTAAGCGCACCTGAGGAAGTGGTGCCCCCAAGAGGGGGAGCAGCATCTTCAGGGCCCCTGGGTGCCAACCGACCCCATCCCCCCAACACACAGCACTGTTGACCCAGGAGCCTCGACCACCCACCAGACCTTTGGTTCCACTTTCAGACTCTTCACTGGGCCCTGCTGCCTCTCAGCTTGTCTTCTGCTGCTCCTTTCTTTCTTTTTTTTCTTTTTTTAAAATATATTTTATTGATATTTTACAGAGAGGAAGGGAGAGAGATAGAGAGCTAGACACATCAATGAGAGAGAAACACCGACCAGCTGCCTCATGCACACCCTCTACCGGGGATGTGCCTTCAACCAAGGTACATGCCCCCGACCGGAATCGAACCCGGGACCTTTCAGTCCGCCGACCAACGCTCTACCACTGAGCCAAACCGGTTTCAGCTACTGCTCCTTTCTGACATCCCCACTTGGGCCTATGTGGGTCTCAGCTGGTCCCCAGACACATGCCATTCTGCCAACCTCCTCACCGGTGCTGACGCGTGCTGTGACCGCCACCCGGAATGCCCTTCCCGCCTTCTTTGCCCTGGGAAATGACTCTAATCCTGCAGAGCCAACTCAGACGGCCTCTCTCAGAAAGGAAGCCTTCCTTCCCCAGACAGTGGCCGGCGTTGGCGGTCTCAGAAATTCCATATGCTACATCCATGTCACAGCCCTGTATTTGCATGAGTTTCATACTGTGCTGTGACCTGGATGGATGTGGAGTACTGGGTTCGAGTCCTGCCCCTGCTGTTTCCTCGCCGAGTGAGCCCCTGAAATAGCCATCGCACTGTGTGCCCTGTTGAGCAGACCACTTAATCCGTCTGAGCCTCAGGGCCCACCTTTGTAACGTGGGAGCAGTAATACTTCCTTCCAGGGTGATGAGGATAAAATGTGTGAACGTCCGTAAAGCATTCTGCAAGGCGCCCAGCACGTAGTGGGCACTGTGACGCATGATAGGTCAGGTGGGGTGGCTGTCATGGACGGGGTGAGAGGAGGTGAGAGAGGATGGAATGACCATCTGGGACCTTGAATGCCACGGTCAGAAATAGTCTGTCAGCCGGCTGGTGTGGCTCAGTGGTTGAGTGTTGACCCATGCACCGAGAGGTCGCTGGCTCGATCCCCAGCAGGCATGGAGGAGGCAGCCAATCGATGTTGATGTTTTTCCCTCTCATCGATGTTTCTACCTCTCTCCCCCTTTTGGTTCTCGCTAAAATCAATACAAACATACACGTATGTTTTAAAATAAATAGGTTCGTTGTAGGTGGAATGAGAAGAGCCACCCTGCAGTGTATTCCAGTGGGTGGGTGGAGGTCCTGGGCCAGAGACCCGGAGGGATGTTTGTGGCTGTTCTGCATCTTTTCGCCACCAGGGGTCACCACTGCTCCACGATGGCTCAGCCCTTCCCACCTCGGGTCCCTACAAGCCCTGGGGAAGCAGCCAGAAGCAGGCAAAAACCAGGCGGGAGGAGAGGACCAGGGAGCTCAGCTGGGAGAGTCAGGCCCCTGAAGGCACCTGCATTGGTGCCCACAGAGGAACACGACTCAGCACTGCCGCTCTTAGGACCTGGGTTTCCGGTGTGCTCAGGAGGAAAGCCCTGAAGCAGGAAGCTGGGTCCCTGCACCATGTGGTAGGTGTTCACTAGCCTGACACCTTGGCCCTGGAGGCAACCGCCAGAGATCAAATCACCGCCGCCCACAATTACAGATGGGGAAACCGAGTCCCAGAGAGGCAAACCTGTGTCCGCGGCCCCACCTCCAGAAAGAGGCAGCAGGGCAAGGGTGCCAACTCCAAAACCCACCATCTTTCTGAGCCTCTGCTGTTCGCCGGGCACCACGTAGGCACTGCGGGGGGAGGGCAGTGAGCCACGTCGCGCCGGGATCGTCAAGGTGACCCACAGTCCTAAAAGGATGAGGTGGCCGCCGCAGCCCCATGCAGGCGCTCCGTGGCAGAGCCTCGCCCTCCCTTCAGGCTGTCAGGTCCAGAGGGGTGTGTGGGAAGAGGAACCGGCACTTATAAGATTGTTCCAGCCCTGACGGGGTTTGGCTCAGTGGCTAGAGCATAGGCCCAGGGACTGAAGGGTCCCGGGTCCCAGGCTGGTCTAGGACATGTACCTCAGGGGCGGGCTCCATCCCTGGCCCTGGTTGGGGCACGTGCGGGAGGCAACCAATCCTCAGTGGAACCCGAGGCTCCCTGAGGTGTGAGGCGCTGGGGAATGTGCTGGCAGTGTAGGAGACCGAGGAATTCCTCAGGGGCCGCCCCTGGGTGGGGTGGGGCAGTGGTCTGGGCCAGGCCAGAGGTAAGCAAGGCTGGGAAGAGGAGGAGAGGAGGCGAGAGCACAGACCCCAGGGACCACCGAGGACGGGAGTGGGGTCCCGGCTCCGGCCGCTGGGAGGAACCGCTCCTGGAAGAGCAGGCCTGGGGGAGATGCTGGCACGTGGTGGGGGGTAGGGGGTGGGTACAGAGTTTGAGGTGCCCGAGGGAGCTTGGGGTGGGGATCTGGAGCCATCGGCAGGGAGCCTGGCTGAGGGAAGGAGATCCCCCCAAGGTGGGGGAGGGGGCGTGCGCTGGGGAAGAGGAGCCGGGGAGGGAGGCTGGCGGAGGAGCTCCAGGGCTGCAGAGGCCAGTGCCCCCAAAGCCAAGAGCGGGGAGAATGCAGAGGGAAGGGTGGTGGCAGCTCCCAGGGCCTGAGGGGGATGGGGCTCAGAAACCAGAAGAGAAGGCATGGCCTTTGCAGGGCTCAACCGTCCCATCCTCTTGGGGAGGATGCGGGGGGAAGAGCCATGGGACCCTGCTCCTGGCCGGCCCTCAGGGCTCTGCTCTCTCTCCTCCTCGGTCCTTGCCCACTCCCCTCCGGCCACACTGGCCCTCTGCCTGCTGGTCTGACTCGGGGCCCTCGCCTTCGCCGGCCCTGCTTGCCCAGAATGCTCTCTCGCAGACACCACGAATCTCAGTTGCTCACAATCCCACAGGTTTTGCTCTGGTGTCACCTCCCCCCAGAGCCCATCCCCGGCCACTCTGTAAATTACACTTCCGTCGCTCTCTGTCCCTCCCCTGTCACGGGTTTCCTCACAAGCCTGGTGGAGTAGGACTTGCTTCTTTGTGCTGCTGCTCCTAGCTCTAGGATGCCAGGGCAGCAGTGATGAACCTTGTCTTCATCCCTGCTGGGTCCTCAGGACCAACAACAGTGCATGGCATTTAGCGGGTGCCCCATCGTTACTGGCTGGACATAAAGACGAATGAGTTTGCTGAGCACCTAATGTATGCCTGGCTGGGGGGGGGGGGGGGGAGCGGGGAGAGAAGCCTCAGAGAGGACCCCATCCCTGGCAGCAGGGAACTTCCGGTCTAGTTGGGGGACAGACCCGGGGCCATCCACCAGCCCGTGGCCTTGAGGCCGTGGCCCTGGAAAACCGAGGGCTGTGGGGACCCAAAGGTGAGCCGGGCCGAGCCTGGGAAGGAAACGGGCACCGAGCTCTGAAAAGAGCAGAGGGTGGGAGGGCGCCCCCCCCCCCCCCCCCCGGAGGACACCTACCCCGATGAGTCCTCGGAAGCGGAGCTCCCCGGAGCTGAGCAGCCCCCGGTTGCTGCGCGGCTTCTGCTCCAACTGCTCTAAGAAGTCTTTGAAGTTGTAGGACCCAGGCCCGAGCTTGTCCCTCAGCGCCTTCAGGAAGAGAGAGGAGGCGAACACCTTGAACTTGGGGGGGGGGGGGTGTCCACACGGAAGGAGCCCAGGGGGGAGATGGCGGTGGTCCTTAGCGGACGAGTTCTCCCGGGGTGGTCTGGAACTAGAAGGGGGGACAGCTGGGGCAGCCAGATGGCTGTGTGGGCCCGGGCCCAGCCTGTACCCACCTCGCTCTTGACCTTTTTCTTGCTGTAGCAGGTCTCCCTGCAGCCATAGGTCCCGGGTCCTAAGTAGGACTGAGTCAGAGCACAGTCAGAAGCTGGGACAGCCACCCCCACCCGGTCCACCCACAGCAAGGCCTCACAAAGCTGCACCCTGACCCGGCCGTGACCTGCCCCTCTCTGCCCCACCCCCGGCACCTAGCCTGGCACCCAGGGGCCTGGGACTCAAGGAACCAACATGAATTTCTTTGTCACTGGCCTCCTTGCACTCCAGGGAGGAGGAGTAACTCATGCAAGAGCCCTCGGCCCTCAGCCAGTGCGAAGAGGCGGGGCTGGAACCCAGGTCTCCATGCCCCCCGCCCCCCCCCCCCCCCTCGCACGCTGTTTTCACTACATCCTGCCCTGGCTCTCACCGCGCTCTGGGCTGAGGACGAAGGGCGGGGAGAGGGGTCAGGCTTATCCCCGATGGCTCAGCTCACCCCCCACGGCGGAGGACTCGGAGGGCAGAGGCCCGCCCACTTGGGAGGGTCAGCCGAGCCGGGAGACTCACATAGTTAATGGAACGACGCTGGGCCTGCATGAAGGTTCTCAGCTGCTTCTACTCGGGATAGACAGCAGACAACATCAAACCTGGGGAAGGACAGAGGCCGTGGGAGAGCCCAGCGCCCGGCCCCCAGCCCCGCCCCCAGCAGGCGGGGGTAGGGAAGGTGGCTTTGGAGCTGGTCCGTGAGGGGTGACTGACTGCCCTGCTCCCACCTCAGGACCTTCGTCACTCCTGGTCACCTCCCACCCTTGCCTGGTCCCCCTCCCGCCACTGGGAGCCTTTACTCAAAAGTCATTTTCTCTGTGCAACCCCCCCCCCACCCTCCTCCTCCTCCTCCCAGCTTTCTTTGAACCCCAACATTTTATACATTATTCTTTTTTGTTGTTGTTCGTTTGTTACCCACTCTAACCACCCCACCCCACAAGAAGGAAGGCTTTGCTGTGTTGTTCGCTGCCGTACCCCCAGGTGCTGCAGCACACAGCGCGGGCGGCCTGTGGATCTCAGTGCCATGGGTTAGTGCGAGTGAAGAAAGGCCCCCCTGGACCGGAACCCCAGCCACCACGTCTAAGCTGAGCGACCTGCTGTGTGCGGGCCAGGGCACTCGGCCTCTGAGCCCGGCACCTTGTCGGTGCTTTGGAAATGGTTTTAAATTAGTTCAATAACAGCGATCAACAGACTCTGGACAGGGAAGGGCTGCAGGTTCGGGGAGCGGGGTGTCCAGCCTCCCACCCCTCACTGCCCCCCCCCTCCTTCTACCTACAGCTCCTCCCCTTTCTCCTTCCAAACTTCCAGCCCAGCCCCACCGGTGGCTCTGTACCCCCGCCCCGGAAAGGCAGGGTGCCCCCCCCCCGTTCCCGTCCCCGCTCCGCGGGCCCGTTACAGCGGCAAGGTCCTTGCGGGCTGGGCCTCCCCGCTCCCGGGACTCCTTCGCGCCTGGCACCGGACCTCCCCGCCGGCCTCCGCCGCTGCCACAGCAACCGCGCCGAGGTTTGTGACCCGCGAGAACCCTGGCGCGTCTGCGCCACGTGGCGCCCACGGGCCTGCCTGCGCGGTCCCGGCTTTTCCATGGCGCGGCGCGCGGTTCACACGCTGCCTCGCCAGAGACCCCTCCCTGGGCCCCGCAGGCTCCATGGCCCCTCCTGGTGGTCAATAGGGATGTCGATGGTCTATGGTTGGTCAATGGCTGGGTTCTAGAGTCGCCCTCGTTGAGGAACCGTTTCTGATTTCTTTCTTTGTCCCCGGGCTCAGCGACGGGTTAGGTAGAGCACCGTTCAGGGAACGCCTTTGCGCGTTCCCCTTCTGCCCATGGGGACCCACGGTGGCTCCGCTTGGGCAAAGAGGGCACCTGGTTCCTTCCCCGCTTTGGGGAGAGAAGGGGCTCCCGTGAGTAAGGCTGCAGAGAGGGAGGGAGGAGGGCAAGGACGGAGTCAGGACCCATCCTCCTTCAGACATCCCCCCACCCTACCCACCCTCACCCCCGACACACACACACGCACTCTATGCAGAGGATGCGCAGGGGGCATGGGGCTCACATGAGGTCCCGGCCCGGAGAGGCTGGCAGGGGAAACAATGGCCACAAAGTGTAGCCAGGCCCATGAGAGAGGAAGGCGCTGACCCAGCCTGGGGGTGGGTAGATCAGGGAAGGCTTCCCGGAGGAGGAGAATCCCAAACTCCTCATTGAAGTACATGTGTGACCTCCTAGGTGAAGAAAGGAGTTGATGCCAAAACCAGTTTGGCTCAGTGGATAGAGCGTCGGCCTGCGGAATGAAGGGTCCCAGGTTCAGTTCCGGTCAAGGGCATGCACCTTGGTTGCGGGCACATCCCCAGTAGCGGGTGTGCAGGAGGCAGCTGGTCGATGTTCCTCTCTCATCGATGTTTCTAACTCTCGATCCCTCTCCCTTCCTCTTTGTAAAAAATCACTAAAAAATTAAAAAAGAAATGAAAGAACAAGAGCTAGTGTTTATTGAGCACTTATTATATTAGAAAGAAAGGAAGGAAGGAAGGAAGGAAGGAAGGAAGGAAGGAAGGAAGGAAGGAAGGAGGGAGTTGAGAGTATATGCTTCCAAAAGGCAGTTCTTTTCCCTCCTCCTCCTCTATCGGGCAGAGCAGAGAACTACACCCCCTCCCACATTAAGGAACCATTTCCGATGACAGGACTGAAGTCAGAAATAGGACTTCCCCTGCATCTAGCCCCTCATGGAACTGGAACACTGGAGCAGCAGTCTCCTTTCCAGCCCCACCTGATGCCCTTCTGACATCCCAACATTTCAATAGGAAAGGTGGACGCCCGCACAGCCGTGCCGCTCGGGCAGCAGGCTAGGCAGGCACTGGCACGGCTGGCCATGTCCACCCTGCACCGCTGAGCTGAAGCACAGACGCTGCCCCCTCCCAACTGCGCTGCCTTGGGCAAGCCACCTCCTCCTCCGATCCTCAGCTTCCTTCCCTGTCAAACAGAGCGAACAGTCTCTGTCCCTCCAGAGTGCTGTGAGGTTCGGGGGCTAGTGTAGGTGTGCCCCTGGCATGCAGCAGAAGCCCAGTAAGAGGTCAACACTGCCCTCAGAAAGGGACCTGCAGAAGGTCCAGGGCAGAGACTGTGTCTCATTCGCTCCTGGGCAGTACCTGGCACATAGTAAATGCTCAGTAAATCTCCTCTGAGTGACAAATGAACCTAGCCCAGCTTCCCAAGAATCCGTAAGCCCTCAAAGAGACTTCCCAGCTGGTGGCCTTGGGCAAGTGACCCTGGCCAAGGCTCCCTTTCCTGCAGACCTATGACTGCAGCCTCCTGGAGGAGCTGTTTTGGAGGGTCAGTGAGGGGTGGCTGTGCCAGGAGAGCCCCTGTGACCAGCCCTGGGCCTGCTCGGGTACTCTCAGGGTGTCCCAGACCTGCCGGGGCTGCTTCTGTCCCTCCTGAGCCTCCTGGCTGCAGGCCTCACGGAGGACTGGCCATGGGCTATCAGCCAAGGTCATTGTGATGGGAGTCCTGGCTGCCATTCAGACCCGAGCAGGCCAGCGTGAGTCCGCTGTGCAGCAAGGACTACAGTTAGCCCACAGCCTCCCCGTCACAGCAACTCACTCTTTCTCTGTTGTAGGTACTGCTGCAACCCCCCGCTCCTATCCCCCACTTCACAGAAGAGGACACAGGCTCAGACGGGGAGGGTAATGTGCCCTGCTCACGTCTGTGAGGTGTAGGACCACACAGCGGATGTGGAACTCACAACTAGGGTTGAGCGATCCCTGGCTGCAAGAGTTTCTAACCCATCCAGATTCTGGAACCATCTCTTAGGTCGACGGAGTCAAGTCAAGCTTCTCAGCCAAGATTCAGGCTTCTGGCCACTGCCTCCCGTCCTCATCCCTCGCCATCGCCTCCCCATGCGCTGTAAGCGCCAACCACAGGAGGCTGCTCCTTCCCAGGCACAACTGCACAGCAAGCCTTTGGCCCTTTCACATGCCTTTCCTGCTGCTGAAATACACCGCCCCGCCCAACTCCTGCTCGTCTTCTCAGAGTCCGGTCAAAAGCAAACAGACAAAAACAGGGAAAGTAACAAGCATAGGTGAGGATGTAGAGAAATAAGAACGTTTGTGCATGGTTGGTGGGAATGTAAAATGGTGCAGCTCCATGGAAAACAGTACAGCAGTTTTTTTAAAAAAAATTAAACTTACAATCACTACATGACCAAGCAATTCCATACTTCTGGGTATATACCCTAAAGGATTGAAAGCAGATCTCAAGTAGATATTCGTACATGCATTGTACCCAATAGTCAAGAGACAGGAGCCACTCTCTTGGGGTGAATGGATGAATGGATAAACAAAATGGGTAATGTACATACAGTGAAATATTCAGCCTTAAAAAAAAGAAGGAAATTCTGAAGTGTGCTATGAGATGGAAGAACATCGACATTATTCTAAGTGAAATAAGCCAGACACAAAAGGGCAAATATTATATTACTAGAGGCCCTGTGTGCACAAAATTCGTGCACGGGTAGAGTCCCTAGCAGCTGTTGGCTGCCAGCCGGGGTCTTCCTTCGTTCCGTGCCACCCCCTGGTGGTCAGCACACGTCATAGCGAGCGATCGAACTCCCAGTGGGTCGAACTCTCAAGGGGATACTTTGCATATTAGGCATATATATATTTCACTCATACAAGGCAGCTGAAGTAGTCCAGTTAATTGAGACAGCAGTAGAATGGTGGTTACCAGGGACTAGAGAAGGGGGGAGTGGGTATTATTGTTTAATGGGCACAGAGTTACAGTTTGAGAAGATGAAAACATTCTAGAAATGGGTGGTGATGACGGTTGCACAACAGTGTGAATACACTTTATGCTACTGAACCGTATACTTAAAAAATGGTAAAACGGTAAATTTTATGTTGAGTATTATATTACCACAATCAAATATTTTTAAAATCCAAACACTCTGGAATCCATCCCTTGTCCTTCCAAGAAGGTCAGAGCTCACATTTCATCTCATGATCACCAGAAAAGTATTACATTTTAGCCCTGGCTGGTGTGTTTCAATGGTTAGAGTGTCAGTCCACACACCAAAGGGTTGCAGGTCCCAGCCAAGGGCACGTACCTGGGTTGCAGGTTTGATCCCTGGACCTGGTCAGGGTGCGTGCAGGAGTCAACCAATTGATGTGCCTCTTTCACATCGATGTTTCTCTCTTCCCTCCTTCCCCTTCCTTCCCTCCTCCCTTCTTCCACTCTCTCTTTAAAAAATCAATGAAAAAATATCCCTAGATGAAGATTAACAAAAAAATTTATTAAATTAAAATTATAAGTGAAAAATAGCACCAGACTATTGTTTTAATTTACTTTTTTATTTTTATTGTTCAAGTCAAATATTTTTCCCCAAGTTCACTAATTGGCTCTATTTCTCCTCTTAAAGATGATGCTCTGTTTTTCGGAAAGTTGAAGCCACAGGGTCTCAGGAGCCGGGCCTCGGTGAAAAGGGACAGGCTTGCCGCAAAAGCCAAGCGCTGGAGGACAAACAGCCTTGCAGCAGGGATGGTGGTGACAGCCCAGCCTTCTTGGAGGGGAGGGAGCCAGCCCACCCCTGCCTTACAAGGCCACGGGTGGGCTGGGACCAAGGGTAAGGAGTGGGAGCTGTGACACTTACCAGGTCTACCCACGAGGTCTATCCTGCCCCTGGGGGCGGGGGAGTCACCCTCATATGAGATGAGGGAAGTCCGCAGTGTGAGGTGATGCAGGTCTCACAATAGCAATGGAGAACCAACACATGGAGCCCCTTAGTCTTTGCAGTGGGGCCAGCTGCGGGCCGAGAAGGCAGGGAGATCCAAGCGGAGAAGCCTGGTGAAGGAGGCCAAAGGGGGAGCGGGAGGGAGGTGGCAGCTCTGTGCAGGGGAAGAACACTGCGGAACTATGGCGGCGATGGGACGGCAGCAGGGGTGAGGGGGCCGGTGCGGGGAGCTGGAAGGGCCGGTCCAGACTCTCCTGGTCAGCGAGCTCCCTCAGGGAGGGTGGAGCGGTGCCCACGGAGGAAGAGCCTGGCTGGGTTCCAGGCCTGGTTGAGCGCAACTCAGTTCTGTGACCTCGGCACGTCCTTTTCCTCCTCAGCCCCCGTGTCTTCCGCACCGAGAGTGAAAACACGCCTTTGCCACGCACCGGGCTTTGCGCGCCCGCCTTTGGCAATGCACCTGCTCGTCTGGCACACCTGGCTGGGCACCTGGGCGGTGAAAGCGGAAACACCCACCGGCGGGAGGCGCCCGGGGACCCGGAGGTGGCCGCGCCCTGCTGCGCCGCCGCCGAGCGCTGACCTTCAGCTCCCGGCGCCAGGCTGCCTCGCGGGGCGCCCCATCCACTCACTGCCGTCCGCAGCAGGGGCCGGGCCGGGGAGCAGCCGGGCAGGCATGGCGGACCCCGAGGCCGTGGCCGAGGACCTGGACGCCCTCATCGACGACCTGGACTACCTCCCGGGCCACTTCCACCTGGAGATGCAGCTGAACTTCGAGCCGCGCTCGCCGGCCCCTCTGCGCGCCCGGGACCTGAAGCTGCAGCGGGAAGGCCTGCGGCAGGAGCTGGGGCTGGCGGCCGGCCCGCGGCGCTCGGCGCTGCGCCACCTGCTGGGCGCCGTGGCCTTCTACCTGGAGGAGCTGGACGAGGCCCGCGAGCGCTTCCTGCAGGTGGCCCGCGAGGACCCGGGCAACCTCAACGCCTGGGCCAACCTGGCGCACGTGCACGGGCGGCTGGGGCAGGAGGAAGAGGAGGAGGCTTGCGCCGGGAGGCTGGCCGGCCTCATGGGCCTGGCGGCCGGGGCCGGCGCCGAGGCGGACGGGGCCGCCCACGCCCGCGCCGCGCGCTGCCTGGCGGAGCAGGGCTATGCCCACGGCTTCGACGTGGGCTGCGCCAGCCCCGAGGAGCGCGCGCGGGTGCTGGCGGCCGGCATCACGCTCTACGACAAGGCGCTGAGCTACGGGCAGCAGGTGGGTGACTCCTCCCCACCCAGGCTGGGAGGGCTGAGGTGGTGGTCCCCAAGGTCTCTGCAGCAAGGCTGTTCCGGCAACCCCCCCTAGACCACGCACACCCTGGCCCTTTGGCTTCCAGAGAACCTTTCCAAGGTCCCTCTCCTCTCCAGCATCCCCCGTGGGGCCCAGGCCAACGCTGGGGCTTTTCTCTGCTGGGCTAGGGGTGGGCCCTCTTCCTAATGGGGAAGCCTGCTGTATGTAGTTTTTATTCTGGCAACACCACAAACTCCACTTGACTTGACTCATCCCTCTCATCCCGCCCCTCCCAGCCAGTAACTGTCCACGTGTCTGTGCACACCCACCCAAGGAAAAGGCACCACGGGACACGGCTGCCAGACACTTGGGCAGCATTCTTTTTTAAAAATATATATTTTATTGATATTTTACAGAGAGGAAGGGAGAGAGATAGAGAGCTAGAAACGTCGATGAGAGAGAATCATCGACCAGCTGCCTCTTGCACATCCCCTACCGGGGATGTGCCCGCAACCAATGTACATGCTCTTGACTGGAATTGAACCCGGGACCTTTCAGTCCGCAGATTGCAGCTCTATCCAGTGAGCCAAACCGGTTTCGGCTGGGCAGCATTCTTAACCTCCTCTCTCCCCTTTACCCCCATTCCCATCCATTCAGGCCTCAAATCCTGTCCATCCTGCTTCCTCTTATCTCTGAGGTCTGTCAGCTCCTCTGCAGCCTCCCTCCGCCAGCCGAGCCTCCATCAGTCCCTGCCTGAACCAGTCCATCATCAGACATGGGTTCCTGCCCTCTGGTGTGACTCTGCCTCGTCCTCCACCTGTGGCCCGTTCATGTTCTCAGTCTTTCTACCCACGATCCTCTGCTGCTTACAGCCATCAGTGACTCCCACTGCCTGGCAGAAAGTCCAAGGCTCCGCTGAGGGCATGGGGGGGGGGGCCTGCGTGATCGCAGCCCCCCTTTGCCACGTCCCCCTCCCAGCCAGGTTTTTCCTGTGGTCTACTTCCCCTTGTCCCCCCGAGCCAGGTCTCCTTACACCCACTTTGTCACTCTCCCGGCCTCTTTCCGAGGTGCTTACCTCTTTCTGCTTACCTTTGCCTGGAAGGCTCTCCACAGTCTCGGACATCCCTCCACTTCCTTCTCCAGGCTGGGTCAGGTGCCTCCCTGGGCTCCCATAGCACTGCTCACATTGTGCATTTACAAGTCTGTCTCCCCAGCTCAACCCAGAGGTATTTGAGAGTGAGGACAATATTTGCCTGGCTTACCGCCGTACGTACACCCAATACCTGTACACAGCGAATGCACTAAATGTATCTTGACTGAATGTAGGTACAGCACAGGGCCTGGCTCTTAATAGACAAATATTAGGCATACTAGTTACCTATTACTGCATAGAAAATACCCTCCCAAACTTAGCAGCTTAAGGCAATAAGTACATATTATCGTAGGGTTTGGTGGCTCAGCGGGTGCCTCTGGGCTGTGGTCTCATCTGAAGGTTTGCTGGTGCTCCTTCCAAGCTTGTTCCAATGGCCGTTGACAGGATTCAGTTCTTCACTGGCTGCAGCCAGAGGCCTCCCTCAAATCCTTGCATGTGGGCAGCCATCATTTTTACTACATTCTGTTCAGCAGAAGCGCGTCGGTAGGTCTAGTCCACACTGAAAGGAGGGGATTCCACGGGGCACAGATATCAGGAGGTAGGGATCACTGGGTGCCATCTCAGAGGCAACCTGCTTTGGATGACCCGACGAGTAGAGGCCTTGTCCTCCTTCCTACAGAAGAGGGAACCTCAGTTCGGAGAGGTATCGTGATTTTCCTGTGAAGGCACGGCACAGGCAGAGTTGAACTGATAACGATGACATTTTATTATGGTTTAGATTTGTGATATCTAAATAACAACACGCCTTCACACAGGGCTCCACTCACAAAGCCTCTGCACATCCCCTTAGAGCCTTTTCCACCAAAGCTCTTGGCTGCAGAGAGGAATTGTGGAGTCCAGGCCTCACGGGGTGCAGGGTGGAGCACAGGGGTTTAACTTGAGGAGCAGTATAGGGTGGAGATGAAGACAGTCCTCAGTCCAAATCTCAGCTTCCCCATTCTCTCTCTCCTCCAGTCCATCCTTAGCATCACTGACTTCTGTTTCCCTCTGTAAAATGGGGACACTAATGGTACTGATGTCCTTGGCTTCCTCCTCTGTTAAATGGGGACATTCTCATCTGGTTGATGCCACCGCTGAGAGCTGGTATTAGGAAAGCACCTGGAATAGAGCCTGCACAGAGACAGCAGGATCAGAGACAACCCCTGCCTCTCCCGGCCTGAGGGGGCCACCTCCACCCCACCCTGGGTGCAGCTGAGGCCATGGGTGGGGCCAACGGGGGCCCAGGTCTCCTGTTTTAAAGTCCAAGGCCCTGAGTGGCAGCTGCCCTCAGTGGAAAGACATGGCCAGCATGTTTGTGCCGAGTGTGGTCTCGGCAGCAGAGTGGGGCCTACGCCCTGGGCTGGGAGCCAGGAGGACTGCTGGGTGGGAAGGGTGGGAGGCCTTCTCCGGCCTGGGCTGTGGTTTCCCATCTGTGAAAGGGGGACAGGGAGGGGATAGAGGGGCTCCAAGATCCCCTCCTGCTCACTGGAAGGGGCTCCTGGGAAAGGCTTCCTGGAGGAGGGGAGCAGGAGGGCAGAGGTTTGGGGAGAGAGCTGATTGCATAGGTGGGAGGTGGCCACCAGCCTGTGTGCTGTGTCCTCAGGCCTGGCCCGGCCGCTGCTCCCCAGGTCCGGACAGAGGGGCTGTGGCCAGTTCCCCCCAACAAACCCTAGGAGAAAGTTGGGAATTTGGAGCTCCCATTCCATCATCCGGGGATTAGAAGAGACCGTGCTTGTAAAGTAGCTGGCCCAGAGTAGGCGCTCAAGAAATAGCTACAATCAGCACGACGACGATGACTTCATGGTAGTCAGAGGAAGGGGGCTCGGGCCTGAGCCCCCCAGCTCTCATTGCTGTGCTGTCACGTTCGTCTCTGGCCTCGGTGTCTGCTCCGTGAACATTCAGCGGTAGTGATCTCGGTTCACGGATTATCCGATTGAATGGTGAGCTGAAAGTGTGCATAAGCCGGTCAATTCTGGGCACGTGCGAGAGGCATGTACTCAGCATCTTCACATGTACTGAGCACCGGCTGCACGCCAGGCCCTGTCTGTAAGCGGCTCATGCACAAAGGGAGGAGGTGTTTCTTCATTAACCAGATTTGCCTGGGCCCCTCCTCCGGGAGCAGAAGCCAAAGGGACAAGTACCCACGACTGGCTGAGGTCACGGCACCATGACGTGGCCTGGGCCAGGTGACAGTCACCTCCGAGTGCTGTATGCCAAAGACCACACTTTCTGAACCAAAAATAGGCCCCCAGGTTGACAAGGGACGTGTACTCGGGGGACACGGGACCAGTGTGGAGCCAGCAGGGCCCTGAGAGTCCGGGTCCTGGGGACGGAGGCGGGGGGGGGGTGGTGCCCGCTTCTGGAGGAGCAGCACTCCCTTCGGCTCCAGTGGCCGAGGGCCCCTGGGAACAGGCAGGAGCGGGCTGGCTGGCTGGAAGGAGGTGAGGGCACGCCCAGCAGAGGCCTGGGGGACCTGCAGAGCCGGGAGGGAGCCGGGGAGGAGGCCCAGGAAGGAGCAGCCAGAAGCTTCGGGGGGAGGAGCACAGGAGGGGCCGACTGCCCGCTCCCTGGAATCTGGGTCCCGCCCTGCCCTCCTCGTTGCCACAGTTCCTCCTCCTCCCCTCGAACCTACTTGTCAGCAAGTCTAAACCACTTACCTTCTCCGAACACGTGGAGCTGTTTCACCCCTCCCTGCACAGCGAGGTGCCCTCGGTGTAGACGGCAGACTCCACCCGTAAAGACCCAGCTCACACGTCACCCCCTGAAGCCTTCCCTCCTCCCACACACAGCTCCGCACAGAGAGATTCGTGACAATCTGTGGGTGCCTTCCGGACGTGATCCTAGGCCGTCCTCACAAGAACCCTGATCCCATCATACAGATCTGGGAACTGGGGCACAGCCAGGCTAGGTAGCTTGCGCCAGGTCACTGTAAGTGGCAGGCGAATCCACCTCACTCTGCCTGACTTCAAAGCCTCTGCTCTTTCTGGAGAAGTCAGAGAAGGTGGGGTGGGGGTGGGTGATGAGTGCCGTGCAGATGGCTGGGGGGTCGTGGGGGTGATCCCTTGAAAACCCCTGGGAATCCAGGGTGGAGGAAGTGTTGAGGGAGAAAAGGTGGGTTTCCATGTATCACTGGGGGGTCTGGAAGGATGAGGGCAGAGATGGAGTCAAAGTTGGGGTCCGGGGAGGAGGAGACGGCAGTTGAGGGACCCAGCTGGTGGCCCGGCCCACCAGGGCTGCAGCTCCAAGGGACGCCATCCGAATGGGTGGGGCTGTCCCAGGCAGGAGGAGCCCCTGCCGTTCAAAGGAGGAAGAGCAGCCGAGGAACCAATGAACAGCTGCTCGTCTGCTGATAAAATTACAAGAGAAAACATTACAAAAGCTAATAATTTGGCCCATGATCCAAAAACAAGCCGAGTGTGTGTGGGAGGGTGAGTGTTTATGACTTCCTTTCCCAGTTCTTCATTCCCTTTCCTCTTTCTCGAGTTACAAAAATATGATCAGGCAGATTGCTTTCATCTGTCATTTCTCCCCTCCTCCCATCCCCCTACACACACACACACACACACACACACACACACACACACACACACACAGTCACAGATGGATTCTTGGGGGCAAATCTCAAGGTTGAGTGGGTATTAAGAATATTTTGGAGCCGAGGCTGGTTTGGCTCAGTGGTAGGGTGTCGGTCTGCGGACTGAAGGGTCCCGGGTTCGATTCCAGTCAAGGGCATGTACATTGGTTGCAGGCACATCCCCAGTGGGGGGTGTGCAAGAGGCAGCTGGTCGATGTTTCTCTCTCATTGACATTTCTAGCTCTCTCTTCTACCCCTTCTTCTCTGTAAAATATCAATAAAATATATTTTTTAAAAGAATATTTTGGAATTAGACAGACCATGTTAAAATTCTGTCTCCATCAGCAAATCGTGTCACCTAAGCCTCAGTTTCCTTATCTGCAAAGTGGGATTCTAACATCTGTCTCACAGGGTTGCTGTGCGGGGGACGTGAGAGCACATGAAAGGCTCCGGGCAGGATGCAGATCACATTAGCGGCCCAGCCCGCCTCTCCGCACCCTCTGGCCCCACAGCACTTTGCTGTTGCTGAGAGCAGAGCCATTCCCAGCCTCTGGCTTATCTCCAAGGGATTTGCCCCCTAGAGAGGGAACCCTGTGTCTCCCTCTAGCTTCCCCCACCAACTACTGTCTAGCACAGAGCTGGACACCCAGAGGGAGTTTGTGTCTACTGTGAAGTTTAATGTAGTTGAATAACTGAATTTTAAGTCATAAAATCCCTATTTTTAAAAAATATATTTTATTGATATTTTACAGAGAGGAAGGGAGAGAGATAGAGAGCTAGAAACATCGATGAGAGAGAAACATCGACCAGCTGCCCCTTGCACACCCCCCACTGGGGATGTGCCCGCAACCAATGTACATGCCCTTGACCAGAATCGAACCCGGGACCCTTCAGTCTGCAGACCAACACTCTACCACTGAGCCAAACCGGTTCCAGCAAAATCCCTATTTTTTATAAATATGTTTTTTTTGTAAATAAGATGACTCAAACTCATAATTCTTTTTTATTATTTTTTAAAATATATATTTTATTGATTTTTTTACACAGAGAGGAAGAGAGAGGGATAGTTAGAAACATCGTTGAGAGAGAATCATCTATCAGCTGCCTCCTGCACACCCCCCACTGGGGATATGCCCGCAACCAAGGTACATGCCCTTGACCGGAATCGAACCTGGCACCTTTCAGTTCGCAGGCCGACGCTCTATCCACTGAGCCAAACCGGTTTCGGCTTAAACTCATAATTCTTAAAGAAGTAATATCCCCTTCCCAAGCTAACTCAGCGACTTGACTTTCTTCCCTTTCCCCGTGGTTTACACATGCACACGTGCAGGGCCGCGGGTTCTCCACCCCGGCGCCCGGCTCGGGGCAGGCCCGCCCTGCAGTGGGTGCCCTCCGCCCAGCCTGTGCCCAGGCACGGAGCTCAGAAGTTCGCATTCACTGGTGCGTTTGATTTTTATTCACACCTCACAGACACTCTGCCAGCTGAGTGCTGTGATTCCCCCACCGTACCAAGGCTCAGGGGTGGAAGTAACCTGCCCAAGGTGACCCCATTGTATGAGATTTCACCTGGCCAGCAGGGGCAGGTGGGGAGGCAGGCAGCGCTGGCCTCACAAACAAAGGTGTGGACATTCCCTTCACCACACCCAGTGGGTGGGGGCCGAGCAGGAAGGCCAAGGACACAGCCAGTCAGCAACCCCGAGGTCCCCAGCACGTATGCATACACACACACACACACACACACACACACACACACACACACACCTTCTGCCCCTCTCTCTACTTCAGTCTTCCTTTCTCACTCTCCCCTCTTCCCCAACAACAGAGCTGCCCCAAAGGTGCCGATGCTCTTTGCAGGACAGGTGCAGGTGTGACCTCAGTCAGTGTGGGCATCTGCAGGCTGCAGGGGAGTCCGTGTCTTCCTCTGTGAACTGGGGACAGTGGGTACGGAAGGAGGGGCACAGCTGGGGTCACAGAGGGAAGGCCCAGCCCCGGTGAGCATCGAGGGACGCAGGCTGCTTGTTCTCATCCCCTGATGGGGCTGCCAGGAGGACACACGAGAGCCACAGGCTCTGCTTCTTAGTGAGCCCTGTTCCCTCTCTGCTTCCTCCTGCCCTTCCTGCGGCCTCCCTCATCCTGGCCCAGAACCTGCCTTGGACGAAGATATTAGAGAAGGACCCCCCCCCCCACTTGGGGTCAGGAGCCAGGATATGGGTACCCGCCCCGACCTGCCCTGGCTGTGGGACAGTGGGCGAGTCATCTCACCTCCTTGGGCCTCTGTTTCCCCCTCTGTCGAATGAGGGGCTGGGCGAAGGTAGCGGGTAGGTGATTTCAGGGACAGGAAGGACTTTGAGGAGCACAGAACTGGGGGACAGAACGAACCTCCTGGCAGAAGAAAATGCATGAACACACACAAGGAGGTGGGAAACCTCAGCTTAGGGAATGTGGGGACAGTATTTTGAGGGCTTAAGAGTTGATCTCCAACTTACGAGCTCATGGGCACCTTTCTCCTCCCACGGTGCTTGCAAAGATGGGACCTTGGCTACACATACACACACACACACACACACACACACACACACACACACACACACACGCTCACTCCACAAATCTGAGTGGTTTGACTTGGTCCCACTAGGAGAGGAGATGTATGACTGCTGGGTGAAGAGCTAGGCACTGCACTCATGTGCTTGTCACAGATTAGCTGGGAAGTCAGAACTGGTGTTAACCCCATTCTGTAGATGAGCGATGAGAAAGATGTAGATTCGGGTCTCTGGGACATGAAGCCCAGGCCAAGGGTCGGCTTCCCTGAGGCTCCTGGCACCATCCTTCGGAGGGCCGAGCTGTCACTCACATTTGCATATTCGCATATTCTGAGTTCGCTGCTGGCTTCCCTTCCTGCTTACCGGGCAAAATTTAGGAACTGAGTCTCCCCTCCTCATGGATATAGGACCCAGGGCCAAAGCCTTTAGCATTATCTGGCCCAACTGCCTCTTCTGCAGGAGAAGCGATAAAGGTATCTAAGGCTGCACACAGCACTGTGGGACCGACGGGAGGGGCTGAGGAAAGGCAGGCATCGCTGCAGAGGCCAAGGCACTTCTTAGAGACCCACCCGGCCTCTACCGGTGCCAGAGCGGGATTCGGACCCAGGACCAGACAGGATCCCTTTTCTCTGGGGACCGTGGAACAGAGAGAGAAGTGGCTCGAGGCAGTCCTGCAAGCCTGGGGGACCAGCGCAAGGCCCTGGTGACCATGGGCCTGGGCTTGCAGGATGGACCTCTGTAGGACCAGAAAGGGTGACAACAGGGAGCTGTGGCTGATCTGATCGGGCCTTAAGATTCACAAAGAACCCTCCCGGGAACAGAAGACAGGGAGCACAAGTGACTTCCTTCCATGGCATAGCATCCACCCCGCAAATCCCCTCCACCCGGCCCCGCTGACCACCACCAACACACCTGTGGTCAGGCAGGCCAAGTGGGCCACCCCAGTTTGTGAAGGCGGTCGCTGAGGCCCAGGCTGAGCCAGCAGCCTTTCTAGGCTGGGGTGGCCTCCAGCCCCCTCCCTCTGTTTACTCCCCACACCCACTGACGAGGAGGGACCCCTGCTCGGCCTTCCTGTGCTCGCCCCACAGGTGGCAGGGAAGACCCGGGTTGGGGGGGGGGGGGCAGAGCTGGGTGTGCAGATCAGGGAGGCTGCTCTGTGTCATCACAGAGGACTTTCCGGTTGTGCAGGAAGAACAGATTCCCGAGTCCTGCCACCTTGCTGTGACTTTTCTTCCTGCAGTGTCAGCTTTTCGCAGGGCTGGCTTAATGAGGCGGAAAGAACAGGGACATTGGAGGGAGGCAGGTCTGAACTGGATCCTGAAGCTTCTGCCCTGTCCGGGCCCTGGGGCTGGGCTGGCCCGTGGCTTTTTCTCAGCCTCTGCTTCCTCGCCTGTAAGGGGAAGGAGGATGCATCACATCCGCACCTCGGGCTGCTGTGAGGATCCGGGGCCACGCTCAAGAAATGCTCATTCCATTTCCTGCTCATTGCCCTTCCCTGGGAGAAAATGCGTCAGCTGTCAAGAACTGGCAAAGGTAGAGCACAGCTGTCAGCAGGGGCCAAGTTCAAAGTGCAAGGCGAATATTTCCCTGAAGAACCCACAAGGTCCCTCTATAGCCTATTCAGGTGCCCACAGAATCGTAAGCCATCGGTAGACTGACAGGTCCTCTACTGAGATCCTTTAAAATAGCCTAGCCCCTGCATTTCCTCCTTTAGGGGGCCACCCTTCAAAGCCAAAAGAATGGCTAAGATCCACCCTGCACCCCCAAGTTAACACAAACCTGCTCTGTAATAGCGGATCCTCTGTGAGTCTCTGCAGGTTCTGCCAAACCACCCACCTTGGTCCCTTACCCATCGCACGGCAGGGTCTTCAGGCTTTGCAGAGGATTACAACTTCGGATCCTTTGGCTCATTTTCAAAAGATCCACCAGCTCCCCGCAGTGCCGCACAGGTTTCTCCCGGTTAAAACATGGGCTGCTGGGCCCCACCCCCCACCCAAGTCTCTGATTTCATGAGCCAGGAACCTGCACTTCCATCAAATGCCCAGGGGACGCTGCTGCTGTGGGTCCCGGGATCACACTTGGAGAACCACCCGTCTAGGGTTGTTGGGTGCAGGGGTCGTTGGGACTAAGCTGCTGCGTTCCCGGCCCTGCTACCTTCTAGCGGGGCCACTCGGCACCACCGCTGCCTCGTCTATAAAATCGGGGTAACAACCGTCTCTCCCTCGTGGGTGAGTCCGGAGAGGGCGGGAAGCGCTAACACACGCAGCCTGTGTGTCCGGTACACACGGCAAGCGCTCCATAGAACGTGCTGTCATCAGCATGGCAACAATAACAAAAAAAGCACCATTCCTAGGTTTCAGTCCAGGCTTTCATACTGGCCGTGTGACTGTAAGGGCATCATCTTGCCTCCATTTTCCCATCTGTACTAAGAGTAGTGATAACCCACTTTACATTCTACACAGGGCGTCCTGAGCACTGAGTGGAATCTGTGCGCAGGCACTTTTTAAACCATAAGCATCGTGTACGGACACTGGCAGCTAGGTGCTACAGGAACACGCGAATGAACTTGAAGACCTGGCCTAGCGCCTCTGCCTCTCCTAGGCTCGGTTTCTCCATCTCTGAAATGAGGGACAGACTAGTGAGAGCCTCGGAGGAGCTGGGAGGT
The DNA here is from genome assembly GCA_963924515.1 of Vespertilio murinus. Lineage (NCBI taxonomy): Eukaryota > Metazoa > Chordata > Mammalia > Chiroptera > Vespertilionidae > Vespertilio > Vespertilio murinus. The sequence continues at coordinate 30,271,433 of OZ004706.1, forward strand.
GTCCTGAGAACCCCTCTCCTGGCGGTCTGTTCCTCACTCTCACCTTTGGTGAGTACCGGGGGTCTAAGGATTTCAAATCAGGTTCAGCGCTGGCACCCGCACCTTGCCCAGACCCCTCCCACAGACCTGCCCCGAGGAACCCCCGCATTTCAGAGCCCTCCAGCTTGAAGCCTGGGCTGACTCACACATTGGCCAGCCCCCTCTCACGGCCCCGGAAGCCCCAGCTCCTGATAAGGCTGTAGCAGGAGAAAGGGTGAGCCGCCCTGCCCAGCTCCCACGCCAGGCAGGCCCTCGGTAAACACCCGCCTGGCTGAGGTCTTTGCGGCCCCTCCCAGGCTGCCGCCAAACATCTCGCCTCTGGGAGCCATCAACTCGGGAAGTGAATTCCTTGCAGCGTGAGAGGTTTCCCAGCAACTTTGTTCTCCGGGAGAGAGGTAGAACGGCCCTTCCCTCCTCCAGGAGGGAGGGAGCAGTCAGAGGCCTGTTTAATTTAATTTAACGCAAGATGGCTTGCCAGGTTGCCCCTGGCAACAGCTTCAGCGGCTGCTTCAGTTACAACCAGAAGAATTTTTAAAGAGACAGCCCATTTCAGGGCCAGAATTGCACAGCAAGAGCCCATGGCATACGCCGGCTTCATCTCGGAGCTAGAAGATTAAACCTCAGGCAAGGCAAGGCTTTGGACCAGATCCATTTAAACAATTAACTCAATCCCGTATCTTCCATAAGCCAGAATCTAAGAAGGGACTGTCTTTGTGATGTCATGCAGATGTCACTCATCCAGCTACTTTTCTGAACATCAGCTTCAGTCTTCAGGTTGAAGGGGAAAGAGAGTCAACTGAATTATCCCTGCAATTCAGGCATACTGCCACCAGGTGGTAGTATTGCTTGCTTAGTTCAAACCGTAACCCGGCTCTTGAATTACTCAAGCATACCGGAGTGGTGTCGAAACCACTGGGTTTTTAAGCCCTGATACTAACTTCTGTGTGGCCTTTGGTAAGTTGCTTCACCTCTGTGGCCTTCGTGTTCTCCAAGATATAATGAGGAGGTTGATCAAAATAACTGAGTGATGCGGATGAGGCTTGAGGCTAGGACTATGAAGGCATGAGTTACACCCTAACTCCATGCAGCTTTAACCCAAACCAGGAGGAAGGGAGCAAATGTTAATGAAGCAAGTACTCCAGGCTAAGCTTCACATGCCTATGCGGTTGGAATTATTATCCTCCTTTGCGGGTAAGGACACAGCCCGAGGTGTAACTCTTCGCCCAGAGCCAGCCACGGCCACCTGGCCTCTGCTCTTGGTGTTACAGCCCCCACGTCTACTACCCCTGCTGGTGACCACACCTCCTTATAAGGAGCCTGAGACGGGGAGCAGGTTCTGTCTCTACCTACCATGACTCAGTTTGGCCAACCTCAAAGTGGGCCTGGGGTCAGAGAGCATGAAACCATACCTCCCAGCAGCCGGGGAGCTTGAGGCACACATGCCTTCAATCTCTCCATGGTCAGGACCAGATCTGATGTCCAGGTCTTTAGCCAGCTTGGCCCACAGGAGTTGTCCCATGAACCCGAGGTGCTGTCCCACATCCCAGGTCCTCTACAGGTGCAGCAGGGAAAGTTACTCAGCAGTCGAAACCGGTTTGGCTCAGTGGATAGAGCGTCAGCCTGCAGACTGGAGGGTCCCGGGTTCGATTCCGTTCAAGGGCATGTACCTTGGTTGCGGGCACATCCCCAGTAGGGGGTGTGCAGGAGGCAGCTGGTCGGTGATTCTCTCTCTCATCGATGTTTCTAACTTTCTATTCCTCTCTGTAAAAAAATCAATAAAATATATATTTTTTTAAAAGAAAGAAAGATACCCAGCAGCTGACCTCAGCTGTGGCTTTGGCCAATGTTCCCCCCTGAGCTCTCAAGGATGCCCTTTACCACTTGAGACCTGCTTCTCTCCCCCCAGGACAGCCTTGTTCCAGCTAAAGCCCCTACACATATCCCCTCATACAGAACAGCATTACTCTCCAGGGTGAATGAAAAAACACATTGGGTCTTGGCACTCCCCAGCTCTCACCCCTTCCATGGCTCCCGGCTGCCCTGTGGGAGGCCCCCACACTCAGAGACTGGCACTCAGAGACTCCTCCTGGTGTAGCCCTGCTGGCTCATCACCACCCCCTCCTTCCAGCCGCTTGGGGCTGCACGCAGCCCCAGACACACCGTGCTCACTCATTTCAGCCCTTGCACACGATGTGCCCTCCGTCCGGAATGCCTCCTTACGTCACATCCACTGGGTTGGTTCCTACTTGTCCTTGGGAACCCTGCTCTAGCCTGCCCTCCTCTGGAAGCCTTGGGGGGGGGGGTACCCCTGGATCTTATAGGGTACCTCCTCCCATACCCCTGGTGTTCCTTTACTCTGTGTCTCTGGTTCTGACTTCCTGCCAGACCAGGAACTCCTAAAGGCAAGACCTGCCTCTTTCCTCTCCCATCCCCGTGGCCCAGCCTGGGCCACGCAGGAAGGTGCTTGGGGAGGAGCGGCTGAGAAATGCACGCAGTGGGGCCTCCTCTTGGTAGTCTGTCTCGGTTCACTCACTGGGATCTGACTCCCAGGTTCCCTTCCTCTCCTCCTCCCTCCAAGCTCATCCATGGCCTCCCCGGAGCACCTGCAGCGTAACTGCGAGCCTAGCTCCCCCACTCCACACCTCCACACGCCACGCTCTGCTCGCCAGGCTGCCCACACATCTCCATGCCGAGCCCTCCTTTGGATGCCTTGTCCCCCACCCCACCCTCTGAAATACCCCTGCCATTCAAGACCCACCCCACGGCCTATCCTCTCCTAGACTCTGTCTCCGTCCTGCTGTATTTGTCTGCATCCCTCTCAGGGCCTCAGTCACACTCTGCCTTAGACTATTGTTTTTTTGGCAGCCTGGTGTGGTGAGGGGAGCATGGGCTTTGGAGACTAACAAAGGGGTTCGGATCCCAGCTCTGACACGCACGCTGCGTGAACGTGAGCAAGTCACTTCACCTCTCTGAGCCTTAATACGTTCCTCCGTAAAATGGGATGACACCCAGGTGTTGTGAGGTTGAGGACATCGGTAAAGGATCCTGGCACGTGGCGGGCACTCCACATCCACGCACTGTTTTTGTTTGTTTTTCCCCCAAGGTAATTGTAGGTCATATTTTCTAAATATATGCATTATATAAATACTTAGTGCCATTTAACATAGGCCATTTAAAAAATATAAATTTACCAAGTAATCCTGATTGCTGATCTGGTCCATCATAAATATTGAAGTAATTCCATTCACAGTTCCAAGATTCTTCTGTTTCCATCTTTAATCACTGCCATAATTTTATTTCTTGATATGGACTACAAAGTCCAAGTGCAGTTCAGCGTGTCTGGATAAATATTAGGATAATTAGGAGATGTGACTATAACAGAACCAACAGGAATCAAATCCAATACTGGACGTCCTTGGGCTTTTCCAGCTCCTCTGATTGTCCTTCGGGTTTTCTCTTTCTTCTAGTTGTAGAATTTCCAGCCAGTCAACTTTCCTGTAGTTCTGGATAATGTCCATTTGGTATTTTAGTTGTATTTTTTGAAATTGTTGTGTGAGGCTGCAGGTAGGCGGTTACCTCTGCCGCCATCTTGGTTTCTCCAGCCCACACACGGCTATGTACACCTGGGTCTCTCCCCCGGCCAGGCTGCAAGCCCATTGGGGCCAGGGTGCGGCTCCCTTTCAGTTCCACGTCCCCACCGCACCCAGCACGGGGCCTCCCACCACAGAGGCCCAGAAACGCTGGCTGCACGGAATGCATTCACCCCAGCTGCTGGGAGTCGGGGGAGGGGGGTAGAGGGAAGATGGGGTCTGAGCTGAGGAAGCCACAGTGGGGGTGGGGGGTGGGGGTGAGTGCAGAATGGAGCCTGGAGCTCATCGACAGGAGACGAATGCAGAGGGAGGGGCCGGAGCCCGAGCAGAGCTGCTGACATGCACGGGGGGTTTTATTGGTTTTCATTAAAATTCCTTCCCGAGGCAGGAGCAGCTACTCCCATAAATAACAGCATAAATATTTTATCTGGTGCCCAAGTCGGTCTAAATGTTCGGCAAGGTTGGCAAGAATAGCGGTGGGAGGTGGTTGGGGGTGGGGGGGTCCTGGGCCTCAGCTGAGCTCACTTAGCAGGCCCAAAGGGGCTTTCTCAGGAAGGTGGGAGCAGAGGGGGGCGCCAAGGGGGGAGAGGCGGCCAGTGGAGTGTGGGCCCCTGGGTGGGGGGATGCGGAGTACAGTTGGGGGCCAGGGAGGGGAGCTTAGCGTGGAGAGCAGGACAGGAGGGGACGGAGTGGATCCCGCACGGGCTCTGTGCTGGGCTCCTCGTGCAGGGCATTGGACACCGGTCATCTTGTCCAATCCTGTGGCCAGAGGCAGGAAGTGACTTGCCCAAGGTCACCCGGCCAGTTAATGGCAGAGCCAGGACTAGATCAAGAATGCTTAAGGCCAAAGCCCTTTGTATGACTGGCGACGTCTCGGGGTTCAGGGGAAATGTGGGGACCTGTGAACAGTAGGCTGAGCACTTCAATAACAGCGGCACCGGCCGTTCTCTGCTTCCCCAGATCCCCATGGAGGAGAAGAGGGGCTGGTACTTCACCATGGCAACGCTTTTCATCAGGTCAGGCGGGGAAGGGGGCCCTGGATGGGGGCGGGGGTGCGGCCTGGAGCCCAGGGGAGAAGCGGCTGAGCCCATCTGCATGGCAAGGGCTCCCCAGCCCCCCTCCCTGCCGGTGGCCAGGGGAAGGGAGGACTCACAGCTCCCGGGGGACAGCCCGGAGGGGGTACCCACCAGCTGCCTCCTCTCCTCGGCCCCAGGCTCGATGGCATCTTCCTGGAGCTGGGCAGAGAGGAGCAGAAGAGGCTGCCCGCCTTCAACCGCACCCTGGCCCTGCTCCGCCAAGTCCTCAAGTCCTCGGAGCCCCTCCACCGAGGTAGGGCGCGGGGAGGTGGAGAACAGCCTCTCTCTGTCCTCCCCCCACCCCAGCACTGCCTCCCTTCTTTGGGCCCTGTTTCTCTCCCTCACCCTCTAATACAGTGTTTCCCAAACGTTTGACATACGGGTACCCCTTCTATAATTTTCGTAACGCTGAGTACCCCTCATAAAAAAACAATGGATGTATTTTAATAACAAAATATTTTTATTTTTTTGGTACATACACAAAATAATAAATGAAAAATAAAATTATTCATAATAAAATATAAATAAAAGTTATGTTATAAATAACATTTATTTGCACACCAGACCATCTCACGCCTCACAAGACTGTCTTGACTTGACTCATGAGAACGTAGAATTAGGCACAGCTAAGCACGGTGCAGTGCCTATCCCCACCAAACTCTTCCCGTACCCCTGGGGGTACGCGTACCACACTTTGGGAAACACTGCTCTAACATATCCACTTGTTCATCTCAAGAGCTCACTCACCTCGCACAGGTGAATACACCAGTCACCAATCACTACACCCGCACATGTTCAGGTGCGTGTCTCAGGCCTAATGTGTAAGAACAGCTTCTGTCTCAGCCTCTCAGCCCACCTTGTGGCTGGGACGGGAGGCTGTGCTGGAGGCAGTGCAGGCATTGTCCCAGGGCCACGGGCTAGAGCAGGGGCCAGAACTCCCGAGCTGCAGCCGGAGAGGCTGTCACCTTCAAGGTCCCCTGAGGGGCACAGTAAACACAGGTTAGCACCACCGTGCGCTCATCCATTCACTCACGCGCCCCCTCTCCCCACCTTCCTTTCTTTCTGTGGGTCCCCGAGTGGCCCTCCAGGATTTCATGCCACTGACCCTCCCTTTGTCTTTCTGGGAGCCGACGTCTGGGTGCAGCTGGTCCCCTCCCTCCTCGTGTCTCCTCTCCCTCTCTCCTCCCTGCTGCCTCCTAGAGACCCCTCTCCCCCTTCACCCCCCCCCCCCCCCGCCAGCCCTGGCCTGGTGCTACCTCGGGATGCTGCTGGAGAGGAAGCACACCTTCTCCACCACCCCCATGGGCATCCACGACTGCGGCTACTCAGGGACCGACCCGTTGGACTGCTTTGGCAAGGTATGTGCCCCCCCGCCACACCCACTCTCCAAACTGAGACGGAGCCTACCACCCCGGCCTCCTCTTCTGGAACCCTCCGCTTCTCTGGGTGTCATCCCCCACTTTCACCGCCCCCTGGGTGCCCACCCAGGAAGTGCCCTCCCTCCAGGCCTTTCCCTCCATCCCAAACAGAGGTGCTTCCTGTCATCGATCCTCTTTGCCAAAGAATCAGTCCCCCCTTCCCCCCCACACACACACCCAGTCTGGCCCAAGCCCGTGTCCAGCTTTGTCTCCTATGCTCTTCACCATTTCCCAGCTACACCCTTAGGTTTTTCCTCTAGGGCAGCAGTGGGCAAACTACGGCCCTCGGGCCGGATCCGGCCCGTTCAGCTGTTCTATCCGGCCCACGGAACCGAAAGAGCAGAGGGTTCTCTTGCTCTGCCCTCCGCTCCTTCACTAGCAGCCCAAGATGAGAGTGCCAGCATGGTCAGGTTGCTTTTGTTCCGGCCCTCCGGTCCAGTTTAAGAACCCATTGTGGCCCTCGAGTCAAAAAGTTTGCCCACCCCTGCTCTAGGGTCTTGGTTCTAGTTGTCCATCCCACCTCCAGTGGCCTAGTGCCGTGGTAGGCAAACTGCGGCTCTATTGACTAATGAGTTTGCTGACCACTGGGATAGGGGCTTAATCACAAGGAACAACAACAGTGTGTAATTATTGGAATCAAGAGTCTAGTCAGTGGTGGGCAAACTCATTAGTCAACAGAGCGGCAAACCGCGGCTCGCGAGCTGCATGTGGCTCACAAGCCACAGTTTGCCGACCACTGGCCTAGTGGAAAGAGGATGGGTTCAGCCTGGGTCTAGTGCCCGCTGTGCCCACAGGCTGTGTGGCCCCAGGGCAAGTTACTCCCATCTCTGAGCCTCGTTATCTGTTAATTATGTGGCCTGCCCGCCTGCCAGATGATTGAGGAACTCAGAGGAGCTGACAAAACTGTTCATCATGAACTGCAAAGTGCTGTTCAAGCCTTATTCTTGGCACCTTGTGTAAGTGGCAGTTTCTTCGCTCAGCTCAGTCTGGAAGCCTTCCCTGGAGGCCGGCCCTGTGATACCCCTCACCGGGGTACGCAGCACTGTGCCCTGCAAGGGGCATCCCTATTGTTTGCTGGTGGGTGATGGGCAATTTCTTTTTTTTAAATATTTTTTATTGATATTTTACGGAGAGGAAGGGAGAGAGAAAGAGAGCTAGAAACGTCAATGAGAGAGAAACATCGACCAGCTGCCTCTTGCACACCCCCTACTGGGGATGTGCCCGCAACCAACGTACATGCCCTTGACCGGAATCGAACCTGGGACCCTTCAGTCCGAAGACCGACGCTCTACCACTGAGCCAAACCGGTTTCGGCGATGAGCAATTTCTTGATGAGAGATCTTAGGACAGAGCGTTAGCACTGGCTCACGAGCGTTCTGAGAGTTATGTCCACTTTAACAGAAACACGGCCTTCACCCCTCCTTGAGCACCTACTATGTGCTGGGGCAACGCGACGCACAGCAGGGCCGGGCCCTGCGGGGACTCACCTCCCCGGGCAGCAGGGAACACACACGACAGCCGTCGGTAACAACAGGGGCTCGGTGCTGCGGCTGAGCTACAAACACTGCACGGGTACCGGGAGGCCGAGGCTGGTTCTGGCCCTCCTCCACCTGCCCTGAGAAAACGGGGAAGAGCACACGGGCTGTGTCTTGAGGAAACGGGGTTTGCGTGGGGTCTGGAGAGGTTCACTGCACATGACCCATGAACAGGGCAGAGAGCAGGGCAGCGAGTCGAGCTCTCGAGAGTTAAGTGTCAGTGAGCTGCACCCCAAGTGTTGGGCTCCAGGAGAAGACTGGGCTTCCCGGCAGGTGGATGTGGGCAATGAGCATTGCGACAACCGGGCTCTGTCCGGAGTTGGGGTTCCTGAAGGTCAGGCACTATTTAGCTAGTTCTTGTAGACAAACAGACAAATTGTTTGCTCTTACCCTCCTCCTTTTACCCTCCCAGGCCATCGAGACTGCCAAGGACCAGCCCCCGATCCTGAACCGCCTGGCCAAAATCTTCCACTTCCTAGGGAAGCAGGATATGGCCATTGGCACCTGCAACATGGCCCTGGACATTCTGCGCGATCCGGAGCTCAACTGGCAGGCGTACTGCACGAGGGCCAAGGTGAGCCACCCTTCAACTCCCCCTCCTCCTGCCGCGGGCATCGGACAACAGGGGCCACGAGCTCAGAGATAACGAGGCCTTCGCGGCAGAAAGGAGCTTAGGAGTCACGAGGCATTCGGTTTAGGTTCTGTACAGCTGTTGAGTGAAAGAATAAAGGACCCTCCCTCCCCCACCTACCCACCCACTGCAGGCATCCGATCCACAATAACCTACGTGGTCAATGGCCTGCAGCCTCTTCTTGACTGGTACCCAGTGTAGTCAGGCTGCCCTGGGTTGAAACCTGACCTCTCCACTCATCATTCTGGGACTGGTGGTAAGACGACTAAGTGGGGTAGCATCCAATGCACCATGCCCGGAGCACGGGAGGTGCTGGTGAAAGGCAGTAGGGTAGATTAGGGGTAGCCAGGGGTGGGCAAACTTTTTGGCTTCAAGGGCCACAATGGGTACTTAAACTGGACCGGAGGGCCGGAACAAAAGCAACCTGACCATGCTGGCCACTCTCATCTTGGGCTGCTGGTGAAGGAGCGGAGGGGAGAGCGAGAGAACCCTCCGCTCTTTCCCCTCCGCGGGCCGGATAGAACAGCGGAACGGGCCAGACCCAGCCCTCGGGCCGTAGTTTGCCCACGGCTGGGGTAGCCTAAGGGAGTAAATCAGAGCTCTCCCCAGTGACCTCGACCCATCACAGTGCTCAGATTTTAATAGCACTTATCACGTGAAAGGGCGCTGTTTACTTGTTCATGATCATCTTTCCTACGAGAATGGTAAGTTCTACCGGGGCCGGGGTCTCATCTGTCTGATCACCATTGCACCCCCACTGCCTAGCACAGGGCCTGGCATATGGTGGACACTCAATACATAGATGTTGAGTGAATGAGTGAAGGGCTCTTCATCCTTGTACAGACAGGGAAACTAAGGCTCAGAAGGGGGAGTGGCTAGCTCAGGTTGGCACAGCATTAAAACCTGGAACTCCTGGGTCCCATCCTCCGGGACTTTCTGCTACACCACAGAAGCTCCCCGAGGTGCTGTTGATGAGGAAACTGGCTTCATTTAGGGCAGAGAGGCGGGCAGAGGGTCCTTGCTTGGAGCATCTCTCCTGAGCTGACTCTCCGTGGGCAGGTCCATATCAGCGCCTACCTTCACGACCTGGAGCGGGTCAAGGTGGGGCTCGGAGGCATGCCTGACAGGAACCACCTGGCCTGCGCCAAGGCCGACCTGGAGCAAGTGGTCAAGGTCTGCCCCGGCCTCAAGACCTACCTGGACATCGGCCAGGTAAGGCGAGAGTTCCTTGGCTTGCTTGCTTCGTCAGTGGCTTACTCAGAACCTGTTTGCCTTCTGCCCGGCCAGGCCTGGGATCCTGGGGCACAGGGAGTCGTAGGGGGCATCGCCCTACCTGATAACAGTACCCACCACCTCCTACGGGTGAGGATTAAACGCACGCACGTCGTTTAGAACAGGGCCTGGTTCTTTCTAAGCACTCGGGAAGCGCGCACAGGGTAGGATTACCAAAAGGTGGCTAGATCATATTTTATATATGAGAAAACTGAGGCCCTAGCTAGCTGGTTTGGCTCGGTGGATAGAGCGTCCGCCTGCAAACTGAAGGATCCCAGGTTCGATTCCAGTCAAAGGCACATGCCTGGGTTGTGGGCTCCATCCCCAGTGGGGGGCTTGCAAGAGGCAGCCGATCAATGATTCTCTCTCATCGTGGCTGCTTCTATCTCTCCCTCTCCCTTCTTCTCTGAAACCAATAAAAAAATATATTTTTTTAAAAAAAGAAAAGAAAACTGAGGCCCACAAGTTGCCTTGCTCAAGGTTATGTGGCCAAGCGTGGTAGGGTTGGAACTGGAATCGGAATACTGTCTCTCCTTTTCCAGGGAAGGGGGACCAACATTTGCGGTGAATAGGTGTGGAAGCGGGGAGCAGCCGGGGCATTTTGGGGTGGGGTTGGGGGTGGGGGTTCGGAAGGCTCACCCTGGCCACCCCACCCCACCCCAGGTCTACTACTACATGGGCGTGGACGCGATGCGGGAGCTGCTGGCCGTGGATGAGGCGGCGCTGAACCAGGCGCTGGTCTTCCTGGCCAAGGCGGGCGAGCTGGAGCTGGGCGCCACGCTGCCGGAGCTGCAGCTGCTGCGGGGCAAGTGCCTGCGCATCAAGGGCGAGGAGGCCAACGCGGCGGCCTGCTTCAAGCGCGTGGTGGAGCTGGACGACGCGGGCTGCAGCCACCCCGAGGGCTTCGGCTGCCTGCTGGAGGCGCTGCTGGCGCAGTGGAGCCAGGCGCAGCTGAGCGAGGGCGAGCTGGGCCGCGAGGTGGACGCGTGGCTGCGCCGCGCCCAGGGCAAGTACCCGGCGGCGCGCCTGCGGCGGGAGCTGCAGCGCGTGTGGCGCGGGCACACGGGCGAGGTGCTGGCGCTGGCGCGGGCCCTGGTGACCCAGGGGCGCCCGGCGCTGGTGCGGCTGCTCTTCGAGACCATGGAGCGCGAGGGCGAGGGCGAGGGCGCCCGGGCCCCGCGGGGCCGCCGGGCCTTCTCCGTCTGAGGCCCCGCCCCCGAGGCCCTGCGCACAGCTGATTGGACCGCGTCTGGGCCCCTGCTTGAACAGAGCCAATCAGATTCTCTCTCAGGAGCTGGACTGGGGACTGGGAGACTGCAGGGCCGGTTGACTATGCCCGTTGGAGGTGGAAGGAGACCGCCAACTGAAGGACAGAATAGGGCAAATGGCTGCGGACCTAGGAGATACAGAAGAAAACGGTCTCAGTTTTGCCGGGTCTCTAGTTCGCGGTACAATCCCTGAGGCCTCAGTGCCAGTCTTTGGATCCCCATGAGCAAAGACCCAGTCCTTACAATGAAGCGCTTACTCAGGTTGAGTGGCGTGGGTCTCGGGTCCTGCAGCCAGAAAAGCCGTGGCTGGAGCAGAGCGCAAAGCTGCACAGTGAACAGTAAAGGGGCAGGGCCGGGGTCTACGCCCGGGTGCTCAGGGCTCTTCCTGCCCGGCTAGCAGTCTTCCAGCAGGCCTCATCCTTGCACAGAGCGGACTGCAAGGCTCCCAGACAAGGAATAAAGCCCACCATTAATGCCTGTGCTTGGCTTCCTGTTCTGAGAACCCAGGTCTCTCTGTAAGTATAGAAAGAGCCAGAATTTGGACCAGACCTGCCCAGTTCTGTGCTGCCTCCTAGAACACAGTTCTTCCTGGGAGATGTGTCATCGATGTCTAGAGTTGGGTCTGTGATCACCAACTCTAACTGTCCCTTTGTCCCAAACCTTCTTAGTCAGTGCCCTGGTCTCTCTGTTCCCAAGCTGCTTTCCCTCGGTGACCTTGTACATCCTCTTCCTCCACTTTTTCCCTGCGATTTCTATCCCAAGTTTTAGGCTCAAAGATGCCTCCTTCAGAAGTCTTACCAACCCTCCCAGCTCTCATTAATCACTCCTTTTATGCACAGAGAGCTTTCGGGGTGTTGTGTCCCACTGCGTGGCATTTATTCCTTCTCCTGGGGTCGTAACTGTGTTGATACGCCTGTTGTCCACCCTGCCCCAACTCTGGATTCTTTACAGCAGGAACTATAACTGATTCAGCCCCAGGGCCCTGCGCTGAGCTTGGCACACCAGACAGGCTCAGTTTGGGTGGTGGGACCGAGTAAACTCACAGCAGTGATGTAACTACCTCCGTTGCAAAGAGGTGCCTCCATCACCAGGTCCTCAGGGCTGAGGCTGGGGCCAGGTCTGCAGCCCAAGGACCTTGGAGGCCCAGAATTCAACCAGAAAGCATGTGCTTTCTTTCCTCTTCCTCTCCGGCCTGAGGCCAGTGATCCAATTCTGCCCCTGGGACACGGAGACAAGAGAGCAGGGACGTGGCCAAAGTCAAGCCGTGAACCGATGACTGATTCAGACTTGAGCCCCACTTCCAGACTTGCGGGCCAGTGTTCTCTGCCCTTTTGGGGCTGCCTCCTTTGCCAAGTTTACGTCTACCAAGTCTAAAGGACAACCGGCCTTCCATTCCTTCACTCAGCTAGCAGATTCGGAGCACCCATCGAGTGCCAAGGATAGTGCCAAGCTCTGGGCTCCAGTGGAGAACAAGTCAGACCTGCCCTTAGCGTCAGAGAGCTCACAGGCTGGCGGGACCCTGCACAGCAGGTTACACATGGCCTCGTGGGCCGCAGTGGAGACTTGTGGAGACGAACAGGACGCTGTGGAAGATTTTTGCTGGCAGAGCTGGCTGCCCTCCCCTCCACACCAGGCATACGCATCCCGTATTAGCGGCCTCTCCCTCCCCAGCCCAGCGGGGAGGAGGATGGGGCTGTCCCTGGGCCTCGGGAGCTGGTCCTTGGCCACTCCTCCCCAGCAAGCCACTGCTGAAGCCGGACCTTGTGCCCCCAGGACTGTGACTCTGGCCGCTTGGGGGAGGCTAGTGGGTAGCTGATCTTTATTTAATTACAATGCTGAGCCTTGCAAACACCCCTGCCCACTGGGCAGCTGGGGGAACCGCCTGTCACACAACTGGAGCAGCAGGCGCTCCTCAGGGGAGCACCGCAGAGTAAAAGCCTTAATGACCCCCTAATGGGAGTAATGAAGATAAATCACGCCTCGCGCTGCCTGCCCACTCCTTCCTCTGCGCCTAGCACCAACCTCGGGCAGCCAGAAACGCCCGTGGAGCCAGGGCGAAGGAAGGCAGGTGGGATTTTCCAGTTGCAGGGTCCCAGAATCTCAGAGTTGGAAAGAACCTTAGTCATCGCCTATCCCAGCTTCTCCATCTAAAGCGGGACTCCTTGCCCGGCTGGTGTGGCTCAGTGGTTGAGTGTTGACCTATAAAGCGGGAGGTCACTGTTCGATTCCCGGTCAGGGCATGTGCCGGGGTTACAAGCTCGATCCCCAGTGTGGAGCGTGCAAGGAGGCAGCCGATCAAGGATTCTCTCTCATCCTTGATGTTTCTATATCTCTCTCCCTCCCCCTTCCTCTCTAAAATCAATAAAAATATATTTAAAAAAAAATAAAGCAGTGATTGTTGTGAAAGGAGGGTCTAAGCCACGTGCACCCTCTGGCAGACATGCAGCTCCCTACCTCTTGAAGGAACCAATCCATTTTTCAACGGGTCTGTCTTTTGAGTTTGTCCTTCTATTATTAGTTGAAATCCTCTTTTCTGTCATTCCTACCTTCTGATTCAAGTTCAGCTGCTGAGGCCACACCGAACAGACCCTGATAAACATGGTGACCTGAACAAGTTACTTACGCCTGGCCCTGTTCTCTCTCTCTCTGCTGTGGTGCTCTTGTTTCAGTGTGGGAGTTGTTCAGAAGGTGGCTGGCTCCTCTGCTGACGGCCGGGCCCAGCTCTGACCTGGCTTGGGCCGGTGAGCCTGCACACAGCGGTGCCAGCCACTGAAAGCAGAAGAGAACAGGGCCCTAATCGGGGCCCCATGGGAGCAGCGCCCCCTTGTGGACGATGGTGGCCGGATGTCAAATGAAGTGAAATAGCTCCTTTTCTCAGGCTGTTAACTTTTCCTTGTTTAAGGGAAGGGAAGATAATGACATTTAGCACTTTACAACTCAGTAACGAAATGGGCAGATGGAAAGCACCCCCAGTCTGGCGGGCATTTCCGTGAGAAACCCTCCCTGGCTCTGTGGGACTGAAGTCCCAGGCAAGGCCACGCCCTATGCCACCTGCCGGAGCACCTTTCGGGCCTCCCAGGTCTGCTTGGAATGCGATCTCTCTGGTTTTGAGGAGGAGAGGGATGTTCTCGGCAGGCAGTGGGGAGACAAAACTGTGGAGCTGCGGAACGCTCCAGCTGGCCTCTAGGGGGCCACAGAAGAACAATTGGACGGAGCCGGGAAGTTTCCCACAGGAGGACAAAGAAACTCATCCTCATCATCATCACCAGCACAACTAATGAGAAGTTGCCATGAGCCAGCCACTCGCTTCACCTCGCTCAGCCTCATACACCCATAAGCTATGTGGTATCCAACGTTATCTCCACGGTACAGGTGAGGAAACAGGCTGGGAGAGGTTCAGGAACTTGCCTGAGGTCTCTCCACACTGCCTTGAATGGCAGGCAGGAGGAAGAGTACGAAGGAGTGGCTTCGTAACTATGTGGTCCTTAGATTACTTTCTCTTCTGTCACACGTGTTGCCGTATAAACAGAACATTTTAAAAAATCTGAATGTATTTTTCATGTTTATGTTTCCAAGCCCAGCAATAGCTCGGTGGTGGGGCTTGTTCAATTCTGGCGTGTAAATGGTTTCATTAAAACTGCAGCTCCTCTGTGAGTGTATTTGTTACCCACAAAGTAAAAGAAACAAACAAAAGCACCTCGGTATGTATGTGGGGCGGGGGGGGGGGGGATCTATCGCTTCATCTGCCCAGAGCCCCTCCCTGCTTGGAACCAAGCACCTCTTCTCCCTGAGCTGGGAACTCCCCTCCCCCCTCTGCATGGAAGGGGAGGGCTGCTACCCACACCCAGACCCCGAGGGCTGACATCTGACCCCGCTCGGCAAATGAGTCCTTCCCAGAGAGTCTTCCAGCTGGGTGCGGGGACAGAAGAGGCTCTGACTGCCCGAACAGCTGTTAGCAGCTGCCCCAATTAGGATTAGGCTTCGCCTTCATCAAAGACCCGAAAACAGTAACTTTAAGGAGATGGCAGTCTATCCTGTGAGGGCAGCTCAAGTATTACTTTCGTGCCTGCCCATCTCCCAGCCCCCTCACCTACCAGGTGCCTGCTGAAGGCATCCTACTGCCAGCACCCACCAAGGGTGCTTATTTCTAGTAAACCTGACAGGAAACACTGGGGAGCTGATGCCCCTGAGAGCAGCCTTCGACTAATGGGGGCTGGACTTTGGAGAACAGCCCAGCCTCACAGGAGGATGGGGGGTGGGGAATGTAGGATCATCCTGAGACAAATTCCACACTCTCCCTGAGGTCCCATTGGGACCGAGGCCGGTTGGTTGCCCACAACAGCAACCTGCTTGCTCATTATCAGACCCTGTGTTTATTGTTGGCCCTTCCCTCTCTCGCTTCCTCACTCCTCTATTGACGTTTCCTGGGATCTCCTCCCAAGTCAATTGCTTGCCTTGGAATCCCTGGTTCAGGGTCTGCTTCTGGGGGAGCCCAGCTTGGGGACAGCCTTGGAGACCTTTATCCCAAGAGGGGACTCCCCACCTCAGTGCTCCCTGGCCACTTTCCCTCGACCTCTAATAGCAATGCATTGTGGTCTATCTTGTTGTATTTAGTAAGTATGAGGAAAGGGTGAATATAGGAAATACATAAAACTGAGTTGCTTAGCCAAGCTGCTAAAATTGTTAACATTATGAAGGTTGGTGATGAGGAAGCTATCCTATTCTTGTTCTAACTAGCTTAGGGAAGTAAACTTTTTGGACATTCCAATCCTGTGTTGATGCCTGGATACATATATCTGGACATACCCCAGACCTCCAGATAAACCTCTGGTTACTCCCTTGAAGGAATCACATATCCGGTCCACCTGATATCAATTATCCAGACCCCTGGCATCTGACTGATAACCATCATGGACCAATCTTAGGGCTAAAAATGCAGGACAGATAATTCTCAAGAATGTCCTTTTTACTTAAGGAGACTAGATTATAACATTGCTAAAGCGGGACACCATTGACCGAGGTGATTAAAAATTTGGAGCAACAAAATTTTCATAAAACGCAAAAATAGTATTGTAATATATTTTTAAATTTCAACGTAAGTACAATTTATAAATATAATTTAAAAATTATGTATAGTATTATTTTATTCTTTGGCATATTTCTCACTTGAGTGATTTTTTTTTAGTAGATTGCTGTCGTTGTTTAAAAGGTCATGAAATTTTTTCACAAGAATTTGTTAAATTATAGTTCACACATAAAATGGCTTTCAAAGTCTCAACACTTAATTGTAATGTAAGTCATAAGTGTCACTTTCAAGTCTGACGCTAGACTTTTTGCTGCCACTATAAAATATAAATAATACGAGTACTGTCTGCTAAATTCAAGAAAACTTATGTATTTATGAAATAAATAAATAAATAAATAAATTACCTAAATTATCTGTAATAACATCACTGTTTAACTAGCTTACTAGCACTCAGTACGATGTATATCATCTGAAAGACAATTACAAAATGTTTTTGTCGTTGCGAACTTTGATAAGCAGTTCTCAATAATCAGTTCTCAACAATTATTTGTTATTATTAAAGTTTAACATTATAAAATTAACAAAAATAATATAAAACTCACATACTGGCTAAATAGCCGCATGACCGCCGAAAACCGTATATTCCCTTCCCGTTCTCCCACCGTTCCCTAGCTTGTCGTGCATTCTTTCCAAAAATCGGGACTTTTTAAAAATGCAGCGGGACACGGGACAAATTGTTAAAAATCGGGACTGTCCCACCAAAAGCGGGATGTCTGGTCACCTTATTTTTACTACCAGAACTCTTTTCTTCTCCAAAACACTTCTAGGATTTTGCCTAGTTGTGTCCATAGTTTGCAAATTATAAAACCCTAGAATAAGTCTTTATCATTTATTTCTAGTAACCCCCACCCCTTTTTTTTAGTTCATTTGACAAGTATAAAATAGAAGGGAATATGCATTTATTGAGAACAAGCTGTGCACCAGGCACTGTACTGGGTATCTTGTGCTCATTCACCCATTTAGTTGCTGATTAATTTGCTCAACAAATATTTACTTAGCATTTGCAATGTGGCAGACAATGATCTAAGCCAGGGGTTGGCAAAGTGTGACCCACAGATAATTCAGCCTGCCACCTCTTTTTGTAAATAAAGTTTTATTAGAACACAGTCACACGCATTTGTTGACATACTTCTACGGCTGCTTTCAGGCTATAACATAGTTGAGTAGTTGTGACAGCGACTGTATGTCCTGCAAAGCATAAGATATTAACTATCTGGCCTTTGGTCTGGGGCACTGGGCGTGTATAGTGAACAAAATAAACACAAATTGCACCCTCCTGGATGGAGCTTGCATTCTTCTTGGGTTGGGGGAGAGATAACACCAATAAACCCAAAACTAAGTAAGATATTTAGTAGTATATTAAACGATGATAAATGCTATGAAGAAAAATAAAGCAGGTAGGGAGTATCAGGAATGCTAAGGGCAAATGGCAGTTAGGAGTGGGGATTTTGAAAAATTTGGTTCCAGGAAATCCTGGCTGTGAAGGTGACCTTGGAGCAGAGACACCAGGTAGAGGAACGGCAGATGTGAGAGCCAAACTGGAGTATTGACAAGTTAATCTTATAATGAGCACTAAGTACCCGGCGCCCTTCGAGTGCTTTACATACATAATCTCACTTAATTACTTCAAAGTCTCATCTCATTATACACTTAATCTTACAAAAGGATGATCTAGCTGTATTTCTAATATTCATACAGAATTTCCCATTTATAAAGTCCTTTTCTAATGTTGTTTGCTTACTCTTCACAGCGTGTCCATGAGGTTCCTGACCTCACTGTAGTGTAGCCAAAGACCAGAAAGGTCAAGTCCCTTGCCCCAAGTCACTCAGCCAGTAAGTGCTGGAGCCAACCCAGGTCTGTCTGGACCCAAACGCCGTATTCCTCTCTCTGAACCACCAGCTTTGGACGGCAACCAATGCCACCTCATTCCATCCAGACCTCACCCAAATCCTGCACCAAAGAGAAAAGGCAACATCATGTTGAAAAGAACTCAATTTCCATCATCCTTCCAGATACAGTGCCCAGATAAACTACAGAAGTGACATCCAGAATTCACATTTGACCATTTTCTGATAATCAGTGACTACTTCTGGCTGTGCCCAGTGCTCTGCAGAGCTAGCCCAGAGCTAGCCCAGAGCTAGCCCAGAGCTAACCCAGAGCAGGTGCTCCAAAGGGAGTTGTCTCCAGATGAAACATTACTGAGGCTTTTGTTTTGTTTCTTTTTACCGCGGTTTCGTTTGGTTTCATTTTCAGCAGATCATGCTTAAGAATTGAGGGAATTAAGTAGAAAGCCATTAATTCAGCAAATAGGCCTTGAGATTTACTATATGCAAAATCTTTTTTGCATAGAAAACAGGTTTATTCTGTCAGAGCTAGAGATGGTCTTCC
Organism: Vespertilio murinus; assembly: GCA_963924515.1. NCBI lineage: Eukaryota > Metazoa > Chordata > Mammalia > Chiroptera > Vespertilionidae > Vespertilio > Vespertilio murinus. Next base: position 30,289,736 of record OZ004706.1, read on the forward strand.
CTCGGAGAGCTTACAGTCTGCAGGGGTGTGTCCTGCAGGACTGAGGCGTGCTGGGCACTGTGCTGAGCCCTTTACATGGGCCAACTGTGCATCTTCATCACAACCACCCGGGGGAGATGTCACTACTACTGTACAGATGTGGCATCTGAGCCTCAGTGAGGGGGGGGGGTTAAGTGGGGGGGTGGTTTGCTGAGGATCTCACCCATGGGCACAAAGTAAGTGGCTGGCAAAACCAGGATTTTCACTCAGGTGTATTTGTCCCATATAATGTACACACTCAGCTGTCACGCATCTCAGGGAGCGGATGGGCCAACTGAGAGACTCAAAGAAGAGTGGAGTCCTTGCTTGTGAGGACTTCAAGAAATGCTTACCAAAAGGATGCTATTGCCCTAGCTAGTTTGGCTCAACAGATAGAGCATCGGCCTGTGGATTGGAGGGTCCAAGGTTCGATTCCGGTCAAGGGCACATGCCTGGGTTGCGGGCTTGATCCCCAGTGAGGGGCATGCAGGAGGCAGTTGATCAATAATTCTCATCATTGATGTTTCTATCTCTCCTTCCTTCTCCCTTCCTCTCTGGAATCAATAATTTTTTTTAAAGGTGCCATTGAGCTGGGCTCTAAAGATCAGGCCTACAAACAACAGAGGGGACCCAACAAGAAAGACTGTGTGCAGGATGGCTCCCACAGTTTTGTTTACGAGTCACACATATTTGATACAATGAGTTACCATGAGGGCTGTGAGTGCAGCAGTCAGGCTGTGCAGCAAACAGATTCAGAGATGAACCTTTTCTCCCCTTTACTAGTGGTGTTGGCCACAGACATGTCAGAACCAACTTTTCCAAGCCTTGGTGCCTCATCTGTAATATGGACACAGGAGTGATGTTTATACCTCAAGGGGTTGTTGTGGGGATTTAATCAAACATGGATATTAAGTGTTTAATAATACCCCTAGCACATAGCAAGGACTCTATAAATATGAACAGTGATGATGATGACTGGTGGCCAGACTTCAATTCTGAGGAATCTTGATTAAAAAAAAAAAAAAAAAAAAAAAAAAGAGGCCTACCTCCTCCTGGCTGGTGTGGCTCAGCTGGTTGGAGCATCATCCTGTACACCTAAAGGTCTCGGGTTTGATTCCTGGTCAGGACACATACCTCCATTGCAGGTTTGATCCCCAGTGGGAAGGCAACCAATCTCTCTCTCTCTCTCTCTCTCTCTCTCTCTCCATCAATAAGTATATCGTTTTTTTAGTTTTTTATTCTGTATCAAATATTGTTGGGTAAGGATTAAAAAAGAAAGAAAGAAAGAAAGAAAGAAAACCTCTGGTTCTAGCTGCCATCGATGTTTCCCAGGCTGGCTTTCTAATTAGCTCTCTATCCCTCTCCCTTCCTCCCTATGAAAAATCAATAAAATATTTTTTTAAAAAAAAAGAAAGAAAGAAATGATGAAATCACTGGCCCAAGGTTACATAGCTAGGAAGTAGCTGGGCAGGATTCCAGTCCAAGCCACCCTCCCACCTCCAGTCCAGTCTGTCTTGGCCTGGCTGGCCTAACTGGGTGCGGCTGGGCTCAGAAGTCCATCAGATGGACTGTCCCAGTGGCCCTCTGTCCCCTCCTCTCGGGCACACTGCCCCAGCCTGGGCCATTGGAGGAGGCTCCCATCGGGACTCTCCCCTTCCTCTTCCTCCCACCCGAGTTCACGCTCACGCCTCACTCAGACAGACAAACACAGCTGACCGTGTCCTTCCCTCGTGTAAAACCCTTCCAATGCCCACAGGCCTGCTTCTCACAGTGACCTCATCCTACTACTGTGTGTGCTGGTGGGGAGGGGAGTGTCATTCTTCACAGAGAAAGTTTCACCGGCCTCAGAGATGAAGACAGACTTGCAGCCTGGTCCACCAGGCCCCGCCACATGGGGTGCTTCCCAACACCCGAGTGTTCTTGTGCTTCTGCCAGAACTACCGTTAAGCCTTCTTACTTACAGCCAGTTGTGACTTACTCCCCCTGACTAGAATGTCTTTTTATCTGCCCTTTCCGGCCTGGGAAGCTCCTCGATAAGGTCCAACTCATGCCCCCTCCTCCAAGAAGCCCTCCTTGATCCCACCACCTGCATCCTTGCAATGCTGCTCCCTCAGCATCTTGCTTTCCCTTCTTCACAGCTTCGGACCCCAGGCTGCTGGGACTGCCGTTTTGAGGGGCGGCCTCTCCAGGAGGTGCTGAGCAATCAGAGGTCAGGGAGTTCGCCATGAACTCTGCCTTTACTTGTTCATCCAGCACACACACTTGGAGCCTCTCTGTGACAGGCCTAGGCTCTGGATGCCGGAATGACTCCGGGTGTCTTTGGAGGAGCTCTAATCTGAGGGAGAGACAAACCATTCATTCATTTGTGGATTAAACAAAAAGCAAAACCTTTGGCTAATCCCTCATCTGGACCAGGCTCTGTATTCAAGGTACAGAAAAGAGCAAAATCTGTGCCTGTTCCAGGGACTCCCAGGCCGGCCAGGGGCCAAAGGAAACCATTCAGTGCCTGATGTGTCCCCAGGGCTGGGCTGGGGGAGGAAGTGAAAAGGGGATAGGGGGAACCAAAGCAAGTGCAGGGTCCTTTTCTTTTAAGTGACCGTGAATAATTTATCCTGTGGGATTTTATTTTATTTTATTTATTTCTTTTAGGGAGCTTGTGGAGTTTTAACTATGAATGGCACTCCGTAAATCAAGGCACACCATAAACGACCGATCGACTGATTGACTGACATGTCACACAGGAAGCTGCTAGCAGTGGTAGGGCTACATTCTGGGTCTCCACCACCCTGGACTTCCTCAGGGAGGAACAAATTTACTCTGACATTGCTGGCTTGAGCAGGCTCTGCAGCTCCAAGCTGGAAAGCCCCCTGAAAACTAGAAGTAAGAGGCAGCCGTTCTCCCAGGGGGGCTGTGAGCATTAATTAGTTACCACTGGTAAAGTGCTCCGAAGACGTGGGGTGTATCAACACAGCCAGTCATTAGGCTTCTCCCTACCACGCTGCTCCATTGCCTGGGAACTGCTAATTGAGACATAATTAACACCTCAGGGTGCAGAGGATGGATGCTGGCTCTTCCAGGATTGGAAGGGCCGTAATAATGTGCTGGGGGAGCCGGGAGGACTACTAGGCCACTTTGGATCCCGAAATATACCAAAGATTATTCATCTCCTGCCTCCAAGGCGGACGTGTGGGGAATACTGCCTCAGTATAACCTTTGGGATGCACTCGGGGAAAGCCTCGACCACAGTGCGGGGCTGCAGAGGCGGAGCCCCACTCTTACATTCAAAAGAGCTCAGGTCCAGCCCAACGCTGTCCAGCCTCCTAACCGGTTGGGTCGATAGCAGTTCCTCAGTTGTTGTAAGACTGAGATGATAACATGCTTCCGCCATCTCTGCTATCCCCCGACCCGGCTGCCTAGTGCCTTTTCTTGGGGCCAGCAAATCCAGACCTGGCTGCACACCAGGACCCGGGGGGCTATACAGTACTGATGCCCAGGCCCACCCAGATCAATACCCAGCCTCTCAGGGTTGGGCCTGGGTGCATGCGGTGATTCCAGGGCAGTCACGGTTGAGAGCCACTGCTTTGGCCCATGTGTCAAGCGCTGAAGGAGGAGTGGTGGGAAAGAAGATGTAAAGCCCACCCCACATCTGCTCACCATTTCCTGATTCCGTGCCTGTGAGTGTTCTGGTCCCTCTGCCAGGGCATTCTATTCCACTCCCACTGGCATTCTCGTCCTGGTAAACCCCATTCATCCTTCAGGCTCAGCGCCAAGCTCACCTCCTCCGTGAAGCTCTCCTTCCTGGCATTCCCACAGGAGGTTTATCAGCTCCCATGACACCACTGGTTGCATTGTGTTGTTCCTGGCAGATCCTGGGTGAGCTGAGAGGCTCTCAGAGCCTCTATCAGAATCACCGGCTTATTGCATTGGGTCTGGCACATTTTAAGCACTCAATAAACTATTGCCGTTATTATTTAGATGGCATGCAGGTCCCGCCTCAGTACATTTGCATTTGTTGTGCACAGTGACCGGAGTATTCTTCCCCGAGATTTCTGCAAAGCTCTCTTACCTCCTTCAGGTCTTTGCTAAACTGAGACCTTCTCAATGAGGCTTTCTTAATCATCCTATTTTAAATTGCAACCACTCGACCTCCAACCTGTGCCCTTCTTTAATTAATTTTTTTCCCAGAGTATTTGACAGCATCTCACTGGTGGATCCTGTCTTCATATAAAATTGTGATATAAGTTGTTCACCATGGACTTTTTGCACTCGTTTTTACAGTAATTGCATTAAAATATCACTTCTCTTGATTACTGGTTTGTTTGTTTTTTTTTGGCCTTCTCTTAAGTTTCACTGTATTTGTTTATCAACTAGAATGTGAGCTACATTAAATACATGTTTGAAAAATGTTCTGGTTTGGTCTACCATGAAGAGTTGTGTGCAGTAGGAGCACAGAAAAGGAAGCAACTACGGTACCTCTATTTGGAAGGGTCAGAGAAGGGAATTTTGTTTGTTTTTGTTCACTATTCCCAGTTTCTACAACAGTGACTGGTACATGGTAGCTGCTCAAAGATATTTTCCTTTTTTTAAAATATTTTATTGATATTTTACAGAGAGGAAGGGAGAGAGATAGAGAGCTAGAAATGTCGATGAGAGAGAAACATCGACCAGCTGCCTCTTGCTGACACCCCCTACTGCCCTGGGGATGTGCCCACAACCAATGTACATGCCCTTGACCGGAACCGAACCCGGGACCCTTCAGTCCGCAGACCGACGCTCTACCACTGAGCCAAACCGGTTTTGGCATCAAAGATATTTTCTGAGTGCCCTCGCTGGTTGCTCAGTGGATAGAGCTTCTGCCTGCAGACTGAAGGGTCCCAGTTTTGACTCCAGTCAAGGGCACATGCCTGGGTTGCTGCTCCATTCCCAGAAGGGGGCGTGCAGGAGGCCGCTGATCAATGATTCTCATCACTGATGTTTCTATCTCTCTCTCCCTTCCTCTCTGAAGTCAATAAAAATATATTTAAAAAATACTTTATGAGTGAAAGTTTGACTTAGTGTCTTAAAGACTGCCTTTTCCCAATTGTTTACAAAAAATTAAACTTCTTTAAATGGAAAGCGTATAAAATAATAAGGTAGATTTGAAACAACCTGGTTCATTGTATACGGATTACATGTACAATGTTACACTTTGCCCGCAGTTACACTTTTGCCCGTGGTTCTCCCAGTTTGAGGATGGGGAGAGCCCTGGCAGGGGATGAAACAACAGATTCAAAACCTGGAGAGAGAAAAAAAAAAAAAGTCTTTGACCATAGAGTTACACCTCCTTACATCCTAGAGAAACTTCCGGGACGGTGCTATCTTCTTAGTTGAGCTTCCGGAAAGCCATTCACTTGTCTACAAGTTGGGAGGGGCTAGTCCCCTGAGCTCGACTTGTGATTGGTTAGAAAGGAGGGAGGCGGGCCTAGGGCGGACACTTCCCCTCACCCTTTCCACCACCACCACCTCCAACCCCCTGCAGCCTGCTCCAGGCTCACGTGGGCTAGTCCGCCGTGGCGGCTTTGAGGACGGAATTGGCTGGACCTGCAATTGGTGAGCGTGTTTGACAGCGAGGACCGAGGAGCCCGCGGGAGGCGGCCGAGTGAGGAGAGGGCTCTGGGCGCGGACACCTAGGATCCCGGTGTCCGCCTTCCCTTGTGCATCCCGTCTTTGGATTGGGGCGGAGTCACATCACATAAACCTTTGGATAGTACTTGTTTCCTGGTCTCAGTTTCCTCGGTGGAAAATTGAGGGCAGGATTTACTCCTTTGTCTGCCTCAGGTTGTTGTGAGTGTCACGGTGTCTCTAGAAATGCCAGCCCTGGAAAGACCCTCAGGATCACCTAGTGACTGAGCCAATCTTCCCGTTTTATATATGGGAACACTGCGGCCCGGAAAGTGGACCCATTTGACCCGGCCACCAGGCAGCGTGGGCTGAGCCAGTTCTGAGAACGAGGTTTGGGGTTCCATGGCTGTTTTATGCAGCACGGCCCGTGATGGAGACTTCGTGGGAGTTGGACGCAGGGATTTAGCCTCCAGATGTGACCCTGTGCTCATCTGCCAAGTTGCTTGACACAGTGGCTTCACATCTCTGAGCCCCCCTCTCTGTGAATTGGGCATAATGAAAACAGCAAACACTTTATGGCACTTATTATATACCAAGCACCGTTATAAGCACTTCATGCATAACTTCCCTGCTTGGATTGCACTGCCATTGTGAGTCAAAGGACCTTTAGAAAGGCATGTGCTGGAAGGACAGAGTAGATGCTCTATGAAAATGAATGGGATGATCGAATGACTCAGCCTCTTCACCAGAGTCTGGGGTGCAAGAAACGCTGTATTGTCTGTGGAAAAATTGAGATATTATATTAGTCAGTTGGTGTAAACTGAGGGGGCTGGGGACAGAGGGCTTCAGGCTCTTATTTAAATTGTCCAGATAGCACCCCTTCACTTTGATCTTTTACTAGTGCATTTGATTTAAAAAAAAACACACACACACACACACAACATTATGAACTGTAGCCTACATATTAAACATTGCCATAGACCTGAAATCTAAAATTGCAGAGAACCGCATGAACTCATGATTTAATGGAGGAATAGAGCATGAAACATTGTTCACTCCCAATGCCTGGCACACAGCATTTTCTCAAAAACATGTTTGAAAAGTGTTCCAGTGTGGTCTACTCTGAAGAGCTGTGTGTGGTGGGAGCACAGAGAAGGAGTAACTGTCTATTTGGAAGGGTTGGAGAAGGCTTCTTGCAATACGTGCATCTTGATGAATTGGAGTTGCTGGGGTAAAGTTGGCCTATTGGAATGATGAGCAATTTGGAGCATGTTAGGGGAGTGATAGGGTAAGAAGCTGGAAGAGATGCGTTGGGATCAAAATATGAAGAGGCTTTGGCACCATTCTGAGAACATTATGATGGGGGAGATTAATAGATTATAAACAGGAGTGATGGAATCAGGATATCTGAAATATGGAGACTGGACAGATAGGAATCAAGCATCGTTCAGTTCACTCATTGATAGACATTTATTGAATGTCTACTGTATCCTGGCACCATGCTGGATGCTGCACTATAACTTGGGACAAATAGGTATGGTTATTGCCCACATGGAGTTCACAGCCTAAGTCAGAGCGGGTGAACAGTTAGGCTTCTGCAGTTCTTCAGTGTGGTTCCCGGACCAGCAGCATCAGCACCTGAAGCTGGGAACTTGCTAGAAATACAGGTTTTCTGCCTAATCCCTAGACCTACGAAATCAGAAACTGTGTGTGTTGAGGCCTCACTGTCAGTGTTTTAACAAGCCCTCCAGGTGATTCTGATGCTCAGTAAAGTTTCAGAACCACCGGTCTATTATAATGTAACAAGTGGTATTGACAGGCTAAACTCAAGGCTGAGGTAGTAAGGGGTCAGAAAGGAAGGGGTGGACTTGAGAGAAATCTTGCTTTAGGAGGAGCCAAGGGTGAAGGCATTTCTGGCCTGGGCCGCTGGCCTGAGGTGGAATCTCAAGTGATGGAGTCAAGTGTGAACCACACGCTTCCTGCCTTCAGGACCCACACTTCTCCAGGCAGTCACACTAGGACTCTGTAGCAGCGCCTACGAACCCTTTTCAGGCCACAGGCCACATAGAAAATGAGAGTATCTGTACAGTGCGCAGGGGAAATGGATGAAGCTGCCTGAGGTTGGAGGGGCCAGCGGGAGGCAACCACGTGAGAATTCCAGCTTCCCAGAGCTCAGATCAGGAACCCATGCTTAGCATACTGCAGGGGAGCTTTGCTCCATGGCATATGCTGAAAATCAGAGGTGCTCACTAAATTTGACAATAGAAATCGAGAACCTTAGAAGTTTATACCCCTTGACTCAGTAATCTCATTCATTCTGACCTGAAAATTCTCTTCCAAATATATTACAAAATAAAACCTTCTGTTTATTGTAGATTGTGTGTAAAGGAGAAAACCAACAACTTGGTGGTAGTAGTAGAATCATTCTTAAAAGAATCAATGAATGAAATGTGGTACTCTCATTAAAAGTATGTCAATATTTGGTAAAATCATAGAGAAACCTGCACAGGGCGTCGTCAGCGGGAAGTCCTCTGGAATCCAGGCTGCCTGGCGTCAGAGCCTGTGCATTCGCCACCTGTGCATGTCCTCTTCACAGTACGCTACTGTATTTTTGTAAGTGGGAAAATCTGTATGCTTTTTTACATGGCAGTAGAGGGAAGAGAAGTATACTTGGATCCACTAGGGATCTGAGGTGGATTTGCATCTGCAGCATCAGTGGCTGTCTTAGAAGTTTGTGGGAGGCCAAACTGAGCTGGCTACTTCCTAAGTCAGTTAACACTTATTTCTGCACCACTCATTTCTCTCCAGGCACAAGTGCTTCCCTGGGCCGGGGTGTCATGGAAGCGCTGCTGACAAGATGCAGAGCACTGCCCGCTCTGGCCACCTGCAACCACCAGCTCTCTGGGTACATTCCCCGCAGGTTTCCCCACTGCGCCCCAGGGAGAGGGAAGCGCTTGGTGCTGTCCAGCATGTTCCAGCCCCAGAACCTTCGGGAAGACCAGGTGCTCCCCCTGGAGGGCAGATCAGGAGACCTGACCTGTAAGAGCCAGCGGCTGATGCTGCAGGTGGGCCTGATCCACCCAGCAAGCTCCGGCTGTTACCACCTCCTGCCTTATACCGTCCGTGCCATGGAGAAGCTGGTGCGGGTGATAGACCAGGAGATGCAGGCCATCGGCGGGCAGAAGGTCAATATGCCCAGCCTCAGCCCAGCAGAGCTCTGGCGAGCCTCCGATCGGTGGGACTTGATGGGCAAGGAGCTGCTAAGACTGAGAGACAGACACGGCAAGGAATACTGCCTAGGACCAACTCACGAGGAAGCCATTACAGCCCTGGTGGCCTCCCAGAAGACACTGTCCTACAAGCAGCTCCCATTCCTGCTGTACCAGGTGACAAGGAAGTTTCGGGATGAGCCCAGGCCCCGCTTTGGTCTTCTCCGTGGCCGAGAGTTTTACATGAAGGACATGTACACCTTCGACTCGTCCCCAGAGGCCGCCCGGCAGACCTACAGCCTGGTGTGTGACGCCTACAGCAGCCTGTTCGACAGGCTGGGGCTGCGGTGTGTCAAGGTCCAGGCAGACGTGGGCAGCATCGGGGGCACGATGTCTCACGAGTTCCAGCTGCCCGGGGAGATTGGAGAGGACCGGTTTGCTGTCTGTACCAGCTGCAGCTTCTCGGCCAACGTGGAGACGCTGGACTCGTCTCAAATGAACTGCCCTGCTTGCCACGGACCACTGACTGAAACCAAAGGCATCGAGGTGGGGCACACGTTTTACCTGGGCACCAAGTACTCCTCCATTTTCAATGCCCAGTTCACTAACGTCCATGGCAAACCCTCCCTGGCTGAAATGGGCTGCTATGGCTTAGGTGTGACCCGGATTTTGGCCGCTGCCATTGAGGTTCTCTCCACCGAAGACTGCATCCGCTGGCCCAGCCTCCTGGCTCCTTACCAAGTCTGCCTCATCCCCCCGAAGAAGGGCAGTAAGGAAGAGGCGGCTGCAGAGCTCACGGGGCAGCTGTACGACCACATCTCAGAGGCAGTGCCGCAGCTTCGCGGGGAGATCCTACTGGACGACAGGACCCATCTGACCATTGGAAACAGACTGAAGGACGCCAACAAATTTGGCTACCCCTTTGTGATCATCGCCGGCAAGAGGGCCTTGGAGGACCCTGCCCATTTTGAGGTTTGGTGCCAGAACACCAGTGAAGTGGTCTTTCTCACCAAAGAAGCAGTCATAGAATTACTGAGCCACGTGCAGGTTGTCTAAATGCCCCAGCCCACCCTCCTCATGTCTCGACTCAGTGTTCATTCTAAAGCTGCTGCCTTTCCTGCACTCCTTTCTGGGGCTGGTCTCTCAGAAACGGGGCAGCTCGTGGACGATGAGCACATGTTAGGGAAACCAATTTTTATCCAGTCACTTATTCATACTATTTGTATTTAAAGTCAGTAACTTGGTCCCTTTCTCTGGACTGGCCATGGCGCCACATACCATTCCTTTGATATCTTCTGTTAGGAGGCAGGGAGGCAAGAAAGAGCAGACTTCCTGTCCTGGCCCTGAGGCGAGTCACTTCCCTTCCCTCAGCTGCTTCCCATGTGTAGGGTGGGGGTGGCTGGTGGCCATGGTATGGTCCTCCCGGCTCCATAGTCTGACCACAGGCCGCTCGCTGCATACAGTCTGGAGAGCAGGCCATGAGAAAATGGAACTAGATCTGTAAAGCCTTTAACAGCTGTCTACCACTGGCTGGTTCCACGAGAGGTTCATAACAGACAGATCTGGTTCCTCTGATCCCCTTTAGTCTAAGTTACACAGAAAGTTGATATAATCAGCTAATGGCCCCAGTAGATCAACTCTATTGAGGTGGCTCTGCACTGAGATCATGTGATGATTGAATAAAGTCATACTATTGGGATGAGCCATGCATGCTCATTTGAAACAACGGTGACATCTGCCATCTTAATAGTATGTGGTACTTTGTCTTGAGAGTCCCTTCTTTTTCTACCATATCTACATTCCATTCCAAAGGGGGATGGAGGATGGGTGTCTGGGAAAATGTGTTTTAAACTATTTCTTCCACAAATAAAGGATAGCAGGCTTTGAGTGCCACTATGACCTTATCCTCAGTGCAGTTAGATCTTAGAGCCATGCCAGGGGTGAATACTAAGGTCTCTGCGTGAATTGTGTGGAAACTTGAGCTGCTACCACGGAGCCAATGCTTTCATTGCTCCTGCTCACCAGATTAGGGCCTCGACAATCCAATCAAACAAGAATCTGACAAGGACAAGCTCAAAGCCACCACCTCCTGAAAGCATACCTGACATCTGGAAGTGGTTTTCCCTCCAGCTCCCCAGCACTCTCCTGTTCACCCCTTCTTGTTTGGGGCCACAAAACTCCTTGTTTGGTGGGCCAGCCTCTTGTAGCTGATGGTCAGTTCCCTGAGGCCAGGGTCCTAGACTCTCGATTCCAATAATCACAGGCCGTTGCTATTCCTTGTGATTAAGCCCCTATCCCAGTGGTTGGCAAACTTTTTAGTCAACAGAGCAGCAAACCACCGCTCAGAGCTGCATGTGGCTCTCGAGCCGCAGTTTGCCGACCACTGTCCTAGGCGGATTCCAAGTGCACTGCAGTTCGTGTCTTGGTCAGCTCTTCCACCTGTCACACAACTTCCAAGCAACTTGTTACTGCAAGAGTAACCCACCCTAAGCACAGACCATCATGTTCCCTCAGTAAAAGCCTAGGCCAAGCCCTAATGGCTCTCAGGCCTACCACGGAGCTCGGGTCCAGCATGTAGGTCAGAGATGCGGATTCTGACAGCAAACCTAGAAAGGCTGGACTGTGAGGCACAGGAGCTTACCCTTGGTTACACATTGGAATCACATGGGTCCTACTCAGAGGTTCTACTTATGGGGTAGGTTGTGGCCAGGTGTCAGGAATTTAAAAGTTCCTTGATGGTTCTAATGTACAAAGTCCATTGAGAGCTCCTGGTATGTGGGGAGCTGCCTTCTCTGAGCCCACATTGTAGTTGAGCATTTCTTTGAATAATTTCAGTTGTACATTATCAGACTGATGTGAGCTCACTGCTTTTAATGGTCTGGTTGGGGGCTTCCATGTGCCATTATGCTGTGAGGCCCTTTTATATACTGTTTTCAATCTTTGAAACTGTGCAGGGGAGGTGCTGTTACTCCCAGTTTACCAAGGAGTGAACCTGAAATTTAAGCAACTTAAGGATGCACAGCTCTTAAGTATCAGAGCTAGAACCCAAATATTGAGCAAAACCTATGCCCCTCAACCATATCACATGGCCTCTCCCTGTGCAAAAGTGATTTCAATAAATAAAATTGAATTAGTTGTTTAATCAAGTTAGCCTAAAATAAATGAGAAATTAGAATTCGTGCAAATAGATGCATATATATTTAAATTTGTACTCTATAATGAAGGCTAGCCAAATGTAAGCACTTTTTAAAACCAATTTTAAACTCTCATAAGTGTATGAGTTAAAGAATGATTTGAGAATGATGTAGAATTCAGGAAGTCTAGAGTGGGAGGAGCACTTGGAGCCTGCCTGTTGAACCTGCACTTAACAGATGGGAACGGCCCAAAGTGGGAATTCACCTGCCACATACCATCTGACTGCCCAAGGCCTGATTGCAGGCCAGGTGCTACATCCCCTAAATTAGGCTATACCCCGTTGATCTTACTGTATTGAGAGGTCTAGTTGGATCAACCTTTGAGCTATCGAAGCCTTGTAGATATGAAATAGGTATCTGTCCTCTGCTTTCTGGTAACTGGGAGTGCAATGATTTGCCCAAGTTGAAAACCCAGGTGTCCTGATTCCTAAGCCAGTTTCTTGCGGTAGCCAGCAGTATAATTTGTTGCAAGTTCCAAAGAGATATAATCCTAGATCCACCTCTAGCACCTTAATTACTTGCCCTTTGTGTCTCAAATTGTTCATCTGTAAGATACCCTCATGATAATGGTACCTACCTCCCAGTGTTGCCTGGCTGAGCTTATGAAATGCTTAACCCTTACTGTGCTCTCAGGAAACACTTCCTCACACCAGATGACTTAGGAAATACCCACAGTGGGAGCTCTGGTGCTGCTGTTAACTTTATGTCCAGACCTGGATCTTGTTTTCTCGATGTGATGCTTTACAAGCTTCCTGGGGAATGCCACCAGCCAGAACCAAGCAGCACCTGCGGAATTGTTCTCCTTAGAGGAGAGACTGAAATATTCAAATTGTGTACCTTTGTCCTCCCTGAAGTTGCCAGTGTTACCGCTTACCATAAGTTGATTAAATAGAAATGCTGGCAAAATAACAGGTACCGGCTGTGTTATCATTGCTCATTCCTTGGGGAGATCTAGAAGCAACTGGCTGGGAAATATTTAGCGGAATACTTAGGGACAAAGGTTGATGCATAACAAAACCATCATGTAAATCAAGCTTAGGATGTAAATCAAGGGCTCCATTAATATTCTGTTTTAATGGAAGAGACACCTGCTGGGCTCTCCATAAAGAGCTTTGCAGAAATCTGTTGAAATTATCATTTCCTTAACTACCTGAGTGCCAGGCCTTCCATTTCTACACCAAGGCACCAGAATGCTTTTTCAAATGGGTTGTTATGCATCCAAGGGTATGTAACGTTTTGTTGTTGTTTTTTTAATATATTTTTTATTTCAGAGAGGAGAGGAGAAAGAGAAACATCAATGATGATAATCATTAATTGGCTGCCTCCTGCACACCCCCTACCAGGGCCATGTGGCCTGACCGGGAATCAAACCGTGATCTGATTCATAGGTTGGTGTTTAACCACTGAGCACGCAGCTGGGCTTAAAGCTTTGTTTTAAAGTTAGGTAAAGTTTTTATAATTATGGATAGTTTTCTATAATATGGAAAATGTTTTTATGATGTTATTGCAAATTTAGGGAACATGTGAAGAAAATCAAGACTTAAAATAATGGCTTATGTCATAGTGACCCATACTCAGGTCAGACTTTCTGGGCCAATTGATAGCCATGTGACCTTGTGCAAGTGACAGCCCTTTCTGGTCAGTAAAATGAAGACAACAGAGCCTGGCTAACAGCACGTGCTTAGTAAGTGGCTGCTGCCCTTGTTAGGCCAGTCAGCCCTTTGCATATGGTAGGTGGGTGGGTAGCGCATGGGCCAGCAGAAGGGGGTGGCATCTTTAGGCTCCCCACATTTGGACACAACTTTGCTGTCCATTCCTGTTAGGCCAGCAGCTCTCAAGGCTTCTGTGAGCTCCCATGGGTTGTTGCTAACCGTATGCTGGGCCGCTTGACAAAGTGCAGAGCTCTTACAAAGAGAACCAAGCAGGAGCCTCTAGTTGAGAAACAAGGGAGAATGGCTCATCATGGCCACAGCCAGCTTGGGATGGAAGCTGAACTTCAGCTTCCTGGCCACAAGCAGCGTGGTCTTTGTAAATAATCCACACCAAGTTGCCCTTCAAAGACAAGGAAGCACCTGGCACAAAACCTCACATTAGCACATTTTAAGGATAGCAGCTGGTTTCAGTTTAATGATGTATTAGTTAGCTTTGCTGTAGTAACCAACCCCCAAATCTCAGTACCATTACCACCACAAGCATTTATTTATTCATGTTACAATCGGTGGCTGCAGGGCAGCTGCTGCAGCTCTGCTCCAGTCTTACCATTCTGTTACCCTAGCTGAGGAACAGCCCTAATCTGGGAAATACGTTTTCATGGCAAAGGAGAAAGAGCATGAACCTTCCACACCATGGCTCTTCAGGGGAGTACACTCCTCCCTGGGGGAAGGGGTGGGCACTGCAAAAAATCCCATGGCCACATGTAAGGACATATAAAGCCCTCTCCTCTAGGTACAACTTATGACAGTGACTCAACATGCCAAAAGGTTTTCCCCTTTAAAAAAAGGCACAAAATCCTAAAATGTGAAAAACTGAGGAAGAATGTAGAGTCCACGGTTCAAGTGTATCATAGTCCTCCATACTGCAAAGAGCAGGAAAACTGGCAAACCTTTGAGGGGTTCTGGAGAATGCCAGCTTGTTGAGATGTAGAAACAGGACCCAGTTTTCCTGGCCCCATCTTACCCCAAGGTATCGTCATTATCCACATAGAGCAACCCTCCGTGCTCATGAAATAACTGGAGGTCAGTCTCAGCTTTAGTGCCTTAAATTACAGGCATGGTTTGTATATATGCAGTTTGAGGGTAGCTTCTCCAAAGCCTCTAACTCCACAAAGGTTCAGAACCAAGTCACTAGATCCTGAGTCAGTCCAGTGAGTTCCTTGGGTCAGTTGCTGTGGTAACTGCAACACATGGTCCCTTCAGGGAGGGAGGCTGGTAGTTAGCACAGCTCAGAGTCCTGAAGGATGCCATGACCAAGGCACAGAGTTTTGTATCAACAGAGGAGAATGAAGACTAGCTGAAGCTCATCACTTTGATCAGAGAGGCTGCAGCTCAAGGAAGTCAGCAGCTCTTCCCCACCCACAACGTGACGAAGGACTGTCTCCAAGGTGACAGAAAAGTGTTGGATTCTAGGAGTATGTCCAGCTGATTCAGGTATGCTGTACTCCAGGCAGAGGCGGATCTGGGAGGAGATCCAGGTGGCCTGGCTCCGCAGCCTGGCTCAGTCACTTTACCTGGTGCACCTTTCTCCCCTGGAGATAATTTCTACAAAAAGGAGAAGATTCCACACAGACCAAAAATGCTGGTGTCAGGGTTTTTACAAAGTACCTGCAGTGAATACAATAAAAAAGAGAGGAGCGAATTGAATTGCAATCGTAATCATCCAAGGGCTTTCCCAACAACATTCAAGGTGAACCTTTGGATGTGAGTCAACATTACAATGAAAGTTTAACATATTTGTTGGGTTGTTTCAAAATCTGGCAAATTAGCATGACTCCACCCCCTTATAACCTAGCCAGAACCCCTGCCTGTCCTCTAGCATTGGTGTCGGTGGCTAAACACGACATAAAAATTACAAGAACATCTTTCATTCATTCAATAGTGAATACCCAGGGTAAGCCAGGCACTGCGCTAAAAACAGAGATTAAAAAACAAACAAAAACCACTGCTCTCAAGCCCAAGAGGGAGGGTGATAAATAATCAAGGACAAGGAACAACTGTGGAAGCACTTGTGAGGTACAGCCTTAGCCCAAGAGGTTTTTCCCCCCTCTATGGGAAAGAGGAATCAGGAAAGGTTTCTTGGAAACGTCATGTCTGAGCTTGACTTTAATTTGGATAAGGGGCTGTGCTGGGGACATAGAGCCAACAGTAGGGCAGGTAGGAGAAACAGGCAAGGCCTTGGCCTCCCGCTGGAGGGGTGTTAGCATTACCCAAGGTGCTTGGACTTGGACAGAGGAGCCTATATCTTGGCTCCAGTCCAGGGACTGAAATTCCCGGAAATCTGTCCTGGGTAGCCTCTTGTCTATACCAGTCATTTACAAAGCAATGACTTCCAATAGCATTTAGAATAGAATTCCAATTGCAATTTTCTGAGAAGCATCAAATTGGTCTCCACAAATCAGTCTGTTTTCTGTTTAGCCCTCCCCTCCCCCCCGCCCCGCCCTCTTTAGGAGATAGGGGAGAGTAATACTCAGGCCTAAGAATCTAAGTAATTTTCTAACAATTGAGAAAAATAGCAGCTAAGAATTTGTCAATAAAATAGAAAGGAGATTTAGGGCCAGAAAAAATACTGCCAAGAGAAGTCACTGATCATATTTAAAGAAATCTTCACCTCCTGCTTGTCAACCCAAAACAGAAGCATAAAGAGCAGCTGGACATTTCCTATTGAGTCAGTCACATCAGCAATTCCCATCCAATCTGCCTCCTAAACCTCTCTCAGATCTATCCCCTATTTCAGGTCACACCATCAATAGTACACTTAAAATCTTTAAATCACTTGCCTGGCCAGCGTGGCTCAGCAGTTGAGCATCAACCTATAAACCAGGAGGTCATAGTTCAATTCCTGGTCAGGCCACATGCCTGGGTTGTGTGTCCAATCCCCAGGAGGGGGCATGCAGGAGGCAGCTGATCAATGACTCTCTCATCAATGTTTTTCTCTCCCTTCCTCTCTGAAATCAATAAAAATAAAAAAATTTTTAAAAATTTGTACATTCCTGTATAAATTTTACCCTGTGGCTCCATACACCACCATCAGAATAAAGATCATATTCCTTAGAACATTCAAGGTCTTCACATATGGCCTTCACCTAGCTTTCCAGCCTCATTTCTCACCACACCCAACCACATTCATTCCCCTAATACATCGGGCTCTTTGAGCCTAAATGCAAGAGCATTTGCTCAAAGCTCAGGGAAAATAGTCCAAAAGTCAACTTACACATCTACTGAGGGCATTCTTTATAGTGTAGGAACATCCCAAAGCAGAAGAAAGTGACAACTGCCAAATCCAACTGGCTGCCACTGCTAAGGAAGGTGCTCTCTTAGAGCAAGACTGTCCTTTACAGTCTCCTAATCTCTCATCAGCTCTGAAATACCTGTAAGTATGTAGGCAAGAGTTATTATTTCCATTCTAGAGATGAGGAAATAGCCCCAGAGAGGCAGTGTGTGCTTAGGATACACAGCCATGAAACAATGGTGTCTGACTTCAAGAGCCAATGCTCTTTCCTTACAACAAAATCGGGGACAAGGCACAATTGGGAGCAGTAGGGCCATCCCAGCTATCTTCAGATACAAAAGCCACGCAGCTTTTTCCTCCTCAGACCAGTCCCACTCAGGTCTCCCAGCCTGAGGGCGCCATGGCTCCAATACAATGACCCAGTCATCACACTGCCACCGGTTTGGCAAATGGCTGGACCAGTCTCCATTTCATGTCCAGGGCAGAAGGCAGGAAGTACAAGGCAATTAGCAGTGGAATGAGAACCTGGCTGGATCCCTGAAACGTCTTCCCTGTTCTACTCAGCCTCATGAAAGGACTCACCTGGGGTGCTGTAGCACCTGCAGCAAGGTGCTCTTAGGAGGCACCCGGTACAGTTCGGCCCTTTCCTCATCTTCAAAGTAGACCTGCAAGATCAATGGAGGAGTGGGAGTGAAATACAAACAGTGGCTGCAGCAGCACCAGGCATGTTCAGGCCGTCTAGGGAACAGTTAAAGAGATGGTGACTGTTATTAGCTGAATGCCTCCTGCACAGAGTGTGCAACTAAAGCACTCAGTCCCGCACAATGATACTAAGAACGGTATTACTGGCTCCATTTTCCAAAGACAGAGCCAGGCTCAGAGAAGGGAAATAACTCACCATTGAAACCCAGACAATAAACAGAGCAGCCAAGACTCAAGCCCAGGCCTATAAGCCTTCCCTACCCTAACAATTCAATGTATCAAAGTTAATTTCCTGATTTTGATGGTTGGTTGAGATTATGAAGGAAAATGTCCTTCTTTTGACAAACAGACACTGAAGTATTCAGGAGTGATGGGGGATGAGCTGGAATCTTTCTGAAATGGTTAGAAGTCAGACTCTTTTTACTGTCATTTGTGATTATTTTTTAATCCCAACAATGGGATATTATTCAACCTTAAAAGGAAATTCTGACACATGCTACAACATAGATGAACCTTGAAAATATGCTAAGTAAAATAAGCCAGTCTCAATGACAAGTATTGTAGGATTCCACTCATATGAGGTACCTAAAGTAGTCAAATTTAATAGAGACAAAGTAAAATGGTTTCTAAGGGGATGGAAAATGGGCAGTTAATGTTTAATGGGTAGAGTTTCAGTTTGGGATGATGAAAATGGAGATGGATAGTGGTGATGGTTGCATTATGTGAATGTAAATGCTACTGAACTATAATGAATAATAGTTACATGTATAATTTTTTTTTAAAATATTTTTATTGATATTTTACAGAGAGGAAGGGAGAGAGATAGAGAGCTAGAAATGTCGATGAGAGAGAAACATCGACCAGCCGCCTCTTGCACACCCCCTACTGGGGATGTGCCCGCAACCAAGGTACATGCCCTTGACCAGAATCGAACCCGGGACCTTTCAGTCCACAGACCGACGCTCTACCACTGAGCCAAACCAGTTTCGGCGACATGTATAATTTAATAACTAAAATTAAAAATGGCATTTTATAGTAAATATATGGAATATAAAATGATAAAGTTTATGTTCTGTATATTTACAATTTTTAAAAAAAGCAATGAATGTAAAAAAACCGGTTTGGCTCAGTGGATAGAGCATCGGCCTGGAGACTAAAGGGTCCCAGTTCAAGGGCATACCTTGGTTGTGGGCACATCCCCAGTAGGGGGTGTGCAGGAGGCAGCTGATTGATGTTTCTCATGTATGTTTCTAACTCTCTATCCCTCTCCCTTACTCTCTGTAAAAAATAATAAAATATATATTTTTAAGAAGAACATATATAATACTTTCAACAATAAAGATTAAAAGAGAGAGAGAGCAATGAAACCCTCTCCCCCCAAAAAACATCCCAAAGGGCAGCGGTCGCCACCCGGTGGTCCAGAGTTCCAAAAGGTTGGCGACCACTGCCATAGAGGAACAAAATAAAATTTCTCTTACCTCTAAATTATCAGGGCAGTATTTTTGCTCTAAATCCCAAGAGGGTGTTTCACCAAACATCACGATTATATGATCAATAAACCTAAGGATAGAACATGCACTTTCTGGGTATCAATAACTCATGATCCACTTTTCTCACATAACAGTCCCCAGACACCAAATCAGAGATATCAAGAATGTATAAAGCATGAAATGCAGGTGCAAGCTATTCTGACAACAGTGCCCAAAACGTGTATGTGTATCACTTGTCCTATTATGACATAGTAAATTTCTTTAAAGTAATTTTATTTACATTTAAGCCTGACTCAAGCTTAACAACATTCCTCACATTTAGCCACATTCTAAGCATTAACCCTAGGAAATCACGTTAAAACTGCTAGTTATATTTTTTCTAATAAATGTACACTTAAATTACTATGCATGTACTACCAACAATGATTTCATATCGCACCAGATACGTACAAACACTGTACTGTGGTGTTATACTTAGCCCCGTCAGTGCAGTGGTGAGTCTGTGTCTGTCATTGCAAAGCTAGTTAGCAAAGGGAGAAATCAGCTATAGGATTCAGATTATGCCAAACCAGACTGAAACCCTCTATACTATACCAAAAAGCCTTTAATGTTATCTCCGTCCTGCAGAGACTACAGGAAAAGAGCATGCAAGCCAGAGCACAGGGTTCCTGGGCGAGGAAGTACCTGGAGTCCTCATGAAAAGCGGAGATGAAGTCCGACTGGGCATACTCCGGGTACAGAAAGAGCACAGGCCAGCTCAGTCTGCCCTGGTCATCTATACTCAGCCTGGTGCCGTAGGGGTTCTCAAAGCTGAGCCCATCCAGGAGTGCACTTAGACCTTCTGAGACAGAATCTTCATCCTCACTGGCAGCTTCAAAGACTAGCTTGATGTTCCTAGCCTGGGGTAGAGACAGAAACCTTATTGTGTGAAAGGATACAAACCCGTTTCACAAAAAGGGAAACCATAACACTGCAAGCTTCCTGACTCACTGTCATCATCCCTGAGACCTAGCACATAGTTGGCATCACTTGTTTAACTGCCCTTCCCAGAACATCTACTAATGGGTTAGAGATGGTTTCTGTCCTAAAGACCAGCTTGGGGTCTAGTGGGGAGCTAGCTATGGAAATAAGTACAATATACAATAAGAAGTAAAGCTTTGGAACTGCAGACCATGAATAATTAATTCAGTCTGGGCCTGGGGGTGATTGGGAGAAGCTAGACCTTAAATAAAAACTTCGGAAGGCAGAGAAGTAGAAATAAGGGAAGGTGGAAGGTCATTCTACCCCAAGGAACATGTACACAGAAAAGATCAAGAGAGAAGAGTGTGGCGTGTGCTTCAGTTTAGCCAGAGCATGGAATACTAAAAATGGAAATAAGGATGAATCTAAGGTCTGAATAGTGGGGTCACCTCGTGTGTGTGTGTGTGTGTGTGTGGAAATTCCTAAGGCTACAAAGGAGAGGAAAATTACATGCAATTCAAATTGCCTTTGATGTTATCTCCTAAATCAGATTGGCAGACTTTTCTTTAAAAAGTCAGATAAATATTTTAGGCTTTGTGGGTCAAATGATCTCTGTTGAAGTTAACTACTCAATTCTGGCATTGTATGAAAACAGCCATAGGTAACATAAACAGGCAGGGCTGCAGTTTGCTGACCTCTACTTTAAGCTATTGTTAAAATAGAGTATATATGGTTTTGTGTATATACTGTCTTTTGTAAAGTGAAATTTCTGAGATGCAGAATTAGACTAAAGGAGAGAACCAAAATAAGGTTTGTGTATAAATATCTGGGCATTCCAATATCCTTTTTTTAAAAATGATCAAATCTGCCGAAACCGGTTTGGCTCAGTGGTTGAGCGTCGGTCTGCAGACTGAAAGGTCCCGGGTTTGATTCCGACCAAGGGCATGTACATTGGTTGCGGGCACATCCCCGGTGGGGGGTGTTCAAGAGGCAGCTGGTTGATGTTTCTCTCTCATCGACGTTTCTAGCTCTCTTTCTCTCTGTAAAAATATCAATAAAATATATATATTTTTAAAATGATCAAATCCCTCATTGTGGTCCTTGATGGTTTAGCTCAGTGGATAGAGCTTCAGCCTGCAGACTGAAGGGTCCTAGGTTTGATTCCGGTCAAAGGCACATGCCTGGGTTGTAGGCTTGATCCCCAGGGGACATGTAGGAGACAGCCAATCAATGATTCTCATCATTGATGTTTCTATCTGTCCCTCTCCCTTCCTCTCTGAAATCAATAAAGATATGTATTTTTTAAAAATCCCTCATTATGAATGATTAGATGGCAAATTGGGAGAATTCCGTTTTGTTTAGCCTGTTAATACATGTTAGATTGCTTATTCTGAGGAGGGTCTAGTGGAGTGTATTTTATTAGTGTGAAGTTCTCAAAGTCAAGAAGTCCCTTAAATAGGTGCACAATTTAACTCACCAAAGAATGAAACTAAGAGCCTATCCCACACTTTCAAAGTAGGGTTATGTCCATTGTGAAGACCAAGACCAAGCAAGCCAAGTCTCACCAGGTGACTTGCTCACCAGGTAAAAAGCAGGGTTTGGATCAGACTACATTCACTTAAACACAGTGAAGCCCACCAGTTTGGCTCAGGTTGAGCATCAACCTATAAACCAGGAGGTCACGGTTTGATTCCCAGGCAGGGCACATGCCCGGCTTGCGGGCTCAATCCCCACTATGGGATGTGCAAGAGGTAGCTGATCAATAATTCTCTGTCATTACTGATATTTCTCCCCCCCCCCTCCTTTCTGAAACCAATAAAAAAAATATTTTTTAAAAGAACTGGATGATTGTGTCTTCAGAAACTCAGGTTCTTTTAAGATAGATAGATAGAGAGAGAGAGAGAGAATGAAGAGAGGGGCAAGTCAAGGCTCAGCAGGTGACTTGCTCAGATCAGAATGTAGTCTGATCCAAATCCTCCAAAAGCAGGATTTGGATCAGACTACATTCATTTAAAACACAATGAAGAGAGGGAAAGGGAGGTAGAACTTATTGCTGCTGCCATAGTTAGAGGGAACTTTTAGTAGAACACTTGCTAAGAGCAAGGACCTGGCTCTGACACACTGGCCATATGAGCTTTCTTCATCTCATCAGCTAGCAAAACAGGAGCAAGAAGTCCTACCTCAACAGGCTACTGTGAAGATTAAATGATGCTTAACCCACAGCAACTATTCGGTATAGGTTACCAGAGACCAACATATGCACACAAGTGGGAGAGCTGACTGAACTCATGGAGTCGGACTCCAGAGCCCCTTCATCATAAAACTTTATCAAAGCAGGAAGAAAATGAACAAATTCAGCATCCCAAGAGACTAAGACCATAAGGGCCTAAGGTTTGAGAGCTTACCTTGATGGCCTGGAGTAAAGCCTCATTCTGATTCTGCTCCTTCTTCTCTTTCAGCTTTGTTTTCCTTATATCCCTCTGTTGAGTCCGCTGAAAATAAATTCAGATGTATCAGCTCTAAGGAACTTGCTTCCTTATGTTACCCCAGCCTGCTCATAAAATTACCTCTGTTCTCTATCCAATACAGGCTCCTATGTCAAGGGATATCAGTGGTGCACATTAAGATGGATGTTCAATAAACACTTAAAAAATCTACAATCCCTATACCCAAAGATTCAGTCCACAGGAGGGGGGGGGGAGGTGTGTGTGTGTGTGTGTGTGTGTGTGTGTGTGTGTGTGTTGGACAGACAAGTAAAAGATCTGTGATGTGTTACCCTGGCAATGTGAATCAAGTACTGTGAACCACAGAGGAGGGAGTAACTGACTCTGACCCTTTGAGGAGGTGGTTTTAGATATATGAGGAAAGATTCCACCAGATGAAGGAGAAAGACCATTCTTGGTAGAGAGACTGACATCAAATGGATACTACTATGGGCCTTTTGAAACTCCCACCTTTCTTCTCTTGGTTTAGTTCTTCCTTTTCCAATGTGTTCTTATTTTACTTATTTATGTATTTATTTACTTTATTGATCATAATAGTGGTATTGTACACAGCATGTAGTGGTGATATAATCTCATGTCCAGTTGAAGTACAGATATTATAGTGTCTTACTAGGCATTTAAATTTGTTGTTTGTTGAATGATTATCAATTATCCCATTTGTTAAGAGGCTTGCTTTGTGCATGAGAGGGAGGAGCAAAAGGAATGGTGTCAGCAAGTGGCGGGTTGGTTACACCTGGAAGACTTGGATACCACCTCCCAGTTAGACGAGTGCCTTGCCTTGCTCTGGAATACATAAAAGACACATCAGTCTATAACTTATCTACTTTTGCCTCTAGTGATTTAGTCTCCTTTAACTTGGCCAACCTATCAATTGCACCTAGGATAGAATCAATTCTCTCCAGTAGCTGATCTCTAATTTCCTTTATATGAGTTAATATATCTCTGGTCTCTTCACTTGACTCGCTTTCAGGAGGCTCTCTTTCTTCCTTTTTACTCTTGTCATTTGTAGAGTCAGTACATGTTGACATTCCTTCCATCCTTGTTTCTGGTAATGTGGCAGCTAAAGGTAGACACTGGGTCAACACCTGCTGTGGCTTGTCATCCAGGAATGCTGGTAGGTCTCTGTACGCAGGTGCGAAAGTTGGACCTGCCTGATGAGGGTTCATACATACGTCTTGGTCAAAACTTTTTGGTTCTTGATTTTTGTTTCTAAAGAAGAAAAAGTTTGCAAGGTCCAAAAAGACACAATCTGGGGAATGCAAATTTGTTATTAATGTTAGTTAAATGCCAACTGGCTACATATTTTGCCACCAACCTTTAGTCTGTCTGCTTTAATCCTCATTTCCAGAAGCTTCTTCTCTTTGGCATCTATCTGCAGCCCCTCATCACACCAGTTCACAGCCTCAGCAAAGTTTTTCAGTTCCAGATGGCATAAGGCACCTGCAGAACCCAGAACTCTTAGGACCCATGGGCAGCATGCATGGAAAGAGCCCCCTTGAGGAAGAATCCCTACCTCCACCAGCCACCAGCCAGCACCCTGAAGAGAAAACAGATAAGCCCCTTGGACTGTATTCCCAAGACTAGAAGACCATTTTTGTATCTTAGATCAAAAGGCCTCTAGGGCCCTCAACTCAAAACTACTGTGAGACTCCCTAGTCTTAAGGACTCAAAGTAGGGAAGGCTGCAGCTTAGTGGCAAAAAGCACAGGCTTTGGAATCAGATCTGGCTGGAAATCATTTACCAACTAGGCATTACACAAAGGACTGAGCACCTCTGAGCTTCAGGTGAAATGAGAAGAATAAAGTCCATCTCAGGTCATTTTTCAAAATTGAGACAGAAAGCAGAATCTACCTCAGCCATTAGTCAAAGCAGTGGCAAGACCAAAGACATTAGGTCTCTCCCAAAAACTGTTCTTGATGGCTACCAGTTTAAGCTGCTTCTCCTTTAATCATGCTCAGTTTTCTCCAGTTAGCCATTTAGGCTTTCCACAGAACTTCTAAATATGAGAACAGTAAGTGCTGAGATGTCAACAGAATCAAACTTCATCTTCCCAAGATAAACAAACTGGTACTCAGAATGGGTGTCTTGCCAAGGTCACATGGTAAGGTAAAACTGACAATTCAATTGAGGATTACAGACTTCCAACACGAGGACAATTCCACAGGACTCCATTCAATTTACTTGCCAATCTTTGTTCAGTATCTTCTTTCCTTTGAGAAACATGGATCTACCTATCACCCCCAATCATAAATATCTAAAACAGCATAACTTCAATAAAGCATTTTAAGTTGGTCCATGAGGATACAGGGAAAATTAATATTTGAGGAATCAAAAAAAGTTTGCAAAGCATCATTGAGCTTCTTTTAAAAAAGGTTAAGTATAAAAAGTAATAAAAAGCACTATTATTACATAGAAAGGTCAGACTACAAGAAAAAAAATAATCGGGAACATCTCAGCCTCAGAGTTATCAGCAAAGGTTCCATAACTTATCTTTTAATTAACATTAACACGACATTTCAAGATTTCACTGTTCAATCAACTAATTTGGGGGGAAAATTAGAATGTGGCTTTTGGAACTGCTTTAATTAATTTATTCTTTATTAATATGAAATGAGGAATTTCAATTTCTCTACAAATTCTTAAAATACAAAGGGTTGGATTATTTTCTGGAGAATTCTTTTTAAAATGGCATGTTGCTATTGATAAGGACTAGGAACATCAAGATTGCAAAAATAAGGTGTTTTCATTAGTATTTCAGCACCTTCATACCAAAACTTAAAATGTCTCAACTTCTGATACCATAGTGCTAACTTTTTTTTAATTACTATCATATTTCTACAAGACTTACCTCTTACTATTGCTTTGAGATGGCAGGGTTTTAGCTTTCTGGCAGCTGTCACATCATTGAGAGCAGAACGAAAATTGCCTGATAAAACATCATTTAATAAAATAAATAACATGGTTTAACATCAGAATATTTTCAAAATTTTATGTGTAGAGACGGACACTCTTGTGCAATCTTGGGTAAATATAATCAAAGCAACTGTCTTTAGAAAAAATATATAATTGTGCTCATCAAAAGCCTTAGAAATGCTTAAAACATCAGGCAACCAACCCACCAAGCTATAGATGACTAGCTAGTAAGCACATGAATAGATGCTCAACATCAGGAATTAGAAAAATTCAGATTAACATGAAATTTGTAAAAATAAAGTCACATAATATCCAGATATGAAAAAAGGGCACTCTAATAGTAAATTAAAGAGCAAGTTAACGTGCACTTTGTGGATACATTGTGACCTAATAATATTCTTCTAAGAATTTATCCTACCTTACATAATTGCTATGAAGTCAAGAGAGGTAATAAATTTAGAGAAATTAAATGTGAAATGTGCTTTGTAAGCCATTCTAGTGACATATTTAAGGAATGGCCCTCATATTTATCCATTTGCTCCTCTGGTGTCATCACACACACACATTTTTTTCTTGCAAGGTGCTTTTGTTATTAGCCCTATAAATTACATCCTTTAAGCTCCCCAAAGAAAAGAACTATGTAGCTCTTCTTCATAGTACAGTGCCTAACACACAAAGTCAGGTCTCATCTCTATGATGCCAGTGCCTGGCACAGAGTATTAAACACTGAATGGAGAAAGTGTATTCCTCCAGAAGTTAGAAGACTGAGTTTCTAGTCCAGGTTCTGGCACTAAAGAAAGGGTCCCTCCGTCTCTGGACATATGCAAATTGAGGGCATTGGCTAGCCCAACCAATCTTTAAAGTCCTACACCACTTAAAAAAAAAATTTTTTTTATTGATGTCAGAGAGGAAGGGAGAGGGAAAGAGGGAAACATCAATGATGAGAGAGAACCATTGATCGGCTGCCTCCTGCACGCCCCACACTGGGGATCAAGTCTGCAATCCGGGCATGTGCCCTGACCAGGAATGGAACCATGACCTTCCAGTTCACAGGTCAATACTCAACCACTTAGCCATGCTGGCCAGGCACCACTCTTACTTTTTAGAATTTTATAATGACAGAGGCTAAATGAGAAAACAATTTGAGTAGATAGATGATGGTTGGGGAGAAACTGTGCTCAAACGGTGATGAATCCCAACAGATTCATCCCAGCTAGATTACAAGCTTATTCTTTCCCAGACCCTCAGAAATGCCTGGTTTCATTCCTAGGTCCTCTTATTTACATGGGTTAAAATGACCAAGACTAGCCACCAGCAAATAGTCAGTATTTCCCAAAGTCACGCCTGCAGAACAGTACTGCATAGTAGTGTTACTTGAAGATACGGTTTACAAAACTTGAGAATCATAAGGTAAAGTTCTTTGCTGTATGTTGCCTCAGAGCCTTAACATACTAGTGTACACTGCAAAACCCCCTCAGAGAAGCAGCACTCTCCAAACTTGTCCATAGAATTTTTTTCCCCAAGAGTCCCATAGAATACTCTGAGAAATTCTCCCTTAAATATAGTTTCATACAAAGATCTCAATCCTTCTAGCATCCTTAGGAAGGCTAGAGCAGAGTGAAGGAGGAAGAGGAGACATTTTTTGAGGAAATAAAAGCACATGTGCTAAAAAAAAATCCCAGATCATATCAACTCATATTATTAAGGTATTTGGGTCAGATAGCAAAAAGTATGCATTCTGTCTGGTTTCTCTTTTCACCAAGTCTACCTGGAAGATCAGGGTCCACTGCAGCAGACCACTGGTGGTCCGTGAGGTCCGAAAGGTTGGTGACCGCTGCATTAAAGAACCCGGGGTATCTGGGATAAGTAGCCCTTTTTCCTGACACTCTCTCCACTAGCCATCATCATAGCTTTATCATAAGTTAACTCTTTTGAAAGCACTCAACAATGAAATAAATTACCCAGATAATACTGTGCTGCTGCCCGGTTGGTATAAAGAACAACATTCAAATCAGGGTCTGCACATTTTTTCTTTAAGCCTTCAGTATACGAAATCACAGCTTTTTCATAGTCCTTTTCTTTAAAGTATTCGTTGCCTTCATCTTTATAGGTCTTGGCTTGTTCTGCAAAGAAAATAAGAAATAATATTTATTTTTTAAAGGCTCATGTTAAAAAATATTCTAAATCACGCAACAGTGAAACATAATAAAACAAATGGAAGAAAATAAAAGAGAAAGAAAACTCAAAAATTAAATCCTATAAAACTGGGCATTAACATGGAAAAATAGTCATGTGTGTGTAATGCTACAATCAATTCCAAATATTTTACAAGGGAGATTATTAAATGCTTACCCAAAAAGAAGCATATAAGAAAAAGGTGTATTTACCCTACCTCCTAAAGAACTTTCTTTTTAGTAACTGAAGAAATGGGGGGAGAGGAATTATACTCTCCTCCCCCCCATTTTGCTTTATGTTCTTTTACTCCCGAGAATACAAATTCCCTCCTTACCCTAGTAAGAGTCTACACAATTGTTAAGATTCAGTTCCAATTTCTAGTCCACTGTGAGCCCACTCCTACCTTTGCCCTCAGTGTTCCAACAGCACCCAGTATGTAGCTACTTGTTAGCACTTACCACACATGTTTTGTCCTGATTCTTTGAGGGCAGTCTTCATCCCTCTATCCCTAATGCCTAGCATTTGGTAGGTATCCAAAAAAACCAAAACACAAACTGTATGTGGAGTAAATAGTGACAAGTTATCTCAGGCTAACTACTACCCTGTTTCCCCGAAAATAAGACAGTGTCTTATATTAATTTTTGCTCCCAAAGATGCGCTAGGTCTTATTTTCAGGGGATGTATTATGTTTCCATGAAGTAGGTCTTATTTTCGGAGGATGCCTTATTTTCGGGGAAACACGGTACTTGTTATAAATCAGAACGACTCACCCTTGACCTCCATTCAATGGAGGCACAAAACAAACAATTAGAGTCATGGAAGATACCTTCTGGAGGTCGCTCGTCATCATAAATAATTGACTGGAGGCAAGCCAGGTCAGGATTCTCCTTGGGATCAATTTCTGACGGTGCTTTCTTCATAAAGAGAGGGATCTTTTCAAATTCCTGGAGAGATGGTTAAGAGCAGAATGAACTATACCCATAGGGTTTGCCGCAGAGCAGATCCAAGTCTCTACATCCACATGTTCTTTACTTATCATGATTTGCAAAGCATCAGGACTGGCTGTATGGCTCCCTCCCCGGGCCTCGGTTTCCAACTGTAAAACGCGTGCAGAAACACGATCTCTGAAGACTCTTCAGTCACCACATTCTTACCAGCGCGGTGGGGACCCTCACTCACTGGGCGCTCGGCGCCCCGGCGCTCGGCCGCCGCCCACTCCACCTCCGCCACCAGCCTGGGAGGCCGGGGCTCCAGTCCCGGCATCTCCACAAGTTACGTAACCGACCCGGGACCAGAGCCACAGGCAGGTCTGTCCGACTCCGAGGCCTGGACTCCCGGACGTACTGGCGGGCTAAGTAAGAAGGCCCCCGAGGCCGACTCCTAACCCTGGGTGGAAACCACCCGTCCGCCGGCAGCGCCAGGGGCCGGGGGGCCGAGGGAGGCGGGAGCCCGCGCGGCGCGCCCACACGCGCGCGCGGAGCCCACGGCCCGCCTACCTCTTCCCACCGGTCCTCGCGGAAGCGGCCACGGTAAGGCTGGCTCTGGAACTTCTCCAGGAACGAGTCCACGGCGTCCTCGGAGCCCGAGTCCGCCTCGGGCTGCTCCATGGCACCTCCGGGGCACTACCGCTACGGCCCCCGCGGTCCCCGCGCGGCTTCCGGCGGCGCGGGCGCCCTCCCCTAAGTCCTCCGGGCGGCGCCGACCCGCGCGCCTGGGTCCGCGCGCCTGGGTTCCGCGGTGCCGGGGGCGGGGCCTGCCCGGCCCCAGCCACACCCCCCGGACACGCACCTGCGCGCCCCGCCCCGAAGGCTTTGGATGGTAGAGCGACCCAGCTGCTTCATTCGCCCATTTGTCTAGCTGGCTGACACATCCCCTGAGCGGCTGTGCTCCAGGCCTGTTGCAGTGGCTGGGGAAACAAAGCAGATAAAATCCCGGCCCAGTAGGAGGTGATGAGGTGGTGGGGAGGACAGACAATAAAAAGATGGGAGAGTTTCTCAGGTGGTAGCACAATCTATGGGCGAACAGTTTTAAACTTGTGGACAGTCATTCAAGCAAAGGAGGAAGCCTGGAGTGAAAGGGGGTGTGGGGCAGGAGGAAGAGGAACATTTCCACGGAGCGGAGACAGGGCGGAGCACCAGCGAGGGGAGCTTTGGGGAGGGGATGCTGGAGCAGAATGAAAAAGAAGGTGAGGTGAGAGAATCAGGATGGGCCCTGATTCTGAGGACCAGGGTTTCCTCAATGCAATGGGGCCTTTTGGAGAGTTTGGGGGAAAGAAGGGATGTGATCAGATTGTGTCAATTTCCAATATTAAACACCCCCTGCCCCCACCGCTGAGATGGAACGCGGGTCTCCAGGCCAGGTGAGCCTTTTTGCAACCACTGGGTTACCAGCAAATGGCTTCCAGCCCTGCATTGGGTGCTACAGCCTCGGGGAGCCCACAGCCTAGTCCGGAAGGAAAGGCAGCCCAGCCGCAGCCACCGCAGCCCAGGGCAAGGGGAGCTGCTTACAAGCCTGCACATGGAGGCACAGAGGAGTGGGTGTTACCTGGGGGTGAGGCAGGATAGTAAGAAGCTAGGGAAATTCCTTGACAAGGGGAGTGAGGAAACAGCTGAACAAACTGGCCCAAAGGTCATCTCCATAGAGGTAACAGCTAGGCCTCCGTTGTATTCCAACCAGGCCCAGAAAAGCAGCAAAACCAGGTGGGTGACCCAGGACCAGCTGCTATGACTAATGACCAATCAGTAGAAATCACAATCCGAAAGGTTTCGCCTAGAAAAGCTGATGAATATTCTACTGAAATCCTCCCCTAAATTCCCAGCCTTTAAAAATCCTCAAAACAGAGGACCTAGCACGGGCTCTCCCTCCCGGGAGCACGCCTACATCTTCCCCTCCCCCCTCTCCTTCCTTCACAGGCACACATCGCCCAGACTCCAAGGGGCCACGAGACTTGCAACCAGAGGGGCAATGGGCAGTGGCAGCTTGTCCCGAGCTACCCCCTAACCTGTCTCTAAGGCCACCTTTTCTCCGACTCTCCAGTGAGGCAAAGCAGTTCCCCTAGGTTCATTTCTTTCCTATAATGTTTCTAGGGGGCCTAGGCTCTCTCTCCTGCTGCTGCTTCTATCCTAGGCCCTCCCTTGTTTCACCAGACCCAGCTTTAATAAACATACTGTACTCTCAAAGCCACTTGGGCTTGTACTGCAAAATCTTTCCTGCATGAAGTCAAGAACCCACAAAGGACAGTCCAGCCGGAGGCACACCCACTCAGGGCCAGGTTTCGGGGAGCTTTCACAGAGGAGGCGATGCAGAGACGAGGAAGGTTTCTGCAGATGGATGGAGGTTGGAGGGAAAGTTGGGCATTTCAGGCAGTGGGAGCCCGGATGCAGAGAGGCATGGAGATGTACAGCAGCCAGCATACTGGATACGGGGAGAGTAAGGCCAGCCAGGTGGGAGAGGGCCAGGGGGCCTGATTGCACATTGGCCTTCATTCTGCAGATGATAGTGAGCCACAGAAAAGACCTAAGGCAAATTTGTCTCAGGAAGGCCTGGGTTGCCAGGTGACAGATGGACCGGGGAGGCTGGGTTAAGAGCCGGAGAAGGAGACTGTGAGTGAGAGACCAGACCTAACACCCAGTGGGAGAGGATGTGAGAAACAGCAGGGCTAAGGGTGGCACTTGGAGGGCCATGAGCTTTCCAGGGCCAAGACTGTCGTTCCCTTCTGACTTGCCCACATGCAGAACACCTGGTCCCTGTCCTCCAAACCCAGATCCTTTCCACACTTCCTCCTGCAGCCTGCTCCCTAGCCACGGTTCCCGTACTTGACCTTCTCATCATCTTTCCCCTTCTTGAGTACAGAGCCTCCTAAGTCCTTTTGCTTCCGCTTTTAAATTTGATCCCCATAAAACCAAGGTGCTGATCGGGGAGACTCGGAGAAGGGAAGTGGCTTTCCCTGTGCTCTTTGACCCTTCCAACTCAAGACCACTTGGGGGCTTTGGCCAGTAAATGAGCCCATTAGCTTCTGTTGATCTTCATGGCCACCTAGATCTGGAATATGGTCGCCAGTCATTTGTGAAAGCCACACCCAAACCTGGGTTCTAGCCAATGAAAGCAGCAGCGTCTCCGGGAGGAAAGGGCTGAGGCATGGGTAGGAGACCTCTGGGCCTCACATTTTGATTCCCTTCTGTGGCCTTGGACAAGGCCCACCATCTGAGCCCTATCCTCATATGTTGACTATAGGCAATGAAGCCCATCTACCTTCCCCATAACTCTGTATGGTTGCTCTGAAACTCCGAGAGGCCATGCTTGTGAACATTCTTGGCAATAGAAAAGAACCATTCATTTCCTACTCTCTCTTTAGCCCAGTATCCTGGTGGCCTTGGCCTACCGTTTATTGGGGGGTGATCGTGTGGTCAACTTCCTGGGTTCCTTATCCGCAACAGGACCTTACATATAGCCTCTCCTCGGCTTCTGTCTCTTTCCACTCCGCACTCACCCTGGGGATCTCACCTCACCCCTGTACACAGATGAGTCTTGGGTCTGTTGCCATCTCAGATCCTTTGCTGGGCTCCACCCCTGTGCAGCCAGCCACCTGGTGGGTGTCTCCACTAGCATGGCACACAAGCCCATCAAGCTCACCAGGCCCAGCCTGAACTCACCCTCCCCAAACCCGCTCCTGCTATGAGGGACCGCTCAGTGCGGGGACACAGCCACCGAGAAACCCGAGCACCTTGCTGCTCCTCCCCTTCCTTCACCAACCACCAGCTTCTGAAAATTCTCTACCCTTAACCTCACACAGGTCTCTCACCCTCTTCATCCCACACTGCAGCCCGGCACCCCTGCCCTTCTTCTCTGAAGCCTCTGGCCGGGTCCCCTTGCCTGTGCTCTTGTCCACACAACCCCCCCCGACCCCCCCTGCCTGCCTGCCCTTTCGTTCCACTGAGAGTGAGCTTTCTGCCACTCCTTTCCCATTATTCCCTTTTATGCCCCAGAGCCCTCCTCAGCCCCTCCCACCAATCTAATGTGCTATCATGTGTATTTTCAGCTTGTATGTGTTCTTGCAAAATGCTACTCGTGTGCATACACTTTCACATGCTTTTTCCACTCAGCACTGGGTTTTAGGTCCTGCCCGTGGTGCTATATGCTTTATGGGACCACCTCTGCTTTATGGGACTCGACTCCGTGGTGCCCATTCACTCCCTGGGGATGGAGGCCCGTGTCCTTCTCTCGCAGGCACCGCAGAGAGCACCGTGATGGACTCCCTCGTCCATTGCTCCTTATGGGCCTGTGGAAGGAGTTCCCTGAGATGTGTGCTGGGATAGAATTTCAGGTGTGGAGAGCGGCTACAGCCTTTGGACAGGTTCGAGCCTCAGACCAATGAGAGGGCACAGTCCTCTCATGGCAAAGCCACGTGCAGGTCCCAGCTTGGAGGACAAAGCCCTCTCAGCACAATTACAGCCAAAGGCTATGGTTGTAAGCTTGACCTTATGGTCCAAACCTGTGGTCCCAGGTGGCTCAGTGATGTGGGCTGCGGGAGGTGCAGCAAGTGCTGCCAAAACAAAGCTTGATAGAATTCAGGTGCATGTAATTGAGTAGATTCGGAAACCCACAAGAACATTGGAAACATCTTGACTACACCCTTGCTTTGCCTGGTGGGCTCTGGCTATAAAATAAAGACTCAGCTTGCAGGCCGTGGCACTGTCTCTCCATCTGAGAACAGTGTCCCACCTAGCACCAGCTCTATTCTCCTGTCTGTCTTCTTTACTCTTTCGCTGCCTCCCCACCCCTTTGCCCCAGGTTCACCCCTGGCCGTGCTGAGCGCAGCACATTCGGGCTCATGGGTATATATAAACAGCGTGGCTGACGACAGACAGATTCCCGTTCCAAATGGCTGCACTCTCCTCCCTCCCATCAGCAGTGCCTGGGGACTCCTGTATCCCCACGAGGAGGGAGCTTTCCAAAGCAGAAATCTCCGTGTCTCCCCTGTTTGCCTCGCCGCCTCCCCTTCACGCCTTCCCACTGCCCTCCCGGTGAGGTCTCCCTCCTCAGCACAGCCTCCATGGCCACAGCGACCAACCCTTGCCCTCCCCTTCCCTCCCACTGGGTTTTGCTGCACCTGTGTATCTGCCCTTGGGCCTTGGCCCTATGTGCCCTGTTCTCCATACTCATCTACCTACCGTATGGGCATCTTTCCAAACCCCCTGGAGGGGGGCATTGTCTCTGGGAAGCCCTCTCTGACACCCCAACCACAAGCTGGTTTATATATCTCCTCTGGACCTCATAGCCCCACACTTCCCTTCATCACAGTACTGACCTGCTGGGCTATTGGGGGCTGTATGTCTCATATTTCCAGACCAAAGTTTCTCAACCCCAGCACCTTTTTAAAAATATATGTATTTTATTAAATTTTTACAGAGAGGAAGGAGGAAGGAAGAGGGATAGAGAATTAGAAACATCTATCAGCTGCCTCCTGCACACCTCCTACCGGGGATGTGCCCACAACCAAGGTACATGCCCTTGACCAGAATCGAACCTGGGACTTTTCAGTCCGCAGGCCGATGCTCTATGCACTGAGCCAAACTGGTTAGAGCAACCCCAGCACTTTGGACAATTTGGGATGAATAATTCTTCCCCGTGGGGCTTTCCTGTGCATCGGAGGATGTTTAGCAGCATCCCTAGCCTCTACCTATGACACCAATAGCACCTCCTTCCCCAAGTTATAGAAACCAAAAATGTCTCGGGATAATGCCAAATATTCCCCAGGGCTCAAAAGTCACCCTGCTGTGGTGAACCACGGCATCAGACCATGAACTGCCTCGGGATGGGCTGGGTCTCATTCCTGTCTACATCTTGGGTACCCAGAGCAGGCACGGCCCAGATTAGCTGCTCAATCAATGTTACCCAAACGATTGGTGACCAATCTCTGGGTAAAGACCCGAGGATGGGTCTCAGAGCTTAGCGTTCTGAGGTGTGTGCATGATATTACGAGGTAGGAGGGTCTCTTCTTTTCCTCCCTCAAAAAATACCCATCATCATCTCCTTTTGTACTTGCCCTCTCCCGGTGGGGGAGGGGAGATGGAAACACCCAGAAAACTTACCGCATGGCCTTGAGGAAGCCGCTTCGCCTCTCTGCGCCTCAGTTTCCCCATTTGTAATACGTGGACTCACAGCCTATGCGAGTCCATAAATGTTGACCGAGTCGACGACGATGAAAGCCATGCTCCTCTCACCGATTCGTTCCTCGGAGCAATGACTGCTCCCGACCCCAGGGCATCTCCCACCAGGAAACACTTGAGGGGCGAGAGGTGAGCCACGTGGCATTTATAGTGAGCATGGCTGGGGCCAGGGCCTCCCCTGCAGAGGGCTGGGGCTCAGGGACATCACTGCTTCAAGGACATCGTCCAGGAGCCCAGGGTCTGCATGATCCAGGAGCGTGGCTGGTGGGACGTGGGCAGGTTCTCGCAGCTGGGGCTCCAGTGGTGCGTGGCGGCCGGGTCACACACCCACAGGTCCCCGTGTGGCAGTGGCCAGGAGGTCCGCCAGCAGTTGGCCTGGATGTTGTCCTGGGCTTGGGCCGCACAGATGCACACTGATGCTTCCGGGTCATGTCTCAGGTTTTCCAGAGCTGAGTCGTGGGAAGGAAGAGGCCCTTGTTAAGACCAGGTCCCCACAGGGGCCTCACACCTCATCCTTCCTTCTCACTTCCACGCCGTGGCTTAGGCACTCTCGGCTCAGCCTCCCCTCCTCTTACGGGTCTCCAGCTCCTCAAATTGTTTACACTTCAGTCAAAACCGGTTTGGCTCAGTGGATAGAGCATCAGCCTGCGGACTGAAAGGTCCCAGGTTCGATTCCGGTCAAGGGCATGTACCTTGGTTGGGGGCACATCCCCAGTGGGGGGCATGCAAGAGGCAGCTGGTTGATGATTCTCTCTCATCGATGTTTCTAACTCTATCTCTCTCTCTTCCTCTCTGTAAAAAATCAATAATTATATATATATAAAATTGTTTACACTTCAAAGGCTGAAGCAAAACGCGCCTCCTCCGGGAAGGCTTCTTGGACTGCCCCGGCCTACCTTCAGCTTTCCCGGTTACAAAGTAATCTCCCCCCCCCCCCCCCCCCCCCCGCCCCTAAGAGTCTGAAACTGCTTGCTCTGAACTAAGTGGCTTTGGTCTGGCTTCTGAGCCTGTTTCCTAGACTATAAGCTCCCCTAGGATGGTGATATCCTGTGCCTGGTGACTCCACGGTACCTCACATGTGCTCGCATGCATGAAGACTGACCACTGAACCAAGCTGAGGGCTCTTGCCTTGGGACCCATCACTTCCCTTCCCTCTGACCCACTGTGAGCCCACCCTTCTCTCGCGGGCCCCTGAAACCTCACCCACACAGGGCACAACTTACTGGCTTTAACTTCATTCAGACGCTCTTCCGTCATCGTGCTATCCATTAAGGGGACCAGGGACCCTTGAGTATAATCCAAGCAAGAGGTCAGCACATCCACCTCCTGACTCTGACCCGCCCCCGTCCGCCTGTCCGTCCCTCCCTCGGACCAGACCTCCTCAGAGGGGCTCTTCCCACTCTTCCACAGCCCACCAACGAGGACACCAAGGCGAACTTCATTTTGACCTTGGGACAGAGCCCTGGGAGAGGTGGCAGGCGCGAAGGGCGGGGATGGAGCAGGATGTGGGCTGTCGCCAATGCTGATGGGCAGCCCCAGGTGGTCCCTGGGTCAGACCCAGTGGGGCGGTGCTGCCTCAGCTGCCCCTTGTTGAGGGAGTTTGAGCCACAGTATCAGGGAAGACGCTGAGTGCCTGGCGTCCCTTCCAGGCAGGCCCCTTGGAGGGACCGGGACCCAGCTCCTCAGCAATGGTGGGCTGCCCTCCCCCGCTCCCAGCGGCATGCCTGGCTCCCAAAGCGCCCGCAGGTCCTTGCTTGGCCTGGACCTCTTGGAAGGCCCTTCCGACACACAAGCTCCCTAGGATGGGCCATGCCCTGTGTCTCGATGACTCCGTGGTCCCTCTGGCTAATTCCTGTTTGTCCTTGAATATTCAGCTCAACGGAGTTGCTCCCCCAGGAAGTCCTTCCCGCCCCTGCCCCCAAGCTAAGTGAAGCACCTTTGGGGGCCCCCAGCATCCCTGTGCATGTCTCTCTCGGTATACGCCGTGTTGTGTTTCCCATGTGATCTATGAATCTCCCGCCAGACCAGGGGTTCCTTCAATCCACTGGGGAGGGGAGGGCTGGGGCAGCTTCTGAGGACCTTAACCCTGTGGTCGGCAAACTGCGGCTCTTTGGCCCCTCGAGTGTGGCTCTTCCACAGAACACCACGGCCTGGGCGAGTCTATTTTGAAGAAGTGGCCTTAGAAGAAGTTTAAGTTTAAAAAAATTGGCTCTCAAAAGAAATTTCCATCGTTGTACTGTGGATATTTGGCTCTGTGGACTAACGAGTTTGCCGACCACTGGGGCAGGGGACTAGCTGGGAGGAGACGTAGCCAGGGTGTCAGCAGACGTAGGGGGTTCTGGGTGAGGGGAATCTGCCATTCGTTTTCCCCACAGAGGCAGAGGTCAGGACTGTGGGAGATAGGAGAATGATGGTGACTAAGATTGAGCCAGCGCCCTGACGAGCCAGGTTTCACATTAAGAAGAAAAATTCTCCTCCATCCGAAACAGGGGTTGAGCCCCAACTCACAGATGAGGAAACTGAGCTCAGAAAGGGGACCGAGGAGCTGAGATTTGACTTCCCTGTCCCACTGTGCCACGTGGCCCTCCCGCTGGGCCTCCACCCAGGCGGGCGGCAGCAGCTGTGCCGGTACAGGCGCCCGGGCTGCGGCCTGCACAAGGCCCCCAGGCCGAATGCAGCCTGTGGCCCACTCCCCAGGCACTGCTCTGAGAGGAGAGAAGACTTTTCCAATTGGCACCGTGACTACCTGCTGGCCAACCCTCAAGCCCGAGGAAGGGTGCCAAAAGGGCTGGCAGCTTCCTCCCCAGGGGTGGAAGCAGACCGGAGACCGCGCAGAGCCCCAGGAGCCAGGGCAGGTTACCTATGAGCTGGATGGAGGACTTCCGGAGGGAGGCCCGGGGGTTCTTGGAGTACTCCAGGCTCTGGCTGAGAAATGTGGAGGCCCTGTCTCGGTGGGTGTTCACCTGGAACAAGAGAGCCCCGAGAGCGCTGAGACCTCACACGGACTCCTCCACTCCTCCCAATGCTAGGAGTGGCGACTCAGTCAGGCAGCCAAGCCCTGGCCCTCCGCATCCTCAGTATCCCTGCCTGAGCCCCCAGAGGCCAGCCTCATCTTCTCCTGGCTGATTGCACAATCACTTCAGTTTCTCCTCTTCCGAACTCCCTCCCCACTCCCACCTCCCCTACCCCCACCCCCATTCCCGCTGCAGCTGGGAGGAAAGTTCTAAAATGCAAGTCCAGCCGGAGGTGAGAATGCCCGTGGCACACGAGAGACATGCTCTATAAGGAGACAGGTCTGACCAGGATGAAGGGTTCAATTGCAGAGCAGATGGGAATAAACTGGAGGGTGAGGAGGGTCTTAAAAGCCCTTGAAAACTAGACAGGAACGGGGCCTATTTATGTATTAGAAAATAGGCAGCCAGCTTGCATGCGTGATAGGGCAAAGGCAAGTCAGTGTCTGGGGCAAAATAGTCTGACAGAGTGGTGCTCTGGATGGGTCCGATCAAGTGGAAACCGGGGGCAGGCATCCTGCGAAGAGGCCGTGGCGGGAGATGAAGAGAGGTCGGGTCTGATCGCTCCTCTGTGGGCAATCCGCACCTCCGGGAACAAACTCCTGGGCCTGGCATGCAAAGCCTTCACGGTCAAGTTCCTTCTCGGCCTCAACTGCCACCGCCGCCTCCACCCGCCTGCACCCTGCGCTCCAGATCCCAGGAGGTCGCCAGCTCCTCCCAGGTCTGTGCCTGGTACCAGCAATGGCTCCCGATCTCAGTGCCCTTCCCTCTCTTCCTCCGCAGATGAATTCCCTCTTGTGCCTTGAGGCTCGGCTCAGAAGCCACCTCCTGCCTGAAGCTTCCTCAACCCTCAGGCAGAGCCGACCCCACCCCCCTTGATGTTTCTGCAGCATCTTGCACACTTTGTCACCACACTTTGGCCTTGTGCTGTAGTTATTTATACCTGGTTCTCCCCTGGATCTGAGCCCCCCAAAGAGAGGGAGCCACCTCACTCAACTCAGCACCCCGGGCAGGACTTGGCAGGGTGCCGGTACCAGCAAGTGTAGGATGGATGGGCGAATGAGTGCGTGAATGAATGAGCTGATGAATTGGTTACCACCCCTTCTAAAGCTAAGACTGGAACTTGACCTTCACATGAGCAAAGCTGTTGTCCACTCGGAGCCCAAAGAAGAGACTGAGAATCCCGCGGGGTCTAACACAGAGGTCGCAAGCTGGCAGCCCACAGGCCACAGTGGCCAGCCTGGCAGTGACCAGCGCAGGGCTTTAAGCAAGCTCAATTGATTGCTCATTAATGTCTTGCGAAAATCTGGGTTTCTGGCTTTTCTCGTGAAACCAGAGGCCTGGCAAGGGGGGCTGCACAGTGAGCTGGAGCGCCCACGCAGGCTTTCAGCCGGGCCGGGCCTCCGGGACTGCCACAGGCCGACCACCGCCCGTCACTCCTGATCAGCATCTGCCCATCACCGGTCCCGGCGGGGATCTGGATTAGTGCCCCGGCCAAACACTTCCTCCAGGCCTTTCTCTCTCTCTGAACAATGATGGTAATAATGTGAGACACTGGATCGAGGAGCTTCTGAGCATTATTGATAATGGTGGTGTGGAGCCCTTTTCTTGATTCTAGTAACAATCTGTATATAGTCGTTAGGTTGGTATGGGCGATGCTGGCGTGCTCTGTCCAGCCCTCCCTTTGGGTATGAAAAATGTATTTCCCTGCCAAAACTGATTTGGCTCCATGGATAGAGCATCGGTCTGCGGACTGAAAGGTCCCAGGTTCGATTCCGGTCAAGGGCATGTACCTTGGTTGCAGGCCTGTCCCCAGTGGGGGGTGTACAGGAGGCAGCTGGTCGATGTTTCTCTCTCATCGATGTTTCTAGCTCTCTATCCCTCTCCCTTCCTCTCTGTAAAAAAAAAAAATCAATAAAATATATATTTAAAAAAATATATTCCCCAGCTTTGGGCAATGCCGTGGCTGGAGAAAACTGCTGTCATGTCCCTTCCCAGGTGGCTGGCGTTCAGAGACAGGTGCCCACAGAGGGATGAAGCCCTTTGCCCCGGCCCCAGTCGGAGAATCTCACACAGTGTAGGCTGTGGCCTCCCCTAAACCACACTGAGGCTTGAGTCTCTGACACTCCTGCTCTTTGCCTTCCCTTCCACAGGTGCTGACCCCAAGGGTCCAACCTCATACCATAAACCCCTGGCATACTCATCTCTGTCTTAGAGTCTGCATCCGGGAGCCCTGCCCAGGACAACAGGGAAGGTAAAGGAGACGGGACAGCAAAGCTTCCTAGGTGTCGTGCGGAGGAACCGGGCTGTGTCCTGCAATGCAGCACTTGACTACCTTAGGGTGTTCTCAGGTGTTACCGAGAAAGGGGCTCTGTGGTCTCAGAAGTCTGGGAAACCATAAATTAAACAACCGTGAAACATGTCCTTAGTACAGAACATCTCAGAGACTTAAATGGGCCGATGGCATTGCAAATACCCGAGAGGAAGATGACAGTGTGGTATTTCCCACACTTATCTGAGAACTTCTCTTCTCCCCGGTAGGTGGTTCCATAGGTACTCATAGAACCAAAGACATGCTGCTGTGTCATGAAAGAAGAAAAAAGGAAAGAGTTGCCCAGGTCTCGCAGAGCTGTGTCCCAGACAGCACACCCGGGAATCTCGGTTGTAAACAAGGAGCCAAGGAGGCCCTTCCAGAAGATAAACACACACGTGTTTTAAACACACCACCCCGCTGGCCTGGGTGGGAAACGGATTGCAGAAGATGGGGTTAGAGGCTGGGAGACCCACTGGGTGGCTGGACCCAGGTCCCAGCAGAGGGGCATCCACGACTGACCTAAAGTCAAGGACTGGGGATGGCAGGAGGGAAAAACAGACTCAGGGGTATTCCGGTTACTTAAGATTGACCCCACATGGAAGGTGAGGGGGATGATGGAGTCTAGGATGATCCTAGGGATCTAGAGCAGTGGTCGGCTCTCAAGCCACATGCGGCTCTTTGGCCCTTGAGTTTTTAGCAAAGGCCAGCTTAGGAGTGGAGAGGGCCGCCTGGGAAGGCACATGGGCATTTCTTTCTTTTTTTTTTTAATTTAATATATTTTATTGATTTTTTACAGAGGGGAAGAGAGAGGGATAGAGAGTTAGAAACATCGATGAGAGAGAATCATCAATCAGCTGCTTCTTGCACACCCCCTACTGGGGATGTGCCCACAACCAAGGTACATGCCCTTGACCGGAATCAAACCTGGGACCTTTCAGTCCCCAGGCTGATGCTCTATCCACTGAACCAAACCGGTTTCGGCGGGCATTTCTTTTAATTGTTGCCAGCTGAGTCCCAGACGATTGGCAGAGCTGCGTCTATGATACACATTTCCCCAAGATGGCGGAAAGTGTTGTCAGCTCGGCCTTCAGCAGGCAGGGGCTAGGTCTAGATATGTAAATCCAGACAAGCAACAGGAATGCTAGGGCCTATTTAAGAATGCAAATAAGGGCCGAGACCTGTTTGGCTCAGTGGATAAGGCGTCGGCCTGTGGACTGAAAGGTCCCGAGTTCGATTCCGGTCAAGGGCACATACCTTAGTTGCGGGCACATCCCTGATGGGGAGTGTGCAAGAGGCAGCTGCACATCCCTGATGGGGAGTGTGCAAGAGGCAGCTGGTTGATGTATCTCTCTCATCGACGTTTCTAACTCTCTATCCCTCTCAATTCCTCTCTGTGTAAAATCAATAAAATATGTATTTAAAAAAAAAAAAGAATGCAAATAAGCTCCTTTGATCCTAAGTTTTGGTATTATTTCCTGGTATTGGGGGTATAAAATAAATGCGCTGGAAGGGGTCAGGTCGTGTCTTCCTGCTTCTCCATCAGAGAGGATGGCGGCCTACCCAGCTCCCAGCTTTATTTATATTTTTTTCCATTTTTATTACCATTTTTTAAATTAAGGTATTATATGTGTACATTGCTTACCATTGCCCCCCCCACACACACACACCTCCCATACATGCCCTCCCTCCCCAGAGTTTTGTGTCCATTGGTTGTACTTATATGCATGCATACCAGTCCTTCGGTTGATTTCTTATCTCCCCCAGATCACCCTACCCTCCCCGCTGTCATTTGACAGTCTGCTTGTTGCTTTACTATCACTATATCTATCTTTCTGTTCATTAGTTTATAATATTCTTTATTATCCATAAATGAGTGAGGACATGTGGTGTTTCTCTTTCATTGACTGGCTTATTTCATTCAGCATGATGAACTGGTTCGTTCATCTCTCTGCACTGGCCGCAGAAAAGGGAGATCCCCACCATGATTGGCCCCCACCACATCAGGCCTCCTCAGGGAGTACCCTAATTAAGTTAATGACAATGTACCTACCTATATAGTTTAAGTTTAAAAATTTTGGCTGTCAAGAGAAATTTCAATCATTGTACTGTTGATATTTGGCTCTGTTGACTAATGAGTTTGCCGACCACTGATCTAGAGCAGAGGTGGACAAACTTTTTGACTTGAGGGCCACATGGGTTCTTAAACTGGACCAGAGGGCCGGAACAAAAGCAACCTGACCATGCTGGCACTCTCATCTTGGGCTGCTGGTGAAGGAGTGGAGGGGAGAGCAAGAGAACCCTCTGCTCTTTCGGCTCCACGGGCCTGATAGAACAGCTGAAGGGGCCGGATCCGGCCCGCGGGCCGCAGTTTGCCCACGGCTGATCTAGAGGGACTGAGCAGAAGTGAAATGGGGAGGCCAGGAAAGGGATGCTAAGCTTGCAGCGCATGGGGCTCAGCAGGAGGCATCGGGCAGGCCACTGGAAAGCGAACACGAGGAGTGAGGAGGCAAGTCAGAGACGGAGATGGACATGCAGAAGCCAGCAATTCACGGGTGACAGTGGACTTGCCAGCCAGGATGTATAAAGACAAAAGGAAAAAGGAAAGAGTTGCCCACGTCCAACATACTCGTAAGGAACCAAGGTATAGTGTTGGAAGCACTCACAAGGTAATTGCAAAGTTTGGTCACCGCCTGCTGCTGGCTGTCCCAGGGCTTCCGGCTATAAGCTCTTTTGGGCAGTTCCCAAGCCATGAAGCAAGAGCAGCGGAACAGGGTCTTCACGCAGAACTGGGGACCAACAGGAAGAGAAGGTCAGAGCCGCGGCATCCCGGGACAGCCAGAAAACGTCCCAGGAGAGAGCCATGTGAAGCTGGGTTTTGGAAAATCAATTCCCGTCTGAAATGTACCAGCAGGCTGGTTGTTTGGGAGAGGAGTCCTGACAGGGTTGCGTTTGGAAAAGGGACTCCCCACGGTGTGTGGTCGGTGATCCCGGGTCCGTTTCCACAGAGGGAGACGCGCCCGCAGGGCCCCGGGCCTGCACACTCACCCGGCCCACCTTGGTGTTGCCCTCTTGCATGGTCAGCAGCAGGGGCACCAGGGTGCTGACCAGCTGCTCCTCCATGGCCGGCGTGCAGGGTGACCGCAGCTTCTGGACCACCTTGCCGTACAGGTTGATGCAGGAGGAGCGCACATCGTCGCGAGACTGGGACAGACGCGGAGGCTCAGGCACATCCCCTCCTCCAGGAGGCTGCCTGCGCCTCTGAGCCCCACGTGGAGGCACCATGACCTTCCTTCCGAACGGCCCTCCAGGCGCAGGAGACAGAGACTAGCAGAGGCCGCCCGATGGGGCTGACCTCCCCCGCCCGGAGCCTAGATCCCGAGCTCCACCGGCTCTTCCCAGCCAGGGCTCCTGCTCACCTCAAAGGCGCCTTAGCGCCAAGTGGGAAAATGCCCCCCTCTGCCAGAACCGATAAAAATGCACCACCACCCCAGCCAGAACCGGTTGGGCTCAGGGGATAGAGCGTCAGACTGCGGACTGAAGGGTCCTGGGTTCGATTCTGGTCAAGGGCATGTACCTTGGTTGTGGGCACATCCTCAGTAGGGGGTGTGCAAGAGGCAGCTGGTCGATGATTCTCTCTCATCGATGTTTCTAACTCTCTATCCCTCTCTCTTCCTCTCTGTAAAAAAATCAATAAAATATATATATTTTTAAAAAATGCACCCCCTTGCCAAAACCGGTTTGGCTCAGTGGATAGAGCGTCGGCCTGTGGACTGAAGGGTCCCGGGTTCGATTCCGGTCAAGGGCATGTACCTTGGTTTCGGGCACGTCCCCAATAGGAGGTGTGCAAGAGGCAACTGATCGATGACTCTCTCTCATTGATGTTTCTAACTTTCTATC
Organism: Vespertilio murinus; assembly: GCA_963924515.1. Lineage (NCBI taxonomy): Eukaryota > Metazoa > Chordata > Mammalia > Chiroptera > Vespertilionidae > Vespertilio > Vespertilio murinus. The sequence goes on from OZ004706.1 coordinate 30,333,837, forward strand.
TCCTTCTCCCTTCCTCCCTGTAAAAAAATTAATAAAAAATATATTTAAAGAAAAAAAAATGCACCCCCTGTAGGTGCACCAATAGCAATGAAGCAAGCCTCTGTGAGAGCCAATTAGCAAAGGACCTTTCCCTAGGTAAACCCATTGCAGAAAGACATGTTGGGATGACTTGGCCCTGCCCAGGTCCTGTGGGGGCCGTGGGGGTATTAATAGCAGCCCATAAGCAGTGAGGAACTGCCCTCTTTATGCCGACCCCCACCACTCCCCCCTCCCACCACCCACCCCCGTGGGGTTCCTTACGTCGCTGAAGTGTGGCAGCAGGATCTGCAGCAACTCCACGTAGACCGAGCTGTCATTCACCTTCCGGTCCTGCCCCTTGAAGATGGTCTTGAGGTTGTGGCCCGCCTCCATCACCAGCAGCCCGTCCACGTTCTGCAGGCCCTTCACCATGGAGGGCAGGAGCGCCTGCACCTTGGTGATCTGTGGGGCAGGGGCGCTGGTGGGGCTCCTCCCTGGGCTAACGGGCAGGAGACCCAGCCTCCGATTCACGGAGAAGGATTCAGTGGAGCAAGCCTGGCTTCCAGGCTTTGCTATGCCAGCTCCCCCACCCCACCCCTCCCCCCTCCCCCCACCGCCACCTGGATGCCCTCCCTCAGGCTCTGCTCTCCAGGAAGCCCTCTTTGGCCTTGCTGACTCCTTCCTGGCCTGGACCCCTGAGGCCCTTAGCTGTCTGCCCCCTTCCTTGTGTTGTTGGTTAGCTCTGTGACTCTACTTCCTGTCACTTCATCCCCCGCTACACACATCCTGAGCTGCCACAGTGAGCGGTAGGAAAAAACAAAGCACTTTAAAAATGCTAATGATTCCCCAACAAGCCTGGCCGTGGTTTCCGAATCTGTAAAACCGGAGTAATTACCACCAGCCCCTCTTACACATACTGCCTTGAGGATCATTGTGAAAGGTCTGGATTAGAAACTATGTCAGGAAGAATAGAGTATTCAGGGAATCATTATTGGTTTTTTTTAATTTTTTAAAATATATTTTATTGATTTTTTTATAGAGAGGAAGAGAGAGGGATAGAGAGTAGAATCATCGATCAGCTGCCTCCAGCACACCCCCTACTGGGGATGTGCCCGCAACCAAGGGACATGCCCTTGACCAGAATTGAACCTGGGACCCTTCAGTCCTCAGGCCAACGCTCTATCCACTGAGCCAAACCGGTTTCAGCCAGGGAATTATTAAGAGCCACCCATTTTACCGATGGGCAGCTGATTTTACAGATGGGACGGAAACGAGCTCTGATTCCCGCACTGGGGTCTGAGAGCTGCCGACGGCCAGCCCCACCCTCCCTCCAGCCCTGAGCGGGGCGGGGCGGGCTCTCCTCTGCCCTCGGCTCACCTTCTCAGTCTTGCGGGCCAGGATGACCAGGCCTCGGATGGACAGCACCTTCATGATGGGGTTGTGGTGGTTCAGGCCTTCCACCATCCGCCCCAAAGAGTACTCCTCGGGGATCCGCCGCACCTGCTCCATCTGGAAGAGCTGAGGGAGGGAGGCCATTACTCCCCGTGCGCCCGTGCACCAAGAATCCGTGGGAGCAGGGCAGAGTCAAATGTGTGCTGCGTCCCCAGTCCGGGGCCTGGTGCACAGACCTGCTCAGCAAAGGGTGGTGGCTGCCTGGGGCATTGGGGGACGGGGGGGGGGGGGGGGGGGACGGGGGGGGGCAGGGCTGAGCAGAGTGGAATGGGTGAAGGAGTAGAGAGAGGAGGTGAGAAGGGAGGGAAGAGGAGCTCATCGTGTTCAAGAGAAATCGTGCTCACGCAAAAACCATACGTGTGAAGCACAGTTTGCGCAGGAGGAAAGACCGGCAATGTGGCCCAAGGCCTAGCCCGGGGGAGGCCTGGGAGCGGCGCCCGCCGGCCCCCGGGGCCCAGCTGGTACCTCCACGAAGAAGGCCGTGGCTGTGATCTTGTGCTTCTCATCGCCTCGCTCCAGAAGCGGGATGAGCAGGTAGAGGATGCGGCACCGCTCCTGGCAGGAGTACTGCACCATGGCCCTGGGGTGGGGGCAGAGGGGCAGCCCCTCAGGCTCTCCAGCCCCTGGGAGGCCGGCGGGCGGGGGTCTGGCCACGACCCTCGAAACGATGGCCAAGACCAAGGTCACCTCGGTTCTGTGCTCCCCAGATTTCCCACCTGGACAGCACCTCAGAGGCCATCGAGGCTAACTGCTTTGCCTTACAGGCGGGGAAACTGAGGCTTTGAGTGGGAAAGGGACTTGCCCAGCAGCACAGGGCAAATCAGTAAGACAGGCAGGCCCAGTCCGGAAGGAGGAGGCAACGGGGTGGGGGGGGGGGGGGCACTGAGGCCCAGGCAGCGGCCTGATGGCCTGCCCTGGTTTTAGAGAAGAGGTGGCGGGTGGGCTGAGGGGTCGGTTTGCCAGAGAGACCCAAGCCCGTGTCTGTCTGTCTGTCTGGAGGAGCCGTGGTCTCGCCCTCCCTCCGCCCCGGCCCGGGCCCGGCCTCACCTGGCCAGCAGGGACACGCCGCGGTGGTGGTGCTCCGCCTGCCCCAGGAGCTCCCAGCCGCCCTGCTCATCCAGAAAGGCGGCCTCGTAAGAGCAGCCCATCTTCAGCAGCAGGGTTTTCACCACTTTGACCACCCAGCTGCCAAGACAAGGGGGCTGAGACCTCACGGCGCCCCGCTCCCAGACGCCGGGCCTCCCTCCGCCCAGGCCTCTTCCCCGGCAGCTCCCTGTTTAGCCGGGAGCTTCTCCCTGCCGCGCTGCTTGTTGGTGAGCGAGCCCAGCGCATCCACAGAGCGTGGCTTCTGTACAAACCATCATTGGCTGGGAGAGCAAGAGGAAACAGAAGCAGTCTCCCTCCCTCTGAGCTGGTGCTTCCCCCTCCCTTTCCCCGGGGCCTCTTCAGTGGGAGGAGAGGTGGGATCTGGGGCTCCCTGCCTCCCGGCCCTGCCTCCTGCTCACCCTCCTCCCCGATGGAGCCCATGGCTGGGTGGTGCTCTGCGGGACAGTCTCCTGTCCACCCCGAGTTCCTCATCTGGTTGGGACACGTAAGTGGTGAGTCCCAAACCCAGACGCACAGCCAGACCTGGGGAGCTTGTACAGCCTGCGGACTGACCAGGCCGGGCCGGGCCTCTGTGTTTCTGAAGCCCCTGGGTGAGCTTGGAGAGCACTGCCAGGGAGTCGTCCTACTGTGCACCCAGCACAGCACTGGGTGCTCACAGATATATAGTGTGTATATGTGTATATGTACTTGTATGTGTATGTGTGTGTGTATTTGTATGGATATGTGTATGTGTATGAATATATATGGATATATGGATACACACACACACGCACATATGTGTGTATAACCCTTTATTAAAATAAAAAAAATGGCCGAAACCAGTTTGGCTCAGTGGATAGAGCGTCGGTCTGGGAACTGAAAGGTCCAGGGTTCGATTCTGGTCAAGGTCATGTACCTTGGTTGCGGGCACATCCCCAGTGCGGGATGTACAGGAGGCAGCTGATCGATGTCGCTCTCTCATCGATGTTTCTAGCTCTCTATCCTTCTCCCTTCCTCTCTGTAAAAAATTAATAAAATATATTTTGAAAAAAAAGGAAAAAAAAGAAAATGGGAGCTTTTTAAAAAAATAAATAAATAAAATTTAAAAAATGACAATGTGTGGAATAAAGTTTACTTTTAAGCAGTGTTTTCTGAAAGCCCAAACCCTTGCTTTAAGAGCTTATGGCATGCCCTGGCTGGTTTGGTCAGTGGTTAGAGCGTCAGCCCATGGGACGAAGGGTCACGGGTTGGATTGCTGGCCGAGGGCATGTACCTTGGCTGCGGTTCTCCAGCTCAGGTCAGGGCAGGTTTCAGGAGGCAACCTGTCGATGTGTCTCTCTCACATCATTGACGTTTCTCTCACTCTCTGCCCCTCCTCCCTCCCTTTCATTCTCTCTAGAAATCAAGGGACAAAATACCCTCCGGTGAGGATTATGAAAAAGAGAGGCATGTACCTTGGTTGCGGGCACATCCCCAGTAGGGAGTGTGCAGGAGGTGGATGATCGATGTTTCTCTCTCATCGATGTTTCTAACTCTCCATTCCTCTCCTTCCTCTCCGTAAAAAGTCAATAAAAAAATTAAAAATAAAATAAAATCCGACGGTTGGGTCTTGGATACAGACCTAATACATATGATACCCCCGAGGGAGAGGAGAATGGCACGGTGAGCCCCGGGGGAGGGCCGGTTCTCCTGGAGCCCAGCCCTGAGCAGGGTCTGGCACACAGACAGGTGCTGGACCCATGCCTGGCTTTCACCAGAGCGTGCTTCTTTTTCTCTCCTCGCCCCACAGCCAATTCCCACCCGTCGGCGCCCTGAAGACCTTCACAAGGGTCCTGGCCTCGCGGCCCTCCCCGAGCCAGAGTCGGCAGAAGCATACCGCACGGGTTCGAAGACGGAGGGCTGTGTGTTCTTCTTGGAGTCCCTGCGCTCAGGCTGGGCGGGCGGGCGGCGGGGCAGGTTGAGGCCGATGTGGTAGTGGACCTGGGTGAGCAGGGCCAGCAGCAGCTGGGGGTAGAGGCGCCGCACGCGGCCCAGGCAGCTGCTCACCGACAGGAGCTCGCACAGGCCGCTGGCTGCCTGGGGGCAGAGGGGAGGCTGGTGGGACTGGCTGCCTGAGGGCAGGGGGGAGGCTGGTGGGACGTCCCGCCCATTGCCTCTGCATCCCCTGGCTTCTCTGGATCTTTGCTCTCCTGGGGCCCAGCCTGGGGAAACCCAGACCCCCTCCGTGCCCCAGTGCCCCAGCCGGGAGCCCTGCACCAGAGAGCCTGCCGCTTGACACTCACAGCCCCGGAAGCTCCTTGGGGAGGGATCCCAGGGAGGGATCCCACCCCATCTCGGGGGAGGTGGAGTGTCCATGGCTCGCACTGTGTCAGTGAGGAGACAAGCTAGATGGGGGACGGGACCTGCCCAAGGTCACCCCCTTGCCTGCAGAGCTGGGTCTTGCGTCCAGGGTTTGAGAAAAGGCTGTAGCTGCCCTGCCTCTTCCTCTTGTAACGCAGGCCACAGACCGCGAGGGGGCGCCAGCTGACCCTTTACTTTGGGCCATTGAACTGCCCCTCTGCCTCCCCATACAGCCAGCAGCCAAAACAGGCCCCAGCCTTGATTGAGCAGAGCCCGAGAGGACCAGTCCTGGACCGTCTCACCCCAAACCCCAAGCCTTGCCTTCCTGCCCCCACACCAGCCTTCCCAAGTCCCAGAAACGCGGCTTTGTTGGCGTTTGGCCCACCCGGGACCCAATTTGCACTCACCTCCCAACTTCACCTAGCAGTCCTCTCTGGTCCTGGCCTGGGCCCACCCCTCTCCCTCCCACCCTCCCTCCCTCACAGTGGGCCCACCCCTCACACTCTGCCCATCGAGTCCTCTCTAGCTTGCAGGACCAGGGGCAGGGGAAGGGGGCGGTGATGGGCTGGGGTCCTGAGACCTGGTGGCTCATTCTGGTCCCACCACGCCCTGCCCCTCTCGGGGCCTCAGGTTCACCCTCCATAAAGTGAGGCCGTGTCCTCTTCCAGCCCGCTCACAGGTGTGGTGGGAATTAAATGGAGGAGAAGGAAGAATTTTTTCTTTCTTTTTTTTAAATAAGGAACCAAATTAGGGTTCCTATCTTTTTAAAAATATATATATATTTTATTGATTTTTTACAGAGAGGAAGAGAGAGAGATAGAGAGTTAGAAACATCGATGAGATAGAATCATCGATCAGCTGCCTCTTGCACACCCCCTTCTGGGGATAATTCCCACAACCAAGGTACATGCCCTTGACCGGATTCGAACCTGGGACCTTTCAGTCCGCAGGCCAACGCTCTATCCACTGAGCCAAACCTGTTTCGGCGAGAGAATGCTTTCTAAAGAAATGGTTGAAATCTGTGCCACCAAAACCCATGGCTTGTTCCCGTGGAAATAAGAGGCATAACGTCGGCTGGATGAGAACAATGAGTGTCACGTATTTGTAATCCGCAGCTTAAGAAACCCCTTCACATGCACTACCTCGCTCTTCTTAACAGGGGAGACAGGCAGGCAGGAGTTATTACTACCCATTTTACAGACGTAAATATGAAGGATAAAGAGGGGGAAGTGACTGACCAAGCTTATAGACAGGCAGTAGCAGAGCTAAGACGAGCCTCAAGACCCAAAGCCTTTACACTTTGCGGCAGCCCAAAAAACCAAGGAGTGTGTTTAAACAAAACAGCCTGTGGTGTAGAGAAAAGTCGCTAGTGATGTGCCACAGGGCTCTGCTCTTGGCTTAATCTTGCTCAAATGGTTTATCAATGCTACAATATAAGAATTAGTCCAGCTCCACTGGTGTGGCTCAGGGATTGAACATTGACCCTTACACCAAGTGGTCACCGGTTCGATTCCCAGTCAGGGCACATGCGTGCTCCAGCCCCAGGAGGAGGCCAGCAGGAAGCAGTCAGTCAATGTTTCTATCTTTCCCTCCCTCTCCCTTCCTCTCTCTACAAAAATATCAATGAAGATATACATTTTTTTAAAAATTAGTCCAGGCTATCTCTACCATGCTGGTTGAACAAGAAGCAGGAACGACCCACTGAAGAACAGACGAACATACACCGATGGGAGGAGGAGTGGATAAACGCCCAGGACAGGCAAGGCACGGGTGCTGGTGCTTGTTCACAGCACTCAGAGCTGGGGGAGAGGCAGAGAGACCAGGGGTGAAGCACAGGGTTGGAGGAAGGCGATCTGGGTGTGAGTCCTGGCACCCCTGCTCCCCGCCTGTGTGACCTGGAAGGCATGGACTGTACTGCTGAGCGGGAGCATCTTCCCCTGTGAAGGACCATGCCGCCCACTCCTCCATTCCCCGCACCTTCGTTTGCTTGCTTTCCTCCATCAGAATGCCTTGCTCTCTGCTGTGTCCCGGAGCTTGTGAGTGTGCATGGCACGTAGTAGGGGCTCCGTAACTATTTGTTGAATACATCAGTTCAAAGGTGTTTCATGTCTACCGTGTGCCCGGTGTATGTTAGACACTGGAGATCATCATGGTGAGCAAAACAGGCTCGCAGATTAATCGAATGACCCCTTCCAACTACTGTCAAATCACAACTGGGGTAAATTCTCCCAAGATAAAGTTTGTGATGTAGAATATAATATGCACAGGTTTTATGTTGTCAGGGAGCTCGGGGAGGGCTTGCCCTAAGGAGGTGATGCTTGAGTTGAGAGCTGAGGGAAGGAATAAAGTTAGCTTGGTGGAGCCAAAGCCGGTTTGGTTCAGTGGATAGAGCGTTGGCCTGCGGACTCAAGGGTCCCGGGTTCGATTCCGGTCCAGGGCATGTACCTTGGTTGCGGGCACATCCCCAGTGGGGGGTGTGCAGGAGGCAGCTGATCGATGTTTCTCTCTCATCGATGTTTCTAATTCTCTATCCCTCTCTCTTCCTCTCTGTGAAAAATCAATAAAATATATATTTTTAAAAATAAATAAGGTTAGCTTGGTGGCGAGCAGGCTAGGCAGAGCAAACATGTGCCGAGGCCCTGTGACAGGAGCTAGCAGAGCATGAATGACATTCTGGTCGGGACCAGTGGGAGGAGCGTGGAGTGTGGGAGGCAGTGAGGGGCGGGGCCTGCAGCAGAGGCAGGAGCTCTGTGTTACTCTCCAGGCAACCGGAAGCCATGGAGGAGGCTGAGAAGAGCAGATGCGCCTTCCTCAGAGGTTTTTTGGCTGCAGTACAGATTGCAGAGCGGGAGCAGGGAGTGGGCAGGGGTGTTCCCCAGGCAGCCGTGATAGAGGCAGAGAGAAGCTCTTTCCGTCCTGCAGTCGGAGCCCCTTCCCCCTGTGTTCCTAGGGCTGAGCGCTGAGCCCGGCAGCAAGGAGAGCGTAAATGTTTTGCCGCCGAATGAAGGAATGAGCTGTTTAGTCTTTGCATTCATAGATGCAGAGACGGAGCCTCAGAGAGGTACAGCGGCCTGCTCAGTCCACACAACAGTAACATAGCAACGCCGGTTCCCTAGACGCAGGTCTGCCGTCCCCGGTCATTTCCCGTTCACTACTCCGGGATGCTGAGGGCACTGTGAGTGAGTGGCACTGCCGTTGTCACCAGCGGGTCATAATCAAGAGCCGGAGGCAGAGGCTTGCCCGAGGCCACACAACCAGCTGCCAGCAGAGCGGGACACTGGGAGCCGAGGAGGGAAGCCGGGTGTGGTGAGCCCCACGGGGGCGGGAGGGGGGGCGGGAGGGGCAGGGGCAGGCAGGCAGGTCTCACCGCCAGGGGCACGATGGAGGCCCTGCCCTTCCTGGTGACAGGCTTCTCCTTCAGGCTGGTCAGGAGCAGGTCCAGGAGTTCTCGGACGTCACAGCTGGGCTTGCCCAGGATCAGCTGCCTCCACATCTCCGCTCCGTTGCTGGGAGGTCGGGGGGGGGGGGGGGTATTTAGTGAGGACCAGGGCAGGGCTCCCACCCGGCCTTCCAGGGGTATCCGTGAGCACGCCAGCAAATTTCTGGAATGATCCAGAAGACACTCCCTGTGAAGCAGGGGCTAATGGTGATAGAAAAATCCAGTTTCCTAGGTATCACGCCGGGTGCTTTACATGCAAGCTATTGCTCCTCCAGCACACATTGAGCCTCTGCCGGGCACTAAGCAAATTTCTGGGGCTACGGGTGTGAACAAGATATTAAGCCACTCGATGTCACTGGATCCCCACAATGACCTCAGGGTGGGTTGCTGGTCCCACTTCACAGAAGCAGAGTTGAGGCTCAGAGAGGTGGACTCGCCGACCCGAGACGACCCAGCGAAGGAGCTGTATTATCGTGAAGGGACCAGGTCTGATGTCTCCAAAGCCTGTGTATGCCCTTTGGGGCCTGGAGCCTGCATTTGCCACATCAGGAGCCCCGCTCCCGTCCCTTCGGAGGCAGTCCGCCAGGCAGGGGAAGGCCTCCGTGCAGGCGGCACCAGCCTGTGGGCACCCCCATCCTGGGGGTTGGGAAGCATGGAGAGGCCAGTGCTTCTGCAAGAGGTTGAACCTCCCATTAACTTTCCAGCTCTGTTCCCCTGGAAACCTGATCAACACCGCATGTCAACTATGTTGCTAGGCACCGTTGCTTATGGTAAAAAATAACCCAATTGGTGAATTGCATCTGGGCTGGGAGGGGCTGTAAATTAACTATGAGAACCGATGCCTTGAGCGTCCTGGGGCGCAGGGACTCTTGTGGCTGAATTTGTCCCTGTGGGGACACTGGAAGCAAAGTCTATGAGTTATTTGTTGTAAGAAATACTAGTTCCGTCGAAACCGGTTTTGCTCAGTGGATAGAGCATTGGCCTGAAGGGTCCCAGGTTCGATTCCGGTCAAGGGCATGTGCCTTGGTTGCGGGCACATCCCTGGTGGGGGGTGTGCAGGAGGCAGCTGATCGATGATTCTCTCTCATCGATGTTTCTCTCTATCCCTCTCTCTTCCTCTCTGTAAAAAAAATCAATAAAATATATTATTTTAAAAAGAGAAAAAGAAAAGAAATACTAGTTCCTGTGAGGCGAGAGACATTTAAGCTGGGGCAGCTCCTGCACCTTTCACCTGAGAGGCCCAGGAGACCAACCCTTGGACCCAAGGCCAAGAGGAAGGTGAGGACAGTGAAGCATCTGGGGCACAGCATTTAAGGAGTCCCTCCCTCTCGGGCTCACACAGTGCAGGCCTGGCACCCGAGAGCAAGAGCCTCCTTAAAAGTTCCAGCTGTCTGGCTGCTGCATGGTTTCCTGCAAAGAGGAGCCCCTGACACTGCCCCTCTGACTTGGATATCCTGAGCCAAGTGCGGCTCCCAGGGCCTCGTGAGTCCGAGGGTGCAGTGGCTCCAAGAAGGGCACACTTCTCGCCGGCGGGGAGAGCAGACCTGTGTCACGCAGCCCGCACCACCGATGCCTTTGGTGTCTATGAATGGTGCCAACTCGGATTTAGAAGCACGCCCCATTTGCACAGCTCTGCACTATTCTTTTACATTCATTCTCAGCCCAACATCGTCGTAAGATGTGGGCCACTGTTGGAAGCCGCCCATTGTCCTCTGATTGAGACATTGGTAGCTGAAGCAACGTCCACCTATCAATCTCATGTAAATCCTTGCTGATTGGCTATTACTGGCTATGGGTGAGTCCCAAACCTTACTTAAAGGGATAGCAAGGCTGGAGCGGTGTGTAGTCCTCCCCCTAAAGGTGGGATGCCGCCTGGCCCCCAATATCGCCAAATTAATATTTTTTCTAGTCTCTTTTCATTTGTGTGCGGCCTCCTTCAGAACCCGAACCCTGATCCTTGAACCTGAACCCTGAACCCTGATCCTTGAACCTGAACCCTGAACCACTCGGGATGTAAAAGGGGTTCCTGCAGGCCACCCACTTTCTGCCTTGCTTTAGCCATTCCAAGGTGTGTGAGGGCATTTCCTGAGCTGAGCGGCTGGAGCAGTCTGACTGGTGCCTCCTGCCTGCAAGCTCACATCTGGCCCCAGTCCTCTCTGCCCACCAGGCCACCTGCTCCCTGCAGGCGGAGAGCCCGGAGCGTCCTGCGCAGGCCCGGGACCGGCAGGGACTCAGCACAGCTGGCTGCGTTACTTGTCACGACCGCCCATGTGGAATGGGAATGCAGGGATTACTTCCTCCTTTTGCCTGTGGGGGGGAAACTAAGCCCAGAGAGGACATCGGGGTACCAAGACCCACAGCAGCTGGAGGCTGAGTCAGGACGGTCTCCCAGGCTTCCTTTCTACGGCGTCATTAAAGAGCTCTGGGCTCAGAGCTGGTCAGACCTGAGTTTAGGTCCTCATTCGGATGCTGGCTCAGAGACTTCCTGGCTGGTTGGCAGGGCTCGGTGGTTGAGCATCGACCTATGGTTCGATTCCCAGCCGGGGCATATGGCTGGTTTATGGGCTGATTCTCTCTCATCATTGACCTCTCTCTCTCTCTCTCTCTCTCTCTCTCTCTCTCTCTCTCTCTCTCTCCTCTCTCTCCCCTCTCCCCCTTCTTTCCTGAAATCAACAAAAATAAAAGACTTCTCCCTGAGCCTTAGTCTCCTGGTCTGTAGGATGGGGTTATTGCACGATGAATGCTGAGCACAGTCAGCTGGCAGTGCTTGGGAAGTGCTTACTGGTTGTCATAGCACCACAGTCACGGGGGAGGGGCCATCTGGAAGGGCAAGGGGCTCCTCTGGGTAGAAGGAGAGTCCCAGACGGAGGGGCAGGGTGGGGGAAAAGCTGCTCTGACCCTCTGAGATGGGGTGGCCGACAGGTCCCCCTGACTTGGTACCTGTCCAGCGGGAGGGGGCACATGAGCAGGGCCACGACGACCTCGGTCATGAACGAGCTGGCCAGGAGGGAGATGGGCAGCAGGGCCACCTCGCGGGCCCGGGGCTCCTGGATGTGGCTCAGCTGCATGTAGATGGCCTGCATGATCTCCGGGATCTGGAAGCACAGCCGCGGGGCCCGTGAGCAGGGCGAGGCCGTGGGAGGCAAAGGGAGGCACATGGGGGCAGGGAGACGGAGGAGGAGAGGAGTGGCCGGACCGAGTGACCCGGGAGAGGGGCACCCAGGGAGAAATGGGGAGGGCAGGTGCCTGCTCCTTCGCTGGAAGTGAGACCCTTTGTCTTCACCGCCCACCCCCGCCACACACCGCACACCACACGGGTGAGTTTTTTCTCCCCCCAAGTGGGAGCACTAGAACTCAGCCACCACCACCCCTCTCTGCCCGAGGGATGAGCGGGCCCTGTGGGGTCTCCCCGCCCAGCCCCTGCTCCCAGGACCTTACCACCTCCAGCGCCCTGTGCCGATACCACTCCAGCACCGAGCTGAGCGTCACCTCCGAGGCCAGCTGCATCATCTCCCCCGTGTCTCGGCCCCGAGCCTCCGTGTCCAAGCCGCCCGTCAGCCCTTCCAGGGCGGCTAGCAGCAGGTCCTTGACCTGCTGGGGCCCCAGGAAGTCTCCGAACTCCTGAAACAGAGGCGCGGAGATGCAGGCGCACCTGGACAGCCCCGAACGAGCTGCACCCAGCTGCGTAAATGCGCCAGACAGGCAGAGGTCAGCAGGGAGGAGGCGCAAAACAGGGGCGTCGTGACCCCAGTGGCACAGGCCGGAGGGGTTGGGGCACTCCGCGTGGCCCACGTGGTCGGGGCGGGCTTCCTGGAAAGGGGGCTCGAACCCGGGAAGATGGGAGGGGTGGGGAAGGCATTGGGCACGGGCGCTGCCCCTCTCCCGCCTCCCCGGAAGGCCCAGGGCAGGGGGCAGCCAGCAGTACCGCGATGACACGCAGGATGTTCTGGCAGGGGCTGGCAGGGTTGTAGGGCCCCAGGAACCGCCTGTTGCTCTCATACAGTTCCTTCTTGTTGGTGTCCCTCTTAGTAGTCCCTGCAAGAAGGGGGCCTTCTCAGTGCAGCCCGACCACCACGCCTTCAAAACGTTGTGTTAAACACAGACGGAGGCGGTGCCTACATCACAGGCACCAGCTTAATGCATTTTCAGATGCTCAACCCAGCCACAGAACTGGGCCTAGACCAGGGGTGGGCAAACATTTTTTTTTTTTTTTGAAATATGGTATTAGCATTTTAAAGGATGCTTGCTTGCTGCCAGACTGCTCAGGGCATTTTTAAAAAATACATTTTATTGATTTCTTACAGAGAGGAAGAGAGAGGGATAGAGAGTTAGAAACATCGATAAGAGAAAATCATCTATCAGCTGCCTCTTGCACATCCCCTACTGGGGATGTGCCCGCAACCAAGGTACATGCCCTTGACCGGAATCGAACCCGGGACCTTTCAATCCGCAGGCCGGCACTCTATCCTCTGAGCCATACCAGTTTCAGCATGGGCAAACTTTTTGACTCAAGGGCCACAATGGGTTCTTAAACGGGACCGGAGGGCCAGAACAAAAGCAACCTGACCATGCTGGCACTCTCATCTTGGGCTGCGGGTGAAGGAGCGGAGGGGAGAGCAAGAGAACCCTCTGCTCTTTCAGCTCTGTGGGCCGGATAGAACAGCCAAACGGGCCGGATCCGGCCCGGGGGCCGTAGTTTGCCCACGGCTGGCCTAGACCGAGAAACAGAACACCATCAGCACCCAGAAGCCCCTCTGGGGCCCTTTCCGGTCTGCTCTCCCTTTGGCCCCCCGGGAGCCACGGCTGTGCCTTCGCCCACAGATTGGACATCCTTGCTTCTGGACTTCTATGCACGGACTCGTGTGTTATCCTTGATGTCTGCCTTTCACGCAGCATCATGTGGGCGGGACTCGTCGGCACCACTGCTAGCAGCCTGGCCTCATTCGTCTCAGCGCTGCATAGTTTTCCGTGGTATGAATACACTACAGTTTATGTATCTGTTCCGCTTCTGAGGGGCATTTAGGTTGTTTCCATGCATGGTGCTGCTATGACCATTCCAGCATGCCTAGTCCATGCCTTTTGGTGAGTAAACGTACACACTGTTAGGTGGGTGGCTAGGAGAGAAATCGCTACGTGTTGGGGCGGGCACAGGTCCCACGTCAGGGGATGCTGACAGCGCTCCATGGCGGGGACCATGTGCTCCCACCCGCGGTGCATGAGGGTTCCGGTGGCTTCATGTCTCACCAGCATGTGTATTGCCTGTCTGTTTCATTTTTGCCATTCTGGTGGGTGTGTGGCAATGCCTCTTTTCATTGGCAATCGCCCAAGCCTGGGCATTCCCAACCTCCCTTTTCTGCCCTTTTTTTCTTTGGGATTTATCATCATCTAACGTACTACATGCACTACTGTTCTATTGTCTCCCGACAACAAGGAGGCAAGCTCAACAGGGAGGATTCTTTAATTCACTAATTTTAGATGTGTCTTCACTGCTGTGTCCCGGGGCCTAGAATAGTCTCTGGTACATGATGGCTCTGTTTCTTCTATTGAAGGGAACACATTTCAGGTGCATGTTCTGAGCCCTTGCTGGGGCCTGGCCTGGGTCCTACCTGGATGCCCCAGCATAGGCAAGACATGTGCATAAGAAAGGTCCGTCAGGCCAAAAACCGGTTTGGCTCAACGGATAGAGCGTCGGCCTGCGGACTGAAAGGTCTTGGGTTCGATTCCGGTCAAGGGCATGTACCTTGGTTGCGGGCACATCCCCCGTAGGGGGTGTGCAAGAGGCAGCTGATCGATGATTCTCTCATCGATGTTTCTAACTCTTTATCCCTCTCTCTTCCTCTCTGTAAAAAATCAGTAAGATATATATATTTTTTTTTATTGATATTTTACAAAGAGGAAGGGAGAGAGCTAGAGAGCCAGAAACGTCAATGAGAGAGAAACATCGACCAGCTGCCTCTTGCACACCCCCTACCGGGGATGTGCCCGCAACCAATGTACATGCCCTTGGCCGGAATCGAACCCGGGACTTTTCAGTCCGCAGACCAACGCTCTACCACTGAGCCAAACCGACCTCGGCAAGATATATTTTTTTAAAAAGAAAAAAAAGGTCCGTCAGGATGGAGTGACTACATGGACCAAGGGTGTGGGTTGCATGCAAAGGGAAGGAGCGTGAGACCTAGAAGCAGGCACACGCAGGTTCATGTCCTAACTTGGCTGCTTCCTACAGGGGGAAGAAGAGGCCTGGACAAACCACTTTGCTCCTGGAGAATCTAACCCAATGGGCTTGGCCTCGGGTTGCCAGATAAAATACAGGAAACCCAGTTAAATGTGAATTTCAGGTAAACAAGTACTTTTTAGTGAAAGTATATCTCAAATACACATTCAATCAAATTATTCATTGTTTATCGGAAACTCACAGCTAAGTGGGTGTTCTACCCTTTCATTTGCTAACTCTGGCCATGTGTACTAGCTTGGTCTATACCAGTGGTCGGCGAACTCATTAGTCAACAGAGCCAAATATCAACAGTACAATGATTGAAATTTCTTTTGAGAGCCGAAAACCGACTTCTGCGCATGGGCCACGAAGTTTCAATCGCGTTGTACATGTGTGCCCACATGTGGTATTTTGTGGAAGAGCCACACTCAAGGGGCCAAAGAGCCGCATGTGGCTTATGAGCTGTATTTTGCCAACCACTGGTCTATGCTATTCCTACCCCTAAGGCTGATGATGGACATGACTTAGACCACTTTCACCCATCACTCGGGAGGTCTGAGTGGTTCCTGGGCAGCAGGGGATGTCGCCCAGGGGCCAAATCTTTGTCCCAAATGCTAGAGGTCAAGAAAAGCAAGGACGCCAGACAGATCCCAAAAGGCTGAAACTGATCATCCTTGTAGGCGTGGGGAAAACAAAACTATTTGACAAATGTCTATGTGTGGCACTGAGCTGGTCTCTTACATATACGATCTCATTTGAGCTCTCAAAAATCTTGCGTGTTATATCCTATTGCACCCTTTTTTACGGAGGAGGAAACCTAGGCCTAGACGGAGAAGTACTTGCCTGCGCTCACATAGCTAGGAAGGGCTGGAGCTGATCTTGTACCTGCCGTATTTCCCCGAAAATAAGACATCCTCCGAAAATAAGACCTACTTCATGGAAACATAATATATCCCCTGAAAATAAGACCTAGCACATCTTTGGGAGCAAAAATTAATATAAGACACTGTCTTATTTTCGGGAAAACCGGGTAGGTTACTCCACCTCCAGAGCCAGGGAAGTTTAAACCATGTGCCCAGGTCCCTTGGTTTGGGGGCAATGTTGGGACTATGGCAAAAAAGAAGGATGCAAGGAACAGGTAGTACTGTGGCATTGGGGCACCTGTGCCAGCCCATACCACATCTCTGGCTCCCTGAAACTGAATCCAGAGATGTTCTCCACCAACAGGTTTTAACCACTCCCAATTCTAAGACAGAATCTGTTTTCTGTTCATTCAGTAAATAGTCACTAAGCACCCACCATGTGCCGGCCCTTGGGGATTCAGTAGTGAACCAGACACAGCCTTGCCCTGCCCTCAAATGGGGAAAGACAGACCAGGAATCAAGCTATTAGGGCTCTCGTGCCTGAGTATATATGGTTCCACGGGAATGTGAAAACGAGTCACCAATTAAACTTGGGAGGGTGAGGAAAAGCTGAGAGAGAAGGAATGCTGAAATCAAAACAGGTTTGTTTGTAGCCTTTGCCCCCTGGTCCTGTGGGGACTGTGTTTGTGCCTCTGCAGACCCTTTGCTGGTCTCCACGATCTCCCATCAGTGCCTGGCAGCTAACGCTCCAGGCGAGTCCCTGGCTAGGTGCCTGCGCAGAAGCCTTGCTTCGGAAGTGCCCCAGGCTTACGTTTCTGGAGCTCCAGGATGGTGTAGAGGACGGCGATGCCATCCAGAGCCTCCCGGCCAATGTCCTCCTCGGGGTCCCCGATGCGAAGGATGAGTCTCCCCAGCAGAAGCCCCAGCGCAGGGAATCCCGAAGACATCTGTTTGCGTTGTAATCTTAGGGACTGAGCCTGATAGGTTCAATAATGCTATACAGCAAGTGGTGAACGGAGCCGGAATGCCTGTCCCTGAGAGCAGAGCCCTCTGAGGGCAGTAAGGGTCACCTGGGAATCTCTGGACAGATGCACAGGCACCCCCAGAGCTGGGAAGACTCTCCCCAGAAGTGCCTCCCCCCGCTCTGCCCCCGGCGCCTCCCAGGGGACACTCACAAAGAAAGGCAGGGTGAGAAGCGTATGGTTCAACAAAGAGACATTGCTGTTCACAGCGCGCGCTCGCTCGTGGGCCTTTCCAGAGTTCATCCAGGGCCCCAGGGGCTGTGAGGACAAGGGCAAGACCCAGAGCTGCAGGCCCGCTGCCAGCCTCCATTGACCAGCTTCTGGGGAGGGCAGAAAGACCACTCCCACCCTAGCCTCAGTGGACAGAGCATCGGCCTGAGGACCGAAGGGTTCGATTCTGGTCAAGGGCACATATGGCGGTTGCAGACTCCTTTCAGCCCAGGCCCTGGTTGGGGCACGTGCAGGAGGCAACCAATGGATGTGTTTCTCTCACATTGATAGTTCTCTCTATTCCAGTCTCTCTAAAAATCAATGGAAAAATAATCTCAAGTGAGGATATTTTAAAAAGAAAAATACCACTCCCCACAGTTCTCCTCTCCTTAAAGCTTAGGGACTTATGGGCTCAGAAGCTGAGAATGAGGCTGGAAGACCAATGAGGAGAGAGAGGAAAGATGGAGAGTCATGAGGATAAAAGAGAAAGACAGGGGCAATCATAGAGGCAGCAAAGACATGGGAGCGGCCGCAGCAGGAGTAGGAGAGATGGGGAGAGGGTGGAGGGGCAGGAGTCTGGGATGGGCTGTGAAAGACAAGGAGGTAAAGCATTGGCACAAGATGACAGCCAGAAGTCAAATCACTCCTTCTGGATCTAGGACCACCCCCCCCCACACACACACACACACTCCCCCTCCTGAACCAGTTCTGCTTCCTCCTCTCCTCCCTGTCCCCACACCTCCAAAATGCTCTTCAGCCCAGCAGGAGTGGGGTCCTCAACAAAGAGAGCGTTGAGCAGTGTCTGCAGGGCATCCACGGTCTGGCGGTAGAGTGTCTGTGGACAGGAGGAGGACCAAGCCACCAGGAGGCCACTGAACAAGGACAACATGCAGACCCCAGCCCCGGGCAACCCCTGTGTGTGTGTGGGGGGGGGGGGGGGGACAGGAAAGGTCCCTCCTCTAGGACTAACTTGATGTATGATATTGCACACATTTCTTCCCCTCCATGGGTTATAGTTTCCTTATCAACAAGTTGATAATTATTATTCATTCACTTCTTACCTCAAAGGGGGAAAAAGCAGAAACCCAACATTTACTGAGAATCTACTTAGGCCAGGTAAACAACTAATGAGGGGTGGGTGGGAAAATGCTCTAGAGCTGTAAGAGCTAGACAAACTTTATCATTGTCTCTGCTTCTTCTTTTCTTTGCTAGTCCCAGACCTAAGTAGCTTTTCCAAGTCGCCTCTTCGGGGGCCATCTCTACCCTGCCCAGGCACTTCCTCTGTCAGCCGCACCACAGCCCGGGAATTGTTTTAGTAAGTGCGTGCATTATACATGCACAAGGCTGAGCAGTGCATTCGAGCCGCGCTGGGAAGGCCCTCTCTCCCCAGTCTTCCCTTGTCCTGCCAAGTCACCGTGTCTGTCTCTCACGTTGTCATTGTTCCTGGTTACAACGCAACCACTAAGCAAACCTCACTCGCCAACTTCCTCCTCCTTCCCTCTCATCTGCACCCTATCACTGTGCGGTGCTGACCTCTGCTGGCTGGGGATGGTACTACAAGAGGACTGCTCTCTTCTCCCCCTACCCCCTCAAGACCCCCACGTAGACACCCAGAGCCCTCCTGCTGCCACCTGGTCTGGCTCCCACAGCTCTCTGCATTGTTTCCCAGAACTCTAACCTGGCCCTCGGGGCTCCAGCCACGCTGCCTCAGTGTCTCCCTTGCAGACACCATGTTCTCTCTGTCCTCGGGCCTCTGCAGAGGCTGTTCCTTCTGCCTGGTGTGTCAGCCCCCTTCCCTTCGGCTAATTAGCTCTTCTTTAACCTCAGCTCCAGCACCCTGACCCCTGACGCCTAACTAGGCCAGGTTCCCCCATTCTGGACTCTTATAGCACCAAGTACGTCTTGCTTGCAACATTTGCTGGTGCCGTAATTTTGCATTAATTGTAAGATTCCCTGATCATGTGTATCTCCCCCTGCCCTTGCCCCTGCTGAATCTCACCCCTGCACTTCAGGAGTAGGCCCTCGGTTAATATTAGATGAACGAAAGGATGAATGAATGTGCCTTACCCTGAACTGAAACGCCTTCCCCTTAACTTCCCCCACTGACCCTACCTCCTACCCTGAGCGTCACCTCTGCCCACGCCGCCTCCTCGGACGGCCCTGCGGAGGCGTAAAGAGCTCGTGGGAATGAGCTCCCGGAGCTTCTCCTTCTCCAGGCCTCAGCCCCGTCTCCTTCGTCGTGGCCCAGCAGTCCTCAGCCCTCCTCCTCTCCACCCTGGCCGCCTCCTCTGGCCAGGCCAGCACCTGCCCACGTCCCTCTCAGAGGACAGGGCAGGGCCGGGCCCAGAAGCGGACAGAACACTCCAGAGGAGGGGTAGATCCCTAATTCCAAAGATTCATTCGTTCACCAGACATCCCTCTCAGGCCAAGCAAGAGAGGGTCAGCAAACTGGCCACGGCCCCGCCCTTGAGCAGGAGGTGGACAATCTCATCACCGGGAACGTGCCTCCCTCTGAGGGCCCTGGGCAGCCCGGGCCAGCCGGGGAGGGCCCTGCTCACCTGTATGCCCTCCGCCTTGGCCTCGTCCTTCTCCTGCATGGCCTGCAAGGAGGGCAGGGAGAACACACTCCGCACGCACATGTTCACCAGCTCCGTCCGCTCCCGAACACCCAGGGCCGGCTGGGTGTGGCTGGGAAGAGACAGAGAGCAAGGTGGGGGGGGGGGGGCGGCTGTGGCCGGAGGCTGGGGCTGGGAAGGCAGGGCTGGGATGATGGAGGTGGAGGGGTGGGCCTGAGATTCAGACCCACACAGGGTGAGATGAGGCGGGGGAAGAGGGACTGGGCTAGGGGAGAGAAGGAGACATGGGAGTGGGGTTGGGGCACAGCAGAGAGGCCCCCAAAGAGAGAGGCAGCGCCCATGGGAAGGAGGGCATGGGGGATGGGGAGGGGCGTGGACACCTCAGCTGCGTCAGGGTCTCCATGGCCTGCTGGCGGACGGAGCTGGAGAGGGAATCCAGCGGCTCCTCCTGGATCTGCCTCTGGACCGGGGACCACAGTTAGGCCGGTGAGGGGGGCAGGCCGCTGCAGACCACAGGGCCGCGGCCACCCTCCTGATGAGGAGCCGGCGGCAGAGCCCCTGGCCCCGGCAGAACTCCCCGCCTCCTCTCCCATAGGCCTCCCGCGGGGGAGCCTGCTCACTGCTCAGTTCAACGCCACCAACACCCGCACTCTAACCAGCTGCACCCAGAAATCCACTTAGCCACAAGCATGGGGGCTCAGCAAGACCTGTTTCTGAAGCCTCACTGGGGGGGAGGAGGGGTGTGTATTTAAATCATGGACTGGCCCAAAGGGCTCCTGAAAGAAATCCAGTTGAGTTCCTTTAGAGATGGTCTCACTTTTGATCTAGCACCTGCACACAATCGGTGCGCAATTGATGCTAGTTGAATGAAGGTACCAAGGGCAAGGATGTTTTCTCTCTTTAAGGGACCCAAAGCCGGAAACCTCCGTGGTTGTCCCCACCCAGTCCGTTCTGTGGATAACTGAGAAGTGACTGTATTTTTGCAAGATGACCAGGAAATTCCCTGCACACCAGGAGGAGTTGCTGGTATTAAATACTAACTATTCCCGGGTGTATCATGCTTCCAGGGAACTAACCATTGGCTGTGACTCGGGTGTGATCGGATGAGAAGAGGGAGGCTCAGAGAAGGGCAATGGCTTGCCTGAGCTCCCTCTGGACAGGCAGAGGGCAGCTAGAGGTACAGCTGGGACTCAAGCCCACGTTCCTGCCTCCCCATCTGTCCTCCCTCCACCACCTCAGCCCCCACCCCATCAGCGGGCGGACTACGGACTTCCGCTCCCTCCCCACCCCAATGCCACAGATCGGATGCGGCTCCCACACCATCATCTTCTTCATCATGGTCCTCTTCTCTCCTTCGCCTTCCGGCACGTCCTGGCTCTTCTGGAGGGCGGTGGCATTCTCGACCTCGGGGGTAGCAGAGGGCAAAGCCACGGGGTGAGAGCCACACTGAACCCGGCTTCCAGGGGCCGCCCTGTCCCGACACCTGCCTTAGCCGCCCGGCCCGCCCCCTGCAGGCATGCCAGCCGCGCCTCCCCAGCTGCCAGCCCCGGGCATTGCTCAAGGGAAGTGAGACACCACAGGGGGAACTTCTGGGGGGCAGGGTGAGATTTGAGAAGGTGGCAGCAGGAGGGTGTGGATAATCCTTGAAGAATGGCATTTGGGGGAGGACAGACATGAGGAACTGCTAAACTCTCCCCGCCTACCAGTCAACTAAGGGAGCAGAGGTCACAGCTGGGGGGACAGGAAGGGTCTCAATATCTCAAACTGAACTCTCACCATGAGTAATACCTCTTTTTATAAAATATGCTTTTATTTATTTCAGAGAGAGAGAGTGGGAGACACGTCTGTGAGAGAGAAACATTCATCAACTGCCTCCTGCATGCCCCCTGCTGGAGCCTGCAACCCGGGCATGTGCCCTGACCAGGAACATCCAATGCAACCTCCTGATGCATCAGTGGTTCCCAAACTTGTCTGCACCTTGGAATCAATGGAGCTTTGACAACTACTAACGCCTTTGTTTCACCCTAGAGATTGTGATGCACTAGTAATTGGTCTGGGGTGTGGCCTGGGGCTTTGGAAATTTTAATAGCTCCCTAAATTATTCAATTAGCTAGCCAAGTTTGGGAACCACTGACTTGGCCAGATAATTAAATAATTTGATGCTCAACCAACTGAGCCACTCAGGGGCAGTAATACCTCTTAAGGGCCTCTGCTATCTACCTACCCTCTTAAGGGCAAGTCCTAATCAGATTAAGGTATTCTGCTACTTGAGAGAGGGAATACATTAACCAATGTCCAATTAATCTATTCATTCTCCTTATTTTAAAGCAGAAGAAAGAAAACATAAAATAAAATAACTTCATATAATAAAGGAAGCGAAGCAGAGCAATCAGATGGACAGTGTGGTGGGTTAAAGATCCCACAAGCTCTTTCCCACTCCTACCAACAGGACAGCCGGCCCTTGAATGTGGGTTCATCTCACCACTTGTTTGGACCAACAGAATGCTATGGAGGTGACGCTGTGCAGTTCCCTTAAAGGAACCGGCAACTCTTCCCCTCTGGAACCCTGCTGCTGTGGAGTGATGACACCCCATGGAGAGAGACACTGGAACATGGGGTCATTTTGGATGTTCCAGCCCCCCCCCCTCCCCTCCGGTGATCTCAGTCTACACCATGCGGGGGGGAAGAACCACCTGCTAAGCCCAGTCAAATTTTAGAATCATGAGAAATTGGGCCCTTTCCATCCTTACTTCCCCAGCTGCCAGAGTGAACTTTTAAACCACTAAGTTTTGGGGTGGTTTGTTTTACAGAGGTTGACAACTTCAGCTGCAAAAGTGATGGGAGAGAGATGGCTCATTCAGAATGAACGGTCAGGGAAGGCCTCTCGGAGGAGATAATATTTGAGCCGAGTCCTGAGTGACAAGAAAGAGATAGCCATGTGCAGGACTAGAAGGAGGGTCTACCTGT
Organism: Vespertilio murinus; assembly: GCA_963924515.1. Classification (NCBI taxonomy): domain Eukaryota; kingdom Metazoa; phylum Chordata; class Mammalia; order Chiroptera; family Vespertilionidae; genus Vespertilio; species Vespertilio murinus. The sequence goes on from OZ004706.1 coordinate 30,356,024, forward strand.
CTCCCCAAACTAGAATGTCACTTCACTGTTGAATCTCTGGTGCTTGAAACAGTGCCTCGCACATAGTAGGGACTCAGTTAAATGTGTTGAGTGGTTGCAGTAATAAACCCTTTCTGGGCAGGGACCGTGCTCAGGGCTGTGCATGCATTATGTCATACTAGAGGCCCAGTGCATGGATTTGTGCACTGGTGGGGTCCCTTGGCCTGGCCTGTGGGGATTGGGCCGAAACCGGCTCTCTGACCTTCCCAGAGGAGTCCTGGATTGCCAGAGGGCAGTTCTTGGGTGACGCACCCTGGAATCAGGCTCCCTCCTCTCTGGTTCCAGGTGCATCACCTGAGAACCACACCTGCCAAGACACTGCAGCTCGGCAGCTCCTGTGTTGAGCGTCTGCCCCCTGGTGGTCAGTGCACGTCATAGCTACCGATTGGACAGTCAGCCTGATAGACAGTTGCTTAGGCTTTCAGATAGATAAATGGATAGAGCTCGCTTCGGCTTTATTATGCCTATTTTGTAGGTAGAAGAACCTTCCTGGCAGAAGTAACAAGTGCAAAGGCCCCGAGGTAAGAACGGGTTTGGCAAGGGTGAGAACAGAAAAAGGTAGTGTGGCCAGAGCAAGGTGGACAACTGGAAGAGTATCCTGCGATATGGACAGATGCTCCCCAAATGCAAGACCTCTTCTTAGTCCTGTCACTGCCTCTCCACCCCCCCCCCCCACCCTCACCCTGCATTGCCTCAGAGACAGGAGCTGACCGAAAAACTGCCTGGGGGCAGGGCTCCCTCCTGGGAGTCCTGGCCTGGATGGATCCCCAACCTCCAGACTGTCCATCCACCAGTCTTGCCCACACTCTGTGTGTCACATTCATGTCCACCAGCCTGTCCAATCTGCCCCACTGGCCCTCACCAAGTGCCGCAGACACTGGCTTTCTCTGGCCTCCCGAGACCCAGGTCCGGCCTGTGTCCGGCCTCTCTGTCTCCTTTAGAGACCCTCTCCCAATGCATTCAGCTGCTTAAAAATCTTCCTGAGCACCTATGGTGCGCCAGGCAGTGCCCTGGGAAAACAGATGTGAAGAAGACAGAGAGATCCCCGATTCACCGGGGGAACGTTATAGTGGGAGAGACTAACAAGAAAGAAGATGGAGAAGCAAAGCACGCCGTGCGTCAGATGGTGCTGAGCACCATGGAGGAGAGAGGAGCCGGGGGAGAAACAGGGAATGTCGGGGCTGGGGCTGGAGAGTGGGAGCTGGGGCGGGAAGGGGCATCCCAGAAAGTCCACTGCTGGTTGGGCAGGAAGCATACCACAGTCATTTTGTTGTCATCCTCTCTCTTCCCTGGTCCATCCAACAGGCATGAGGTGTCTTCCTCGAAAGCTCCTGCAAGTCATAGTTTCAACAGAAGAGAAGAGGGTAGAAAGATACAGCATACCGAGGGTGCCACAGTCCCATCTTCCTCCCCAACTGGGCTTCTCCGATCCCAGCTCCGCCAGCAGCCAGACTGAGCTTCCTTCCCTAAAACCCGTCGGTGGCACCTCATTTCACTGAGCATCCTTGTCAGGGCCCTGCCAGGTCAGCCTCCCTCCCTGCCCGGGCCCGGCCCCGCTGCTCTCCCCTCACTTCCCCTCACTTCCCATGCTCTGGCCACCCTGGCCAGGGGGTTTCCAGGCCCAGACACGCTCCCTGCCCAGGGCCTTTGCGCAGGCATCTTCCTCTGCCTGGGCCAATCCACTGCCACGCCCCCATCACCCAGGTCTCCTGCCTGCCCTTCACGTCTAAGCCTGCTTGTCACTATTCAAAGAGGCTTCCATTGACCTCCAGGCTAACAGGGGACCCACTGCGATCCTCTGTGCATCATCATCCTCTCTCTTTTCAATCGTTATCACATTTCATAATTAAAAGGATACCTGCAGCCGAAACCGGTTTGGCTCAGTGGATAGAGCGTCGGCCTGCAGACTGAAAGGTACCAGGTTTAATTCAGGTCAAGGGTATGTACTTTGGTTGCAGGCACATCCCCAGTAGGGGGTGTGCAAGAGGCAGCTGATCGATGATTCTATCTCATCCATGTTTCTAACTCTCTATCCCTCTCTCTTCCTCTCTGTAAAAAAATCAATAAAATATATTAAAAAATAAAATAATAAAATGATACCTGCTGTTTTGTCAGCCCCAGATTTCCTCCTCTTTCTCTTGGTGACAGACTTCCTACCTCCCCTGTGGGACACTCCCCCCCCCCTCCAGCGCAAAATTTTGTGCACTGGGCCTCTAGTATCCTATATAAAGGAAAACTTTAATAGATAGATAAATTAGTAGCATTCCAATAAAAATGACAGCAAGATATTTTGAGGACCTAGACTTAGACAAAAATATTCTGGAATGTATATGGAAGAATGAGGGCTTACTAACAGACTCCAGGGCCCGGTTTGGATGCTGCTGTCCTCAGAATAGTTTTGAGAACTTTTTAAAAATATATATTTTATTGATATTTTACAGAGAGGAAGGGAGAGAGATAAGAGAGCTAGAAACGTTGATGAGAGAGAAACATCGACCAGCTGCCTCTTGCACACCCTCTACCGGGGATGTGCCCACAACTAAGGTACATGCCCTTAACCGGAATCGAAAACGGGACCTCTCAGTCCACAGACCGATGTTCTATCCACTGAGCCAAACTAGTTTCGGCAGTTTTGAGAACTTTTAAGAAGCAGTCTTACCCTACCAGATATGAATACATATTTACAAAGCCATGGTAATTTTTTTATTGCAATATGGTATTGGTCCATGAACAAACAAAAATATTTTATATAAATAAATGAGTGAGAAATATAAATAAATGAGAGAAAATCTTTACAACATCAAAAACTGTCAGGAGGTCAATTTACAGAACACCACACGTCAGGGTGAGCGCAGGTTCCAGGTAGAACCCCAAGGCTCTGCTCAGGGAGGAACCTCAAAACTCAAGAGAGATGAGCTGAGCCTGCCTGCTCCACTGGTCAAATGTTGACCTGAACAAAGAAAAGGAAAAGACGAAGAAAAAAAAAATGTTGACCCAAACAGCCAGGTCTGAAATTGATCAAGAAAGAAAGAGGCATACACTTGGAAAGGAAGGTAGAGTTAGTCGACTTGTAATTTGGACATAATACGAGTATCATCCTATGGAGACTATTAAAGCTGAGGGAACTGGAGTTCAGCGAGATTGAGTGACTGTCCCAGGTCACCCAGGCGGAGGCTGAGCACGGCGTCTCTTGGGCATAATGAATATGTTGCATGTTACCCACTGAATGCTCTCCCCTTCCTCCCTCTCCCTGCTCCCCGCCCCACAAGTCTGACGGGACAGTGCCCTCTCTCGGGCTGCCACCCGGGCCATACTCACGCTCAGGGGTGCTGTGGAAGGCTGCGGTGCCCCTGTCTGCGGTGTTGCCGGTGGGGAACACCCGGGGGAACCGGCTCATCTCCGTGTTGGCCATCTCGCTCCAGTTCTGTCTGTCCTCCAGGGGCACGGCGTGGACGGTGTTGTCCTCGGAATCCTCCTGCTGGCTGCTCAGGCTCAGGGTGGACGTGTCGCTGAAGATGAGGCTAGAGCTCAGGCTCAGGGTCTCCCTGGAGCCCACTATCAGGGTCATGCACGAGGTCGGAGAGAGGGCCGAGTGGGGCCGGTGGGTGCTGGAGTGCAGGCTGACGTCATCCTGGAAGCCAGGAATCAGGGTCAAGCTGGAGGCCTGCATGATGGTCATGTTCAGGTCACACCTGGAATTGCTGTTTAAAGCCACGTTGATGTTCGCCTTGGTGCTCGTGTTCCAGGCCGCACCGAAGGCTCCTTTGGGAGCGGACCCCACGACGTCCTGAGAAACCAAAGTGACGGTCTCGGTGGTGCCGGGGCTTCGGTTCCCACAGGAACCCGGAGCCCCTTTCAGGTCCAGCGTGGAGACGGTCCTGGAGCCCACGCTGAGCCGGTGGTTGGAGTGGGACTGCAACAAGCCCGAGGCTGGGATGAGGAGCGCTTTGGAGCATGGCCGGGAGAGGCAGTGGCCCAGAACGATGGATTCTCTGGAAAAGGTCCTTAAAAACGGGATGGACTCAGACCGGGAAGGATTGCAGTTATTCTGACCCAACCCAAACGACTTGCTTGGGCGGGGCTGGAGGGCCTCCTCAGAATTCAGCCCAGGGTGATCATCGGAGCTCGGACCCTGGGCCTCGGCAGAGTCGGGGCTCAGCACGAGCGGCGAGGCTGGAGGTAAGGCCCCCTGTGAGTCAGGCCTCGGGATGTGATTCAGCTCCAGGCGCGGGGCCTCGCCGGAGGGGGAAGGGGGGGCCTGGAGGGCGGCCGGAGCCACGGCCTCGCTCTCAGCAGGTCTGGGGGTGGTATCAGACACGAGGCCAGGGGCCTCCTTGGAGACAGGACTCAGAATTGGATGAAGGTCTGGCACAAGAGCCAAGACAGGGCTCGGGGGTAGACTCAAGGCAGGAGGAACAAGGTCTGTGTCTGGGTTTGGCCCAGAGGTGGTGCTAGAGCCTGAACCGGGGGCCCCCTGAACCGGGTCGAAACTGGATGTCTTCTTTAGGTTTTCACAGAGGACCAGACTGGCCCTCTGACTCAGAGCCATGTCTAGGCGTCTGCCGATGCCACTGCCCCCTTCTCTCCGACGGCTGACTGTTGAGCTCCCTGCAGAGTTCCTGCGAGAGGGAGAAGGCGAATGCAGCCATGCCTCAGTCTTCCCAAGGACCCCCACTCTCTTTAAAAGGAGGCCCCCGTGTCACTTACGAGGTTCTGCGTGACCATGCCCAGCCCACCTGTCCAGCCCCATCCTACAGGACAAAATATCCAATGCACTGTATCCCAACGACTCCATTAGTGGTCCAGCCCCCTGCCAGACATGAACTCCTCGCGGGCAAGAACTGTGCAAATCTCCGTCCCCGGGGCAGCCCCAGCACCGAGCACCGTGCCAAGTACACGGTCGGAAGTCCACAAATACAGACAGGCGAGGAACTCTCCCGCCTGAGGGTGGACAAAGGGGAGGAGGGGCCGCCTCGCTGGTCACACTACTTCCAGCCGACCCCCCAACTTGCTACAACTCCTCTGCCGATGGCTATGGCCCGATGGTTCCCAAAGCAGCCGTGGCAGAGCTGCCCAGGCCCCCTAACAGTGTGCCTGTTCCGAGGGGGGGGGGGGGCGGCAGGCTACAGAGAAGAGACCCTGAGATCATTGCCAAGAGCACAGCCTTGCCTCAGGCCAGCAGGCTGACTGCTGGGCCACCTCCCTAATCCCCCCGCCCTTCTCCAGCCCCTGCCCGAGACCACAGCTCACCTGCATGCATGGTGTCTTAGGCAGGAGTGGGCCCCTGGGAGGAGACACAGAAGGAGGTCAAGTCAGGCGAAGAAGAGTGGCTTTTTCAGTACTTACTGAGCAAAGCCTACAAGGAGGCAGACACACACACACAGAGGAGTCCCAGAAGGCAGACATTGCTGCTGCATTATACACTTGAAGTGGCGGTCAAGGAGAGGAGGGTCAGCCACCCCAAGGACCCTCGGGGCAGCCAAGACCGCCTGTTGATGCCATCCGTCTTCCATAATGCTTCCCATTGCCATCCTCAATCCTTAGCAAGAGGCCATTCTGTGTCTGGCCCCAACTCCCTTTTTCCACCATCCCCAACTCCTTTCGTTTGCCCAAGGAGTCGGGCTCCCGGGTGAAGTCTGGGCCCTCTAACCTTGGGCGCCCCTTTCTCCAGCCTCCTTCCCTGGCTAGCACCCACAGCTTCGCCCGCCCAGATTTCAGCTCAAAAGGTAAAAAGCCTTCCAGGTCCCCCAGACAAGGGAGGTCCACACGTGAGTTCCCGAGGCATCTGACCGACTCCACATCTTTCTCAGCACACGGGATCCGGTTCCCCCACTAGACAATAAGAGTCTGGCAAACATACAGTGAATGTTTAATACATAAGCTTGTTGTTTCATCTTTTTATCTCTTCTTTGTTTGCCCACCCATTCTTTCCCCTAGCTGATTTGATCACTTATTCATTGATTATTAAATCACGCCCTCACTAAATCATTCGTTCCACAAACTTTGCTGTGCATCTTTATAACTTGGCTTTGGAAAGGCCATAGATTTGGAGTCACGCTGTCCCAGGTTCAAATCCCAACTCTTCCTCTTACTAATATTAGCGAACTTGGGTAATAAGAGGCTTCCCCCCCCCCCTTCCCTGTCTCTAATATGGGAGCATAAAGCCTGCTACCTGGGGCCTTCGCACACAGCCCACCGAAGGCCTCCATAAGTGGTTGCTGTGCTCATTCCTCCCTGCCAGGCACTGGGCAGAGAGGAGGAAGCGGTTGTGCAGTGGGGAGAGTGAGGCAGAGCACCGTGGGAGCTGCCTCCGTTCCCAGCAGGCAGCTCGCGCACAGCCTTGCATCCTGCCTCGGAAGCGGGAAAGGCGCACTCACCATCGGCACCGGAAGCAATTTTACCCTGAATCTGATTCGGTTTAAAATGCCAGGGCTCCTTGCTTGCAGTCCCATTACAAAGCGACTTACTTAATTTTGTGTTCACAATTTTGTCTTCTTTAACTTAAAGAGGAGCCTCAAAATTATTTTAAAAAAACAAAACAAAAAAACTTTAGCCTCCAAAAAAGCCCTGGATCTTCCCTTGATTTCCCCTTCCACCTGTGTACACACTTACACACACACACACACACACACACACACACACACACCATGGTTATGAAAGAGAGGCATTTTCAACCTAGAAACAATAGGCGTCAGAGCCAGCCTGAAGCAGTGAGGAAGGCGTTGGAAAGCCTCGCTGGTGTGGCTGTGGAGAGAGTGGCCCGCACCCCTCCGACACGGCAGATGCACAATCCCAGGTCACTGGGCGGGAAACCGCAGGTCTCAGCTCTGGCTGACTCTCCCTCTTTCATGAGAAAAGAGCAGATCTCCCTCCAACCCTCCACACACACATACACACACACATTTTCTCCTATTCCTGACAGTTACTGAGGCCTGACAATTACTGAGGCCGCCCACATTTGCCCTCCATTGAAGAGCCATTGTGTGCCCTGGCAGGTGTGGCTCAGTTGGTTGGAGTGTCGTCTTGTGTACCAGAAGGTGGCAGGTTCAGGGAGGCAACTATAATCAATTGATATCTTTCTCTCTCTCTCTCTCTCTCTCTCTCTCTCTCTCTCTCTCTCTCAAAGGCCCAATCAGTGTGGTTCAGTTGGTTGAGCATGGTCCCCTGCACCAAAAGGTCACTAGCTCAATTCCCAGTCAGGGCACATGCCGGGGTTTCTGGCTCAATCTCCTGTAGGGGGCTCACAGAAAGCAGATGATCGATGATGTTTCTCTCTCATCAATGTTTCTATCTCTCTCACCCTCTCCCTTTCTCTTTCTAAAAATCAATAAAAAACATTTTAAAAGATTTTTTAAGGCCCTTGTGCATTGAAGAGGGATGGTTCTTGAGGGACTTGGGTGGGCCCCCCAAAGGAAGCTACAGGAAACTCACTGCTGTCTTGACAGCCACATGCTACCTTTTGGCCTTTGCTCCAAAGCCGGAGCCACAAACAGGGAGGGCAGAGGACGGCCATAAAACAGCTCGTCCTGTCCACGACTGGAGAATCATTGACTGATTCCCATCGTGTCTTCCCCACCTCAGTGAGCCCTGCCAGCCCCTTGCTGGTGCCCTCAGGAGGAGGCACTCTGAGTGGGTCTTCTGGTTCCTCGCTGAGAACACGATTATGAGATGTATGGGCCCAGAATGTTAGGCACTCATGTATGTGCACATACACGCGCACACACACACACACACACACACACACACACACGCATGCCAGTGCACACATACATCTGGCATTAGGACACCTCAGATCTAGACGATCCAAACCAGAACATGCCATCTTTCCCCAAATTGGATCCTTCTATTCTCTTCCATTGAAGGAAACTGGCACCACTATCCAAGCCAAAAACAGCATCATCCTTGACAGCACTCTCCCTCACTTGCTGCATTGGATTTAGCCAAGCTCTGCTCATTCTGGCTCCAGAAAAGCTCCTAAATATCTTCCCATGTAAAAAGAAAGAAAGAAAGAGAGAGAGAGAGAGAGAGAGAGAGAGAGAGAGAGAGAGAAAGGAAGGAAGGAAGGAAGGAAGGAAGGAAGGAAGGAAGAAAGAAAGAAAGAAAGAAAGAAAGAAAGAAAGAAAGAAAGAAAGGAAGAAAGAAAGGAAGAAAGAAGATAAATGATAGATAGATGACAGATGACAAATGATAGATAATAGGTAGGTAGATGATAAATAATAGATAGTGACAGATAGACGACAGATGATAGATAGATAAGTCTAATCCTCCCATGTCTCTATCACTACTGCCAGACCCCAGGGAAGGCCCCCTTGCCTTGGAGCTGGTTTTGGAATTGCCCTCTCCCCTCTTGACCATGGTCCCAAATTGAGCCACAAAGATCTTCCTTTAAAGTTTCATTCAACACACACTGGCAGTAACAAAATAGTCACAGGATGTAAAGTAAAGCCTATGGAAGATAGTCAATACTATTGTGATAACTATGCATGTTGCTTCCGGGTTCTTTCCCCCAGGTCTATGATTCTCCCTTCCTGGTCTTCTCCTTCACCTGCCCCCAGTTCCCACCCACCCCACTCTCAGAGCTTGAAAGTCTAAACTTCCTCCATGAGCCTGGAGCCGCTGATGGAGAGTTCAATGTGTTACCTCCACCTGGGGCATCCACATGGTAACAGAAAATTTAGCTGTAAGCCAGAGGTATGAAGTTTTAACTGTGGAATTACAGCCAGAGGGAGAGGGGTCTGCCCAGAGGGGTGGGGTCTAGGTGGTAACCCTTGGACTGTGAAGGCCCCCACCCCGGGGGCTCTCCCAGAGCCGCCTCTCATCTTACCTAGGCTCCCCGAGCCCAGCCCGGTGGTACAGTCTTTGTGAGGTCACCAGGACTCAGGAGTTCCCAGCCAATAGGGCCCCAGCACTGTAGGGAGAAGCAGTTAGGCGTGCTTCTGAGCCAGGCAAGTGGAATAGGGAAACAGACGTAGTTAAAGGGCCAAAGGGTTTATAGCCTTCTAGTAAATCACAAAATCCTATCTTTCCTAACCAAGGACACTTTAGAGTAAATGGTTTACACATGTCCTCCCAACCAGAAGATAAATAACTTAGATTACTCAGGAAGATAGATAGCAGATATCCAATTAGTGCCATTTCTGCCAACCACACCCAAGTACAAGGGGATAAATCTCATCTTGCCCCATCAGCATAAAGCTGATGAATATCCTATTGAGATCATCCCCTAAGATCTCTGTGTACTAGTGACCTGGTGCACGAATTTGTCCACATTGAAAGGAAATTAATTAGAAGGTGGCCCGTCTGTCTCACCCAGTCCCGTCCCACAGCCAACCTCCGGCCACACCTGGGTGGCACCATTGCTCGGAATGCTTCTGCAGAGTAAGTGGGATCCCTCTGGCAGGTGGGGTCCCTCGGCCTGGCCTGCGGGGAACGGGCCAAAACTGGCTCTCCAACTTCCCCTGAGGGGTCCCCGAGTGCGAGAGGGCACTCTGAAAAGTTGCTGTCATTCAGGGTGTGGAACGCAAATGCAAGTGTGCAGTAAACCAGATTCAGGGCTCACAGTGCCCCAGCAACAACATAACCCACAGCCGAAGGTGGAATCGTGCAGCCCCTCGAGGAATCAGGCTCACCCCTCTCTGTTTTCAGGGTGCATCGCCTGAGAACCACTGCTGCCAAGTCACTGCAGCTCAGCAGCTCCAGCATTGAGCAGCTGCCCCCTGGTGGTCAGTGTGCATCATAGCGACCGGTCAGATGGTCAGACACTTAGAATATTAGCCTTTTATATATATGTAGACTAGAGGCCTGGTGCACAGAGTGCACCAGTGGGGTCCCTCAGGCTGGCCTGCACCCTCTCACAATTGGGGACCCTCTGAGATGTCAGACTGCTGGTTTCAGCCCGATCCCCTCAAACCAAGCCGAGGAACCCCACTGATGCATGAATCCATGCACCAGGCCTCTAGTATACATCTAAGATCTTTGGTTAATCTCTTCCCGACCTCCTCTCTCCCCGCTTCCCTCTGAGATTCATCAGTCTGCTCCATGTTTCTATGCCTGTGGTTTCTGCTCCTGCATTGAGCATCTGCCCCCTGGTGGTCAGTGCACATCATAGCTGCCAGATGGTCAGCCGGTTGGCCAGTCACTTAGACTTTTATATATATATATAGAGAGAGAGAGAGAGAGAGAGACTAGGGGCCCAGTGCACAAATGTGTGCCCCTTGAAAGGAACTGTGGGCCACAAGGCTGCAGTAGGCACAGGGGCAGGTCTCAGCCCATCCTTCGTGGCCCCTCCTGTTATGGTCTCAGTCCCGCCTGCCAACAGCCCCACTTCCACTGCTGCCGCCTCTGCTCCCATGCTCTGATGATGCCAGCTCCACTGGAGCAATTGGAGTCAGTGCCAGCAGCAGGTGCAATCAGGGCCGGTGCGATCAGCAAGTGCGAGCAGTGACTGCTGCCCTGATCATCCCTCGGGAGCGGGGGCAGGTGGAGAAGCCCTCAGGAGCAATCAGGGCCAGCAGCCACCGGTCACACCCGCTGATGGTGCCAAGTGATCGGGACTGGCACCAAGCACTGGCTGCAGGTGTGAGCAGCAGCTCTGACACGAGCAGCAGGTGCAAGCGCCAGGCGGGACCACAGCACACAGGAGCAAAGAATTTTCAGTAACCACCAGAGGCTTGCCCCAGTGACAGTGGCCAGCACCCCACCTTGGTCTGGCACCCCCATTCGCCTGCTCCACGATTCTGCCACAGTCAACGCCTGCCATGTTCTGCACACACCCCCTAGTGGTCAGCGCACATCATAGCGACCGGCTGTTCAGTTGTTCCGCTGTTTGGTCTATTGGCATATTAGCCTTTTATTATATAGGATGAAATAAATTTCAGAGAGGAAGGGAAAGGAAGAGAGAGATAGAAACATCAATGGTAAGAATCATTGACCAGCTACCTCCTGCACGCCCCCTTCTGGGAGATGAAGCCCACAACCCGGGCATGTCCCCTTGACCAAAATCGAACACGGGACCCTTTGGTCCATAAGCCAATCCTCTATCCACTAAGTCAAACCAGCTAGCGCAGTGGTTGGAAAACTGTGGCTCATAAGCCACATGCTGCTCTTTGGCCCCTTGAGGTTTATATATTTTTTTTCCATTTTTTAATTAAGGTATTATATGTATACATATCTTACCATTGTCCCCATGCCACTCCCATACATGCCCTCACCCCCCAGAGTTTTGCGTCCATTGGTTATGCTTATATGCATGCACACAAGTCTTTCGGTTGATCTCTTATCTCCCCCACCTCTTCCTAACGGCCCCTTGAGTTTTTAGCAAAGGAGTACCCTAATTAAGTTAATAACAATGTACCTACCGTATTTGCTGGCGTATAAGACGATTTTTTGGCCCTGAAAATACCGTATTTGCCGGCGTATAAGACGACTGGGCGTATAAGACGACCCCCTAACATTTCCACTCAAAATACAGAGTTTGTTATATACTCGCCGTATAAGACTACCCCCCACTTGGAGGCATATTTTTCAGGGCCAAAAAATAGTCTTATACGCCGGCAAATACGGTACCTTTATAGTTTAAGTTTAAAAAATTTGGCTCTCAAAAGAAATTTCAATCGTTGTACTGTTGATGTTTGGCTCTGTGGACTAATGAGTTTGCCAACCACTGAGCTAGGGCAACTCCCAGCTTTAAAACCCTCAATAAGTTCTCACTTCAGCAGCACATATACTAAAATTGGAACAATACAGAGATGAGCATGGCCCCTGCTCAAGGATGACACACAAATTTGTAAAGTTTTTCATAGTTTAAAAAAAAAAAATTTGAGGGGAAGGAGCCAGCACACTATCCCCGAGGACACACCTGCAGCTTCTGGTCCCCCTCTGTTTACCCTCGGGCACCTTGCCTTTTTCTTTCCCTCTCCTAACTTCAGGGGTCCTTCTTCTGCTTCTGCAACTTGTTTCCTGAGTCCATTTCTTCTGTGGCTCACTTCTACCTCTGTAACTTTCTAAATAAGCTTTTTCTCATAATTTGAGTTCCTGGTTCTGAATCTTTCTTTGCAGAACTCAACAACCAAGCTCCATTGGTTGCAGGCTCACACCCTGGGCCCCAGTCAGGGTGCCTGCAGGAGGCAACCAACTGATGTGTCTATCCCTCTCTCCCTCTCACTCGCCTTTCCTCTCTGAAGTCAACAAAAACATATTAAAAAAAAAAAAAGAACTGAGACCCTAGCTCAGTTGTGAACAAACTACGGCCTGCGGGCCGGATCTGGCCCTTTCGGCTGTTCTATCCCGCCCACAGAGCCGAAAGAGCGGAGGGTTCTCTTGCTCTCCCCTCCGCTCCTTCACCAGCAGCCCAAGATGAGAGTGCCAGCATGGTCAGGTTGCTTTTGTTCCGGCCCTCCGGTCCAGTTTAAGAACCCATTGTAGCCCTCGAGTCAAAAAGTTTGCCCACCCCTGCCCTAGCTGGTTGGCTCAGTGGATAGAGTGTCGGCCTGCAGACTGAAGGGTCCTGGGTTCAATTCTGGGTCAAGGGCACATCCCTGGGTGGCAGGCTCAATCCCCAGGAGGGGGTGTTCAGCAGATCAATGATTCCCTCTCATCACTGATGTTTCTATCTCTATCTATCTCTATCTCCCTTCCTCTCTGAAATCAATAAAAATATGTATTTTAAAAAAGAACCGAGGTACAGTTTCACCACCAACATCCCTGGTTACACTTCCAAAGAAGGATCTATTTCCAGACCCTCCACCACCGCCTGGAAGTGACTTCACTCAAATGAAGACAGAATTCCTGGGCCTGTGTCCACGCCTCTCCACAAAGGCCACACTGATTTTATGCCTCTGTTTGCCTGGGTCTCGGAACATGAGGGTTTGGGGTGCAGCTACCTGAGGTGGAGCCCCACGCCCAGTGTGGTGAGGGCAAAGAGCTTCCCAACCTGGGAGTCTGGGGAGGTAACAGGCCCACAGAGGGAAAGGACTGGCCCAAAGTCAAAAGCCAGGACACTACCTGGGGTGCCTGCCCTCCCTCCTCCCCACCCTGCCTCCCCCTCACCGGGCATCCGGGCATCCGGGCATCCGGGCATCCGTAAAGGTGGAGCAGGAAGGGAAGGAGGGCGGGCCGGGAGACTCCGAAGTGAAACCTAGATTCCATGATAAGGATGAGCTTAATAACTAAGCTAATTAAGATTACCTGTGACTAGATAGGAAAACATCACTGGGGCCCTGGCCTGTATGGCTCAGTGATTGGAGCACCGACCGAAGCAATGAAGTCACATGATTGAGTCCCTGTCAAGGTCACCAACCTGGGTTGCAGGTTCAATCTCAGGTCCTGGTTGGGAGTCAGGGTAAGTGCAGGAGACAACCAATTGAGGTGTCTCTCTCACATTGATGCTTCTCCCCCACCCTTCCCTTCCTTCTATTCTCTAAAAATTCAATGGAAAAAAACACCCTCAGGTGAGGATTAACAACAACAACAAAAATGTCACTGTGAACTGTTATTCTTTGGAGCATTTGAGATCTTGCTCCCCAGTGTATGTCACCACGTTTGGCTCAGATAAACTCTTATAACATTTTTCTACAGGTTCTACCCTCTCAAACGCTGAGGTGCCCCCTGGCACCACCCAAAACAGTAATGTAGTTGTCCGCTAAGTTTTATTCCCAGTCACCCAGTCATGACATCTCAGGGTAGTTTGGGTACGTCATGTAATATTCTGAGCTCTTCAGCCCAGAAACCCACTTAGCCACCCGAAGTCCCCACCACTGGGCACCTCAGTGTTTGACAGGGTAGATGTAAGAAATGTCTGAACCTGTAGAAAAATGTCATAAGAGTTTATCTGAGCCAAGCGTGGTGACATACGCTGGGGAGCAAGATCTCAAATGCTCCAAAGAATAACAGTTCACAGTTTGTTTTATGAATTTGAAATTAAGGAGAGAATGTAAGGAAGATCCGGGGAAGGCAAGGTAGGAACTGGATTACACGATAGTTAATTTTTTGTTCTCTCTCTCTCCTTTTTTTTTAAGGAAGTAGTAAGGACTTTTATTGTCAAAACAAGTAAGAGATATGGGCATAACAGAAGACACAAATAAATTGTTTTCATCCTTTGAGACTCCCGGGCTTTTGTGTGGAAGGCCCAACCCAACTCCCTAGGCAGACACAATCCCTCCAAAGCCAGAACAGCAGGGATCTGAGAGTGTGGGACAAGGACCCAACACGCCCACGGCCAGGAGGAATGAACAGGTGTTTTATTGGGGTCCTGTCCCCAGAAAGCGCTGTGTTTATGCCGGTGTGAGGCTCATTTGGGGGGAAATAGTTGCCCCTAGAGCATTTTTTTTCATCTTCCCACATGGCTCTCAGGAAGTTTCCAGTCCTGGTGACACTTGTTTCACATAAAAGTCTGGACTAGAATCCACGTACAGTTACCACCATTTTTATTTTCAGAAATCTTCAAGTCCATTTATCTGTACCAAAGCAGTAGGCCGAATTATCTGCCTTAGAAACTTGTCCACCAAATTGGAATTAATCACACTTTACAGGGAGCAAAAGATATGGAAGACTTGTGTTTGTTGACACATAAAAGAGAAGCCCCGGAGGCACCACAGTAAGAAATGCCTCGAGCTGTTTCCGGTTTGGCTCAGTGGATAGAGCATCAGCCTGCGGACTGAAGGGTCCCAGGTTCGATTCCAGTCAAGGGCACGTACCTTGGTTGCAGGCACATCCCAAGTCTGGGGTGTACAGGAAGCAGCTGGTCGATGTTTTTCTCTCATTGATGTTTCTAACTCTCTATGTCTCTCCCTTCTTCTCTGTAAAAAAAAAAAATAAAATAAAAAAATAAAATTTATTTTTTTTAAAAAAAGAACTGCCTCTTGCCCAGTCTTGGTGGTTAAGGTTTGATTCCCAATCAGGGCACATACCCGGGTGGTGAGCTAGACCCCCAGTGTGGGACATGCAAGAGGCAGCCAGTCAATGCTTCTCTCTCATCATTGATGTTTCTATTCTCTTTCTCCCTCTCCCTTCCTCTCTAAAATCAATAAAAATATTAAAAAAAAACAAAAAAAAAAAACAGCTCTGCCCAATAGCCATAGCCAGGGCTTCGGCCTCCACGCAGGAGAAGCGTCCCTGCCAAGTCTGGCTTTTCTTCACACCCAGATGTCAAGCAGATTGTAGGTCCCGCACCTACAAGGCTGGAGCGCACAGCATGAGCCGCCGAGAAGGCCAGAGACTAGTCAGCGAGCACCTCTGCTCCCTGACTGGTCCATGCCCTGGCTGGCCCTGGTAAAGGAACCAAGAAGCTTTGGTTGGGGGGGGGGGGGGGGGGGGAGAGAAGCCTTGGTTTGGGAGCAACACAGTGTCTACCTCATAAGCAATGATCGAGTTCTTGTCTAGGCTAAATAATGCAAAAATTGGTGATGAGACCCCCATACATCACTGCTGAGAGTATATAGTCTAATTTTATTTATTTATTTGTTTATTTGTTTGTTTTTATTGATTTTTTTTACAGAGAGGAAGGTAGAGGGATAGAGAGTTAGAAACATCGATGAGAGACATCAATCAGCTGCCTCCTGCACACCCCCTACTGGGGATGTGCCCACAGCCAAGGAACATGCCCTTGACAGGAATCAAACCTGGGACCTTTCAGTCCACAGGCCGACGCTCTATCCACTGAGCCAAACCGGTTTCGGCAAAGTACATTTTTATTGATTCCAGAGAGGAAGGGACCTTTTTGTCTAGTGGAGAAACTAGATACTGTGGACCCTGGCCTGTTTGGCTCAGTGGATGGAGCGCCGGCCTGCGGACTGAAGGGTCTCAGGTTCGGTTCTGGTCAAGGGCACATGCTTGGGTTTCCAGCTCCATCCCTACTGGCAGGCTGGTTCTCTTCTGGCTCTTCCCTAGCTTTATTGGCTCAAATCTTAGCACCATGGATTCTGCCAAAAAAGACAGAAACTTGGCAGATAAATGGAGCCTCTTCAGACCAAGATCCCTCCACAAGTCTGATGCTGGAGGCTTTGCCACCGAGCCCAGAAGCCTCTCCGCTGGAACTGAAGCGCATGCAGGCCGCCCAATGGCCGACAAGCCAGCAACCTTCTCGCCGCCCAGGATGGACCTCCCAGTGACGGAAGGGAAGAAAACGCCATGGACTCATGATCTCAAACCCATGGCTTGAATGTGCTCACACCCACCGGCTTCTAGAGCTTTTCTTCCAATGACACTGAACAGAGGGTGTCTTGCACCCACTTCCTTTATTACCCTGGCTCTGACATAGGAATGGTTTTTAAACCTCTTAACCTGGGGCTACCTAGAACTGGAGGCATAGTTGGTTTTTGAGAAACATTAGTGTGTGGCTTGTCCTTGTGTGGAAGAAGCCATTGTGCATTGCTTTAATTTAAAGTTAGACTACAGCCAAAACCGGTTTGGCTGTAAAACAAAATCAATAATATATATATATATATATTTTAAAAAGATGTGCTTTTATTTTTTCCTCTAAGAGATCCTACCCATCCTTCGAGGTCTAGGTCACATGCGAGCCTCCCAGCAGCCTTGGCCAGGAGCCGACTCTGGGGAGCAGACCCCAGCTAGTGGGTGCCGAATGTTCCTAAGTTGGAATAAGGAACAACCATTTCTCCTGAGGTCACGCTAGGCAGTTTTCCCCCATACCCGCGGGTTCCCTGTGGAGAGGGAGAGAAGAGGACGCTGCCTCACAGAAGCTGGGGGCCTCTCAGGCCCAGCGGGCAGAACCTCCTATTTTATTGATTTTTTACAGAGAGGAAGAGAGAGGGATAGAGAGTTAGAAACATCGATGAGAGAGAATCATCGATCAGCTGCCTCTTGCACACCCCCCACTGGAGATGTGCCCGCAACCAAGGTACATGCGCCTTGACCGGAATCGAACCCGGGACCTTTCAGTCCACAGGCCGACTCTCTATCCACTGAGCCAAACCGGTTTCGGCTCGAGCCATTTTCAATGCCAGCTTCCAGAATCACCCTCCAAAACACAAAGCTGAGTGCATCTCAAGTCAAAAGATGGATTCCACCTACCCGCGTGTAGACTCGCAGGTCTAATTAGCTTGATTAAGCAATTCGTGAATTCAGCTGAAGCCCATCAAGCAGTTAGAGAAGGGAGCTTCTCGGGGTTGTACAGAATGGGAGGTTGTCATGGGCAGAAAAAGGGTGGGCCTCAGACGTTTAGGAGAGTGGATTATTTCAGGCAAAGTCCCCTTTTCTCAGGGGAAGGCAGGAAATCTTATTAGGAAGGTCTTATCGGCATCGGGGTGGGGAAAGGGAGCTATTAAGCAAAGAAAAGAAAGGATTATGTTGGGACCGTGATGCCTTTTCTTTGAGGAAAGAGAAGGGAAGGGTTTTTCTCCCAGCAGACTGCCTCTGACTGTGGGAATGGAGAGGGCCCAGGGGACAGACGACCTTACAGGTGCTTGACCAGAAAGTTCCACGCTGGTTGGTGAAGATCTAATGTTTCCGGGAAAGGTTGAAGTTGCAGTTACGTCGGGCGGTGAATCTAGGACTTCCGGCATGAGTGACGCCGTTTGGGGCCAGTTTTCTGCTTAACACCTGCTTATCTCACAGGGGAAGGCTCCCGTCACCCCCAGGCGGTGAGGCAGGCTGGACAATGGGCCAGCGACACACAGAAGGTCACCAGTTGGAAAGTCCTGAGTGCCTAGCAATGGGCAAAACTGCCCCAAGATAACCTTCCCTTTCTGGCATGTCGCTAGTCATGCGGTTTAGACTCTCCCCTGACCCTCTTCCCCCTCCTGCCCCCCTCCCATGTCACGTGGTAGGTCCCCTTTGAGGAGGAACAAGGGGGCCCAGAAATAGCCTCGTGGGGACCCCTCCCGCCCCTCACAAGCCCTTGCACAGCCACTCCCTTAAGGCAGTGGTCGGCGAACTCATTAGTCCACAGAGCCAAATATCAACAGTACAAAGATTGAAATTTCTTTTGGGAGCCAAATTTTTTAAACTTAAAACTTCTTCTAACGCCACTTCCTCAAAATAGACTCGCCCAGGCCGTGGTATTTTGTGGAAGAGCCACACTCAAGGGGCCAAAGAGCCACATGTGGCTCTCGAGCCGCAGCTTGCTGACCACGACCTTGAGCATTAAGAAATGACATGTAGACCTCAGCTGTGTTTCAGCTCCAGGCCCAGAAAAGCAGCAAAACCAGAGGGAGCTACAGCGTCGCTGACGTCAGGACCAGCTGTGTTGACTTAGCACGGAACAATCCACAATCTGTGGAAGCCAGGAGCCTGAGGGGACACTTCTGGAAAGCTAATGAATATCCCGTGAGATCCTCCCTGGGAGGGTCCTGAGCACTCCACCTCTGGGGAAGCCAAAAAAGCATTCAAGAACCCAATTGAGCTCCCAGTTCAGCCACCTTTTCCCGCCCGTCCCCCAGGCAGGTTTTCCTCGCTTCCCTTTCTCCTAAACTCTGAGAGCCCTTCTTTTGCCTCTGGAGTGTTTCCTGAGCCCATTTCTTCTACAGCCCACTTCTACCTCTGTGACTTTCTAAGTGGACTTTCTCTATAGTTTGAGTCTCGGCTCAGAATTCTTAGCCAGAACCCAAGTACGGAGGGCTAAACCAAGGTCCGGCTGACTCCACCAGTCTAGCACCTGGTGCTGCTTTCACCACCAACAGTTGGAGCCAAGTTCTCTGTCGGGGCCACCCAAGCCCGGCTCACCTCCCAGAGCACCCCTATAGGCGGGAGTAGCTGGACATCGTTGAGCCTGATGGCCTGGGGAGCTGGGCCCAATGGGGCCTGCCTTACTGGGAAGTGGCAGCACCCACAGGTGCCCCAGGGACTGCAGCACTGCCCCACCACGGGGATTCACCCCCTCCCTCCCCTGGGTTTTCAATCTCCCAGGGTACAGCGGTCCACTCCACCCACTCACTAAGCTTTCGGGGGTGAGGGCGGAGGAGTAGACACTAAAGGGGCAATTCCTCTGCGGGGTGCATGTGCAGTAGAAGCCAGGCTGGCACAGGGGAGGGGCTTCTACAACGAGGCATGGCAGCAGGAACTGAGGGCAGGGCCTCGCCTGGAAAATGGATCAGATTGGATGAGGGAGGCAGACCCCAGAAGAGCTAGGAAATGGGCTGGTTGAAGGAAGAGCCTAAGCACTGGAGGGGTGGGGAAATTGACGGGTTATTTTGAAAGGGTGCCTGGTCCTTCCCAAGCCCCAGGCAATATAATCCCAGCTTAACAAAGTGTTCTCTCTCTCTCTCTCTCTCTCTGCCCATAGCATGTGTTTGCCGTGCACTCGCGTGCTCTCTACATAGCCCGCACGTGGGCCTAGTAGCTGCCTGGGGGTCTGGCAGCCACACGGACTCCCACTGCGGGCCTGGGCGCAGCACCAGCGGAAGCACAGCCAGGAGCAGACTAAGCTGGCCAGATGGGGACGGCATGGCATGGCATGGAAGTTGTGGGCGCTGGCTCTCTTTCGGGGCCGGGTGCAGAGCAGGCTGGACTGTGCCACAGGAGGGGGGGGGGACTGAATCCGGGACAGCCCTCTGTGCTTGCTCCAACCTCAGTAAAACTTCCCACCACCCACATCCTCCCACACACGGTCCCCAAAATGCTTTTTTTTTTTTTTTACCACACTGTAAGGACCCCATTTCCAACAGCAACACCCCCATTTACCACCTCGTGATCCAGCCACACTGCCCTGCTCATGTCCCCGAGCAAGCCCTGCTTGTGCCCACACACTCTGCTCCCTTGTCTGGACTGTCCTTCCCTGGTCTCTGACCCTCACGACTCCCCAAGTTCTCCATGACTCTCCTGAAAGTCCCCCGTCCTCCTCCGGACTCCTAATCCCCTGTATCCATTTACCCCATCATACCCCCCCCCCCCGGGGCCCTGACATCAGTACACCCTCACAGGCTGAGCCCCTCCAGCAGCACCGCCTCCAGAATAGCTGCTCCATCTGAGATGCTGGAGCCTCCTGGACCCCCCATTTCTTCGCTCCTACAATAGGTCGTGGGCAGCAGGTGGGTCCCAGAGCCCAGCACAGTGCTAGGCACAGAGTAGGGCTCAGAACCTTAATTAGTTGTCTGTCTCCGGAGAAGTGTCACTGGCAGCCTGGAGTCTGCCCCAGAGCTGTTCCTGCTGCAAAAGCCAGAGCTGGATGAGCTGGATAAAGTCCCTTCCCTAAGACTCAGCTGGCAGAGCCCTCAGAACCAAGAGAGGAGCTTGCTGCATCCTCGGGGGAAGGGGGGGGGCAACGGGGGATGGGCAACACACACTCTGCTGGGAGGAAAGACCAGACCCTTATCCCCTCTCACCCTGCTCACCCACTCCTGTTCCCTTAGCTGAAAATGGGGTGATGCTGTCTCCCCCTTAAGAGTGTCATGCCATCGAAATAAACAAGCATCGCTAATACAAAGGCTGTTTGCCCAGCCAGGGTGGTTCAGTGATGGAGCCTCGACCCATGAACCAGGAGGTCATGGTTCAATTCCCTGGTCAGGGCACATGCCCGGGTTGTGGGCCTGAACTCCAGTGAAGGGTGTGCAGGGGGCAGCCAATCGATGCTTCTCTCTCATCGATGTTTCTATCTCTCCCTCTTCCCCTCTTCTTTCTGAAATCAATAAAAACATTAAAAAAAAAATAAAATGAAAGGCTGTTTGTACATGGAGAAACATTCTCAACTGTGAGAGATTTCTAACTTCTGGATTTCTCTTTCCAAAAGAGGTCCGCCCAGCATTGGCGTTAAACATTATAACCCCTCCAAAGCGACCGTCACATTGTAAGGAGCCCGCGTACACTGTCCTCACCAATACCGCCATCCATCTTTTAATTGTCAAGTCCGGCGGCCCTTTGCTGTCCTTACAGGGCTCTGCTCCCAGCACAACTGACCCCCTTTCGTCTTGAAGGGATCCTTGCATTTGCTCCTGGGACTTTCCCGCCCTCTTCGTTCTGCCCCACTCTTCTCGGCCGCTTCCTCTTCTGCCAGCCCTGATTCCTGTGGTCCACGTCTACTCCTCTCTGACTTGGGTAGGAAAGATGCTCACATCCTTGCCTTTGGTCCCAAGCCCCAGACCCCTATATTGAGCGTCCTCCTGGGCAGCTCCTAGGGGCTGACCCACAGCCCAGGACTCCACAGGACCTGAATCAACCTCCCTCCCAACTTGCTCCCCACCCCCAGGCTCCCTCCATTTGCGGGTCATTCATTCTTCTAGACCAGCGGTGGGCAAACTTTTTTTTTTAATATATATATTTTATTGATATTTTACAGAGAGGAAGGGAGAGAGATAGAGAGCTAGAAATGTCTATGAGAGAGAAACATCGACCAGCTGCCTCTTGCACACCCCCCACTGGGGATGTGCCCGCAACCAAGGTACATGCCCTTGACCGGAATCGAACCTGGGACCCTTCAGTCCGCAGACCGACGCTCTACCACTGAGCCAAACCAGTTTCGGCAGTGGGCAAACTTTTTGACTCGAGGGCCACAATGGGTTCTTAAACTGGACCAGAGGGCAAGGACAAAAGCATGAATGGAGTGTTTGTGTGAACTAATATAAACTCAAAGTAAACATCATTACATAAAATGGTACGGCCTGCTCTTTCGGCTCCTCACGGGCCGGATAGAACAGCCGAACAGGACGGATCCGACCCGCGGGCCGTAGTTTGCCCACGCCTGTATCTAGACACTCTTACACGCATAGATACACCTGAGTCAGTCACCAGGGGCCCTGCTGGATTTCTCTGTGAACCTCTGCAAGCTGACGTCCTTGTGCCCCATTACAGGTGCTTTTTGGACTCATTTAAACGCCAGGGTAGCTAAAGTCGGGACAGTCTCTCACTTCCTTCCCATGCCAGGGGCCCCAGGACGCCCTCTGTTGGAGAGGGTAACTCCATCTCTCCCCATGGACTTGTTGCCCCAGGTATACCGGCTTATCTCAAGCAGATAGACTATCAGCCACAATCTGGGGTGGAAGAAAAAGTCAGTTCCTTAGGCAGACCTAATCTGTCCTTATCACCAACCCTGACTGGATCTTCTTGACTCCCTAGGGCAGGGCGAAAGAGGAAGGGACAATCCACCTGCCTCCTTTTACAAATGGGGGGCAGGGAGGGGGGGGACCAGGACCAGGGAATGGAAGACGCTCGTTGTAGGTCCCTAGATCCCGGGTTTCCCAACTCCCAGGCAGGGAGGGCAGGGGGTGAGGGCTCCGGCCAACATCCTCTGCTGCCTCTCCACGTGCTCAAAGTTCATCTTCAGGGTGACAGGATTTTCTGCTTGACCCGTTAAGATCCAGGGAGGGAGAGGGAAGGAGGAGAGGAGGGTGGGGAGGGAGGAGGAGCTCCACCCTCCACCGCTGCCGAAAGGAGCTGCCCTGCGCGGGAGAGAAAAGGCGCTGCTGGGAGCTCCTGCCTCCTACCCAGTCCCAGCTGCAGAGCGTTCGGGACTCGGGGCCCAGAGGAGGAGGTGGGCACACTCTGAGAGAGGTCGCCATGGCGAAGTACTCAAGCAAGTGGGCCATTGCGGGCGCTGCCAGCGTGCTCCTCATGATCGTCATCGGGATGGTCCTGGGCTTCACGCTGCTATGGGTCCACCAGCCAGGTAGGTGCCTCCCCACCCTGCCATCAGCTTAGCTCCCCGCATCGTTCACTCCTTGTCCCCACCAGGGCAGACCTCACCTGTCCTCTTCACCCACCCTCCTGGTCCTGAGCCACAGCTGAGGTGGCCTTCTCTCCCATCCCACATCCCCACCAAGATTCAGCTCCATTTGCCTCTCCTGTTCCCAACCACACCAAGATCTCTCCCGCTGAAGGAAGGTCCCATTGGCCTTCTTTCCCTCCTCCTTCACCAGGCTTCCGTCGCCTGAAAATCACACAAATCTTGGTCTCCAGCCCCGACCTCCCTCCTGTGTCCCCGGTAGATGGGGGTGGTGTGGGCATCTCAGACTCAGTGCACTGAGCCAGACTCACTCTTTTCCCCGGGAGCAGCCTCCCCTCATCCTCTGCCTCTCGCCTGTCTCCTCAGGCTCTTCACCTTGAGGCATCTACCTTCTGCCCTCCATGGGCTACCCAGGCACCCCGCTCCTCCCGGACCCCCGAAGCGGCCTTCTCCCTCCCACACGGCCTCGCTGCCACCAGTGAGATCTTTCTAAACACAGAGCTCACCCGCCGCCCTCAGCACACGCCCAGCTCCTTTGCTGTCAGTCGAGGCCATTTACAACCTGATCACAAAGCTTTTTATCAGTCTGGCCCTCTTCCATTTCCCTGCATTCCACCGGGACCGAGCCAAAGTTCAGTCCCTCAGGCGGCCCTAGTTCCTACAGTCCGGCCTTTGCTTGTAATGTCCTTTCTGGTGGGATGACCTCTCACCCTTCTCTGTCAATTTATATCCAGCCTTCAAGGCGCCCCATAGATGTCCCCTTCTCTTAAATTCCGTGGCGGCTCCGGGCTGGTGGGAGCCTCCTTCACCCAGGAGCCCACGTACTTCCCTCTCCCACCGCACTGGTGACTGGGGTCCCCCTGTCTCTCTGCTGGCACGCCATGGAGCCCAGAGAGGGAGGAGGGTGAGCGGACAGGGCCCTGTGCTGGGGGCGGGAAGAACTGATGCCGACATCACCTTGGCCTTCCTTCCAGACTGTACGCAGGATGCAGTTTGTCGACCAGATGCAGACATGCTGGACTACTTGCTGAGCCTGGGCCAGATCAGCCAGAAAGATGGCCTGTTGGTCACCTGGTACCATGCTGCCAACAGCCAGAAGGACATGAAGGCTGCCCTGGAGAGTAAGTGCAGCTGCGAGGGCCCAGACAGGCCAGGGCAGGGGTCGGGGAGGGAGGGGCTACCCAAAAGGGGACCTGGCCATTGGTGTGTCTGCCTACGACGGCCAGTAGCGAATGGGTTCTTTTTGGGAGTGAATCTTCACCGGAGACTAGTTTTCAGTTGATTTAAAAAATATATATATGTATATATTTTATTGATATTTCACAGAGGAAGAGAGAGGGATAGAGAGTTAGAAAGATCGATGAGAGAGAATCATCCATCAGCTGCCTCTTGCACACCCCCCACTAGGGATGTGCCCGCAACCAAGGTACATGCCCTTGACCGGAATCGAACCCAGGACCTTTCAGTCCGCAGGCTGACGCTCTATTCACTGAGCCAAACCGGTTTTGGCTTCAGTTGATTTTTAGAGAGAGTGGAAGGGAGGGGGAGAAACAGAGAGAAACACCGACATGAGAGAGACACGTCGATCGATTGGCCCCGCAGCCGAGGTACGTGCCCTTGACCAGCATTGAACCGGGCACTCCTTACTCCGAGGGCTGACGTTCTATCCACTGAGCCATACCAGCTAGGGCTGTGTGTAGGTTCTTGACTTAGTGCAGGAAAAATTTCACAGCACGAGTCCGGGTGAATTTTAGAGCACGTTTATTAAAGCTGGGGGCAGCAAAACAAGAACGGGCTGAGGCAATGAGCCTAGAATTTCTAGGGTCTGCTCTGGCCCCTAAGAAGTCAGAGGAAAGGGGACCTTGGGGACACTGCTCCCCTGGTTGCAAGCCTCGCGGGGTCCCTTGGAGGTTAGGAGACCCAAGCCTGCGGGGGAGGAAGTGTCCCTGGTTTAGGGAAGATAGGATTCACTGCAGACTGCTTGTTGAACTATCTGTTTCCCTGCTTCTCTGGCCCTGGCTGGCGGGCCTGTCTCGGGGAGAGCGGAGGTGGGGACTAGACAGCACTGCCTATCCGGTGGGGGCGGCACGATGGCGGCTATTCACCTGGCTTGTCAGGCAAGGAAGTGGGGGCTCAGAGGTGAGGGGACTGGCTCAGGCTGTGCAGCTGATAAGCCCGGAGCCTCTGGCTCGGACCAGAAGTCCAATTCCAAAGTCATCATGTCCTGCCCTCCCTCCCGGCTACCCCTCCCATGACCCATCCATGACAGCGGTCCCTGCTGAGGAGGCCTTTGCCCTCAAAGCCTAAGGAAACCAGAAAACGTGTGTTTGAGGCCCGGCACTACCAAGCACACGTTGTAAAAACCCGAGCAAAGAGTCTCCCAACTGAGAGTGATCATGGCAGCCAGTCTGCGGCTGTTTACTGTAGAGACAGGCACACGTGTTCCACATGGGCTCTCCTGGATCTGCAAGCAAACTGCCTCCTGGGTACCATGTGGCAAAAGGAAAAAGGAGGCTCAGGAAAGTCGGGTGACACCAACATAGGAACCCAGGGTGGTTGGCCCCTGCACTGTGCCAGACCCAGTTCAATAAGATTCGAAACTAAAACCATAAGCATCCGAAATGAAAGGCATGGCCCTCAGATCGGAGACATAGATTGCTTCCCCCCCCCCCACCTCCCCCAAAGCCTCTGATTCTGTGATTCGGGGGGGGGGGCAGTCTGAGAATCTGCATTTCTGGTAAGTTCCCAGGTGGTGCTGATGCTGCCGACCCCAGAACCACTGCTCAGCCAAAATCTCTCCATTTCAGAAGAGCAAGCTGGGGTCCAGAGTGGGAGACAGTCTCGTCCAAGGTCACACAGCAAGTCTGAAGCAGAACAAGGTGTAGGCACCAGGCCTCTGGTTCTTAGAGGGTCACCCCACCAGAGGGCCTGGGCGTAAGTGCCTGGGAAAAGCTTGCCGAGTGAATGAATGGTTAGGGAGGGCTTCTTGGAGGAGGCAGGCTTGGCGGAGAGGAAAGGCCGCCACAGGCTGGGAAGAACCAGTTTGCTGTAGGCAGACCTTGGTGATGAGAAAAACAGATCCCTGCCCCGGGTGGAGAGAGCCCTGCCAGAGAGGGAGGACTCCTGTCTGGGAGATAAGACCTGGGGTAAACACGGACTCACCACCCTTGGGCTCATCCCATGTCAGCCCAAGGGCAGCTGACCCACCCAGCCCTACCAAACTGACATTGGCCAAGAAGAAAGTCAAGGGCCCCTCCCAGGCAGTGCCAACAGCTCAGAAGCATGGAGAGGCACCCTTAGCATGGCTTCAGGGGTCAGTGGATAGAGCGTCAGCCTTCGGACCTGGAGGGTTCCACGTTCGATTCCTATCAAGGGAATGGACCTCTGGTTGCAAGATCCTCCTTGGCCCGGGGTCCTAGTCAGGGCGTGTGCAGGAGGCAACCAATCTATGTGTTTCTCTCACAATGGTATTTCTCTGTCTTTCCCTCTCTGTTCCGCACTAAGGATTCAATGGAATAATATTCTCATGTGAGGATTTAAAAAAAAAAAGATTATGCAGAAGTAACAGAAATATACTAGACCAGTGGTCCGCAAACTCGTTAGTCAACAGAGCCAAATATCAACAGTACAAAGATGGAAATTTCTTTTGAGAGCCAAATTTTTTTAAACTTAAAACTTCTTCTAACACCACTGCCTCAAAATAGGCTCGCCCAGGCCTTGGTATTTTTGTGGAAGAGCCACACTCAAGGGGCCAAAGAGCCGCACGTGGCTCTCGAGCTGCAGTTTGCCAACCACTATTAGACTGGCATTAGACTGTACTAGGCTAACAGGGACAAACAGTCACCTAGTTAAGTGAGCTACTGAGTGTAAATAATAATTAACGCTCAGTGAATGCCTAACCAGGGATAGTTTATTATCTAATTCTAGTAAATGAGAAGGAGATACAGGAGAGGTCAAGTAACCTGAGAGGTCAAGGTCACACAGCTCTGCCAGGGTTAGCCCTGGGACCGGAAGCTAGCAGAATGTGTTCAGGGTCTACCCACTGAGCCCAAGTTCTCCTGCCTGGGTGTGAAGGCCAGGCACGAGGAGAGAGGACTTGGTAACTTTCTGTCTGTTCCTCTGGAGAGCAGTGCTCCTTCCTTCCTTCGCTCCTGTGGCCACAGGAACCTGATTCCTCCCTCACCTCCTGTACCTTCTTCATACTCGGCCCAAGCAAGTCGAGCCCCCAGATTCAGCATCTGGAAGGCAAGTAACAGCTTTTCATGATAAGGGACATTTTTCCGGGAGGAAGCAATCACAAGGAGACAGGTTAGGGCTGGAATGCACTCTCCATCCGTTTTTTAGTCTCCTCTGCTGAGCATTTGCTGGGCCCCTTGCTCTGGGCCAATCTCAGGAGGAAGACTTAGGAGTAAGATGTGACCCCGTCTTTAAGGGGCTCGCAGTGTCACAAGGGAAGCAGCTAGTGCAAATCAAGGAGGCGGCAGCAGTCCAGACTCCAGCCCTGGCTCCCTCCCGATGCACCCCCACCAACCCCAGATGGGAACTGGCCAGTTAGATGGGGTAGGAGACCCCTCAGTATCCACTGGCTTGTGTGCCCTGTATCTGCCCAGCTGTCCCGGTGGACCCGGCTTCTCTGGGCCTCACTGGAGCCAACCCTTTGGACCTCTCTGTATTCCCAGGGAACCAAAAGTTAAGGAAAAAATAAAGGACTTTGTGTTCAAGCTATACAAATAAAGGCTCCCCGCATAAAGTGTGTCCCCGGTCCCCCCCCCCCCCCCCCCCCCCCAGTTTACAAGGTAGTTTTATGTCCAAGTCCTGTGGCCTGGGGAGGCTCATCCCCATTGTGCCAATGAGGAATTGGGGGGACCGGAACTCTGGGCAGGATGAAAGCAGGTGATGCAAAGTGCCAGGCTTGGTGCCAGGGATCACCTGCACTCTGCTTCCTTCCCCTCCTAGAAACGTAGACACTGAGATTTTAGAGAAATCTGAAAAGTCTCTGAGACTTTGGGCAGTCTTTCACCTTTCTGGACCTGGGCTGTTTGATCATTCATTCATTCAACAAACTTTTTTAGTTTCTTTCTTTAAAAAGAATAAATTAATTAAATTGAGCCCAGCTGGCATAGCTCAATAGTTGCACATCAACCTATGAACCAGGAGGTGACAGTCCCATTCCCAATCAGGGCACATGCCAGGTTGTGGGCCTGATCCCCATTGTGGGGCGTGCAGGAGGCAGTCGATCAATGATTCTCTCTCATCCATCCATTGATGCTTCCATCTCTCTCTCCCTCTCCCTTCCTCTCTGAAATCAACATAAATATTTTTCTTAAAAAAATTAAATTGATTGGGGTAACGTTGGTTTATAAATAATTTTATGTAAATTTCAGGTGTGAAACTTTGTAATACAGCATCTGTGTACTCTATCGTGTTTCACTGTCCCAATCTTAGTCTCCTTCCATCACCATATATCTGATATGATAAAAGGGGTGATACCCCTTTAGCCTGGTTTGTCCTCTCCTTAACCACTTCCCCTCTGATAATGGCTTGTGTTGTCTGTATCTATGAGTTTCTTTTCTTCGTTCACTTGTTGCTTTTTGTGTTGTATCCTACAGAGGAGTGAAATAAAATGGTTCTTGTCCTTTTCCATCTGGCTTATTTCACTTAGCACAGTACTCTCAGACCCATCCATGCTGGTGTGTCACTGGGCGTCTGAGGCGTACCGAGGTGTAGGGAGTGCTTCCTGGGGCACAGAGGTCACGAATCGTGTCTTTGAAGCTGTCCCTGAAGTGGCAGCGCACAGCCACGAACCCTGCTGCCTAGAACATCAGGCAGCCCAGAAGGCAGGGCGTGGATATTGAGCCTGCAGGAGAAAGGGCTTCATCGTGGCAGAGGGCCTAACGCCGTCAATATATATAAAAGCCCAGTGGCTATTACGGTGGAACTGCCGAAAAGACCAGAAAGAATGTCCCATCACTATGATGCACACTGACCACCAGGGGGAAGACACTCAACACAGGAGCTTCCCCCTAGTGGTCAGTGTGCTCCCCCAGTGGGAGTGCCACTCAGCCAGAAGCCAGGCTCGTGGTTGGGAGAGCAGCGGCGGTGGTGAATGCCTCTTCCACCTCCATGGCAGTGCTAAGGAACCGTGAGCCAAGCGGTAAGGAGCAAGCAGGCAGGTGGTTAGGAATGAGGGGTCCCGGATTGTGAGGGCACAGGCTGGGCTGAGGGTTACCCCACCCCCAGCCCCATGCATGAATTTTGAGCATCAGGCATCTAGTTCCTGTATAAAAAGTTCCCAGATGTTGCATCAGTATTTATTGGTAGGAAGAATTAGAAACTGAGGAATAGGAGGGGGTAACTAAATTGACGGGGCCTTTTTTTCTTTAACGAAGCACATAAACGTTTGTGAAAATGTTTCCTACGGTTAAAAGAAAAAGATTAAACATTAGACATGCAGTGTGGTCTCAACTGGGTAAAAACTGCACAGTGACAAAAACGAAAGAAAGTATATCAAAGCGCGAGCTCTGGTGGAAATGTGGATAGGCAGTTCGCTTCTTCCTGCTTTTCTGTATTTTCCCAGTGTTCGATCACAAACACGCAGTAGGTTTTACAATGAGAAACAACCGTTTAAAAACAACCAAGAACTGATTGAGGACTGTGCCTTTCCCAGGCGACATCATGGTCCTGGAGGCGGATGTCAACATAGAAGGACTCAACACAGCCAACGAGACAGGGGTCCCCATCATGGCGCACCCCCCGCTCATCTACAGTGACAACACCCTGCAGCAGTGGCTGGATGCTGTGCTGGCCTCTTCCCAGAAGGGTGAGCACCTCTCTCTCGCCCCGCCCCCTCCCAGCTCCCAGGCAGCTTGGGCAGGGATTGCTCCCCTGGCAGGCGAGCCCGGTTGTGGTCATGAGTTGCTCATTGCCTTGGTTTTCCAGCCCAGTGTTCCGGAGGCCCCAGTGGGGGAATTCTAGGCGGGATGGGGATGTGAAAGGGTACCTGGTGCTCTGGGTGTTACCTCTTGGGCACAGGGGAGATGGAAGATGTAGCTCCCTCCTGTGGTAGTCCTTCCTCCCTGGGTTAGTTCTGCCTGATTAAAAGCCCTTCTTCACGCTCAGCCAGGATCTGGTCCCTTTTGTCCGCCATCTTCTCCCCCCTCCCCCACACACACCATACCTGCTCTTTCTGCCCCAGGAAGTCATGTCTTCCAGTTCCTTCTGCCCCGAGCATGTGAAGTCAGTTCCCCAAGCCCTCGGCCTCCTCCCCACAGGAATCAAGCTAGACTTCAAGAGCATCAAGGCTGTGGGCCCCTCCCTGGACCTCCTGCGGCGGCTGACAGACGAGGGGAAAGTCCGGAGGCCTGTATGGATCAATGCTGACATCGTGAGGGGCCCCAACGTGCCCATCTCCATCGAAGTCAATGCCACACGGTGAGTGTTTCCACCTCTGCCCCAACTGTACCCAGGCCTCTCCCTTCAACATCTGGCACAGGAAGTGCTCAGGGGACCGTTCCTGAGTTTGCCTCCAGAAATGCCTGGATATAGTCTGACCTCTGAGCCTTCACACAGGCTGTTCCCTCTGCCTCGAATGCTTTCCTCCCGTTTCCTGATGACCCTTCGCCCAGTCATTACCGCCTCCAAAAGCGCCCCAACACCCAGGCTGACAAGCACACCGCCTCCTACCACAGCCCTGGTTTCATTGGGGATGCTCTGTGTCCCCAAGTGACCAGGACAGGGCTTGACCTGCTAGGAAAGTCTACCGCTGACTCCTTGCCCAGCCCCCATGAAATCCCAGCACTGCCACCAACAGCCTTCACACCACTGCATGCTACTCCGCAGCGTACAAGAGGACCACATAAAAGGATAGAATACTACAGATTTGATCCTTAATACAGCATCGCTAGGCTAGGAGTATCACCCCCACCCCCATTTTGCAGATAAGAAAGCTGACAACAATTGAGGCTTAATTTACTGAATGTTTATTATGTGCCCCAGGCACTTTAGTTGAAGAATACCCTTTAACTTTTTTAATCCTCACCCGAGGATTTTTCATTGCTTTTAGACAGAGTGGAAGAGAGGTGGGAGGGGTTGGGTAGAGGAAGAGAGAGAGAGAGAGACTGGTTGCCTTCTGCATGCTCACCTCTAGGGCAGGGGATCCAGCCTGCAACCAAGGTACATGCCCTTGGCTAGGAATCGAACCTGCCGCCCTTTGGTGTGCAGGCTAAAGCTCATGCTCTGACCACTGAGCAGCCGGCCAGGGCCCATTCAACTCTCCCGGTGAGAATGAGGTAGGTACTATTATTTCCATTTTATTAGTATAGGAACTATCTCATCAAAGTGCAAGGACCTGCCTAGGTCTAGTAAATTGGCAGAGCAAAGATTCAAAGCCAGGCCTTTGAGCCTAAGCCCCACACTCCTATCCCGCCCCCCACTCTCTATCCATCCATCTGTCCAGCCAGCCAGCCAGCCAACAACCCAGTCATCCAGTGTTTGTGATTCCCAAACTAGGTGCATTTGGAAAGCAGCAGTTTGAAAACTGTAGTCAGCGGCACAAGATAAATATGTCTTTGTCTTCTTAGAGTATTGATTTTTCTCAGTAGTTGGGGAGAGAGATGGGGACATTAATTGCCTGTTAAATTTTGCACCAGGGCAAAATCTGAATGAAATTTTAAGATAAAATCTGAAGCTTCAGAGGCTCTCACAGAAGGCAGAGCCCACACACACACACACACACACACACACACACACACCCGGGGCTCTGGGTTTCATTGCTTCTGTCTAAGGGGATGCTGGAGAGGCCCTGCCCTCCCGGGGTGCCGTCTCTGAGAATCAGAGGGTCCCCAAGGTCACAGCCAGGACCTGACCCCAGACCACCTGACTCTAAAACCCATGCCCTCTGTGTGGGGCCTAGAACAAGCCCCTCCTGCCCTTCAGGACTCTGCTCCGGCCCTTACCTCACAGACTCACTGGGCCCTGCCACGTCCCAGCACAGTGACGGGAACCCGCGAGGTGAGGACGGGGCCAGCAAAGCAATGTCTCTGAAAGACGTGTCTCTGGTTCTCCGCAGGTTCCTGGCCTTGGTCCAGGAGAAGTACCCCGAGGCCACCCTGTCTCCGGGCTGGACCACCCTCTACCTGCCCCTGTTCCCGAGCAACACGTACACCCGCGCCATGATAGAGAAGATGCAGGAGCTGGTGGGAGCGATGCCGCAGAGGGTCACCTTCCCCGTGCGGGCCGTCATGGCGCGGGCTGCCTGGCCCCAGTTCAGCTGGCTGCTGGGCCAGTCGGACAGGTGGGCACGCCTTGCCCCCGGGCCCAGCCCCTGCTCCTGCCAAACCCACCCCTCGGCACTGGTGCCCCCAGGAGTCATGCTCATGGCTGGGACTAACCCCCACTGGTGCTCACATCCTAGACAGCATCGCTTTCTGCTTGCATACTTCTGGTGGCAGGCTGGCTGCTCACCATCACCCGAGGCAGCCCATCCACTGGTGGATAACTAACTTCCTGCCTGTTTGAGTTTACACTAAGGCATAAGTTGCCTCCCCACAGCTTCCGCCCAGGGGAGCCAGCTGAGGGGCTGCACCGATTGCACCTGCAACCTCTGCCCCAGGGTAGTCACCCTGCCCCACCGTCAGCAACTCCCCACAGGAGTCCTGAGGCCTCCCCCTTCGTCCACACCCGACTACTCCCCTCTCCCCTGCACCCATCCCCTTTCCTAAAACAGAAAAGAGGCACCCTCTCCCTCCTTCTGGGCCTCTGCTTTCAGTTATCCTCCCCACAGCCTCTGCGGGGAGGGGGTAGCGCTCTGGAAGAAGGGGCTGGTGGGAAGTCGGAGGCTCCGCCCCCACCCAGCTAGGGTCCAGTTCCGAGCACAGGGGCCGAGGACCTAGCTGGGCCCAGGCCGACGCTGAGCGTGCTCTCTGGGCCCCAGGTACAGCCTGACGCTGTGGCAGGGTGCCTCGGACCCCGTGTCCGTGGACGATCTCCTCTATATCCGGGACAACTGTGCCACCCACCAAATCTACTATGACCTCTTCGAGCCTGTCCTGTCCCAGTTCAAGCAGCTTGCAAGTAAGGAGTGCTCTGGGAGGGTGGGGCTGGATTCTGCAGTTGGGGGGGGGGGGGTATCGGGAGGGGAAAGCCTGGGTGGAATAGGAAGAACGAACCACTCAAAACACCTACTGTGTGCCAGACCCGTGTCGCATACTAGCTAAGCTTCATATGTCCATGGAGCAGCGATTCCATTTTCATACATGGGAAAATGGAGGTTCAGAACTGTTAAGGAATTTATACAGCCGTTCGGCTTGTACATGGCACAGCTCAGATTGAAACCCAGGAAAGTCCAAACCCATATACCTTCCCTGGCAGCCTCGATTCTCTATGGGTTACGCTAACATTTCAGAGACCGGCCCCTCTGCTGCCCCCACTCGCCAATGATCCCGATGCTGCCTCTTCCCTTGCTCAAATCCCTCACTCCCCGACTCCCAACCTAGGAGAGCCTGCAGCTAGGCCATGGGCCGGTCAGATTCAACATTCCTCTCCTGGGAGCCATCCAAGTGATGGGGAACCAGACAAACCTGGCTCTATCCCGTTCCCATCCCAGCAGCTCTGCCATGGGCTGCGGGATCTTGGGCAAGCCACTCCCTGTAATCTACAAAACGGGAAAGGTCAGCTGTGTGGAAGGTTGCTGTGAGGGTTAGAAGGTGTGGAAAGCCGTGGCACACGGAAGGCGCTCTGTGAATAGCGGACGCGTCGTCATCGTGACAATTTGGGGTCCCACAGTGAATGCCACCAGGAAGCGAAGTTACTATTCGGGAGGTAGCCTGATCCCTCTCCTCCAGCCTCCGGGGGGCGACGCTCTGCGCGTGGAGTGGCAGGTTCCTGACATCCAGGGCAATGGAACAGCGGCGACACTTCAACTCCCAGGTGAGGGCTGCAGCCCCGAGCTCCCAGCTCAACTGCGGGGGCGTGCTTCCCTTTGCACGGGGCAGGGGCTCTGTTACCATGGCAGCAAACCAGCCGGGCGGTGGGGGAGGACGGTGTTGCCAAGGGGATGGGGTTCCCGGCCTTCTCACCCCAGAGCCCTGAGCCACACAGCTGTGACAGAGACGGGCACAGTCATTGTTCCTCCATGCCTCTCCCAGGAGAAGGCGGCATGATCCTGCTGCACGTCGGCCTCCAGAAGCCCGCTGCCGCCACCGCCGCCGGAGATGCCGTGCCCGTCGTGCATGCCCCAGGGGGCCCTGCCCTGGCGCTGGAGTCGTGCCTGCTGCAGATCGCCACACACCCTGGACGCTGGGGAGTCCACCTGCACCTGGCAGAGCCCGCGGCCCTCCGGCCAGCCCTGGCCGTGCTGGCCCGCCTCTCCAACCTCAGTCGCCTCCCTCTGCCCGTGTGGGTGGGGGCCACAGTCTCCCACGGGAGTTTTGCAGCGCCTGGCCACGTGGCCGGCAAGGAGCTGCTTTCCGCCGTGGCCGAGGTGTTCCCCCACGTGACCGTGGCCCCGGGCTGGCCAGAGGAGGCGCTGGGCAGTGGCTACAGGGAGCAGCTGCTCACGGACATGCTGGAGCTGTGCAGGGGCCTCTGGCAGCCCGTGTCCTTCCAGCTCCGGGCCGGGCCGCTGGGCCGCAGCACGGCCCGGGTGGTGGCCAGGTTGCTGGCGGCCTCCCCGAGGGCCACGGTCACCGTGGAGCACAGCCCTGCGGCGGGCAGCGATGCATCCGTGCGGAGAGAGCTGCTGGCGGCCAGGGCGGTGGACAGAACCCGGGTCTACTACAGGCTGCCCCAGAGCTGCCGCCAAGACCTGCTGGCAGATGTCGGCGGAAACTGACCGCCCGGCGGTGCTGGACAGGAGACCTCCCTGGGGTCAGGCTCCCCGTGGGGGAGGCAGGAAGGAATAAACGCCCTGCCTTCCTCACTGCGCTGCACTGGTGTCCTGGGCGGGTCGGCATGGGGGTGTGAGGGCTACTGAGGTGCCTAGAGAGTCTGGAGGCTGGGGGCCAGGTCGTTGCGGTTGTCCAGAAGGAACTTCTCACAGGCCTTGAAGGTGTTGTAGAACTCCAGAGAGAGGCCGGCCACGTTGGTGGTCACGTAGTTGAGAAAGCACGAGGTGGCCTGGTTGTAGTAGGACACCTGCAGGACAGGAGGCCGCGCTCAGGGGGGCCGGGCCGGGAGCGGGAGGGCCGGCAGCCCCCTGGCCTGCTGGGAGGGCAGCAGCCGGGGGTCTTCGAGGGCTACTGACTGGCAGGCATGGCCTCCTCAGCTGTTCCCCTGGCCCCTCCCTCCCCTCCCCTCTGGCTACTGACAGCCCGAGGGTCCCGGCCACCACACACTGCCCTGTCACCGAGTGTCTTCCCTGCTGATGGGGAGGCCCTACAAGACGAGGAGCAGAACCCAACACAGACTCCTGTTTAAATGAAGGCCTGTTAGGGCCTTAGAGATGAATCACAGCTACGCAGGGGTTGTCCTGAGAAGCTCATCGGGGAAGTGTGCTGCCGGGACAAGCTTCAGGGCCCCAACAGCAGCTGTGCACCGAGGAGGGTGGGGACCCCTTCCCCACATGTCCAACACCGACTGCCCTGCTGAGTCAGATGGGCCCTGAGAACTGGAGAAAGCCCTCCCAGACAGGAAGGAGCACATGGATTATAGAAGAGAACCTGGGCCTTCTGCCCTCAGCAGGCAGAGCTTTTTCCAAGACCCCGCACAGATGAGATTTGAGTGAGGGCTCACTTCTAGCCCCTGACATGCTCAGGTGCCCCCGGCCGGAGGAGCCCACTGCCGGGCAGGGGATGGGGCCCACGGCTGGAACTATGCGCCGGACAGTGCTGAGCTCTGTCCACGCGTGTGGGTTTGGGGTGGCTCAGGTCGGGGAAGGGGGTCCTTGGCCTCACCTTGGTCATCTGGTCCCCTTCGCGCCAGATGCAGAAGCCTGAGCAGAGGGTCTCCCCACGCCTGTACTCTGGCGTCTCCAGGTGCGTGGGCAGCGTGACTGACCGCAGTGCAATGACGTAGGGGTCCCTGGAGTGAAGGGAAGGGAGAGCACAGAAGAAGATGAGGATTGTCTTGCCCGGCGCAGGCTCTGGAGCCCCCTCTGGCACTGACCCAGCCTCTGGAGTCTAAAGCAGGGGTGGGCAAACTCCGTTCGGCTGTTCTATCCGGCCCGCGGAGCCGCCGAAAGAGCGGAGGGTTCTCTTGCTCTCCCCTCCGCTCCTTCACCAGCAGCCCAAGATGAGAGTGCCAGCATGGTCAGGTTGCTTTTGTTCCAGCCCTCCGGTCCAGTTTAAGAACTCATTGTGGCCCTTGAGTCAAAAAGTTTGCCACCCCTGGTCTAAAGTCATGTAAACTCTTTGCGGGCCCAGGTTTGGCTCCAGGCCAGGCTGGAGAGGAGGCACCTGTATGCAAACAGTACTGCATTTGCCAGCAGCCAGAGTGACTGAGAAAAGCCCCCGAGGAAGCGTGTGGGCTTTGGGATTCGCACGCTTCATCGTTCGGTGCCTGTCTAGCCGAAGTGAGGCCGTCTGTCCGGCATCCTCACCAGGGCTGTCGGCATGGAGGCCAAGGCGGCGCCTCGCGAGAGCTGGTCTTGCCACCTCAGGGTCAGGGGTTACCCTGCCTTAGAGGGGAGGGTGTCCCCTGTCCTCCGGCGGCTCAGAAAAAGCCAACAGAAAGCAGAGAGCCGACTCTAGGCTGAGTCCCCTCCCTGGGGAGGGAGCTGATCCCTGCCCACCTCCCACCCAGCAGGCAGGCACCCACCCTTGGTCGCAAGGCTTCCGCCGAGAGGCCAGGATCACGAAGTCCTGGGGCTTGGGGTCGTTGCCGAGGGTGGGGCTGATGACGTGGTAGATGGCATCGTCCTCGTCCACCTGCTGCACTAGTTCCACGCTCCTGTGAGGAGGCCCAGACCGCAGGGCCCAAGAGGGTCACACCAGCTCTCTTGTAGGGAAGCAAGTGTGGCCCAGACCTCTAAGCTTCCGCCTCCCTGAGCCAATGCTGGGGGGACACTTCAGCCCCTACACACTCAGCAGGGCCCACAGGAGGGCAAGAAGGCCTGGCCAAGATGCATGCACGCACACACACATACGCACACACACGTGGGTATGCACACACAAGAAAATACATGTGCAAAGACAAACATCTATAGACATAGCTGCATGTTGACACATGGGTAGACACCTACAATGCACACACAGACCCATGGGTGTCTGGACGTGCCGACTCAGAGGTGTGCGGATTTCCTGGTTTTAGTGAGCATCCACTGTGTGCCATGCACGGCTCTAAGGGCTTCGGGTGTACCATGCAATTCAGCCCGGGGCAGGTACTCTTAGCAGCCCCTCTTCACAGAGGAGGGGCTGAGTCTCGGGGAAACCACCTGCCCACAGACAGAGCTAATAGAGAAGCAGAGCTGGAATGTGCCCAGGCTGTCAGGTGCCAGGCCTGTGCCCCTCAGCCCGGGTACACTGTACCCATGTGCCTCTACATACATGTAGGCTACCAGGGGTGGGGAACCTTTTTTCTGCCAAAGGCCATTTGGATATTTATGACATCACTAGAGGCCTGGTGCACAAAAAATTCGTGCACTGGGGGGTTGGGAGGAAGGCTTCAGCCCCGCCTGCATCCTCTCACAATCCGGGATCCCTCGGATAGGGTCCCTAGGCCTGGTCTGAGATCAGAGCATATTGGGGCTTTCCTTCCCCGGGCTGCAGGCAGATGGCCCCCCCACCACCACTGCCATTGCTTGCCATCTGTGCAGAGCTGCCCCCTCTTCCTCTGCCACCAGTGGCCTCCCTCTGCAGCCAACAGGTTGAGGTGCAATGGCTTGGCTGGCCTGGGCCTCCTTTCTTTGATGGGTGGCAGGGCCAGCCCTGAGAGGGGCTGTCTGCCTATCTGATCTCCCCTAACTGCTTGCCTGCCTACTTGATCATCCCTAACTGCTGGCCTGCTTACCTGATCTCCCCTAACCTCTTGCCTGCCTGCCTGATTGCCCCTAACTGCTTGCTTGGGGGTAGGGCCAGACCAGTGAGGGGCTATCTGCTTACCTGATCTCCCCTAACCTCTTGCCTGCCTGCCTGATCGCCCCTAACTGCTGGTCTGCCTACTTGATCACCCCTCTGCCTGCCTGCCTGATTGCCCCTTACTGCTTGCTTGTACCGCTTGCTTGGGGGCAGGGCCAGTGCTGACTTCCAGTTGGTCAGCCTCCAGCTGTTACTAGTCATTATGACCCAGGGTTTTTATATATTAGGATTCCTGGGCCATACAAAATTATCAACTGACAAATTAGCCTGCTATATTTGGTCAGACATTTCATTAACTGACCCCTAATGCCTTGGCAGGGCCAGACCAAATGATTTCATGGACCTTATATGGCTCACAGGCCCGATGTTCCCCACCCCTGGCTTATAGAAACACACCCACACATACACATACTCACACTTATGCACACACACACACACACACACACACACACATGAGGACATCCACAGAGGTACATATGACCATGTCTAGACCTTCCCCTTTCTCCTCTGCTCCTCTGCCCACCCACAGAGGCTGTCTCAGGGGCAGGGTAGGGAGAAGCAGCTCGGGGCTCTCTTTCCCTTCAAACTGCTTTCCCCAAATCCCATCAAACAGCAAGATCTGACCTGGCCTTCGAGGCCCACCCCAGCCCTACTTCCTTCAAGAAGCCTTCCTACCATACAGCCAGCTTCCCCAATGTCCACCCGCAAATCACCTCTCCAGATTCTCGAATGGCGCTGCCAGCAGGCCTCGGTCACCGAGACCAGGGCCTTTTAAAGCAGCACAGCCCCTTTTACAAAGAAATCTTAAGCAGAAAGCCCGTGTATGAACAACTACAAGCGGACCTGCTCAAGTGAGGAGGTGTGGAGGTAGGAGGGAGAAGGCCAATTTATCAGAAATCAGACGACCCGCTCGCTGGATTTCTAAGAGCACGGGTCCTCCTTGTGGACAGACTCGGAAACAGAGGCTCCCGGGCACCAGCCAGGGGAGCAATGACCAAAGAAGCGCCCCCCAAAGCTGGGTGTTGGCATAACAGACAATGACGTCCCAGGGACCTGACAAAATACCGCTCTCAACATACTAAACACCGAAATCCTGGCTATTTCTATCCACATCCAGACGTAGAACTGACACATGGTAAATTCAGCAAATCAGTTGGCCTGAATCAGGGAGGGGGTCCCAGCCACCACACTTTCAGCCTTCCACCCCCCACCCCAAGCTGTATCTGGAACTCTCTTGGCAACAGAAAACTCCATGGAACGCAGATTGAAAACCACTGACCTAGCCTCGCCTCGGAAGCACACATTTTTAAGAGGAAGAAAACCACGCCCAGGAATGCAATGGAAAGTACTTGCCCAAGGTCACACAGCTAGCTGGACCAGAAATGGGGCCAGGCCTTCAGCTTCGATTCCTCCTCTGAAGGCTCAGGATAACCCTGACCCTGACTCCCACCTAACACGTTACTACAGCCCCCTACCCCACCCCACCCCCCACCCATTCCCCAAAGGCCAGCCAGGCTGAGCTCAATAGGAATAGCTCAGCAGGACACCGAGGACCTGCCCTCCCCATCAGGCCTGGGGCGGGAACCGGCCCACCTGCGCCCTGGCCCTCACCGGTAATGCTTGTCCCACTCGGGCCTCCGACGCAGGTCTGAGAGCAGCAGGAAGGCGTGGGCCGCATCCACATTCACCAGCATCTCCATGTGGAAGGAGAGGTACTTGTCATCCTCCAGGGTGTACAGGCCGACCTGCGTGGGGCAGAGGGTGGCCTCATTCATGTGTCCCCCTCCCCAGACTCTGCTGGTGGTGGGATGGGCTGACTGGGATGCTGGAGGCCAGGGCCAGGAGCTCAGAACTGCCGCTGACTTGCTGTGTGGCTGCAATTAAGTGTCTCAACCTCTCTGAGCCTCAGCCACATCCCTATGAAAATGGCTGTTGAGATAATTCAGCACAAGTGGACAGAAAGGTGTTTTAAGAAGCAGTGACTTGCCCGGCCAGGGTGGCTCAGTGGTTGAGCTTCAACCTATGGACCAGGAGGTCGCAGTTGGATTCCCGGTCAGGGCACATGCCCAGGTTGCAAGGTTGACCCCCCCCCCCCAGTGGGGGACATGCAGGAGGCAGCAGATCAATGATTCTCTCATCATTGATGTTTCTCTCTCTCTCTCTCTCTCTCTCTCTCTTCCTCTCTATAATATATATATATGTATATATATATATATATATATATATATGTATATATATATATATATACACACATATATATATATATATATATATATATATATATATATACACACACACACATATATATAATTGATTTTTTACAGAAAGGAAGGGAAAGGGATAGAGAGCTAGAAACATCAATCAGCTGCCTCCTACACACCTCCCACTGGGGATGTGCCCGCAACCAAGGCATATGCCCTTGACCGAATTGAACCTGGGACCCCTCAGTCCGCAGGCCGACGTTCTATCCACTGAGCCAAACCGGTTTTGGCTATATATATATATATATATATATATATATATATTAATCCCCTTCTGCCCTGGCCAGTGTTTCTCAGTGGGTAGAGTGTTGCCCTTCCAACTGAAGAGTCTTAGGTTCAATTCCTGGTCAAGGGCACATACCTCACTTGTGGGTTCCCTGGCCCCAGTCCTAGCGCGTGAAGGAGGCAACCAATTAGTGTGTCTCTCTTACATTGATGTTTCTCTCTCTCCCACCCCCCATCCCTTCCACTCTCTCTCTCTCTCAAAGAAAAAAAAATATCCTCAGGTGAGGATTAACAAAAAACAAAAGAGCAAAAAAAGAAATCCCGTTCTGACATGAGTGACTTGAGGGACTTTCTGCTGCTGGCAGCCGGCCACCTCTGGTGGCTCAGAAGGGAAATGGCGGGGGGCGCAGTCAGCTACCTGGTTGATCTCCGAGGACAGCGCCCAGTTGTCCTTGGCGGCGAGCATCTTCAGGGAGGAGATGTTGTTGTAGCTCAGGTACACCTGGACAGGGCACACAGAGAAGCCTCGCCTTCCCCCCTCCCGCAGGCTCGCTGCCGAGGCCGTGCAGGGGCGGGGGAGGAACTGGGATGGGGAAGGAGGGCGGGTGCTGGGCTGTAGGGAAGGAGGCCCGGGGCTGGCCAGACTGGCCCAGGGGCCCTGGGCAAGCCGCTCCTCCGCTCAGGGCCTCGGCTCCCTCCCGCCAAACAGGGACATCAGGAAAGCCCTTCGCTAACGTATATGCATTTTGAGGCGGTTAGCATCCCGTTCCCTTCCGGCCTACCTCCAAACCCGCTCTGACCGCAGGGAGGGGCGGGCCCAAGGACGCTCCCCTCGGAGCTGGGGCCTTACCTGGTTGCTAGGGTCCCAGGGGACAGAGAGGGGCATCTCGTCCTGCTTACACGACACAATGTACTTCCTGGGGGGGAGGAAAGAGGACAGCCTTGATCCCTGGGGAGCCCATCTCTTTGAACAGGCTTCCCTGCATGCCAACTGTGCCAGGCCCTGTGCTCAGCCTGGGAGTAGGAGAGACCCCGGCCTGGCCAGGGAGACTGGGTGGGCACACGGAACACAGCAGCAAGAGCATACAGACTCGGGCAGAGGTAGGACAGGGTGAGGGGAGGGGTGCCAGAGCCGGTGCCCAGTGAAAGCCCAGAGCCCCACCCCCTGGCTGAGCTACAGCGACTTCGCCCTTATGCCTCAGTGTCCTCATCTGTGAAATGGGGTCGGTGCTCACCCCTGCCTCGTAGGGGTGCCGTGGCAGGTAAATGCCCCCTAAACACACCCTTTCCTTCCTAACAACAACAAAGGCTGGTAGCGTGCTTCTTTGAGCCATCACCTCTCCCCTCTGGGCCGTTCTCTCTTCATCTGCCACGTGGGCATCAGAGTCAATGGAAGGAACAAAGGATTTCAAATTGCCCCGATCCGGCCAGGTTCAAGTTCCCAATCATTCCTGTGCGCCCGTGGCCACAACCCCTCCGTTCTCAGTGTACTTCGCCTGTACAAGGGGGCCGTCCGCCATGGGATGCGGATGGAATGCGGTGACATGGATGTAGCGGGCCCAGCCAGTTCCCAGCACAGGGGCCGCCTCAAAGAAATGCAGGTCCCCGCGGCTGGGGAGCAGGGGGACAGCCCTGGACCC
Organism: Vespertilio murinus; assembly: GCA_963924515.1. NCBI lineage: Eukaryota > Metazoa > Chordata > Mammalia > Chiroptera > Vespertilionidae > Vespertilio > Vespertilio murinus. The sequence continues at coordinate 30,397,809 of OZ004706.1, forward strand.
TGTGTCCCCTCCCACCCCCCAGCCCCAGCCCCAACTTGCCTGTCCAGGCGGATCTTCCTCCTGGCACTGGCCTCTTGGTACCGCCGCTCGCCGTCCTGGGGAGAGAAGCAGGGACAGACCGTGGCACAGATGGGACAACAACTTGCCCCCCATCCCTGTTGCTGTCTGAGCACCCCAGCCCCAAGGGCCCAAGGAGGTCCTGCAGCTCTCATGTGTCTGGCCCCCCTGGGGCAGCCGGAGTCAAAGCAACCTGGACAGGAGCACACCAGGTCACTGGGCCCAGCTTCCCCTCCGGCTCTCTGAGGGACCCTGGGAGCCACTGCCCTCACCAGGCCTCAGTTTCCTCCTCGGGAGAATGGGGTCCCTATTGCTGGCACTTACAATGGTAATAAGAACCCACATTTGCCTGACTGGTCTGGCTCAGTGGATAGAGCGTCAGCCTGCGGACCTGTGGACGGGGGGTCCCGGGTTTGATTCTGGTCAAGGGCATGTACCTTGGTTGCGGGCACATCCCCAGTGGGGGATTGCAGGAGGCAGCTAATCGATGTTTCTCTCTCATCAATGAAGTCAATGGAAGGAACAAAGGATTTTAAATTGCCCCGATCCGGCCAGGTTCGAGTTCAAGGATAGTGTTTCTCTCTATCCCTCTCCCTTCCTCTCTGTTAAAAATCAATAAAATACATATTAAAAAAAAAAAAAAAAAAGAACCCACATCAATTGAGCACTTCCTGTGCCAGGCATTCATCTCAAGTGCTTTCCCTGCAAAATTTCATTTAAGCCTTACAGCATCCCTCTGCCGTTGGGACTAGTATAATCCCACTTTACAGAGGAGGAAACTGAGGCACAGAAAGGTTAAGCGACTTGCCCAGGGTCACAGAACAGAGCGCTGAGGGGCTGACTCGGAGTCTGCCCCCTTCACTTCTACTTCGAAGGAGTCCTCATTCGGGAGCATTAATTGGCAAAGGCCCATCTCCTAGGCCCCCACTCCTCCCCCCCTCACCCCCCGGACCACCCACTCTTGACTGGCCAACGCCCAGCTACGGAGCAGGGGATGTCACAGCCACACTCAGCCTTGTGAGGCTGCAGGGCAGGGACCTTCCCAGAGAGAGCTCCCTCCCTGGTCCTCCAGCGCAAGCCAGGCCCAGCCCCATGGAGGCGCAAGGCAGCATTGTTTGAAGGGACAGACTCTGAACCCAGACCCTGATTCTCATTCCTGCCTCCTTGCTCTCCTTCACCATCATCATCACGGTCGCCACTTCCTGAGTGCCTGCAGGCCTTACCCAGGCACGGGGTCGATACCCCACAGACCCCACAGCCCCGTGAGAACAGGGCTGCAGGTACACCCGCTTTACAGGTAGGGACCGAGCGGTCTCACAGAGGCGCCGCTAGAATGGAGCAGAACTGGCTCCAGCCCACATCTGTCCCCAAAGCCAGTGCCCTTCCAACTCTGTTAACACCCACTAGGAGCCAGGCCACATGCACCGTCTGAACTCTTTGGGGCAGAAAGGGTTCCACCTGGCACAGGGGGCATTTCCAGGGGCCACACAAGGGCACCCAGCAGATGGGCAAGGCCGGGCTTGTTGCTCTCGGGCCTATCAGGAGCTGGCAGGCACCCCCACCCTGGGCAGAGAGCGGGGAGCAGAGCCGGGGGGAGGGCAGGGTGCTGCACCCACTCACCCCAGGCTGGGGCCGAATCCAGGGCAGCATCTGGGGCTGGTCATTTGGGTCCAGGACCACAAAGGTCATGAAGGCGCTGTTGATGTGCCGCCGGTGGGCCTCGGCCTCCTGGCGGTAGGCCTCCACGCACACGCCCACCTCCATGCTGAGGACAAGGGGGGGCTGCTCTCATGCTGGACAGACCTCCCCTCGGCCTGACCCCACCCAACACACATGCACATGCGCGTGTGCACACACACCCATGCACTCCCACAGTCCCCCCTGGGTCAGAGCCTCACTGGGGGGAAACCCAGGGCTGCTCCCTTCGGTCAGTGTCTACAGAGCGCCTACTGCATGCTTGGCCCTCTGCCAGTCACTGGGGACTCAGAAATGAACCAACCTGTCCGGTCCATGTTCTCATGGACTAACAGCTGGGGGTTGCAGCAACAGATATGTACATATGATGATAGCATGAAAATATGTTATGGAAGCCAAAACCGGTTTGGCTCAGTGGTGGAGCGTCCATCTGCGGACCGAGGGGTCCCGGGTTCGATTCCGGTCAGGGGCATGTACATTGGTTGCGGGCACATCCCCGGTAGGGGGTGTGCAGGAGGCAGCTGGTCAAAGTTTCTCTCTCATCGACGTTTCTAGCTCTCTATCTCTCTCCCTTTCTCTGTAAAATATCAATAAAATATATATATTTTTAAATGTTATGGAAGAATGCAAGCAAGGAGAGGGAGGTGCTGAGCCCAATTAGAAAACATGTATATTATATAGTCAGTTGTCAGCACTTTATAACAAACAGCTCAGTGGCTGCTTGCTTCTCTATATCTGACTGTCTTTACTAACTATAAAATAGCAGCCACCGCCATTCCCCTCAGTTAAGAATCTTGACCCCCCTAATGTAGACATCATCCAGATGGGGACACCAAGACCTAGAACAGGGCAGTAAGTTGCCCAAAGTCACACAACAGTAAGGAGAGAATCTGGGCTAGAAACCAGGCCTCACGGCTTCCCCCCTGCATGGCAGCAGAATGTGTGCTGCTCAGGCTGTGATTAATAATAATAATAATAAGGAAATAGGGATTGGGGGGGGGCGGGAAGAGACTGAACATAAACTGCATCTATGGATGAGGACAATGGGGGATGGGGAAAGGGCAGAGAGTGGGATGGAAACTTGGTGGAGGGGAGCAATGGAGGAGGGGGGTGAGGAACATTTGTAATAATATGAACAATAAAGATTTATTTTTTTAAAAAAAATAATAATAATAGCAGCAGCAGCAATGGCTGACCTTCACCGAACATGTTCTGTGGCATTCTACTAGTAACAGGTCCTCGAAGCCTCAAAACTGTAAGATAGTTGGGGTGAGCCCCATTTTACATGACCTGAGGCTCAGAGAGGTTGCGTAACTTGCCCAAAGTCACACAGCTCGTAAGGGGCGAGCCAGACTTGAACCTCGGCAGCCTCGCTCCAGATCCTTTGCTTTATCAACGACACTATATGATCTTTGGAATCACCAAAAAAAAAAAGATATTTAAAGTGAGCTCTCATGGGCACAGCTGTCAGGATTCATTTCAAAGGTAAGGGCTCTGGGGACTAAGTTTTGCTTTAGTCAAAGGGAGGGGAAAGGTACAATGACAACAGAATTCTGGCAAAGGTGGCCCTGGGGTCCACAGTGTGCAGGCTGGAGGCAGGAGCCGGGGAGAGAGACGGGGAACGGACACGTGGCACGGTCTGAGACAGCGAGGGACCCGGGGCCGGGGGCGCCCAGAGCGGGAACATCAGAGCTGGATCTTGGGGGAAGGTGAACAGACTGAGCCGCAGGGCAGGGTTTAGATCTCAGCTGGGGCTAGGGTTCCGGGCAGGTTTGCAATAGGGTCCGCTCTCGGGTCAAGAAGAGCCCTCGGCCCCCAGGGACCCCGATCCTGCTCATCCCAGGCCCTCACCTATGTTTGAAGGCGTTGTTCACAATGGCCTTGAGCACCAGGCGGTCCCCAACCTGGGATGGTCCCCGGAAGTGAAACATCTCGATGGCTTTCAGCGTAGGGTGGGCACGACACAGCCGGCTGCGGGAGGCCAGGGGTTGAGCACAGGAGAAAGGCCCCTAGAGCTTTAGCCAATGGCTTACACCGGCCTCGACCCCTAGCCCCATGCCCAGACCTGGCCAAAACCACATGCACCCCCTTCAGACCCATCCACTCCCACGCAGTGACAGTTCCGCCCAGAGGAACAGACCCGAGTCCCATTTCAGAGCCTGGAATACTGAGGTCTGTGTGCATGCTGAGTTGGAAGTGGCAGAAGAAAGGCTAGGGCAGGACTTGGAGTAATCCCCACCCCATTTTCCTTCTAACCTTTGTATCTTAGCACCTGCTGTCCCTCCTACCTGGAAGTCCTCCCTTTACCCAAAGCTACTTGTCACCCAAGGCCCAGCTGAAGGGCTCTTCCTCCAGGAAGCCTTCCCGGACTATCCGGACTCTGACTTTTCTCTGAGATCTTCCTGCACTCGTAGTTTGCACTGCCCCAAAAGGGCACTGCTCATATACTGTGGCTAGGGGAAGGAGGGGAGAGAGGAAGGGAGGCACAAGCAGTACACTCTCCCCCTCACCTGGCTGCAATGGTGGCCACATTCTCCATCCAGGCCATGATCTGGCCCCCGAAGGTATTGCCCTGGTGATTGGCATGGGGGGGCAGGACCAGCTCGACACTCTCCACCCGAGTCTTCTCGGCCGGCACCACGTAGTTGCAGTCTCTGCTCTCCAGATCTGACCAAGAAGAGAGAGAAGGGGGAGAGAGAGAGAAGGGGGAGTGGGGGTGAGAGGCTTTCCAAGAGCAACCAAGGACCCCTCCACCACCCCTCTGCCCCACCCACATTATTTTTATTTTCTCGGCACCTAGTGTGCTGGACCTACACGAGGAATGGGGGGAACTGGATGAGAGAGATGAGGCTGGCACAGAGCACACCCTAGCTTTGAGACAACACGTGCCTATGTGTGCAACTCAGCTCCGCCCCATTAAGGCCGTGTGACCTTGGGCAAGTCAATACCCTTTCTAAACCTCAACTTCCCATCTGTAACGGGCAGGCGTCAAACTCAACCGGAAAGGGCAGCGAAGATGAAATGCGACCTCCGTTCTAGAGTGCCTGGCACCAAACTCAGGAGGCACCCTCAAGAAGGAATAGTTCTTCCCTCCCCCTGCCTGACACGCGCTGACCCTCAGGGGCGAGGGCATAAGGATACCCTCAGTAGGAGAGGTCAGGGAATCAGACGCTAACATGGCCCACCCAACCCAAGGAAGCGCCGTCTCCTGGGGAGAAAGACCTCCCCGGGAGGACCCATCCAATAGGCGACATTTTGCTGGCTTGCAGGCTGCTCAGATGCCACAGACAGGGGGAGGGGAGGTTACAGGCCTGAGCCAAGGTCTGGAGGCAGACAGTCACAGTCACGGGGAGAATCAGGCCTCGGCTCAGCTGGGCAGAGGGCAAGTAAGAGACAGCGCCAGATGAGGCTGAGCGGTCAGCCAAGGGCCCGGATGTCAGCTCGGGCACCTGGACTGACTGACCCTTGGGCAGAAGGGCGGTCAGGACAGGCGGGATTTCAGAGGGCTGCAGGGGGATGGATGGCTCCCGGGGGGCTTGACTATAGGAGGGAGAGCTGGGCCTGCCCAGCCACAGCCCCCAGCCAGGCACAGAGTAAATGGGGTGCACAGAATTCACAGCACAGCCGCCTGCTTCCACGGGGGTGGCTAGTTTGACTCGTCCTAAAATTGCCTCCTCGACGTTTCAAGGAAAACTCCACATCTTAATGTTCTGGAGCTCAGTGAGCAAATCCAAGGTCACCCCTCTGACCCTTTGCCCAGCTATGCCCTCTGCCAGGAGTACCTTTCCTTATCTCCTCCTGATAAAACCCTGCCAGTCCACAGCCGCTGTGAGTGCCCCGGTACAGAACAAGCTCCAAGGTGCACTTTAAGGGGGAAGAAGCAAGATACAGAATGGTATGTACTGTGCCTTCCCTTTTGGGTAAGAGAGGGGGCAAAGTAAGACACAGGGGGGGGGGGTGTGCAGGGAAAGATGCCCCAAAATGAGGAGCACTCGGTGCCTCTGGAGGGACTTGTTTTTATCTCTAGCTCTAGATCTATGCCTGTGCCTATGCCTACATCTTTATCTACCTACCAACCTACCTACCTATATGCTTTTTAAAAATCCTAGAGTCATGTCCTAGTCGGTTTGGCTCAGTGAATAGAGCATCAGCCTTCAGACTGAAGGATCCTGGATTCAATGCCCATCAAGGGCACATGCCATGGTTGCAGGCTCTGTTCCCAGTAGGGGGCATGCAGGAGGCAGCAGATCGATGATTCTCTCTCATCATTGATGTTTCTCTCTTCTCTCCCTCTCCCTTCCTCTCTGAAATCAATATATATATATATTTTAATCCTAGAGCTTTCAAGGTCAAGTTCAATGCTACCTCCCCAAGTACCTTCAGTCCTAGAAACCCAAACATATTTTGTAGCTAACAAAGTGTTTTCCTCTGGCTGCTGGGAGCTGGGCAAGAGGGCCAGCCAGGCCTGAGGCCAGCAGTGGGTAGACATCCCAAGGAAATGCCTCTCCTCCCTCTGCCCAGTGAGGCCCAGGGCACAAGGGGGGCACTGGCTGCCCCCCCCTATCCCCAGCCACTCACCGTACTGAATGGCGCAGTTGGCCAGGAGGTCCTTGATGGTGTCCGCGTACACCAGCCGCATGCGCCGGCGCTCGGCGGCCACGCTGTGCTCCGTCTTCTCCTCCTCCGTCCGTGGCGTGATCTGCTTCAGCTTCACCTGTGGACAGGGGTGGGGCTCCCTGAAATAGTACCAGGGCCTGTCCTCCCCAGCTGCCATCGCACGCCCGGGGCTGCTGGATGGTTACAAGTCTTTGTCCCTCTTTGCCCACATTTTCCTGTCTCCATGTTGACTGATCCATCATCTTTTTAAAAAAATATATTTTATTGATTTTTTACAGAGAGGAAGAGAGAGGGATAGAGAGTTAGAAACATCGATGAGAGAGAATCATTGACCAGCTGCCTCTTGCACACCCCCCACTGGAAATGTGCCCGCAACCAATGTACATGCCCCTGACCAGAATCGAACCTGGGACCTTCCAGTCCGCAGGCCGACGCTCTATCCACTGAGCCAAACCAGTCTTGGCTGATCCATCATCTTCATCCTCCAATAACCCTAGGCTCCCTTCTGGGGTGCAAGGCACAGGGGATGGGGATAGGGGTCACTGCAGGGCGTGAAAGAGGATGGTGAGCCCTGTAGACTCCCCATGTGGGACGCACGGGGAGAGGTGGGGAAAGGAGAGCGTGAGGGCGCCTGGGGCCCGGTGGCAGTGGGGGATGGGCCTTCCTCTAGGGCCAGGGGTGGGCAAACTTTTTGACTCAAGGGCCACAATGGGTTCTTAAAGTGGACCGGAGGGCCGGAACAAAAGCATGGGTGGAGTGTTTGTGGGAACTAATATAAATTCAAAGTAAACATCATTACATAAAAGGGTACGGCCCGCTCTTTCAGCTCCGCGCGCGGGCCGGATAGAACAGCCGAACGGGCCGGATCCGGCCGGCGGGTCGTAGTTTGCCCACGGCTGTCTAGGGCTATGACTCCCTGCCACCCCTCACCTCCACCCCCCCTGCCAAACCCCAGCCTCACCACCCTGGTCCAGGCCCAGCATGACTGGCAGCCAGGTGGCCCGGCAGCTCGGGGCAGCCAGGTGTGGCCACCTACCTTGGAGAGCTCACGGTGGTGGGCCACAAAGGTGGCCAAGGCCTTGCACACGCTCCACTGCTTCTCAGAGCAAGAGTCCTCGGAGGTCACCTGGATGCCCACCTGGGGGGAGGGAAGAGTCGGTGGAGGAGCGAGGAAGGAAGAAATAGAGCTCCCAAACCCGAGGCCCACAGCCTCGTGGCACAGGCAGCCCCACTCTGCTAGGTCAGTATCGCCCACTAAGCCTAGGAGGCTGGAGACCTGGAGTGGGTTCTGCTTCTGCCCCTGGTTCCCTGGGAAACTTCAGGCAAGTCACTTCCCTTCTCTGGGCCTCAGTTTTCTCGTCTGTAAAGTGGGAATGACCAAACCCACCCTCGAAGGGCTACTTGGGGGGATTAACGTGAGACTGTGTAAGTAAAGTGCTGGCTAACTTGAAAGGAGAGACATGTGAGGGTGCCCAGGGGCCCTGGGCATTTACAGGGTGCCCAGGGGCACAGGCAGGACTCTCTATCTCAGCCTCAGTGGTCCCTCAGCAACCTCTGGGTGGAAGCTGTCCCCATCCGACGCCCATTGGTGGCAAAGAGAGCCCCTCCCCCAGAGCTCACGGAGCCCTGTGCATCTCCAAGGGTCCTTCAACAACCCCGAGGCACAGAAATCATGCTCCCATGTCACAGATGGGAGGACAGAGTCTATGGGAGGTCAGCTACGGGACTGACGTCCAGTGCTATCCTGCCCCCAGCCCCCCTGCTGCCGGGGCTGGGCACAGCAGCTGCCACCCTTGCACTTCCACAGCCACCAGGCTGCTGAAGACAGGGCTGAGTCTAGGCCAGAAGTCAAGTCCCACCTTGGGATCCATGTGGCTTGGTGACCTGGGGCAAATCCCTTCCCCTCCCTGGGCCTCAGTTTTCCCTTCTGTGTTATGGGAAGATCCTTAGGCTCCGCCCAGCCCTGCCAGCTGGTTCAGAGCTCTGCCGCCTCAAGCAGGGTTTTGCGAGGGTGAGTGAGTCTGCCTGGGCTGGGGGGCTGAGCTCGAGAGGAGGCAGAAAGCCCACCCAGCACCCACGCCTGCCCCACACACCTCCATGCTGCTGTTGAAGGCCCGGTTCACCTTGGCCTTGATGTTCACCACATGTCCGACTCTGGGAGAGAAAAGCCGGAGGTGAGCCTCTCAGAGGGGACACAGGGAGGGAGGCTCTACCGAGCGGAGCTGTTAGGAGAATGTCGCTTTGCAGAGCGTGTTCACATACGGACGTCAGCAAGACCGTGTCAGCTCCCCTCTCCCAGGAGGCCGAGAGAAGTGGGGTGAGTTCATGTATCTGCCCCCTCACCCCCTTGTGCGGTGAGTGCTCCAGCTCCTTTTTGCGCTTGCTTACCCGGTCCCCTCCCCAGGGAAGCCCTCCCTGCACCCTGCTGCTCTGTAAGGTCCACCGTCCTCACCCTTCTTCCAGCAGGTGGACCTCTGTCTCCCCCACCACCCATAAGCTCCACGGGGCCAGGCTTGGCACAGGGCACCGGGCAGTCCTCCACAATCAGCAGCCTACTAAACTAACACGTCCCGCATTTACTGCAGCAGTATCGGCTCATCAGTGGTGGCAAAGGCACCCCACACGAATGTAAAATGTTAACAGAGGAGCTGGGTGTGGGGTATACAGGACTCTCTGTACTGTCTACATCTGTCGTGTAAATAAAAAACTAATCTAAAATCTGCCCCCCTGCGGTCTGGGAGCTACCGGGGCACCGGGACCTTCTGTACCACAAACCCAGCACGGGCCCCGGCCCAGAAAAGGTGCCAGGAGGGATGAATGACTGAACAATGAATTCAGCAACTGGCCGAATGTTTTCCTTAACACTCTGGGCACCAAGGAAGCCCTGAAAAAGCCCTTGGCACTCGATGTCCTAGGCCCGTGGTCGGCAAACTCATTAGTGAACAGAGTCAAATGTCAACAGTACGACGATTGACATTTCTTTTGAGAGTCAAATTTTTTAAACTTAAACTTCTCCTAATGCCACTTCAAAATAGACTCGCCCAAGCTGTGGTATTTTGTGAGAGAGCCACACTCAAGGAGCCAAAGAGCTGCATGTGGCTTGCGAGCCACAGTTTGCTGACCACGGTCCTAGGCGATGGAGGAGAGTTTAGGAATGGGCCCACAGGCAAGAACACTGTACGCAGGCCCTGCAGCCTGGCCTGAGCTGGGGGCTTGGCATGGTGCTTGGGTCCCAGCAAAGCTCTGCAGAGACAAAGCTCAACACAGTGTAACGAGAGCTTTCTAACCAGTAGAGGCTTTGAAACAAACTGTGAGGCGGTGAGCTCCTCGTCCCTACAGGTATGTGTGAGCAGAGACTGAATGACCCAAGATTCTGACTCAGGCTTTGCCAAGGGACATTATCAAGGGACCTCCCTGCCATCCAGCAACCAGTGACCCACAGAGAATGTTCAAGTTCAAAAAGGCATTCACTGACTATGTCTAATTCCTTCCATCTGCAGATAAGGAAACTGAGGCCCAGAGAGAATGTCTGACTTCGCCAAAGTCACATAGCAGCACCCCATGATGTGGCCTGGGCAACGCCCAACTCCAGACTTAAAGCAACTTCCTTGGCTCCACGCTGGCTGAAGGAATCCTCCCCACGGCAGCTAGCAGTGAGCCAGCTCCCAGCCCGGCGCTGTCCAGAAACCCTGCAGACGGGTCACTGCTTCCCGGGGCTTCCCCCACTCCACCTGCAATGGCTGTCAGGTTCCAGGCAGGAGAGACAGGGCAGGGGTCCCTAGGCCTTGGTGGGGAGCCCAGAAGGACCTAGAGGCAGGTGGGGCCACTTACCGAATGGTGTGCTCAAAATAGATGTCATCCATGGAGGCCGTGACGCAGGGACAGCCCGCATGCCTCTCCGCTGGCAGCGGGACAAGAAAGCCGTGTGTTAGCAGCCTCCCACGTCACGCGGGCCTCTGATCCAACTCAGCCCTCCTGAGCTAAGGCCGTGCCTCCTCACCCACAGCCTCCTTTACTTTTCCTCAGGGTTGCCGCGTCCTGCTTTATATATCGCATGAGTTTGGTCTGTCTAGTATCTCTCCCTTCTGTTCAACTGCAAATTACTGGAGGGCAAGGATTTTTGCCTGCCTGGTTCATAGGTGTATTCCAGTCGCAGGAGAGGGTCTGGCACACGGTAGACACTCAATAAGTAGCTACTGAATACATTAATGTCACGCGCCATGCAATGCTAGCTCCCAGGCTTCTAGAGGGCCCTCCGGTCTGCCCAACCCACCTCACCCATCTTTGTTTGCTTGCTGAGTCATTCTTTCCTTTAAGGCCCTGCTCATTGCCTTAGTCCATCCAGAGTCCCTTCCCGGTCCCCAAGGCTGGGTCATGGCCTCTGGTCTGTTCTCCCACAGCCCCAAGTTCACCTCCCTTTCCCAGTCCCCACAAAATAGTGCTGGGATAGTTGGGTCACCTGTCTGCCCCCCATCTCCCCATCAGACTGTGAGCTTCCTGGGGGTTGGAGAATACTGGGACATCAAAAGGAATGACGTGAAGTCAATTCAACTTCTCAACTCAATGTAGGGAGCCCTTAAGGCAGACAGCACTGTGCTTGTTCCCAGCACTCCTGAGCCAGCCCTGGAGCAGCCACGCTTAAGGCAGCTCTGTGTTGGGAGCAGGGACCTAAGGGCACTCAGAACTGGGACTTCTGGGGAGAGGGTGGGTCAGAGCTGAGCATCGGGAAATTGGAGGGACATTACAGGCCGGCCGGCTGGGGTAAGGGACAAGTGTGGCACTCAGGGAGACAGTGACGGGCTCAACATAACTGAGCCCTCTCCCCTGGGTGTGGGCCAGTGGGTGGGAGGATGGCAGGCTCACCAGACAGGCAGGCCGTGGTGTCAATCCACTTGAGCAGCTGCCCGACGCTCAGCTCGCCACGCTGATTGGTGTGGCAGGGCAGCACCAGCTGGCTCATCTGCACCTCTGTGGGGTTCCGGTACTCCTCGCCATCTGCCGTGGTGCCGTCCATTTTCTCCGTGCGGGAAGTTGACTTCCGGTACTGACGGCCCGAGAACACAGAGGCGAAGCCCTGGGAAACAGGTGGGATCAGAGAGGTCAGCTCACTGCAGGGTCCCCTGAGACCTGAGGGCTGGAGGGAGAGGAGAAAGCACCCCAAGGCCACCTCCCTCCAGACCCCAACTCCAAGAGGGGTCACCACCCTCCAGCCCAGAGCTCACTTAGACCCAGGATGTCACTTAGGCTCAGGTTCCTTTTAGCCAATGTCTCCATGTTAACATGGCCTGGGACCCAGGGGAGTGGGGGTGCGAGGGGCTGGGAGTGCTGGGGTTCTTTCCCCAGCCTTACAAAGGGTTCAGCGTTCTGGAGAAAGGAGCTGCACGTAGATGATTAAAGAGTCTGGAGACAAAAGATCATTTTGAAAGGCAGTGAGGGGGGGGGAGGGTCAGAGGATCTTCAGCTAAAGGAACTGAAGTCTCCCCTTGTCTAAGGACCCTGTGCTATTTATTTAACACAATTTGTCCTAAGGCAAGGTGGCGATAATACACTTCAAAGGATAAGGTATGGAAGGGTAGAAGCATTGTCAGTTTGGGGAACAGCCTACAGCGGTTCAGGTGTTTGGCCAACAGGAGGCGATAACATGCCCTGAGCTGTCTGGCAGCAGACAATCCTATTCAGGTTTGGGGGAAGTGCCGTTTAGCCGTTTCCAAAAGGTAAACTACTTACATATGACTCAACCCTTGTGGAGCTCCCCAAGCTTCTTCACCAACTTTTTGATGAAACTCTTGTAATTATTACATACTGGAATTGGTTCCCAGAGAGGGGGGGAGGGTTGAGGGGGTGGGGAGAGGAATCATGCAGAGAGCTGTCCTCCGAGCTTCAGCTTATGGGTCCACTTTTTAAAGTTTTGCCTCTGATTGACCTTCATGCCTGAAAGATTTCTCCTCTGTGCAGAGGCCTCAAGAGCCCCCTAGCAGGCAAGCCTAGGATTTGGTTCCCAATAAAGTGTTTCAAGAAGCAGGTCCTATTTCATCCCCCAAAGGCCCCTTCCCCGGCTCCTTGCTCTTCAGATGACACCTCTGTTGGGTGCTCATTTGTCTTTAGCACTTAGCTCCCCTGGCTGGGAGGGCTCTGGGCAGTGCCTGAGCAGCTGTGCGATCCAGGCGGCTGCCAGCTGGAGAACCAGCTGAGAAAATCCTCAAACTCATTAATTAGAGGTGGAGTTTCTGCCCAGGGCCCAGCTTTTCTTATTCCCCGGGCAGAAGAGGTGGCGAGTGCCTAGCGGTCCCTTGGATGGGGTGGGGCAAAGGAGGCGGAGCTGACCTGCCATCCCTTCTCTCCCTAATCGGACTGTGAACAAAAGCAGGTACACCTGCATGTGTGAGAAAAATGACAGGAGGGGCAGGAGAAGTTCCAATTCTCATGGCCAATGCCAACTGCAGGGTAACAGTTGACGCCAACATTTACACAGCACTTATGAGATATCAAGCACTCTTCTAAGCACTTCCCGTGTGTTAATTCATTTGTACCCGCACAACAAACCTCTGAGGTAGGTTCATGATTAGCCTCACTTCACAGTTGAGGAAACCGAGGCCCAAGGAAGTGGCAGAGCTTAGCTGTGACCCCCAGAGGTCTGGCTGCAGTCTGAGGTCCCACCCACCACACTGCACTGCCTGCAGGGGCTCCTGGGCCCAGGAGGAGAAGGAAGCCAGAGCTCTGGGCCTGGACTCAGCAGCAAAGAGTGACACAACCCAATGCTGACCCTGCCACTGTTCAGATGGGGGCAGGGACATCTCAGAGCATGGATGGCCCTCGTGCCGGGATGGGGGGGGGGCAGGGGGGGAGGGCGGGAGGACTCCTTGGATAGTTCCCCCCATGAGACTCTGTAGCTAATTTAGTACATTCAGCACACACCGTGTGACTGGTTCAAGGTCGCTGACTCATAAATGGTAGATCTGGGATTTGAACAGGGCCTGTCTAAACCAAAACAGCGGCCCTGGGTACCACATTCAGTGCTGGGCACCGAGGGGGGAGAGGAGGGAAGCTGTTCCAGGAGCTCTCCGTGTGGGTGGAAGCCTTTGAGGTGCCAGGCTGCCAGGCTTGCAGAATCTTGCAGGCATCTCGCAGGCCTTGTGGTCTAAGCAGGGCTATCACCATGGCAACCACTGCCAAGGCATTTCCAGCCTAGCGTGCGCTGGGGGTCTGCATGGATGTGGACGCGGGTGGCTGCCTTTCTGGGTGTGGGAGACGGGATAGGGAGGAAGCCGGCAGACTGTTCGCCTTCTCTTCCCACACCCCTCCCACAGCCAGGAGTCCTGCCCGGAACATTCCAGAAAGAAGCCTGGAGAAAGCTAGGGAAATGGGGGAGGCGAGAGGCACAGAGTAAGCGGGAAGCCAGGGAGCAGACGCGTGGGGTGTCTGAGCAGTTCTGGGCATGTGAACACAACGTCCCAGCTTCACAAGCCCATTTCACACCCACCGCCTCACGGGATTCTCACAAGCAAGGCAGACCCCATTTTCACAGCGGAGGAAAGTGAGGATGGGGAAAGACCTAGGCCAGGACACCTGAGTTCTGATCTTCTCTCTGCTTCTCGTCTGGTCAATCCCCACCCCCCACCCCCCACCCCCCCTTACCAGCCTCCTATTTCCTGTTCTATGTAAAGGAGGTCCTACCTTCCCAATGGACTCTCCATGCCTGAAGGCAGGAAGATCTTTGCCTCATTCATTCATTCATCCATCCATTCATTCATTCACCGAGCACCTCCTTTCTCGGCACCAGGCCCTGGGCCAAACACTGAGAATGCAAAGGTAAATAGGGCCAATCCCTTTGAGAAGCTCTGCTCTAGCGCTCGTGTCTAGAAAGGCCTGGTGCGCAGTAGGACCTCATCAAAGGTTTGTGGCGGGACAAACAGAGACAGACTTGAGTTTAAATATAATGTGTGTGTGTGTGTGTGTGTGTGTGTGTGTGTGTGTGTGTGTGTGTGTGTTTTAACTGATTTCAGAGAGGAAAGGAGAGGGAGACAAAGATAGAAACATCAGTGAGGAGAATCATTGATTGGCTGCCTCTTGCACGCCCCCTACTGGGGGTTGAGCCCTCAACCCAGGTGTGTGCCCTTAACTGGAATCGAACTTGGGATCCATCAGTCCGCAGGCCGACGCCCTATCCACTGAGCCAAACCAGCTAGTGCCGGACTTGAGTTTAAATCCTAGCCCTGTCCCTCAGGTGCTGTGTGATCCTGAGCAAGCCCCCTCTCCTCCTGAGCCTCATCTCTCTCTTACGAGGTGGGCAGGGGCAGTGGGAGATTGCCAACCCCCAAGGTACCCCCAGCTCTGGTCCCGGGGTTCTGGGGTTTAACCCTGCAGGGCTCTGGCGTGCGGAGCTGAGGTTTCCAGAGAGGAAGCTAAGGAGCCCTGTCACCTGTCAGACAGGACATGCTGCGCTCCTCCGAGCAGGGCTGAGCTCCCACCTCCCACCCCTGCAAGCTGTGGGACAAGCCCCACTACGGCCATCTCCCCACCCCCCTCAAAGCGGGCGAGCAGAGCCCCGGTCCGTGGCACCAGCAAAGGGGACAGAGTACCAATGGCCCAGGACACGGCCTTTCAGATTCCAGCTCCTTGCTTGGCTCCAAGACAGCCTGCCCACGTCAGGCCAGGCCAGGCCAGGCCTCCTCCTCGTCCCAGGGCGGGTGGGCAGCCAGCCAGGGTGCCGGAGGCTTGGCCAATGGGGCTCCAGAGCTGGGACACTCCTCCCTGGGCCAGTCACAGAGAGCGCGGAGGCCCTGATGGCCGCCAGGCTGGCGGAGCCAAGACAGCTGACAGGGAGGGCAGAGCCCACTACATAGATGAGGGCACAGGGTCAGAGACGTGCCCTCCCAGGAGGCAGCCATGCCAGGCTCTGGCCCCACGCCACAGCAGGCCTGGCCGGGTCTGATACTGCCAGACTAGACCTCCGCTGGCTACACCAGGGGTTCTGTGTCCCTCCGCCTGGACCATCCATGTCACAGACCTGCTGGCCAGAGCCGGAGAGGCCACCTCGTCCAATCCCCTCATTGGAGGGGAAACTGAGGCTCGGGGACAGAAAGGCCGGTCTGGGGTCACACAGCTGGGGAGCCAGGCAGAGCCCTCCTGGGATGAACAGGGGCTCCTTCGGGGCAGTTTGACCACAGCCCCAAGCTCCCACACTTGGCCTGGATTTCCTCCCTCCCCCACTGAGCCAAGTAACGGGGATCCAGCCCCTGAAGCTCTCAGACTACCCCACTGCCCTTGGCCTTGGGGCTCTAGAGCTTGGGCCCCTTTCCCCGAACCCCCCACCGCCCCGCACTGGGGCTTGCTGGATGTTTCCAGAGCCTGTTCACAGGCAGCCCGTCTCTACCTCCTTCTGGCCTCCAGCACCTGCCCTCCCAGAGCAACCACGGGAGGTTCCTCAGAGCACCGCCCTCCCCCTCCTCCATCCTCTGCCACGCGGGGGCTGCTTCTGCCTGGGTTCCCTTTATCTGCCCTGTCTCCTCCTCCCTCTTCAGGTGTCCCCCTCCCTGCCTCCTCCCCAGGGAGTTGGGTCCTCCCAGCCCCCACAGCCTCGCCTGTCTCCATCACAGGGAAGCTGGGCAGTCACCATATTCCTAGCTAGACGCCTCTGCCATCAGACAGCCATTCCCGCCAGACAGGGACAGATCCAGGCCTCACGGAGCAGGTGCCGAATAAACACCTCTGGGAGAGGCTGGTGACAGGGGCTGAGACTTGAAGACAGGAAGGTCGCAGGTGCAGAGAGGACGTGAAGACAGCACAGAGGACAAGCAGGGACGGCGGTGCCTCGGGTGATGGGGACTGCGAGGCGAAGGAAAGCCTGAGGCCAAGTACGAGGTACTTGGTGGGCAGAGACAGAGGGAGAGGGGCCAAGGAGTCCCTACAGCGCTGCCCAGAAAAGGCGACAGCCAGCAGAGAGCTCAGAGCTGCAGGACCAGCAGAGGAGGGGGCTGGGTGCTGCAGGAACAGAGAGGAGAGGGATGGGTGCTGCAGGAACAGAGAGGGGAGGGCTGGGTGCTGCAGGAACAGCAGAGGAGAGGGCTGGGTGCTGCAGGAACAGAGAGGAGAGGACTGGGTGCTGCAGGAACAGAGAGGAGGGGGCTGGGTGCTGCAGGAACAGAGAGGGGAGGACTGGGTGCTGCAGGAACAGAGAGGAGGGGGCTGGGTGCTGCAGGAACAGAGAGGGGAGGGCTGGGTGCTGCAGGAACAGCAGAGGGGAGGGCTGGGTGCTGCAGGAACAGAAAGGAGGGGGATGGGTGCTGCAGGAACAGAGAGGAGGGAGCTGGGTGCTGCAGGAACAGAGAGGAGAGGGCTGGGTGCTGCAGGAACAGAGAGGAGAGGGCTGGGTGCTGCAGGAACAGCAGAGGGGAGGGCTGGGTGCTGCAGGAACAGAAAGGAGGGGGATGGGTGCTGCAGGAACAGAGAGGAGGGAGCTGGGTGCTGCAGGAACAGAGAGGAGAGAGCTGGGTGCTGCAGGAACAGAGAGGAGAGGGCTGGGTGCTGCAGGAACAGAGAGGAGAGGGCTGGGTGCTGCAGGAACAGAGAGGAGAGGGCTGGGTGCTGCAGGAACAGAGAGGAGAGGGCTGGGTGCTGCAGGAACAGAGAGGAGGGGGCTGGGTGCTGCAGGAACAGAGAGGAGGGGGCTGGGTGCTGCAGGAACAGAGAGGAGAGGGATGGGTGCTGCAGGAACAGAGAGGAGGGGGGTGGGTGCTGCAGGAACAGAGAGGAGGGGGCTGGGTGCTGCAGGAACAGAGAGGAGGGGGATGGGTGCTGCAGGAACAGAGAGGAGGGGGCTGGGTGCTGCAGGAACAGAGAGGAGGGGGATGGGTGCTGCAGGAACAGAGAGGAGAGGGCTGGGTGCTGCAGGAACAGAGAGGAGAGGGCTGGGTGCTGCAGGAACAGAGAGGAGGGGGATGGGTGCTGCAGGGACCACTGGGAACAGCAGGCCAGGGCAGGGAGGCCTTGAAGCTGTCCAGGGTCCAAATCTGGTTCCACAAGGAAGTTGTGTGACCTCAGGGCAAGCTGCTCCGTGGGCCTTAGTTTCATCTGTGAAAAATGGGGTAACAGTACCCACCTCCAGGGGTCCCCCTCAGGATGGCACTAAATGAGACCAGGGGTTTAAAGTTCCCCGTACACGTCGGCCATATGGCTAACACTTGTTGAACATGTCCTGTCAGTATTTAAAGCTGGGTTCGGACTTCCTACAGAAGCATAGCTGGGGAAACCCAGATAGCATCCACACTGGACTTTACGCAGCCTTTTCTCACCTCTGAGCTCACCAGAACTTCATGGGGCAAGACTATTAGCCTGTTTCTGAGGTTCTGTGAGAATGCACACAGCCATTGGTGGTGGAGCCTGGACTCAAGCCCAGGGTGAGTCCAGGCTCCCATATCAGTGAGAGCCCTGTCCCTCCCACTCTCCCTCCTCCGCTCTCCAGAGGCATGGCACTAACATACAGGTTCGAGGGGGCTGCGAGAAGCAGCCTGTGGCCCGCGCCCTCAGAGCAGGGGGCCCCGCCCATCAAAGGCCTGGCTGTCTGAGGGAGACCACACTGAGCTGTCTGAGGGTGACCACTCTGAGCTGTCTGAGGGAGACCACGCTGAACTGTCTGAGGGAGACCACGCTGAGCTGTCTGAGGGAGCTGTCCTGTCCCCAAGGGGTGGCTCAGCCTCTCAGAGACGAGGATGGCCTCCTGGTAGATCCCCCCTCCCCCCCACCCCCCAGCAAGGCAGGCACATTTGTCAACATCCCACATTCTCCTCCGGGGTCCCTACCTCTCTCCCAAAAAGGCTCCGAGGCCGCCTGCGCACACACAGGACACAATGCACTGGGAGCTGAGATGCAAGCAGAGCTAAGAAACCAAATAAGGGAGGAATGATTATGTTAGGAATCCAGCTGCACAAGTGTACTGCCATAGGGAACCGTACTTGGCCTTGAGAGTCCCGGCAGACAAAGCAAAACGAGGGTAGCAGTGGGCGCAGACTCAGGTGAAAAGAGGGGCAGTCGTCCGTGAAGCCAGCCTGAGGGCTGGGGGACACCGTGGGCTGCCCCAGGCTTCTAATTCTCACAAACTAGTAATAGCAGGTCAGCCCTTCCCCAGTGCCCTACACACACATCCGCATTTTTACTTCTAGCTATGGGGTGAATTGGCATTTAATATTTTTTCAAAATTTGGGGGTGAGAAGAGGTAGAGAAAAGCAATAATTTTTTATGACGACTTCCTACATGCTACTCATTTGATTGACATTTATTGAATACCCAGTAGGTATCAAGTTCTATGCTAAGAGCTTTCAGATGTATTATCTCTGTAATTCTCCTATCTACCCAGTGAGGCATTTTTTTGTTATATTTTTTTAAATATATTTTATTGATATTTTACAGAGAGGAAGGGAGAGAGATAGAGAGCTAGAAACATCAATGAGAGAGAAACATCGACCAGCTGCCTCTTGCACACCCCCCACTGGGGATGTGCTCGCAACCAATGTACATGCCCTTGACGGGAATCGAACCCAGGACCTTTCAGTCCGCAGACCGACGCTCTACCACTAAGCCAAACCGGTTTCGGCCCCAGTGAGGCACTGTTACTCTCCCCATTTTACTGAGGAGCAAGCCGAGGCTGGCAGAGAAGCAGGCACATTGCTTCAGAGCACCTGGGAAATGGTAGAATTTAAGACACTCCCAGACCCACCAGCCGTAGTCCACATATG
This sequence comes from Vespertilio murinus, assembly GCA_963924515.1. Classification (NCBI taxonomy): domain Eukaryota; kingdom Metazoa; phylum Chordata; class Mammalia; order Chiroptera; family Vespertilionidae; genus Vespertilio; species Vespertilio murinus. The sequence goes on from OZ004706.1 coordinate 30,416,909, forward strand.
CATCTCGGTAGCACTTCCATGGGGAAGACAGAAGAAATTCTCCCCATCTGAGACTCAGAGACGGGGGAGCAAACGGCCGAGGAGAAAACAGAGGCCACGGCCCCGAGTCCCTGTCCAGAGTCTGACACAGACGATCAGGCGGCGGGCTCCCCCTCGGACCCCCAGTCCCTGGGGGGAAATGCTTTGTAGGTCAGGGGTTTTACTTTGGAGTGACAGCAATGTTTTGGGACTAGAGAGAGGTGACGGTTGTACAAGATGATGAATCTAGTAAATGTCCTGAATTATACACTTTAAAATGGGTAATTGTGCCCTGGCAGGGTGGCTCGGTTGGTTAGAGCACTGTCCCATATGCCAACAGGTTTCGGGTTTGATTCACAGTCAGGGCACATGCCTAGGTTGTGGGTTCAATCCCTGGTTGGGACACATACAGGAGGCAACCAATTGATGTTTCTCCCTATCTCTCTCTCTCTAAACACACACACACACACACACACACGTATCTCCTCGGATGAGGATTAAAAAAAAAAAAGGTTAATTTTATGTTATATTTCACCTTGAAAAAAATTTTTAGTTGTTCAGAAAAACATTTTGGATAAGTATCAGGTAAGCCTCCTAAATTAAATTAAATGTAAAATGCCAATTACATTAGCAAAAAATGATGTTGGAAGCAGACTGTTCAGCATGGTACCTGGCACATGGTAAAAATGGTGGGGGGCTTTTATTACTAGCTCTCTGGGCCTCAGTTTTCTCATCTGCTAAATGGGGCACTCAGTCTCCAAGTTGAGGAAGTCCTCAACAAGGCCCCCAAGGCCCCTCACAGGCAGCCCCCCACATCTCCTGCCCACACCATGTGCCCCAGCCTCACAGGCTCTGTCACTTCCTCACTCCTCATGCCCCTGCCCACCCCAGAGCCCGTGCCCTCTGCCTGGAGCACTCGCCCCTCTCCTCTCCGTTTCTGCACTGCCTACGCCCTCCTCAGTCCCTTCATCTCCTCCCCCATCCTCGGGCTCCTGCACTTGTACCTCGCCTCTTGACTGCTCTCTGTAACAAGGACTTTATTTAACGGTGGCCGCGTTCGGCTGACACTGGACCAGAAGGCAGGAGCCTTCTCCTTCTTCTCCTGGTGTCCACTGGGCACAGAGCCTGGCCCGTGAGGAACGAACGCATGGGTTTGCTCAGTGGGTCCCCGATTCCCACTGGTGTCTCCCAACGAAGGAGGGAGAACACAGGCCATGAGGTCAGGTGAGGTTCCACGCGGCAGGTCCATCTCTTCCCCTGCCCCTTCACCCCATTCTAGAACAGACAGCCTGAGCATCACCTGCCTGCCTCCACCCCCGGGGTAAAAATAACCTTGTCTGAAATCTGGCACCCACCCTCACCTGTCCCCGGGAGAACTCCCCCCGTCCCACAAAGAGCCCGCAGCGGGCAGAGCGGGCGGAGAGGGCATGTCCTGAATGCTGTCCCATCCCTGTCCCATCTGAGCCCGGGCACATACTGGAGCGGTTGTCACTGGTAAGGTACACGGGGACCCAAGCCCAGAGGGGTCCCAAGTCCCGTCCAAGGTGCCCCAGTTCTGAACCACAGAACCAGGCTCAAGCTGAAGGGCAGGCCTGCTGCCTCCATCTACCTCGCAGCCCCTTCCTCCACCGGGAGAGAGAGGAGGCTGTGGGAGGTCAATTACAACAGCCTGCTCATATGACTCTCATATGACTAGGGAAACCCTCCCCCCACTCCCACCCGAATCAACACACATACACACGGCTTACTCACCCCATCTCCCCCATCTCCTCCAAGAGCACTGAGGACCAGGGAGAGGCACAGCTAGCTGAAGGGAGTGCATGGGTTAGGGAGCATCGTTTGAGGGGCTAGAGAGGAGAGAGGAATTGGGTGGGCCGGACAGGGCCTTGTCTTTCCTAAGCCACACGGGACTCCAGTAGCCTTCGCTTCTCAGCTTTGGGAAAGTGAAAATGCGGGGGAGGAGGCACCATGGGACGGTGGGTCCCAGAGCCAGGTAGGCTGCACGGGAACCCAGACCTGCCCTCCGAAACATGGGGCCACGGGGGACTTGCTTCACCCCTCCCCCCCCTTCCATCCAGTGGTTCAGATATTCCACAGGTGAGCGCCCCCCACGGGCCAGTTTCCTCGTCTGTACAGTGAGATGGTAGGTACTCTGTCCAGAGTGCAAAGGGAGGGGCATATGGAAGGTGCTTTGTCAATGGCAAATAAGACCTACTTCATGGAAACATACGACATCCCCTGAAAATAAGACCTAGCGCATCTTTGGAAGCAAAAAATTAATATAAGACACTGTCTTATTTTCGGGGAAACAGGGTAGTTCTGCCCTCCTTTTATTCCCCAGCGCCTGGGCAGAGCCCGACAGAGGGACGAGGCTGAGGGGGAAAGCTGGGGCTGCCTAGGGGATGCTGTTGCGCGGAGGGGAGGCAGGAGCCCGGGGGACTGACTGTGTGCAGAGGCGGCAGGGGGAGGGCGGGCCTGAGGGGCTGGGGGTTCACTTGCCCTCAGCCAGCATCCTCACCGCCACTGCTCCGTGTTGCTCGGGGCTGTCCCAGCGGTATGCCCCGTAACTAACCACCAAGGGGACATGGGCAAGTTTTCTCATGTCTCTGGCCCCGGCTTCCCCATTTATCACATTGGAAGGGTGGGCGTGTAGCTGAGATTGAGAACAATCGCTTTCCCTTGCTTAAATACTTAATATGTGCCGGGCACTGTGCTAAGCATTTTCTATGCATTATCTCATTCAATCTTCACACGGGCCTCCTACCAGCTGAATGCTGTTATTATTCTCATTTTATAGATGGAAAAACAGAGGCTTAGAAAGGGAAAGCAACACGCACACACAGTCACACACAAAATCATAATCAAGTCAGTAAAGGACAGAGTTGGGACTTGAAGTCTGTTTACCTCAAAGGCCGAGGCTGCTTGGCCACCTTGCCATCGATGCCTGTCTCTCTCTCACTTGATGGGCAAGGAAGTTACTTCATCATCCCAGGCACTGGTGCCAGGCACAGCCCTTCCTCACCACACAGACTCCCAGGCCGAGACCCACACGGGGCGTCTCCCCTCCCTGCCCACCCTCACGTGCTCCGCGGTCAGTCCCTCCTCCCAGCGCAGTCCAGAGCCAAGGCCCTTGTCCTGCTGGACGCTCACGTGCCGGAGCCTGTGAGGGGGCCCGGGGGCCACCAGCCGAGCTGCACACTGTCCTCTGTAAATCCCCAGCTCTCAGGAGCGTGAGCAAACCTGCCGGTCAGCTAAATCCACCCTCAGCTACCGCACCCCCTTCCGTGGCTTCCAGCCTGTGCTTGGTCTCCCAGAGACAGAGACTCACTCCCTTCTGACGGAGACCCTGTCTCTGAGGAGCGTGTCTACCTGTCAGAGTCCTTCCTAACCCTCCCCCTGCCCCATCTCCCTCCCCCCGATCCAACACACATACACACAGGCACACTGCACCCGGTGACAGCTTCCCCCCAGGGGGCTGTTTGCCCCCTCCCACCTCCTGCCTTCCGCAGAAGCGAGAGAGTTCTGAACACAGGCCGTCTGACCCTCAGTCCAATGGTCCCCAGCTGCTCTAATAGTACCTGTGGCCCCTCGGGGGAGCCACTCCGACAGCCCTGCAGGCGCTATGAAGACAAGGCCCAGCCCTCTCCTCAGAGCCCTTCAGGCCCTCCCAGTACACAGCCAAGGCCGCTGCCGGACACTGCCGCTGGGTCACCATGGCAACGGGTGGCCAGGTGATGGGTCAGGCCCGGCCATCCCGGCAACAACCCTGTTTGGCCTTGAGGCTGGGCACACCAGCTACAGGTACCGTAAGTCCCCTCCAGGAGGGCGAGGAAGAGGGAGAGGGATCAAGAAGAGGGAACAGGGGGAGGAGAAGAGAGAGGTGACAGGGACAGAGAAAGAAAAAGGGGAAAAGAGAGAGCAGACAAACCATGAAGTCCAAGAATCTGGGAGAGAACAGAGCAAGCAGAAGAGAATCCATCTCTCGCTTTCTCTCTCTCCAGAGGGAAGTACGGGAAGCAGGAAAGGGGCCCCTGGCCCCTCCCTCCCAGGCTGCACACATTCCTCAGGCCTGAGCTGCTCCCCTTAGCCGGATAGGATCCTGGCTGCAGCTGGGACTTCCTGCCCCAGGAAGCTAGCAGCACGGTGGGTGGCCCCTTCCCGGCCCAGCTGCTCCTCCAGCCCCTGCAGCCCCCTCCTTCTGAGGGACAGTGCCCCCCGCCCCCAGGAGGTGAGGCTGCTTCCCCTAGCCCCCGGGCAGCACCTTCAGGCTGACCTCCCCTCACTCCCTGAGGCCCCCACATTCCCCCAGGGGATAGAGTGTCAGCCTGCGGACCCAAGGGTCCCGGGTTCAATTCCGGTCAGGGGCGTGCACCTGGGCTGCAGGCTCTTCCCCTGCACAGGCCCTAGTCAGGGCACATCCAGGAGGCAACCAATGGATGTGCTTCTCTCACATCGATGTTTCTCTCTGTCTTTCCCTCTCTCTGCCATTCTCTCTCTGAAAATCAATGGGAAAACGTCCCCGGGTGAGGATTTAACACATCAAATACATACAAAGTGTTCCAGAAACCTTTCTAAGCAGGGCCAAGTGGTAAGCGCAGGGGTTGTGACTGCGTGCGCGGAACGCATTCCTTTCCACCGGGGGAGGAGCAGACCAGGCCTCAGCATGAGGAGACACCAGCCTGCAAGGGCTGCCGCTGAGGCCCTGAGTCACCAGGTCTCAGGGTGAGGCCCAGAGCTGGGCCCACCCTTCGTGGCAGAGGCTGCTGTGCTCTGAGGCAGTGCACACACACACACACACACACACACACACACACCCGCTCTCCACCGGCACTCCAAGTCTTTCCCTGGGCCTCCAGCTCTGGCTGCAAGATACGTGTGCTGGCCGAAACCGGTTTGGCTCAGTGGATAGAGCGTCAGCCTGCGGACTGAAAGGTCCCAGGTTCGATTCCAGTTAAGGGCATGTACGTTGGTTGTGGGCACATCCCTGGTGGGGGGTGTGCAGGAGGCAGCTGGTTGATGTATCTCTCTCATCTATGTTTCCAGCTCTCTACCTCTCTCCCTTCCTCTCTATGAAAATTCAATAAAATATATATTTTTTTTATTTTAAAAAATATATATATTTTATTGATATTTTACAGAAGGGAGAGAGATAGAGAGCTAGAAATGTCCCCCACCCCCACCTCCCCCACCCCCATCACACCCCCATGTGTGCCCCATACTGTCTGAGGACTCTCAGCCCACAGTTAAGGTTTGTTGAAGAAATGAGGAGCAGGGCACAGCGAGAAGAAGGAAGAAAACAGGAAGGCCTGAGGGGCTGGCAGAGGCCCCCCTGACCCAGGCTGCGTGGGCGTCCTGGTCCCGCCCCTGTCTCCCTGAATGACCTTAAGCCTCTACGTAAGACACGCTGAACCTCACTTTCCACACCTATAAAGTGCCAATGATGTTCATAGAGAGGATTCAATGAGATTTTATGTGCAAGTTGCTTAGAATAAGGTCCGACCCATCGGAAGCGCTTGAAAAGTGTTAGCACTTCATGTTGTTAAAAAGCAAGGTGTGCCAAAACAGGTTTGGCTCAGTAGATAGAGCGTCGGCCTATGGACTGAGGGGTCCCGGGTTCGATTCCGGTCAAAGGCATGTACCTTGGTTGCGGGCACATCCCCAGAGGGGATTGTGCAGGAGGCAGCTCATTGGTGTTTCTAAACTCTCTGTCCCTCTCTCTTCCTTTCTGTGGAAAATCAATAAAATATATTATAAATAAATAAATAAATAAATAAACAGCAAGGCGTTGCCCTAGCTGGCTTGACTCAGTGGATACAGCGTCAGCCTGGGGACTGAAAGGTCCCGGGTTCAATTCCAGTCAAGAGCACATGCCTGGGTTGCAGGCACTGTCCCCAGTAGGGGACATGCAGTAGGCAACAGGTCAATGATTCTCTCTCATCATTGATGTTTCTATTTCTCCCACTCTTTTCTCTGAGATCAATAATAATATATTATTAAAAATAAATAATAAATAAAAAGGAAGGCATTGCCTGGCCGGTGTTGCTCAGTGGTTGAACATATACCCATGAACCAGGAGGTCACAGTTTGATTCCCAGTCAGGGCACATGCCCGGGTTACGGACTTGAGCCCCAGTAGGGGGGTTGTGGAAGGCAGATGATCCATGACATTTCTCTCTCATTGATGTTTCTATCTCTCTATCCCTCTAACTTCCTCTCTCTAAAAATCTATAAAAACTTTTTTAAAAATATATTTTATTGATTTTTTCATAGAGAGGAAAAGAGAGTTAGAAACATCGATGGGAGAGATCAGCTGCCTCCTGCACACCTCCCACTGGGGTTGTGCCCGCAACCAAGGTACATGCCCTTGACCCAGAATCAAATCTGGGACCCTTCATTCCGCAGACCCATCCCCGCTCTATCCACTGAGCCACACCGGTTAGGGCAACTTTTTTTTTTTTTTTTTTTTTTTTAAGCAAGGCATTGTTGAGCGACACAGGAAATCATCGGAGCCAGGAAGAGCCTGCACAGGCCCCGGTGACTGGCCAGGCAGCCTTGGCTGAGCCTCGCCCAGCTTGAGGACGAGGCCCCACTTCCAGGTCGATGGGAGATGGGAGCGCTGAGGGAAGCTTCCAGCAGTGGTGGGGTGCGCAGGCCTGCCCGCCCCCTCTGTGACAGCCCCTGCCAGGTGACCGAGCAGTCTGTTAGCACCAGGCCTTCACTGCAGCCATCCATCCGGATATCCAACAGGACGGAGCCTGTGGCTTTCCACGGAGGCGACCCACAGAGACATCCACACAATCTACTCAGACTCCGGGAGCGCTGGGCCCCGGGAAGGCCCAAGACGCCTCCCTGTGGAAATGGCTTCTCGGGAAGGAAGGAGACAATCACTAGAAACCAGCTCAGGTTCACTGGGAACAAGGCCTCCAGGCACAAGGGTAGAGGTCCCGGGGCAGGAATAGACATAGTTTGCATTTGCATTGACCAGGGGTGGGCAAACTTTTTGACTCGAGGGCCACAATGGGTTCTTAAACTGGACCGGAGGGCTGGAACAAAAGCAACCTGACCATGCTGGCACTCTCATCTTGGGCTGCTGGTGAAGGAGCGGAGGGGAGAGCAGGAGAACCCTCTGCTCTTTTGGCTCTGTAGGCCGGATAGAACAGCTGAACGGGCCGGATCCGGCCCGCGGGCCGTAGTTTGCCCACAGCTGGCATAGATCCACAACATTGGTGAGTGCTCAGCAAATGGGTAAAATTGATCCTGGGAGGTGTCTCCTGGGGGCGACCGCATTTGTCTGCTCTGTTCAACATTGGATCAAATGGCTTGAATAAAGACACACCCGCTCGTGGACGGCCACCTGAAACGTAACAGCAACGGCAAACCAAGCAGACGAAAACAAACAAGATTTACGGCATCAGCCTGCATTTACATTTTTCTCTATTGCCACCACTTTGCTTTCAGTTACACGCGCGTGCTGGGTGGCTCCAACTTAATGGTTGTTTATGCAAAAACAGCCACATGCTTTCATCTGTCCACAGCTCAACAGTGACAACTCCTGCTGTAACTAAAGGAGCACCCTGGGGCTGCTGAAGGCTTCTGCTGTCGTGAGCGGTGGGGGCATGTTTAGGGGCAGAAAGATTTAAGGGCTCCCCCTGGGTCTGGCCCAGCCCTGTGAGGGAGCGGGGAATGGCAAAGGATAAGCATGTCCCAGGAGGGACAGTGAGGGGGGCTGGACTACCTCTGACCTGAGTGGCAGGCCTCTGGCTGTAAATCTAAGGACTGGCTGGGTCCGAGGACAGGAAGGGTCCTCGTAAAGTATAAAACCAAGACCAGACAGGGATGGACAAGGTTGGAAAGAGGCTAATTCTGGCTGTGGATCAACACAGATCCTTCTTTTACACGTACACTAGAGGCCCAGTGCACAAAATTCATGCACTCAGGCAGGAGGGGGGTGTCCCTCAGGCTGGCCTGGACCCTCTCGCAGTCCGGGAATTCCACACCTCTCATGCCCTCCACCCTCAGGGGATATGCGACTGCTGCAAGAGGCAGGAGAAGACTGCCACTGCGCTCACCAGCCATGAGCCCGGCTTCTGGCCTAGTGGTGCTCCCCCTGTCGGAGTGCACTGACCACCAGGGGGCAGCTCCTGCGCTGAGCGTCTGCCTCTTGATGGTCAGTGTGTGTCATAGTGACCGGTTATTTCGAAGGCAGGCCAAAACCGGCTCTCCAACATCCCCTGAGGGGTCCCGGATTGCAAGAGGGAGCAGGCCAGGCTGAGGGACTCCACTGGTGCACAATTGGGGCCAGGGAGGGGAGAGACTCAGGTGGTTGGCCAGCCAGGGAGGGACCGTGGGAGGACTCCAGGGTGTGTCTGGCCCATCTTGCTCAGTCCCTATTGGCCAGACCCCAGCAGAAAGCTAACCTACCAGTTTGAGTGTCTGCCCCCTGGTGGTCAGTGCATGTCATAGCAACTGGTCAATAGGTCAACTGGCTGCCTTCTGGTGGTCAGTGTACATCATAGCAAGTGGCTGAGTGGCCTTAGCATATCATTAGCATATTAAGCTTTGATTGGTTGAACTGCTGACCAGACAACTAGACACTTAGCATTTAGGCTTTTATTATATAGGATTTTTTTTATTGATTTCAGAGAGAAAAGGAGTGGGAGAAGGAGACAGAAACATCAAGAATGAGAGAGAATCATTGATCGGCCCCAATCAGGCCGGACCCCACCTGTGTACAAATCTGTGCACCAGACCTCTAGTAAACAAATAAAGGAATAAAATAATTTTAGAGAGTGAAAAGTGCTACCAAAAAAAAATAATAATAAAAGTGGTGGATGTGACAAAGAGGTGGTGAATGAAAGGAGCTAATGTAGGTTGGGTAATCAAGATCTGAATGAATAACAAAAAGGAGTGAATTTTGCACGGTTCTGGGGACACAAGGTTGGGTCAGGGGAACAGAAAGTACAAAGATCCCAAGGAGGGACAAGGACAGGCTTGGCCGCCACAGGAATAGCGGGGTGGCCAGGGCGCTGGAGCGGTGTCAGGGAGGGGGCAAGTGGGGAATGCAGCCAGGGGAACAGACAAGCGGGGCCATTGTCTCCCAAAGCCTCGTAGGTTCCAGTGGAATTTGGAGTTTACTCCAAGTGTGATGGGAGGAACTGGAAGCTGGGAGTGGGGAGGGAGGTGACCTGACCTGCATTTTAAGATCACTCTGCTTAAAAAAAAAAAAAAAAAAAAAAAAATCACTCTGCTGCTGTGGGGGTGGATTAGAAGGTGAGAGAGAAAGCAGGGAGACTCCTTATGGGCCACTGCCGTCCAGGGAGAGATGATGGAGCTCAGGCCGGGCTAGGAACTCTGGAGATGCAGAGAGATGCTGGCCCCAGGGAGAACTGGGAGACGGGACCGACAATGCTGATGCATGAAAGGGAGGATGCAGGCAGGACCCAGGTTTTGGACACATGGCTGGTGAGTGATGGTGCTGGTTAATGAGTTGGGGTGACTGGGGAGAAATAAGTAGGGGATGGAATCAAGAATTTTTTTAATATATTTTATTGAATTTTTACAGAGAGGAAGAGAGAGGGATAAGGTTAGAAATATCGATGAGAGAGAATCATCGGTCAGCCGCCTCCTGCACACCCCCTACTGGGGACGTGCCCGCAACCAAGGTACATGCCCTTGACCGGAATCAAACCTAGGACCATTCAGTCCCCAGGCCGACGCTCTATCCACTGAGCCAAACCGGTTTTGGCAGGAATGAAGAATTTTTGATATTCTATTAAACACGTAAAGAGAGGTGTCAAGGAGGCAACAATGTTCAAGTTTGGAGGCCACCAGTGAAGAGCTGCAGCTGGAGACCTGAGAGTTTCTGGGCATTTAAGGTCCACAGGACTCTGCACCTAAAGGCTGCGAATCCTTTGCTGCTGTTCCCTGGGACAGTTCGAGTCTAACCCTTCCCCCCCCCCCTTTGAAACTACGTCATGGGCTGTGACATTTCACCTGGTGACTTCTGAGACTGGATCATGAGAAGCCTGGCAGCTTCCACTCAGGCCCCTGGAGCCCTTGCTCTGGTGAGGGGCTGCCAGGTGGGAAGTCTGAGACCATCATATGAAAAAGGCCCCACGTGGGTGCTGGGAATGACAGTCCCAGCGGGGCCCAGCCTTCCGGCCATGCCAAGTGGCCAGACACCCACGATGCCATCTTGAACTCCCTAGTCCAGCCCACGCAGCAGCTGAACACCCCCAACTAACCTTTGATGGCAGAATCTCCATCAATGCCACGTAGAGCAGAACAGTCACCCAGCTAAGCCCTGCCCAGTTCTTAACAAACAAAATCCTATATAATAAAAGCCTAATGTGCAAATTGTCCCCTCGACCTGAAGTTCGACCTGGAGTTTGACCACTCACTGTGATGAGTCCTGACCACTAGGGGGAGGCGTGGAGCACAGCAGGCATCTACAACATGGCGCTGGCAGTGGGCAGCGGTGGAGGCACTGCTGGCCCCGACGAGAGCGGGACCACAGCAGGATGGTGGAGCAGGTGAGCGGGCAGTGCCAGGTCAAAGCAGGTGTGAGCGGGGCCTGACCACCCTGCCAATCACCCCGCAGATGGCAAACAGAGGCAGGGCCACCGCCCAGCTCCCAGAGGCCCGATGACTCAGGCGAAACGGGGTGCACAGGGACCAGGGTCCCAGGTGCTGCCCAGGGCCCAGAGGTCCATGCCAGATGCTTACGCTTCAATTGCACCGCACCCATGCACGAATTTCGTACACCAGGTCTCTAGTCTCAAAATATAATACAATGGTTCTTGCTTTAAGCCACTAAGTTTTGGGGGTAGTTTGTCACACAACATAGCGACCAGAACAGACATCGTCTGAAGAGAGAGCCGAGACAGAGCTATTTAGAGATAGGGTCAGAGGAGACTGAGAAGGGGTACGGGGTGAGGTGGGAGGACCCCAAGAGGGTTGGACCTTCGAAGGAGGGGGCTGCTGGTCCAGAGGCACCGAGCAGTCAGGACAGATGGGGAGAGGAACTATGAGAGAGCAGGAGGAGGGAGGGTGGAGGGTGGAGGGAGAGAGAGAGGAGTCCAATTAGAGTGTATTAGAGAAAGGAGGAGAGGTAAAGAAGTGGAAAACTTTCAGAGGTATCTGTGGGGAAGGGGAGTGAAGAAGCAAGATAGTAGTTGGAAAGGACATGAGGACAGGGGAGGGATGCCGTCACCCAGAGGCGGGGAGCTGTGAGAGCCCATTTGCCTGCTAATGGGACAGAGCAAATAGGAGAGGGGTCCCCCTGAGCCGGAGAGCTGCCTACAGCACAGGGGCTGCCCAAGAATTGCCCTCGCAGAAGCTCAGAGTTCCCTTTTCCAGTATCGCTGGCAGCCATTTATTGTGCCTACTGTGTGCCAGGCTAGTCCTTGGGGGTCCTTTCATTCCCAGCTCCCCTCTGAAGCAGGAGCCCTCACTTTATAGTTGAGAAAAAAAAGAAACTCGGGGATCCTGGAAAAGATCCACCCAAGGACACATGGCCAGGAAAAGACAGAGGCGAGGCTGAATGTGGGTTCTCTGACTCCGGAGGGGGATGCCAGTCCGGAGGGAGATCCAGCCACCAGCCCGGGGAACTTCCGAGACAGAGCCTGGCACCCTGGAGGCCCTCCGAGGGTTGCCTCCCCGCGCCCCTGACTCCCAGGTGGCATGGAGAAAAACTGGAAGGGGGTGGTCTCTGACCTGTCCATCCCACCTGGGCCGCACCCCCACATCACCCTCCCACCGCGGCCCGGCCGGCCACAGGCGGAGCAGGCTCCGGAGGGGCTCCCAGCCTCCTCCCTGCCCAGCGGAGATCAGGTCTGTGCGGTGAGACACCCCTGAGCCCGGCTGCCCTGCCGGAAGCTCTCTGTCCTCAGGAGCCAGGTGGGGCCCTGGGGGTGGGGACTGTCGCTCAGTCTCAGGAGGCCCTCGGGGTGCGGTGCAGGGAGCCGGGAAGCGATTCGGTGCTTGTCCCCTCCCACTGACCAAAAGTCATTTAATCCTCAGCCCCTTCTACCCCACCTGTTCCCCACGCACCCCACTGCTCTCAAGGCCTGTAGGCACCCCATTTAATCTCAGGAACTCATCTCCGTGCTGTGTAATGCTAGCATGAATCCCCACGTTACAGGTGAGGAAAGGGGCTGGGAAAGGCGAGCTGCTGCTCACTAATCCAGAGCCCGAGTGAGTGTTCGGACTCGGCACCACCCTTCCGGGCCTCCCACCGCGCACGGGCACGGAGAAGGAGAGAAGCGGGTCCCCCCACACCGCCCACCGCCCCCCAAAGAAGCAAGGAAAGGAGACCCACCTGGTGGAGCTCGGCCGGAGCGCGCTGGCGCCTGGGGCTCCTCTGGGAAGGCTGAAGGGGCACTCCCTTCCCAGCGCTAATCTGTTTCAGGCCTGGGAGCCGGGCCACACCCCCGGGGCGGGTCACAGCCTGCTCTAGAGGTCACAAGTAGGACGAGGCCAAGGGTGAGGAGATCTGGGGTTCGGCAGGCAGCGCCACCCACAATGAGCAACAGGTTCCCCGCTTGGAGAAGGCTCCGCCCGCCCTGAGGGCACACGCACTCCAGTGGGCGAGACCCCTGAGCCCGTTTACGGAGCCTGGATACCTCCCCCCCAGCATCCCCTCCTGCCCCAGGGCGGGCGCCAGCAGACCAGGTAAAGCGGGTACCCTTGCTTCCTCTGCTGTAAAGTGGTGCCCAAACGAGGACACAGGACACTCCTTGAGGGCAGGGGGCCAGCCCCGTGTCTCAGTACAATTTCCCAGCTTTATTGCCATGTGGTTGGCAAATAAAAATGATACGTATTATTTAGGCTGCACAATGTGATGTCTTAATACACATATGCACTGTGAAATGATTACTGCAATCAAAAGGTGCTTAATACTGACATTCATGAGTGAGTGTCTGATTCGCTGAGGGCAAACCACTACTATTCAAGAAGCCCCGGGCGGGATGTGCCGATCACACGGGTGAGGGGTCACTGCCGAGCTCTCTCCCCGTTTCTGTGGAACGGGCTCTTTCCCACACGGCTGTCTCTCCTCCAGGGAACCCGGCCGGTCCCCGAGGCCGTGCGGGCCACCTCTGGGCCTCCCGCCGCCTCAGCCTGGCCACACTGTGCTGCCGTCATCATCGGCCTGTTCCTCTCTGTCTCCCCGAGGGAAGACCCATGGGGGCCCCTGAGGACAGGTTCAGTCTGGCTCCTCCCTGCGTCCCCAAAGCACCAGGCTCTCTGGCTGTTTCCATCGCTGCCCTGACGTCACCCCAACCCGCAGGGAAGCTGCTCCCCCGGGAACGGCAGGAGCACGCAGGCCCACGGCCAGGGAGCCTCGGGCCAGCCGCCCGCCCGCCAGCACCATCTGTCCCCGGAGCCACAGGACTCAGCGGCCACGGGGCAGCACCGCCCGTGCCTCCGCCCAGCCGGGTCGGCCCAGGGCCAGAGCCCTCAGCCCCCGTCGGCCCCAGCCCCGGGTCAGACCTGGGATTCTCTAACTGGCCCAAAGCGACTCGGGGCCGGGGCCTTGGTGTTCTGGCCTGTAAAGCCAGATGAACACCAGCGGTCGGGCAGGGCAGTGGGGAGTGTCAAACACGCCTGACTCTCAGCAGGTACTCAACAGGAGGTAGCTGTCACCTCCTCAGCTGACCCGCCGACCCTGCTACCCACCCCACTGAGGAAACTGAGGTCCCGATGAGGTGAGAAGGGCCAAGGCAGCGTCCACCGTGGCCCGTTAGGTGCCAGGTTCTACCACCCTCCAAAGCCTTTCAGCCCACCACTGGCCTACCCCAGTGGTCGGCAAACTCATTAGTCAGCAGGGCCAAATATCAACAGTACAACGATTGAAATTCCTTTTGAGAGCCAAATTTTTTTAAACGTTAACTTCTTCTGACACCACTTCTTCAAAACAGACTCGCCCAGGCCGTGGTATTTTTGTGGAAGAGCCACACACTCGAGGGGCCAAAGAGCCGCAAGTGGCTCGAGAGCCACAGTTTGCCGACCACGGGCCTAGCAAGATCTGCAGGAAGACCTGCTCCCACACGAGGCAACTGAGGCCCGGAGTGAAGTGAGGAGTTAGTGTCTCCAAGGCGGGCCTCTGGGCGCTTGCACTGGGAGCAGCGTGGCGGTGAGCGCCAGGGATGCCAGGGGGCGCCAGGGATGCCAGCTCGGCCCGCCGGGACCAGGCCCAGGTGAAGGCACCCGAGCACCTCCCTGCACACTGGTGTGCGTGAGCCCTGGGTGGGCACTGTCAGTGTGTGAAGGTGGGCAGAGGAGGCTCAGGTGGTGGGTGGGTCCGAGTATGACAGACAGCGAACCCACATTTTGGGTGCAGAGGCCCCGGATGCCTCTCTGGTCAAGACAGGGGCTGGAAAGGGGTCCCAGCCTCGTTGGTAGAGGTTCTGAGTCCCTCGCCAGCCATCCAAGCCAGGGCACATCACCTCACTTCTTGGTACCTCCTCGGCACCAGGGGGCTGATCCTATTGCCCAACTGTGAGTGACAGGGGTGGACAGGAAGGCGGCTGGGACCTCAGAGAGGGTGCTGGCCGTGCAGAGAAGCACCGTGAGGACGTGCTGCCTTGGTCCCTGAGCTCGGTGTGCGGGACTGCACACCCCGGCACCAGCCTGGGGGCCAGGGAGTCCTCAAGGAGGGTGCAGTCTGGTGGGCAGGACTCTACAACCCAGGGTACCCCAGACCTCAAGCAGCCCCCCCTCCCCCAGCCTGCTACATGGCAGCCCCTCCAGCTGCGCTGCCCTCGCTCACTCCACTCCAAGCCATACCGGCCTCCTTCGGCTGCTCAGACCCACAAGCGCCCCCCACCTTGGAGCCTGGCCTGCAGCTGAATGCTGTTCCTCTGCCTGCAATGCTCTTCCCCCAGGTGCTCCCACTGCTGCCTCCCCCCAGTGACCACCGGCGCACAGAGCTCCTGCCCTCTCTCATTACTCTCTCTGATCTCTGTTCCCCAGACAGCCCGGGTTCAGTCTCAGCAGTGCCACTTCCTGGCTGTGCGGCCCTGCGCAAGTTACTTAACTGCTCTGCCTCAGTTTCATCTCTAAGGCTGGCACATAGCTATTATCTGCAGCCGAGTTGTTACAAGGAATGGCTGAGTTTCGCGCGTGCTTGGCACGTAGCTAGCGCTCGTGTGACACTCGTCCTGCTGTTCCTGACACTCAGCAGGCACTGGACAAGGAATCAGGTTTTCCTTCTGTATTTCTTTGACTACCATTTCTCTCGTTCTCACTCCTTAGCTGTAGCCCCACACGACAGCCTGGGTTCATCCCAGTGTCCTCAGCACCTGACACATGCTAATCCTGTGGAAGGAACAACTGAAGTCAGGAAGACATCCTAAGGCAGCCGTGGGCAAACTACGGCCCGCAGGCCGGATCCGACCCGTTCGGCTGATCTATCCAGCCCGCGGAGCCAAAAGAGTGGAGGGTTCTCTTGCTCTCCCCTCGGCTCCTTCACCAGCAGCCCAAGATGAGAGTGCCAGCATAGTCAGGTTGCCTTTTTATTTTTTTTTAAATATATATCTTATTGATTTTTTTACAGATAGGAAGAGAGAGGGATAGAGAGTTAGAAACATCGATGAGAGAGAATCATCAATCAAGCTGCCTCTTGCACACCCCCTACTGGGGATGTGCCTGCAACCAAGGTACATGCCCCTGACCGGAATCGAACCTGGGACCTTTCAGTCCGCAGGCCAACGCTCTATCCACTGAGCCAAACCGGTTTCGGCGGCCAGGTTGCTTTTGTTCCTGCCCTCTGGTCCAGTTTAAGAACCCATGGTGGCCCTCGAGTCAAAAAGCTTGCCCACCCCTGTCCTAAGGAAATGCCATTAAATCTGGGAGCAGGCAGGATGGGAATTGGAATGGAAGATGATGGCCCTGCTGGGACTTAAAAGATAAAGAAGAGTCCTCCAGGGCAGACTAAGAAGGCAATGGGTGTCTGCCCCTGGCTGGGACTGAGGTTCAAGTATGGCTCCTAAACAGGCTGACGCTAAGTGTCCGAGCCTTGCCTCTTCCTCCAGGAAGCCTTCGGGGACCACGCCACCCTGCTCCTGAGCGCCCATTGCCACCCCTTCTTCCAGGAGTTTTTGCACTCCTACATTTAATGGGCGTATCACTTTATGTCTACGGTTCTCCCTTCCATCCCCGCACAGGGGGTGTGCTCAATCGGATGACCCCTGCCATTCACTGTCGGGACCAACCTCAAGGTGATGCACAACCCCTTCACAAGCATCCAGACCCCTAGGATGTCAAGGCGGGTGGGGGCCTCAGGGACACCCAGATGGGGGGAACGCCTGGCCCAGGGTTACATGAGAGCAATGGGGGCGAAGATAAACTAACTGATCCAGGGTGATCCAATGTTGTACCCCCAACCTCCCCGTATCCGAACTAGATCCCCTAATGCGGCTGGAGTTTGGGGGTGGGAAGGCGCACCTCCAGCTTCCTCGGGTTCAAGGCGAGGCAGTGGGTCGCCACAGAGTGTGGGGAGCAGCGTGTAGGCCCCTGGGTTCCTGCCAGCACGTAGGTCCGTGGGTTCAGCACAGGGCTTCTCAGAAGAACTGGACCAACAGCTCCGCCCCGTTTCCACAGGAAATTAAGTTCCTGGGCCCCACCGGGAACCGACCTGAGCCAGGCTAGAACTCATGCTGAGCCGGGATGCCTATCCAGCCTCCCACTGAGCTGCCGGCAGGTCCCTGCCAGCCCAGCGTCCAGTGTAGACTGACCCCTGGATGAGAGACGGGAGGACAGGGGCGCCTTTCCAGCAGACACAGACGCCCAGTGCTCCTCCGGCCCCCGGCCCCAGCTCAGCAGCAGACCCACCACCTCCCTCATCCGGTCACTCCCTAATGCCCCTCCCCCTCCCTGCCTCCCTCCTTCGCACGTGCAGAGTGCCTGCTGAGTACCCAGTGGCGGGTAAAAGCCAGAACATTCCAACTCCACAATGCCCGCCACCTGCAGAGCCCCAAGATACTGACAAGGGTCCCCACCCCTGCGATGTGAGCCCCCCCTTTTGTTCCCCATTTAACATGCCTTTCTTTAGTCCCCAGTGGAGAGAGCTGGGCAGGGAGGGGTGGGGAGGTTGGTTTGCTTGCTTTTCATTAAAAAATGGCTTTGTTGACAGCCCAGAAAACAGCCCCCGGGTCTCCTGTATTCCTGGGGAACTTGGGGAATTCAGGAGGGAATGAGGGAGTCCAAGGCGACCTGCCATGTAGGCAACGGGTCAAAGGTGGCCATCCAGGCCAGAGTGTCCTCAGCCGGCACGAGGTCGCCCGCCCGTGTCACCTTGCGGGTCCGCTTCCCAGCCCCGCCCCCGTCCCCTCCCGGACCCGGTGGGTGGGACTGTGCGGAAGAGGCATGCCGGGGGCTCCGAGCCGGGATGTGTGGGTTGGAATCCCAGCCGGGCTTTCATCAGGCTGAGCCTCAGGTCCTTAAGAACTCAAACTCGGGAGCCAAATTGGAGTCCGTGTTCAGATCTCAGCTCTGCCCCTTCCTCCAAGGTTGACCATTGGACAAGTCATTCAACTTCCCGTTTCCTCACCTGGGACAGGGGGGTGACAGCTTTACCAGCCTCCCGGAGAGCGGCACGGATTGATTTACACACGGTCTGGGGACCGGCGCGGTCAGGGCTGTGTAAGGAACTGTGCCAGAACAGGAGAGTGCTATCCTCGTAAAACCGTCGCAGCGATCCGCCCCTCCCCGGCTGCCTTCTCCCCGTCACTGATGAGGGCGACGGGGAAAGAGTCAAGTCCAACGGGAGGAGAGTTGAAGACGGTGGAACGTAGGAGACGACACAGGCAGCCCCAGACACCTGGAAGCTGCTCTCTGCCCCGGGCTCAGGGATCAGGAGGGAGACGCTCCCTGCGGCTCAGATCCCACCCTGGGCCTTGCTTTCCCACTTTGCCGGTGCCCATCTGGGCATTGGGAATCCCCTGGGGCTTGGGCCCTGCCCAACACTGCGCCTCGGAGAGCTCACTGGCTGATGGAAGAGACTTCCGTGCAAGTCCACCACTCGGCCCAGGGCGAGCAGGGACTAACACCAAGGCTTGCTGTGCTGAGAGAAATCTGGGAAGGCTTCTCAGAGGAGGCAGCACCTGAGCCGAGATCTGAGGGCTCAAAAGCACCTTCCCCGGGAAACCAGTTAGCAGGGGGCGGCGAGAGGAGGCTGGGGGGGTCCCCCCAACAGGAAGTACAGTATGTGCAACAGCAGGAGGAGAGAGCAAGGTTGGTAGTATACTGAGGCAGGGGCAAGCCGTGCAGGAGGGCTGCCCTCCTAGATGCAGAGGGGAGGGCAGGGGAGAGGAGGGGGGAGAGGTGGGCAGAGCACATTGCCAAAGTCCTTTGGTGTCAAGTAAGCAATGTGAACATCGTGCTGAAGGCAGCCGTCGGAGAAGGTGAGGAATCGTCATGTTTACTTTTTGGAAGCAGCCCTCAGGGGCAGGCGGGGTGGCGGGGGGCTGGATGGGAGACCGGGAGGCTGCACAGAGTCCGAGCTCAGTGGTGATCATGCAGATGGGAGGGGGCGGGAGGGGGGAGTGGGTAAGAGATTTCTTTACTTGCCCCACCCCTTTTAAAAGGCCTTTCCTGAAATCATCCTCAAGGGCCACCCCCTCTACGCCCAGCACAACCTTTGCCAGGGAGTCCTGAACCCTCCCTCCCTCTGTTCCCCGGATCAAAAGCCGGCTGAGCACTGGGGCCGTCTCGTGCCTCCGCATCTAATCTCAGCTCCAAAGTCCCTGGTAAGAGGTTCCCGGGTCACCTTGCAGGGCACGTGTCACCAGCCCTCACTTGGTCCTGCACTCGCTCTGCCAAGAGCTTACAGCTCCCCCAGAACCCCGGCTTCACCCTGCCGCACTGGCCCACACCCCCCCCGAACCCCGGAACGTCGCCTTTGAGCCCTGAACTCTGAGACCACACAGCCGCGGAGCTCGTGTGTCCTGCAGAAACTCACGCAGACCCCTGCAGGGAGACACACACACACACGCACACACACACAGAATCCCAAACACAAAGAGCATGCGGAACACAGATCGCTCTCCACGCAGACTGCTCAGGGGAGCCAGCAGCCCCTGGGGCTTGTGTGGGGGACGTGCTGCTTATCGTAAACCAGCCCAGGGTCCTGCGATCTCTCCTTCCCAAAGAGGGTGAGAAAACGGCCCCTCGGAAAATGAGAGAGGAGACCTAGAACTTCTGACTGAAAAAGGAAACTTCAGTTCTCCTTCGGGATCCCCAGATCATCCCCGCCCCTTTGCCCCCCACCCGCCCCCCGGCGCCCCTCCCTCCGTACCTTGCGCAGCTGGTTTCCGACATTCTGCATCATTGTGGCCGAGACCCCGCTAGCCAGCCGGCGGCACGCACCAGCGGCAGCTCCCTCCAAGAGACGGGAGTCACCTGAGCAACAGCCGCCGGCTCCGTATGAAGCCTGTGGGCAGTGCCCTCCCGCTCCTCCTCCCGAGCTCCCGCCCCCCTGAGCCAGGTCCCAGCCTCCTCGCAGACTGCCCTCGGCCCCCCCTCTCCGGGAGCCCCCCCCCCCCACGCCCAGCAGCTCCTGTGCCTGCCTGGAGGACAGGAAGGAAGGAGGCTGCCAGCTGGGGCACAGCCACGGCAGGGGGCCCTGTGCCCGCCCACTGGGCTCCTTGCGGACACTCGCTTTGCTTCCAGCCAGACCCAGTCACCCCCCTTTCCAGCCCCTGAGTCCTGCACCCAACGGGGTCTCTTGGCTCCAGGGTGGCTCCCAGGGGCCCCGGAAGCTCCAGATCCCCAGCCCCAGGCTGGCAGACTGCTGAACCGCCCGGCCCGCAGGCTTCCCTCCGTGTGCAAAGGGATCAGGTGGGGAGGTGGCAGGAGGCCAGGGAGCTGCCAGCAAGTCCCGGAGAGATACCAGAGCCACCTGCTAGGACTCTTCACCCTTGGGAGTGCTGCTCCCTCCGCCCCGCCGCTCCAGGCTGCTGGCACCCAGCCACTGCTGGCCGGGGACAGGACACACCCCTCACCGCCTTAAAATAGGTGGCGTGACTTTTCTAAAAGTGGTGCCTGCCACCTCCCACCCCATGGGCTCCACGGGACTCAGCCCCCGGGCACCCATCCTAGCCTCTCTGGAGCCGCCACCACCACCCGAGAGACCACCAGGATTTCCCCCCTTCTCCCTCTCACTCCTGCCAAAGGCTTGGATGAGGAGGCCTGGAAGCTCGCGCGGGACTGCTTATGACAGGGCAATACAACGCCGTGCTCAGAGGCTCCGGGGTAAAGAGGGGTGGGGGGCGATCCAGGCAGGGGAGAAGGGTGGACAAATGGATCCGGACTAATAATGAACTCCTCACGATAACTGAGCACCTACTGTGTGCCGGGCCTCACCGTGGTCCTCATTCTCACCCCAGCAGAGGTCCCTTGGGGAAGGTAGGTGACGGGCTCAGGTGGCATAGCTGGTGAGGCCGGAGCTGCGCTGGCACAGAGGTCACCCTGATTCCGAGGCCTCTGCCCTTCCCGATATGTGCCCCTCTGTTTCATTCACCACATATCGCAGCCTGCCTGCCCTGGGCCTGGGGCACCTGGGCTCTGGGCCCGGTTCTTTCACACACGCTCCATGTGACTGTGGGCATGCTCCCTCCTCCCTCGGAGCCTCCCTGCTCTAGGAGCCAAGGACCCGTGTCCACCCCTGTGAGCTCAGGCCTTGCTCTCAAGTCGTTCACTGCCCGTCAGCCATTCAGTGTCTACAGAGGAGAAAGTGAAGTCACACCCGAAAGACCGCAAGATGGTCCAAGGATGGCCCGGGGGGCTGGGGCAAGCCCGGAGGCTTCCTGGAGGAGGCAGTGCTGGAGCTGGACTACAGACTGAATGGGGCCTGGCCAGCTTTTCTCAGCGGTCAGCGCACTGGCCCGCGGACCCAAGGGTCCCAGGGCTGATTCCCAGGCAGGGGCATGAACCTCAGTTGCAGGTCCGATCCCCGGTTCTTGGTCCCGGCACGTTTGGGAGGCAACCAATCAATGTGTCTCTCTCGCGTCAGTATTCGGTCAGGGCACCGGCCTGGGCTGCAGGCTGGATCCCCAGTCGGGGCTGTGCAGAAAGCAGCCAATCCATTATTCTCTTTCATCATTGATGTTTTTGTCTCCCTCTCCCTCTTCCTTCCTCTTGAAATCAATAAAAATGTATTTCAAAAATAAATACATAAATATCAATGGAAAAATATTCTCCATTGAAGATTAAATGAGAGAGAGAGAGAGAGAGAGAGAGAGAGAGAGAGAGAGAGAGAGAGAGAGAGATTGGCCAGGCTGAGAAGAGGGGTGAGGGAAGGCCTGCCAGGAACAGAAGAGGGGCTGTCATAGGCAGTGCGAATGCTCACTTTGCAGAAAAAAAGCGGGCAATCTGTCGAGGAGGCCCTCGAATGCCCGGCAACAGGGTTTAGGCATCAAGAAGCCTCTGAGCCAAAACCGGTTTGGCTCAGTGGATAGAGCCTCGGCCTGGGGACTGAAAGGTCCCGGGTTCGATTCCGGTCAAGGGCATGTACCTTGGTTGCAGGCACATCCCCAGTAGGGGGTGTGCAAGAGGCAGCTGGTGGATGACTCTCTCTCATCGATGTTTCTAACTCTCTATCTCTCTCCCTTCCTCTCTGTAAAAAATCAATAAAATATATTTTTTTAAAAAAAAAAAAAGAAGAAGCCTCTGAGAATGACAAACATGCTCGGCAATGTAAAAGCCACATGAGGTAAGAACGACAGGTGTCACGGGACTCCCTGGACTGGCAAGGAAGCCAGCATGGAGAGAGGACAGTTCACATCACTCAGCCGCACTGGACTCAGGCAGGCAGCCGGGACAATCTCAGGCTCTCGCTATGCCGAGGAGGGAGTGAAACCCAGAGAGCCTCCGACCCCTCCCTACCCGCTCCAGGGAACGGTCGTGGCTCAGACTCACCGGTCTGTCTCTGTCTAGTCTCTTCATCCTCCAGACGGAAGGATGGTCCAACCAAGGTACATGCCCTTGACCAGAAGTGAAAAGTGAGCTCCCCCCCCAAAGTCACCCAGTGAGGAGGGCGTCCAGAAGCACCCCTCCTGACCTCAGATGGAGAGCCTGTCCACCCCGCCCCACGACACGGCATCCAACGAGAGAGGCCGCAGGGAGGCTTCTGAGCGGGGCCATCAGTACGATCATCAGGAACGAGTGACAGAGGCCCCTCCCACCCACAGAGGACGCTCTGCTCTCTGCTCTTTGTTACAAAACCGACGCCGGTGTCTCATCGGCAGTTCTGCTCAGGATGGCACGCCAGTGACTGCTTCCACGGATGCCTGCCTCCCTTTCCCACCAGACCCAGACCAGGGCCCTCCGTGCCGGAAACATGAGACACGCCTGCACGAATCGCAGCCTTGGAAAGGCAGACGGAAAGAGAGGCCATAGGCCATAGCTAGGCCAATGGTCCTCAGGCTTCCGCATCAAAATCAGCCAGAGGGCTTGGTGGGTACAGCTCGCCGGGCCGGCTCCAGGGGAGCCCGAGAAGCGGCATTTCTTTTCTTTTTTTTTCTTTTTTATTAAGGTATCATATGTGTACATAGCTTACCATTGCCCCCCCCCCACCTCCCATTCATGCCCTCCCTCCCCAGAGTTCTGTGTTCGTTGGTTGTATTCATGCATACCAGTCCTTCGGTTGTTCTCTTATCTCCCCCCAGGTCTCCTTCCCCTCCCTGCTGTCATTTGACAATCTGCTTGTTTTATGGTGACTATCTCAGGACCACGCGAATAGAATCCGCTCCTCATTTGGCAGTCTGCTTATTTTATGGTGACTATCTCAGGACCACATGAATAGAGTCCGCTCTCCTCTGGTTCTCACCGTCCCTCCCCCCGGGTCCCACTGCTTCCCCTGGGACTCACGGCTTACCCGGGGCACACGGCCCCCTGGGACACATGGCTCACCCGGGACACCCGGCCCCTTTGGGGGACACGGCTCACCCGGGGCATATGGCCCCCTGGGACACATGGTGAGGAACGGCATTTCTAACACGATCCCCAAGGATGCTGACTTTGTTGGCGCCCTGGTACTTTGAGATCCAATGAGCTAGGTCCGCCCTCCCTTCCCTTTTACAGCCGGAGAGGACGAGGCCCAGGGATCTCAAAGGCAGCTCCTGACAGTATATCAGTATCAGCAGCAGCACCGTCATCGTCATCACAGCCCTGCTGGCCCGCCCGGCACCGGGCACGCACTCCATGCACCTCACCCGCGTGGGCCTCGCCCGGAGAGGAAGGTACTGTGATCCTCCTC
Organism: Vespertilio murinus; assembly: GCA_963924515.1. Taxonomy (NCBI): domain Eukaryota; kingdom Metazoa; phylum Chordata; class Mammalia; order Chiroptera; family Vespertilionidae; genus Vespertilio; species Vespertilio murinus. The sequence goes on from OZ004706.1 coordinate 30,440,183, forward strand.
CGACAGAGGAGAAAACGAAGGCCAAGAGTCATTTGTCTAAAGCCACACAGTTGAAGAGTCATCAGCAGGAGCTGAACCCTGATCTAAATCTACAGCCCACAAGTTCAAACACCACTCCACACAGCCTGCTCAGAGCGGAAGCTGGTCAGGGAATCTCTAGAGGTTCCCAACCCCAGTTGGTTCATTCCTGGGGTGGGATGAGCTGCGGTGCGCTCAGTCCAAAGGCCTGGTCCTCTGAGGTGCCCTACGTCTCAGAAAGCCTGCCACGCTTTTTCCCCCCCACAATCCTCAGCCGAGGATAATTTTCCATTGATACTTAAGAGTGGAAGGGAGGGGGGGGGGAGACACTGAGAGAGAAACATCAATGTGAGTGAGACACATCGATTGGTTGCCTCCCACATCCCCCCTCCCTGGCCCACAACCAGGGCCAGGATCGAGCCTATAACCAAGGTACATGCCCTTGACCAGAATCGAACACTGGACTCTTCAGCGAGACACACCGACAGGGCGAACGCCTCCCTCTTAAGCCCAGTGAGCCCAGCGTATTTTCTCCACAAATACTTCTTTTCCCACATTACATCCTTCATCTGGCCCCACCAAAGGGGCCTTCCCGGCTGGAGGACAAATGTTTGGGTTAATCCTTCAGGTCCATATCCCGGCTCGACTTCCCCATTCAGTGACAAAACAATGAAAAAAATCTCCATCTATGTTCCATGGTGATGCCGCATTGTCACAGTCAGGCACCGTCCGTCTCTGCCGTCAGACTGGGAACGCACAAGGGCAGGGACCTCATCTGAGTCATGAGTTCTCAGCACAGTGCCTGCCCAGAGCAAGGGTTTAGTGACTAAATGATAAGAAAGGAAGGGAGGGAGGGAGGGAGGGAGGAGGGAGGGAAGAGTATAGGAGCAAATGAAGAAATGAGTTAGTGAATAACCGAACTCCCAGGAATTCCCTCTGCTGGGCCTTTTCGTTTTCCCAAATAGGACCACAGGCTTTCTAGGTAGGAGGGGACCTCTGACAGCATCCATTCCAGCTCCGACTTTTGGCACTGTCCTAGCTGAACCCGTCCATGGGCCAGAACCTATAGCTCTACCCACCCCACACACACCCCTGGTGCCCAGCCTCCGCTTGCACAGCTCCCAGACGGAGAGCTCGCGCCGGCTGAGGCTGCCTGTACAGTTAAGGAGTTCTACCAGGCAGGTGGGTCTTGCCGTCAACCCATGGCCATGGCTCTAGGGCACCCAGAACAAGGCGGCTCCCTGGCCTGAGGCATTGGCGGAGATGGGGGAGCACACGTCCCGTCCTCTGCCTGGCCCCGGCCCCCCTGTCCAGACTTACTGCTTCTGGTCTTCTCAAGCCAGGAGCGGGGCTCCCCGAGGTGCCTCCCGCACCTGGGGTTCCCTCCCTTCCTGCTGTTCTCTCCATTCTGATGCCCTCTAATAACTCTGCTTCCCAACCCTGACCCCAGCAATGCCCGGCTCAAGTGGCACCACCTCCAGGAAGCCTTTTGGGCCCCTCCGAGGTGGAAATCACATCCTCTCCCTCTGTGCCCTGTCCCCTCGCACTGCACAGCTCTTTCTCTCTCTCTCTCTCTCTCTCTCTCTCTCTCTCTCTCTCTCTCTCTCTCTTTCTCATGCTGTTTTTTTCTCTTAGATTGGGCTGGCTTATGTTAATTTCTCCTTCTTGACCATGAGCAAGCTGGCAGTGTTGAGTCGTCAGGGTATCCTGCCCCGCTCCCACTGAATATTCAGGGACCTTGATCAATAGTAGATGTTCAGAGTCCAAAGAATGAAGGGATGAGTAATTGAATGGGCAAGAACCAGGGGAATGTGCGAGTGAATGGAAGTAAATACATGAATGAATGAATGAATGAATGAATGCAGGAATGAATGAAAGAATGCAAGTATGTTGTCATCCTCTCCCATTCTCCAAGATAAAGATTCCCAGTTCTTCCTGGGGGCCCCTGGGCATGGTATGACACAATAAAGGAAGTTGTGGGATAAATGGGGAGGAGGACAGAAGGGTGGAACAGAGGAAGGAGGTAGTGATACCAGCAAGATAGGAAGCGGAGGTGAGCTAAACGTTGCTTCAAGGCCAGGCCCCGCCCAGACCACACACTGCGTGTTCAGGAGGAGCTGGGCAGCAACCTGTTCAATGCTACAGGGGCCAGAAGACAGAGCGGTGGGGATTGGGAGGAGAGAATGCTAACCAGAGTCAGGATGCCGTCCAGCCAGCCCTGAACTCCCTGCTGCCCAGCGGGCTCAGGCACGCCCTCCCTCCCCTTCTCTCACACATCCTCCTGTGGAGGCTGAACCCCCTCCTTGGCCCAGCTGCTGGGGGGTCCGGGCCAAGCCTGACCTCCTCCAGTGGGTCCTTGCAGGAAAGTTACTCACAACACGGGCTAGTGCTCCCCAACACACACACACACACACACACACACACACACACACACAGTGCCCAAGTGAGTCAGCAGTGGCTGCACACACCCTGGACTCTGAGTCTTGTGCCCTCAGGCCCTCCCAGGGCCAGCCTCCTCCATCCCACTGAGAGGCCTGCCCATCCCAGCTCAAAGCCCAGATGCCGCCCCAGCCCGCCCACGCACAAGTGCACCGGGCACTGCCTGGAGCCCAGGACCCGGGGAGAGGCAGGTCTGCTGGGGAGGGTGCTGGGATGGAGGAGGGGCCCACCGCAGGAGGATCCCAGGGAAGGTGGCTCTTCTGAGGCAGGGAAGTGGGTGGTTGGGCCCTTACCCAAGTGGTGGGACACTCTACTCCCACAGCTTGCAGGAGGAGCCGAAGGGGAACCACAGCGAAGCGGCCGGCCGCTGGAGAGGCTCTGAAACAGGCATCCGAGCCCCGGAGCAGAGGCTCCTGGGGAGGCTGCGGGAGGCTGGAAGGAGGCACAGGAAGCCGGCGGGCAGAGGCACGGGAGGGGCGGGGCGGGGCGCGGCGCTGGGTGAGTTCCCGGAGGAGCCCGGTCCCCTCTCCTCCCCCTCACGGGAGCGGCTGGAGCACCCCACCCCTTCCTTGGGCTGCTGAGCCTGCGGTTCACAAAGGTCCAGGGCACCGGCTGGCGCCAGACACTCCGCCCGCCCGCGGGGCAGGAGTCAATCCTGGCACCGGCCAGGGCTGGACCTGGCGGGGCCACATGGAGCACGCAGGGCAGGCGCTAAACTTAAAAAGTAACACAGATTTGTTTGCACTTTCATTGAGCACCTACTGTGTGCCAAACACTACGGCTGGGCGCTGGGGTGCGGTTCTGAGCCCGAGGCACCGCCGGTGCGTGCCTTTCTGTGTGTCCAGAGGAAAAAACAAAACAAAAAAAACGGGGAGTCTGAAAAGAAGAAAGAACATAGATACTGTCTACGATCTCTCTTCCCTCAGAGAATCCCTGTTGACAGTTTGGGGTCTGTGCTGCCAGCTAGACTAGAGCTGAGAGATGTAGACATGCTGACTGGGGGAGACAGAGGCACCCCTCCTCCCCACATTGTGTGTACTAGTATGTATATATGTGATGTGATATGTATATGTGCACTCCTCCTCCTCCCATTGTGTGTACTGGTATGTATATATGTGATGTGATATGTATATGTGCACTCTTCCTCCTCCCATTGTGTGTGCTGGTATGTATATATGTGATGTGATATGTATGTGTGCACTCCTCCTCCTCCCATTGTGTGTGCTGGTATGTATATATGTGATGTGATATGTATATGTGCACTCCTCCTCCTCCCATTGTGTGTGCTGGTATGTATATATGTGATGTGATATGTATATGTGCACTCCTCCTCCTCCCATTGTGTGTGCTGGTATGTATATATGTGATGTGATATGTATATGTGCACTCCTCCTCCTCCCATTGTGTGTGCTGGTATGTATATATGTGATGTGATATGTATATGTGCACTCCTCCTCCTCCCATTGTGTGTAGTAGTGTGTGTATATATGTGATGTGATGTGATGTGATGGGTTATGATAGATATGAAATATGTCATCATACACATGGAGAAGCTGCCTAGAAAAGTCTCCACCCGTGTTCATGTTTGGGTACAGGCTCATCTGGCCAACTCAGAAGGGACCGGGCAGAGGAGGATGGCAGGACGTCCCTGAAAGGCTGGCTACCTGGGGAAGAGGAGTTTGGCCGTAGGAGTGCGTTCCACACAGGACTGGACAGGAGAGTGGGAGGCATCCGTCTTCCCAGACGCCTCCCAGGGGCGGGTGAACTCTTCCTGCCCCCGCGCCTCAGGGAGGAAAGGGGAGCGCTGCCACGCAAAGCTCAGCCACACCTGGGCCCCCCAGGCTCCCGTGGGGACCTCTGGCTGTGCAACCAGATGGGGCCCTTCCCCTGGGCCACCCGGGAGCACCCGGAGGCTGGGCCTGTCGGGGCAGGGGCATGGCTGCCGCGGGGCCTGCCTCTGGCTCAGCTTCAATGCAGGTGCCTCAGCTCACAGAGGCCCCAGGCGTCCGCCACAGCAAATGACCCCGGAGACGGCTTTCCAAGAGCACTGAGTCACACTGAGGACACCCGGAAACCTGTGGGAAAGGTGGGCTGGGCAGGGAAGGGGAATCCCCACGCTGGCAGGGTGGCTATGGGCTAGCATAAACCATGAATTATTTTTAAAATACACTTTTAGTGATTCCAGAGAGGAAAAGAGGAGGAGAAAGAGATAGAAACATCGATGATGAGAGAAAATCATTGATTAGTTGCCTCCTACACGCCCCCTACTGGGGATCGAGCCTGCAACCCGGCAATATGCCCTGACCGGGAATAGAAATGAGACCTCCTGGTTCATAGGTCCACCCTCAACCACTGAGCGGTGCCAGCCGGGCTCATGGATTAATTTTTAATGTGACACTACTTGTAATCAAACAGTGACCATTAGAGATGTTCAGGTTATCCAAAAAATAAGTGACCATATACTATCTTTTTAAAAATATATTTTATTGATTCTTTTACAGAGAGGAAGGGAGAGGGATAGAGAGTTAGAAACATCGATGAGAGAGAAACATTGACCAGCTGCCTCCTGCACACTCCCTACTGGGGATGTGCCCAAAACCAAGGCACATGCCCTTGACCGGAATCAAACCTGGGACTTTTCAGTCCACAGGCCAATGTTCTATCCACCAAGCCAAACCCGCCAGGGCCATATACTATTTTGTAATCTGATTTTTCTCTCCCGGTGATTATCTTAAATATCTTTCCATTGTTTTTGTTTTGTTTTGTTTGTAGCTCTGAACAATAGAAATTTATTTTCTCCACGTTCTGGAGGCTAGAAGTCTGAAGCCAAGGTTCTGGCCGGGCCATGCTCTCTCTGAAGGCTGGGAGAGGCTATTCCAGGGGTGAGCAAACTTTTTGACTCGAGGGCCAGAATGGGTTCTTAAACTGGACCAGAGGGCCAGAACAAAAGCCACCTGACCATGCTGGCACTCTCATCTTGGGCTGCTGGTGAAGGAGCGGAGGGGAGAGCAAGAGAACCCTCCGCTCTTTCAGCTCCGAGGGCCGGATAGAACAGCCGAACGGGCCGGATCCGGCCCTCGGGCCGTAGTTTGCCCACAGCTGGGCTATTCCATGCCGTTCTCTTAGTCTGGTGCTGCTGACAATCCCTGCTGTTTCTTGGCTTGTCGTTTCCAGCCCAGTCCCTGCCTGGGTAGTCACATGGTGTTCTCCTTCCCCTCCATCATTTTCATTGCTACGTAGTATCTCCCCTTATGGATCTACTCAAATTTATTTAACCAATCTTCCTTTCTGCTTTTATAGCTTTATTGAGATTACTCACAATACAGTGCATATATTTAAAATATATAATTTGATGAGTTTTGACATTTATTTTAGATATCGATGTATCCAGGAAAACATCACCACAATCAAGGTAATGAACGGGTTCCTCACCCCCCAAAGTTTCCTTAGGGCCCTTGGTAATCTCTCCCTTCTGTTCCACACGGCCCGCTTCTCCACGCCCAAGCTGCCTCTGTCACGCTAGATTAGTTTGTATTTTCTAGAACTCTGTGAGTGGAACTTCTTTCCAGTTTTGGAATCAGTTTGCCCGTTTCCAAAACTAAAAATAAAGGTTTTTTTATTTCAATCAGAATATTGCTAGTATATAGGAATACCATTGCTTTCTGTATATTAAGTATTCAACTTGAAACTTACTCGCCGCAACCTGCACGGCTAGGGTTCAGGATTTGAAGAAGGAGCCAGCACACAAATGAAAACCCTAGACGAGAAATACGAATTTAGAAGGCACAGGGGTGGGTGGGGAGGGGGCAAGTGGAGACCTCTCTCTTGGAGGAACACACCGAAACCTGGCCTTATCTGCTTTTTATGCAGTTTTAGATACACATCTTACCCTCAGTAAAGCACGGCAAACAGGTAACAGACAGATCGTCTCTAAAGCCAATAAAGATCAATAAAGTCAGTGAGGTCCAGCAAACATTTACTTTGAGGCTATTAGGTCAGGAAATTGCTTCGAGGCACTGCTATGGCTACAGAGCCGTGGTGCTTAGCGTTGGCCCTGCCAATGCTCAAGGTCCATCAGCCTTCTGCATTCCTTGGTGCACTCCTATGACAGCATTGGGAAAGCGGTGGCTTCCCACACTTACTGAACTCGGCTTTAGTAGCATTTTGTAAATTCCTTACAAGTTTTTTCACAGATTATCATATTTTTAAGTTAAGACAGTTTTGCTACTTTTCTTGTTTTTATTGATTTTTAGAGAGAGAGAGGAAGGGAGAGAGTGAGAGAGATAGGAACATCAATGAGAGAGTAACAGAGATCGGCTGCCTGCCTCCTGCATGCCCCTCTACTGAGGATCAAGCCCACAACCGGGGCATGAGCCCTGACTGGAAATCGAACCAGGGACCTCTTGGTGCTTGGTTCAATGCTCAACCACTAAGCCACACCAGCTGGGCAAGACAGTTTTATGTTTTCATCTCCAATCTATAGGCCTTTTTTTTTTTTTTTTTTGTCTTGCCTGATTGTCCTAACTAGAAACTCCAGCACAACATTAAATAGCAGTAGTAAGATCCCAACATCCTCTCTTTGCTCTTGATCTTAGGGAGAGGGCATTAATTATTATTTTATTCCTATGCTAGCATCATTAGTAATAGCATAACTATACACAGAAATGACTGTGAATCACATAAATATATACCACTAAACCCACACTAAAGGCATTTCCAACACAGTTTTCCTTTTAGTCACCTCACAGAAACCCACAGCCATTCCAACACCACCCAGTACAAGTGGAAGATTTATGAAGAAGTCAAAGTAGAAAAAGACAGCAATCTCAACGGACTGTGGTTAAAGTAGCTTATTTCTTCAAATTTTACACAATCACATGATCATGTAACCACACTGCATTATAAGGACTGGTTGAAGTGTCTGCCCTTCTGCGCTAGGTTATGACCCTAAGGACTTACTCATCTTTTTTTTTCTTTTTAAAAAAATATATTTTATTGATTATTTTACAGAGAGAAAGGGAGAGAGATAGAGAGCTAGAAACACTGATGAGAGAGAAGCATCGACTAGCAGCCTCCTGCACACCCCCTACCGGAGATGTGCCCACAACCAATGTACATGCCTGGGATCTTTCAGTCCACAGACCGGCGCTCTATCCACTGAGCCAAACCGGTTTCGGCAGGACTTACCGTATTTGCCGGCGTATAAGACGATTTTTTGGCCCTGAAAAATACGTATTTGCCGGCGTATAAGACGACCCCCTAACATTTCCACTAAAAATACAGAGTTTGTTATATACTCGCCGTATAAGACTACCCCCCACTTGGAGGCATATTTTTCAGGGCCAAAGGGTCATCTTATACACCGGCAAATACGGTACTCATCTTGACCCCAGCACCTGACATCACATTCAGCCCAAAGTAGATACTCAATGAATTTTGTGGAATGGCTTGTGTGAGCATGTGAAATAAAACCTAGACCCGTGGTCGGCAAACTGCAGCTCGCGAGCCACATGTGGGTCTTTGGCCCCTTGAGTGTGGCTCTTCCTTAAAATACCACAGCCTGGGCAAGTCTATTTTGAAGAAGTGGTGTTAGAAGAAGTTTAAGTTTAAAAAAAAATTGGCTCTCAAAAGAAACTTCAATCATTGTACTGTTGATATTTGGCTCTGTTGACCGATGAGTTTGCCGACCACTGCTCTAGACTAGCATTAAAGGGCCTGTGTTTGAATCCAGCTCTGCCACCTTGAGCTGGACCTTGAGCATGTCACTTAATTTCTTTGATATTATAGGTTTTTTCATCTGTTTGTATAAGCCTTTTCTAAAACATAATTTTAGTTTAAAGACTTTTTAAAAATATATATAGTTTTATGGATTCAGACAGGAAGGGAGAGGGAGAGAGAGATGGAAACAGCAATGAGAGAGAATTATTGATCAGCTACTTTCTGCATGCCCTCTACTGGGGATCGAGCCCACAACCCGGGCATATGCCCTAATCAGGAATCAAACCTTGGACTGTTCAGTCCACAGACCGACGCTCTATCCACTGAGCCAAACCAGCCAGAGCTTTAATGACTTTTTAACCAAAGAAATATATGCATATAGTTTCAAAATTAAGTAGTTTTAATTTGGAAAGATTTATACTAAAAAGCAACTGTACTCTATCCCTCTTCTCTTAACTGCCAGTCCTGCTCCCAAGAAGCAACACTTACCTCTTAGCTATTTCTTCTGGTTGGTATTTTCATCTTACAAACAATGAGCTCATATGGCAATTTCTTGCTTTATCAGTTTTAAACGTCATCTATAGCCATTCTTCCATGATAGGTGATAGCATATACCACCATCATAACTCTCCTCTCCCCACGCCCCAGCAGTGTCCTATCAGTGTTTTTAACTCCTCCAGGATTACTTTTGTAACGTTAAGTAATACACAGACACTTTTTTCCATTGTTCCATAATCCACAGACAGCAGGGCCTGACTCTGCACTTCGTGAAACAAAGACGTGAGGGCCTTTACTTCCCCCTTTAGCCTCTGCCTCTCAGCCTCCCTGTCTGGATTTTTAAGTTGTCAAGGTTGTCGACATTAAATGGTGTCCTGTAACCACAATTAAATCTTCCAAGCTTTGACTACAGATTGATCTCAATGTACAGTCTTCACATTATTATCGACTATTAGTTACATCAGAGCCAAATCGGGTACTGTCACATTTCCTTTCTAATAGAGCTGTTTGTTTTTTCTGGAGTTTCCACGTGTTTTCGTTTTTCCTTGTACTGTTTTCCTTCATTTATCCTCATCCATTAGATCTGGGCAGCTGCAGCACTCTGCTCTTACACACTGTGGCTATCGCTGTCACCGCTCTATTAGATCAGATGGTCTCTCAGACCCACTTTTTTTCTGCACAGAGCCCCCCATCCCCCTGTGCCAAGCTCACCCGGCTGCTCTATACAGGATGTTTGCTAGTATGATCACCAGTGCGGCTCACAGAGATTCTGGTTTTCCACCTAGATGTATGGTAGAATCGCACGTTCCTGCCTCCTGCATCGTTAGGCTGGGCCACGTGACTGCTTCTGCCAACTCACATGGTTTCTTCTAGCTGGGAACTTTCAGTCAGTGCATGCTTTATCTCTTCCCTTTAGGCTGAGGGGCAACCTTCACTATGGTAGCTGGAATGAGGACATGGAGCCGAGTCTGTAGCTGGCTCAGAACGGGCACATTGATGTGAGCCCATGTTGTGTTAGGCCACTGGACTCTGGGGGTGTTTGTTTCCTCGTCATAACCTAGCCTCTCCCCACTGCTGGGAGCCTCTAACTGCATGATGGTCTCTCACAGAAAAGGTCATGGCACCCAGTAAATTGGACAAAATAACTGAGGAAAGGGGATCTAGAGCTATGGCTCTCCCACTACAGCAGGTCCAGTGAGGGGGACAAGCCATGCTAGGAGTCTCAGACAGAGGGACTTAATTTAGGGAATTGGTGTCGCAATGTTGGAAGTCTGGAAGAACAAAAAGAGGATGCTGATAGAACCCAGATACTCATGACTACAGGAAGCAGCTACTGCTCCCAGGGCTGAGGCAATCGGCTACCAGTAACTGCCAAAACCAGCCACTCTGTTCGGAACTGAGGGATAAAAAGGAAGCGGTGTGGACACCAGACCTAAGTGTTCGGAGGTAGAGCCCACTTGGCTGCTACTCAGACCTCTGAAGTGGGTACCACATGGCTGATGTGTGGACACTTAAGGGGGACACCACGTAGCTGGTCATGGGGACTGGCCTCCACACCACTGAATCTTCAGAGTGGCTTGGGAAATGCCAAAAGAACACTGTCTGCCTTCAGATTGATTTATGACCAAAAGGAGGATCTGTGAATGGAGGTGGGGGGGAGAAATACTATGGAAAGTAACCTCGCCGAAACCGGTTTGGCTCAGTGGATAGAGCATCGGTCTGTGGATTGAAAGGTCCCAGGTTCGATTCCGGTCAAGGGCATGTACATTGGTTTTGGGCACATCCCCAGTGGGGGGTGTGCAAGAGGCAGCTGGTCGATGTTTCTCTCTCATCGATGTTTCTAGCTCTCTATCCCTCTCCCTTCCTCTCTGTAAGAAATCAATAAAATATATAGAAAGAAAGAAAGAAAGGAAGGAAGGAAGGAAGGAAGGAAGGAAGGAAGGAAGGAAGGAAGGAAGGAACTTCAGAGGGGATCTGATCCTAGTTTCCTAACTGGGCAGGTCATGGTGGGTAGTCAAGTCCCAGGCATACAACTTCTTAGTAAAAGCTTTATCTTTGCCTTAACTAAGCCCTGCCCTTTGTTTCTGTGTATTTAGGGCAGCACAGCTTTGAAATAAGCTGTAACCACACTCAAGCACATAATCTTGTGAACTACCCTATAATCCAATTCCCCACCTTGCTTTTCCTACCTCCATGTAATCTTCCTCAGTTCCCTCCTTAATTTCAAATGAAAAAAGAAAAAAGAAAAGAAAAGGAAAAAAATGCCATAAGAAGCTGGAGGCTGAAGCCAGAGCTGGCCTTTGCTGCTGAGGGGTGCTGTGGGTGCTGGAGCTAGGAAGGAAGTCCTGCTTCCCCTCCAGCCACCTTCTCATCTCCTGCCAATTCCTCCCATGGGAAGCACCTAGCAGGAAGCCAGCAGGCAAGGACAGCTGGGGAACGGTGGTTTGCTGAGTTCCAGGCAACACAGACCAAAACATTTAAGGGTGAGCTTGGAGCTGAGAGACAATAGGAAACAACAGACACCCACGAAGCACGCTGGCCCAAGGTACATGCCAATCAAGGAGACAGGCAAGGTATATAAATGTCTGACCCTATGTTGTACGCCTGAAACTAATGTAATATTATATGTCAACTATAATCAAAACATAAATTTTATTTTTTTTTAATTTAAAATAGACTCTCCTGTTTTTCTTTTCTTTTATTAACTTATTGATTTTAGAGAGAGGGGAAAGAGAAAGAGAGAAACATCGATGTGTTGTTCCACTTATTATACATTCATTGGTTCACTCTTGTATGTGCCCTGATCGGGAATTGAACCTGAAACCTTGGTGCATCAGGATGACACTTCAACCAACCTAGCTACCCAACCAGGGCAAAACATAAATGTTAAATAGTTCTAGATAAGAAGTCAATTGGATTTTTTAAAATATATTTTTTAAATATATTTTATTGATATTTTACAGAGAGGAAGGGAGAGAGATAGAGAACTAGAAACGTTGATGAGAGAGAAACATCGACCAGCTGCCTCCTGCACACCCCCTACTGGGGATGTGCCCGCAACCAAGGTACATGCCCTTGACCGGAATCAAACATGGGACTCTTCAGTCCGCAGACCGACGCTCTGTCCACTGAGCCAAACCGGTTTCGGCTCAGTTGCATTTTTAAAAGAGCTGTAGTCTCAAAAGAATTACCAACATGAGCTAAAAGACTAACTGTTCAAGCAATAAAATGTCCCTTGGGTCCCTAGCCATCTATAAGAAAAGGACTGAGGAATGACTCAATCACCGATTTAGTTATATTCCCCAACATTCTTTTGAGATGTGGCCAAGGAGGGGCATGAAAAGGAAGGGCCTCCTGCAGAGACCACAGAGCGCAATGCACAAAGGAGTCAGGACCCAAAGAATAGTTTCCATCTCCGAAGGGGGCCCCAAACATGTCCGCCTAGTGGAATTTCAGAATCACTAGGAGCCACTATCAACTACTGTGTGTCACCCACTCTTTCCTTTCAGAATAACAGTGTTTACCATAATTACCATATTCTAGTTCCACCATTTATGTTGGAGGTGAGAGAGCAGCAGGAACCATATTTTCATTTCTCCAGTTCACATCTGCAGGTTAAGATGAGCCACATTTGGGCTCAACCCCCAGTGGAGGGCATGCAGGAGGCAGCAATTAATGATTATATTGTGCTCTCTCTCTCTCTCTCTCTCTCTCTCTCTCTCTCTCTCTCTCGATGGCCTTAAAGGCAGAGATGATGGACAAGGGTATTTGGGGCAGAGGGCACAGCTTGTACCAAATCCTACACGTATGAGAAACCACAGTGATGCCATGCTGTGGAACAAAGAAGTGGAGCATGTCACCCCATCTTTGTCCCATTTATTGTTAGAAAGTTTAGCTTAAGGCAGGGAAGAATGTCGGAGCTGGGAACGTCCTAAGAGACTAGCTGGTTCCATCCATCCCTCCTAGAAGTGGAGACCATGTCCCCGAGAGGGGAGGGGCTTAACCAAGCTCACAGAAACCTGCAAGAATGCAACCAGATCCCAGGCCTCCCAACTCCCAGTGTGTTACCAGGGGGCTTCCCCCTCCCAGACTCACGGCACCTTCTCCCTTCTTCCCACGGCCACCCCACCCCCACCCCCCCACCCCCCCACCCCCCCACCCCGCAGCCAGGCCCTCAAGCTCCCAGAGTCCCCCAGGCCGGTCCTTGGCACTCACACTGCCCATTCTTATTTACCCCCTAAAACGCCCCCCGCAGTATCTGACCCTGAGAAATTTTAGACATCCCAAGGAGAATAGCTGCTTATAACCATTTGCTAATTACATGTATGGATGTCAATTAATTCATTTAGCTAATTAGCCACTCAGTGAGCACCATGCACCACAGAACTGTAAAAGACAGGCATATGGTGCGGGAGGGGGCGGCCGGGTGCTCACGCAGCACGCAGGGACAGGGGAGGCATGGTGGCTGCGGCTCCTCCCCACCTCCAGATGGGTGGAGGGAGGAGGCTTAATGGCTAGGCTGACGCTGCTGCCATAAAACAGAATATTACAGCTTTCCACTAATGGCGCTGGGAAAACACACAGGCATGGACACATAAACGCAACTCTGTTAGCTTGCACACATAGCATGCACATACCCATCAGCACAGCTCACATGCACACGCACCCAGATAGACAGATATACACATATGTAGTAGACATGTGGGGCCATGAGGAATCAATCCACAGAAATTGTTTTTTTCAGTGATTAAGTTAAGCCTCTGTTGTAGATGTCCTTTGAAAGAGGGTGTTTCTGCCGAAACTGGTTTGGTCTGCTGACTGAGGGGTCCCGGGTTCGATTCCAGTCAAGGGCATGTACCTTGGTTGCGGGCACATCCCCGGTAGGGGATGTGCAGGAGGCGGCCAGTCGATGTTTCTCTCCCATCGATGTTTCTAGCTCTCTATCTCTCTCCCTTCCTCTCTGTGAAATATCAATAAAATATATATATTTAAAAAAAAAAAAAAAGAAAGAGGGTGTTTCTGGTTGGGTATTTAACATGGGGGTGAGGAAATGTTCCTGAACAGAGATGACAAGGGCTATACTTCAAGCTCAAGGTGAAACCACTCCCTGACCATTACTGTTCCCAAAGTGGACACTACCTATCCTTTCTTTTTCTTTTAAAAAAATTTATTTATCGAAGTAACATCCTATATGATAAAAGCCCAGCAACCGAAAAGGCAAAACAATCAGAATGACCAAAGACCAGAACATTTGCCATTCCTCACCCCAGCCAGGCCTTCCTCCCATCAGGGAACCCCCCACACCCCAATTAGGGGCATGACCAGCCTGTAAAACATCCACAGCCTCTCACCCCAGCCAGCCCAGCCCCCCATCGAGGACCACCACCCCAATCAGGGGCATAGCCAACCTGCAAACTGCCCAGTGGCCCCTTGCCCCAGCCGACCCCGACTCCCAGCAGGGACCCCCACCCCAATGGGGGACGTGGCTGGCCTGAAAACCCCTGTGGCCCCTGCTAGCCCTGCTTGCCAGAGAGGACCCCCCACCCCCCCAATTCAGGGTCCCCATCAGAGCAGGCAGGCTGGACCCCACCCATGCACCAGGCCTCTATCTATATAATCCTATATAATAAAAGGGTAATATGCAAATTGACCCTAAGGGAAGAACAACCTGAACAACTGCTGGACCAGTCACTATGAGGCGCACTGACCACCTCTTGGTCCCTTTCCCTGGCTGGCAGGCTCTGAGAGCCCAATGGCAAATGGTGAACCGGGGGTGGGTGGTGGGGACATGGGTGGTGCCAGGTCATGGCCCCAGCCCCACCTGTTGCCCCATACACAGAGGGTAACCCGTGGCTAGGACAGAGCCAGTGAGCAGGTGGAAAGGCCGACCTCTCAGTTCCTCCCCATGGCTAGCAGGTTCTGATCACCGGATGGCAGCGGGGGTGGGGCAGCCGGGGAATATGGCCCTGATCAAGGCGAGGCCTAGGGACTGTACCCATACATGAATTTCATGCAGATATATATATATATATATATATATATATATATATATATATAACCATTCAATCATTCAACCATTTGACTGGTAGCTATGACACACACTGACCACCAGGGAGCAGACACTTAATGCACAGGCATGGAAACATGGAACAGACTGATGAATCTAGAAGGAAAGGGGGAGAGGGAGGGTGGGAAGAGTTTAACTAAAGATCTTATATGCATACTAGAGGCCTGGTACACGGATTTGTGCAAGGGTGGGGTCCCTCAGCCTGACCTGTGGGACTCAGGCTGAAACTGGCTCTCCAACATCCCCCAAGGGGTCCCTGTTTCAGAGAGGGCACAGGCCAGGCCAAGGGACCCCACCAGTGCACAAAGCTGTGCACCAGGCCTCTCTAGTTGGTTAATAAAATTACATGTTTCAAGTGTACAATTCTATAATACATCATCTGTGTATTGTTTTGTATGTTCATCACCCAAAGTCAAGCCACAGAAATGTTCTTACCCAAGTTCTACCTTAGGTGGAGGCAGGCCAAAGGGAATTCTCTTTTACTGCATCCAACTTTGTGCCAAGCACTGTGCTTAGCCCTGCCACGTGCATTACTTCGTTTAATCTTCATCTAGCCCACAAAGAATGAATTATATTCATTTTTAACTGATTTTAGAAAGAGAGAGAGAGAGAAACATTGATTTGTTGTTCCACTTAGTTATGTATTCATTGATTGATTGTAGTAAGTACCCTGAAGACCAAACCCAAAAACTTGGTATATCATGACGATGCTCTAACCAACTGAGCTACCCAACCAGGGATGAATTATATCCACTTTACAGATCAGGAGACTGAAGACCAGATGAGCCAGGACACTTGCTCAAAGCCACACTGCTGGGTTTTTATCTGCTTGCCGTTGGTGGGCTTTGGGGAAAATAGCTCTTTGGAATGGAAGGACCAACTGCTCACGGAGTGAAAATGGGCTGCTCCCGGCTATGCCACAGGGATGAGAAGAAAATTGAACACACGGGAAAGAGGATTGATGTGAGGAGAGAGACGCACACTTGAGACTCTATCACAAATGTCATTGTCAACGGAAAAGGGGTTAGCCTCAGCTTCCTCCCGTGAGTCTGCTCTGCTAGGCCCAACACTCGGGACTTGGGGTGAATCAGGTCTGAGCTCACAGCCAGTGAGACAGAGGTGGTAACACAGGCTGTCACCAGAAGAGCCAGCGTTTAAGCTGACCGGATGGAGCGCCCACGCTTTCTCACAGCTCATCCTCCCTCTGTCTTCCTGCCCCCGAGAGAGAGGCTGGCTCCACAGCCTGAGATGAATCCCCCAACTCCTCTCCGGCTTCCTCTCTCGGTCCTTCTCCTTGGGATCCTACCCATGGCTCGGCATCCCCATAATGACTGCAGGGTTTGACCTACCCCACAAAACAAGAATGAAATTTCCCCCGATTTAAGGGGTAAAAAGAAAACTCGGACACCCCTCTTCCAGCCTCTCCTTTCACCTTCTCCCATGCCCATGTACCAAAGTGATAATAGTGGACCACAAATTAGAAGATTCGTTTATTCATCTATTCCACAAACTTCAGATCATTCCTCTGGGCTAGAACTGGATGGATGGTCTCAAAAAACAAAATAAAACAACAAACAAACAAAAAACCCTCAAAAACAAAACAACAATAAAACTTGCAGCTCAACATGATGTCCAGTACTTCTATCCGTTAAAGAGTGTCCTGTTGCAAATGACAGAAAACCCAACCCAAACAAGTTCCAGCAGAGGGATGTACTGGCTCACATAACTGAGAAGTCGGAGGCACTGGGCAGCGTCAGGCGCAGCTTGATTCAATGGCTCAGGCAGTCATGAGGACCTGCCTTCCTCTTTCTCCTTCTTCCCTTCCCCAGGTGTTGACATCATTCTAAAGCTGCACCACATTCAAGGCCGCCAGGGAAGAGAAGGAGCTTTTCCAGAGCTACAGAAGCACTGGGATTCATGGCCATGGGAATGCCGTGCTCAGATCGGTTGGATCAAGGGGTGGAATTTCACTGATACCACTGGGACTGAGAGGACTCCAAGTCTTGTCAAAGAGGGGGGTGGATGGGTGGAGGATGGGAAGGCAAGCTACCAAGACCCACTACAATGTTCTAAGCATTCAAGGCAGGCAGAGGAGGGAGGATCGGCCCCATTTTGCAGCTAAGGAAACTGAGGCTGAGAAAGGAGAGAAGCCTAATAAAAATGACGCAGGAACTAAGGGACTGAGTCAGAGTTTGAACCAACTCCTCTTCGTTTCCACCTCGAGTCTTGCCCTTGAGACAAGTCTCCAGCAGCACTCTCTAGGCATCAGACTGGAACTAGCCACCTTCCTGTTCACCAGTCAAGAGCCGGGCCAGCAGGGCCTCCTGGCTCCCTGGGAAAGGCCTCCAAGCCCAGGTCTCTGGGAAAGCCAGCCGGCTCTGTCTACAGCGCACACAGCCCCACCCACAGCCCTTTGTGCTCGCTCCAGGAAAAAGCCGAAAACCTGCCTCACAACTCTCCCCGGCTCTCCCTGCCCAGGTGTGGAGAGGGGCAGGCCAGGAGGGCCCAGGGCAGCCCAGCCTCCGCCAATGGGAATTGGAGGACACATACCAGCTTCCTGACCCGAGGGTGGCATGACAAGGCGGGGCCTGTTCTGCCCCGGTGCCCACAGGAGTAACTGGCCCGATAACACACCCTTTGCTGGCTGCCTTTCCGGCCCGCCTCACTCCCCTCTTCTCCCTCCCTGCTTCCGGCATCACCTCTCACACAGGCATGGCTTCCAGGCCTTGCCTGGGACCTGCTTAGGGATAAACACAATGTAATATACTCCTCCCTACTCCTCTCTAAAATGAAGGAGAGGAAGCTGAAGAGGGTTTAATAGAGCCATAAATTCAAAGTCTTTTCCTAGTAGAATGCTTTTTTCAAAGACTCTTCTTCTCTGTCTGGCTTTCAACCCCTGCCCTCCCGAAATCCAGGCCTCATCCTGCCCTCCCTCCCTGTCACCCCATTGAGTCCCTGATATCCCACAATCCCTGTTGAGTCTCCTGAATTCCTCAGTCCCTGGCATCTTCTAAACGAACGCCATTTTATTCTCCACCAGGTTGTGTGCTATGGAAAAGGGGGAACTTCCGGTCCCTTGGAGAGGGAGGGAGTGGTTGTGGACTTGGATGTAGGTGCTCCTTCCCCGAGCATCTAAAAACAGACACACACACCCCCGGCTGGCAGGGCTCAGTGGTTGAGCATTGACCTATGAACCCGGAGGTCGTGGTTTGATTCCCAGTCAGGGCATATGCCCGGGTTGCAGGCTCGATCCCCAGTAGGGGAAGGTGACCAGACATCCCGCTTTTGGCGGGACAGTCCCAATTTTTAACAATTTGTTCCAAATCCAGCGGCATTTTTATTTTTATTTTTATTTTTATTTTTTGGGGGGGATTATTATTTTTTTAATAAATCTTTATTGTTCATATTATTACAAATGTTCCTCATCTCCCCCCCCCCCATTGCTCCCCTACACCAAGTGTCCATTCAATTCTCTGCCCTTTCCCCATCCCCCATTGTCCTCATCCATAGGTGCAGTTTATGTTCAGTCTCTTCCCGCCCCGCCCCATTCCCCATTTCCCCAAGAATCATCAGTCCACTCCCCTTCCATACCTCTGATTCTGTTATATTCACCAGTTAATATTGTTCATCATGATTTTTACTTCCCTTGGTTTTTAGACTCACTTGTTGATAGTTACAAGTGAATGTTTGTTCATAATTTTTATCTTTATTTTCTTCCTCTTCCTAAAGAACCCCTTTTAGCAATTCATATAATTCTGGCTTGGCAGTGATGAATTCCTTTAGCTTAAATTTATTTGTGAAGCTCTTTATCTGGCCTTCGATTCTGAGTGATAGCTTTGCTGGGTAGAGTATTTTTGGCTGTAGGTTCTTGTTATTCATCACCTTGAATATTTCTTGCCATTCCCGTCTGGCCTGCATGGTTTCTGTTGAGAAATCAGCTGACAGTCGTATGGGTGCCCCTTTATAGGTAACTACCTGCTTTTGTCTTGCTGCTTTTAATATTCTTTCTTTGTCTTTAGCTCTTGGAATTTTAATTATGATGTGTCTTGGTGTGGTTCTTTTTGGATTCCTTTTGTTTGGGGTTCTGTGTGCTTCCTGGACATGTAAGTCTATTTCTTTCCCCAGGTGGGGGAAGTTTTCTGTCACTATTTCTTTCAATATGTTTTCGGTATCTTGTTCTCTGTCATCTTCTGGGACGCCCATAATTCTGATGTTGGTTCGCTTGAAGTTGTCCCAGAGGTTTCTCACACCATCTTCAACTTTCTGGATTCTCTTGTCTTCTTGCTTCTGCGGAGGAGTGTCCTCTGGCTCTTTGTGTTCCAAATATTGGACTTGATTCTTGCAATCTTCCAATCTGTTTTTTAGGACTCTGTATAATATTATTTATTTCAGAGATTGTATTCTTTATTTCTAGTTGACCCTTCATTATTTCTTGTTGATCCCTTATCATATCCTCATAGGTTTCATTTATTTTATCGGCCTTTTCTAAGAGATTGTTGAACAACCTTATAAGCGTGGCTTTGAACTCTATATCCAGTCGCTTTTTGTCCTCCATTTCTTTCGTTTGTGATCTGTTTTCTCGTTTCGGCATTTTCGCTGCTTCCCTGAGTTGGTAGGTTGGGAGGATCAGCTGTGTCTATGCCAGGAGACAACCTTATTCCACTAGACTTGGAAACCTTCAAAAGCCTCTCTGAGTTCAGCTTGGATGGGGCGGAGTTTCAGGGTGGAGCCTACAGCCTTGGCTTCCGGTTAGCCCCGCCCTCTGAGGTTCCTGAGTCTCAGTGTTCCTCAGTGTCCTTTAGTACTCGCTGCAAGAACCTCTGAGAGAAAGGCGCCCTAGAGCTTCGCCCACTACCAGACAGTGTAGTCTCTCCCCCAACAAGCCCACAACTGGGGTTCAGAGCAGTTGGAAGTGGGGTTAAGAGCAGTCCGGAGCTTATGTCTCCTTCCCGCTAGGGCAATCTCTCGGCCCAAACAACAGTCTGTCCTCTGTGCGTGCAATGTGCGCGACTCCGGAGCTCTGCTTTTCGCCTCTGCTCCCCTGAGCCTCTGCCTTACAGCCCAGATTCCCTCTGTATGAGGCTGGAGCCCGAGGGTCTTGCCCAGGACTGGGGTTCAGTGCAGTCAGAACTGGGGCTCAGCACAGTCCTGAGCTTTTGAGTCCTTCCCGCTGGGGCAATTCAGCAGCTCAGCGAACAGTCCCTCCTCTGCGTGCAATGTGCGCGGCTCCAGGGCTCTGCCTTTTCGCGGCTCCGCTGAGCTTCCGCCTTACAGCCGTTTCCCTCTGTATGAGCCTGGACCCCCGGGGTCTCGCCCAGAACTGGGGTTCAGTGCAGTCGGAGTTGGGGTTCAGCACAGTCCGGAGCTTTTATCTCCTTCCCGCTAGGGAACGCCAGCCAGGCACTCAGCCGCCCCTCCTCTCCGGCTGTCCTCTCCCCGCGCGCGCGCCGTGTCTCCGTACCTTAGGCTTTTACAGCTCCTCTGGTTTTCCTTCCGGTTTTCTCTTTCCTTCTAGTTGTAGAATTCCTAGTCAGTCAACTTTCCTGTAGTTCTGGATAGTGTCCACTCTATATTTTATTTTATTTTTATTTTTTTTTAAATAAATCTTTATTGTTCATATTACAAATGTTCCTCATTCCCCCCCCCCATTGCTCCCCTACACCAAGTTTCCATTCAATTCTCTGCCCTTTCCCCATCCCCCATTGTCCTCATCCATAGGTGCAGTTTATGTTCAGTCTCTTCCCGCCCCGCCCCACTCCCCATTTCCCCAAGAATCATCAGTCCACTCCCCTCCCATACCTCTGATTCTATTATATTCACCAGTTAATATTGTTCATCATTTTTACTTCCCTTGGTTTTTAGACTCACTTGTTGATAGTTACGTGTTTGTTCATAATTTTTATCTTTATTTTCTTCCTCTTCCTAAAGAACCCCTTTTAACAATTCATATAATTCTGGCTTGGCAGTGATGAATTCCTTTAGCTTAAATTTATTTGTGAAGCTCTTTATCTGGCCTTCGATTCTGAGTGATAGCTTTGCTGGGTAGAGTATTTTTGGCTGTAGGTTCTTGTTATTCATCACCTTGAATATTTCTTGCCATTCCCGTCTGGCCTGCATGGTTTCTGTTGAGAAATCAGCTGACAGTCGTATGGGTGCCCCTTTATAGGTAACTACCTGCTTTTGTCTTGCTGCTTTTAATATTCTCTCTTTGTCTTTAGCTCTTGGAATTTTAATTATGATGTGTCTTGGTGTGGTTCTTTTTGGATTCCTTTTGTTTGGGGTTCTGTGTGCTTCCTGGACATGTAAATCTATTTCTTTCACCAGGTGGGGGAAGTTTTCTGTCACTATTTCTTTCAATATGTTTTCGGTATCTTGCTCTCTGTCATCTTCTGGGATGCCCATAATTCTGATGTTGGTTCGCTTGAAGTTGTCCCAGAGGTTTCTTACATTATCTTCAACTTTCTGGATTCTCTTGTCTTCTTGCTTCTGTGGAGGAGTGTCCTCTGGCTCTTCGTGTTGCAAATCTTGGACTTGATTCTTACAATCTTCCATTCTGTTTTTAGGACTCTGTATAATATTATTTATTTCAGAGATTGTATTCTTTATTTCTAGTTGACCTTTTATTATTTCTTGTTGACCCTTTATTATTTCTTGTTGATCTTTTTTCATATCCTCATAGGTCTCATTTATTTTATCGGCCTTTTCTAGGAGATTGTTGAACAACCTTATAAGCGTGGTTTTGAACTCTATATCCCGTCGCTTTTTGTCCTCCATTTCTTTCGTTTGTGATCTGTTTCCTCGTTTCGACATTTTCGCTGCTTCCCTGAGTTGGTAGGTTGGGAGGATCAGCTGTGTCTATGCCAGGAGATAACCTTATTCCACTAGACTTGGAAACCTGCAAAAGCCTCTCTGAGTTCAGCTTGGATGGGGCAGTTTCAGGGTGGAGCCTCCAGCCTTGGCTTCCGGTTAGCCCCGCCCTCGGAGGTTCCTGAGTCTCAGTGTACCTCAGTGTCCTTTGGTACTCGCTGCAAGCACCTCTGAGAGAAAGGCGCCCTGGAGCTTCGCCCGCTTCCAGACAGTGTAGTCTCTCCCCCAACAAGCCCACAACTGGGGTTCAGAGCAGTTGGAAGTGGGGTTAAGAACAGTCCGGAGCTTATGTCTCCTTCCCGCTAGGGCAATCTCGTGGCCCAAACAACAGTCTGTCCTCTGTGCGCGCAATGTGCGCGACTCAGGGGCTCTGCTTTTCGCTCCCCTGAGCTTCTGCCTTACCGCCCAGATTCCCTCTGTATGAGGCTGGGGCCCGAGGGTCTTGCCCAGGACTGGGGTTCAGTGCAGTCAGAACTGGGGCTCAGCACATTCCTGAGCTTTTGAGTTCTTCCCGCTGGGGCAATTCAGCAGCTCAGAGAATAGTCCCTGCTCTGTGCACAATGTGCGCGACTCCGGGGCTCTGCCTTTTTGCCGCAGCGCTGAGCTTCCGCCTTACAGCCCAGATTCCCTCTGTATGAGCCTGGACCCCCGGGGTCTCGCCCAGAACTGGGGTTCAGTGCAGTCGGAGTTGGGGTTCAGCACAGTCCGGGGCTTTTATGTCCTTCCCGCTAGGGAACGCCAGCCAGGCACTCAGCCGCCCCTCCTCTCCGGCTGTCCTCTCCCCGCGCGCACACCGTGCCTCCGTACCTTAGGCTTTACAGCTCCTCTGGTTTTCCTTCTGGTTTTCTCTTTCCTTCTAGTTGTAGAATTTCCAGTCAGTCAACTTTCCTGTAGTTCTGGATAGTGTCCACTCTATATTTTAGTTGTATTTTTTTAAATTGTTGAGGGCGGCTGCAGTTAGGCTTTTACCTCTGCCGCCATCTTGTTGTGTCTCCTCCACTCTATATTTTAGTT
Source organism: Vespertilio murinus (assembly GCA_963924515.1). Taxonomy (NCBI): domain Eukaryota; kingdom Metazoa; phylum Chordata; class Mammalia; order Chiroptera; family Vespertilionidae; genus Vespertilio; species Vespertilio murinus. The sequence continues at coordinate 30,462,804 of OZ004706.1, forward strand.
GTATTTTTTGAAATTGTTGAGTGCGGCTGCAGTTAGGCTTTTACCTCTGCCGCCATCTTGTTGTGAGTCTCGAAAGGGATTATTAAAGACCTAGAATTTGCAGCTGAGTGGGAGGAAGGTTGGGCAATAATTAAATCCAGCGGCATTTTTAAAAAGTCCCGATTTTTGGCCAAAAGTGGGACGTCTGGTCACCTTACAGTAGGGGACATGCAGGAGGCAGCCAGTCAGTGATTCTCATTACTGATGTTTCCTTCTTTCTCTCCCTCTCCCTTCCTCTCTGAAATCAGTAAAAATATTTTTTAAGCCGAGACCGGTTTGGCTCAGTGGATAGAGCGTTGGCTTGTGGACTGAAAGTTCCCAGGTTCGATTCCAGTCAAGGGCATGTACCTTGGTTTCGGGCACATCTCCAGTAGGGGGTGTACAAGAGGCAGCTGATCGATGACTCTCTCTCACTGATGTTTCTAACTCTCCATCCCTTTCTCTTCCTCTCTGAAAAAGATCAATAAAATATATATTTAAAAATATATATATATATATATATATATATTAAAAGTATATAAAACAGACACATCCCACACCTCAAAAATTAGTTTCCTGTTGAAAACTCTCATATGTCTACATATTCTCTCTGATAATGTAACTTTGGCCTAATTGAGTTATTAGAGCTCTCAGCCCCTTTCACTGTGCAAACTATTCAAAACTCCCCTTTAAAAAAATGTATTGATTTTAGAGGAAGAGGGAGATATTTGTTGTTCCATTTATTTATGCATCCATTGGTTGCTTCTTGCATGTGCCCCGACCAGGGATCAAACCCGCAACCTTAGCCTATTGGGAGAAGCTCTAACCTACCGGCAGAGTGCCATGTTTAAGGGTCCCAGACCGGTCGAGGCTGGTTTCTCCCCTGCTTCACGAGGAATGCCAGAGGTCAGTCTACCTTTCTGTCTCCCTTTATCTGCCTCCTCCCCCTCCCTCCCATCTTCCCACGTTCCTCCGGGGTCTTTGGAGAGAGGGAACACCAGTGAGCAAACGCTGCGCACCAAAATCCATCCAAGCCTAGTGGCAGAGCACCGTCCTTTATTATGCCCACAGGTTCTGGGTCAGGATTTCAGGAAGCCGGGCAGCTCTCATCTGGGGTCTCTCCATGGGTGGCAGACAGGTGTTGGCCAGGGCAGGAGTCTACTGCAGGCTTGACCAGCCTGGGGGTCCACGCCTAAGGAGACCCACTCACGCGGCTGGCAGGTGGGCCGGGAGGGGAGCCCCACCACCAGCAACTGTCTTGCGGGGTCAGAAGCCTCAGGAAGGGCAGATGGAAGAACCAGCTTCATTGCTGGTGAGGTGAGACCGGGGAATGGGGTGGGGGACTCCCACCTAACCCAGACGTCAGCAGACGCTGGAGGGTGATGGCCTCCCCCATCCCAACAGCACCAGAGGCTGCCTGCGCTTCACCTAAGGGGACCTCGAACAAGACCAGCCCAGCCAGAAGTTCCCTGAGTGTGTGAGCCCCGGATCTGTGAGGGGAATACAGGATGGTTTGGTGCCACTTCTTTGGGGTTAACTGGATAATGCATTAGTAAATCATCGAACACCTCCTATCTCCACATACACTGCATTTTATTTTATTTTTTAAAAAAATACATTTTATTGATTTTTTTTACAGAGAGGAAGAGAGAGGAATAGAGAGTAAAAACATCGACGAGAGAGAATCATCGATCAGCTGCCTCCTGCACGCCCCCTACTGGAGATGTTCCCAAAACCAAGGTACATGCCCTAGACTAGAATCAAACCCGGGACTCCCCAGTCCATAGGCCGACACTCTATCCACTGAGCCAAACCGGCCAGAGGCACATACACTGCATTTTAAAGCGGTGATTATGCCCTCGGCTAGCCTGGGCCAAGGATGCCAGGCTCCCTGCGATTATAGTCTGTCAGTCACTACTACAAATGGGTCACTACTTCTCCACCTCCCCCTCGCCCTCCGCCTTCTCCTCCTCACCCCCATGGAGAACAAGCCAGAGGAGCAGAGAGAGAGGCCAAGAATGCTCATCATTCCAACAGCTACAGCCGGCGGCCAGGGGAACGCAGACAGACAGGAGGAGACGCCAACAGCCCACACCCCCACCTGTGCCTGATCTCCACCCCTCTGCCCAGTTGCCTGTGCACACACACACACACACCCTTCCCCGTTGCGGTTGCTTTTTCAAGCTCTTAGTCTTCCTCCTCGCCCCTCCTCGCCCCCCCCCTGCCCCCAGGCCTCCAGCCAGCATCTGTACAAACACAGGGCCTGGCTAAACACAGAGACCTCTGGTCCAGCCTCCGCTTTGAGGAACACAAAGACTCAGCAGAGCCGGACGGGACGGCTTGTTCCGAGCTAACGGAGGGACAGTGGCGGGCCACCGAGGAGCCAGCCCAGGCTGGGGGTGGGGCCAGGGTCGGGGGTTAGGAATGTCCTATTCCTTGAGTTTGACCACAGCGAAAAGGAAAGACAGTGAACTATTTCTAAACCAAAAAGGGGGTTTCTTGGGAGGCCACTGGGATAGCCCACAGAACGGGAAGAATCCTGGCAGGAAGCCAGGTGGCGGTGCCAGGACCCTTGGGAACTGGCACATAAGCCAAACTTGAACACCGATTGCATCGAGGGGATGGGAGCAGGGAGCACATATGCTTCTCCCATACATTGTTTGGGTTTCTTTCTCAATAATCATGTGTAATCATATATGATTTGCCTTCAGAGAGGAAAGGGAGGTTTGAAGTAAGGAGGAGGGTGCATAGAGCCCCACAACCCCTGTGCCCCCTCTGCCTTCTGGGGCACCTCCAGGAAATGATCTCTCAAGACCTTCCAGCTCAGACCCACCGTCAAACGCCAGCGTCTGGACCTGCTCTGGGTCCAGGCTCAGCCTCGCCTGCCGTGGCCTGGCCCAGACGGCAGCCAGCACCTCAGACCCACCAGCACCCCACGTGTAGAGATCTGGGTCCCCCACTACTGGTCTTCCTCCTGCTGACAAATGATCCTGCCTTCCAGTCACAAGCTGTGACTCCCGGGCTCATCCATCAGCCACCCAGCCAGTGCAATCGGAGTTTAATGATGTCATGACAGGAGTGATTACAATTGAATTGTTAATTACCTCCCAGCCATCGGCAACGTGGCAGCTGCCCGGCCACCCCGTGCCTGCAGTCCCTCCTCTGGCCCCATCGACCGCCTTCGGAGCTCCCAAATGCCCCGGGACGCGGGACGGGCCTTTCGTGGGGGAGGATGGGGCACCAGCATGTCCCCCAGGCCCTGTTGCTCCGAAGGCCTGAGTCCTTCCCGCCGGTTTAGAGTGTAGAACCCAGGCTGTCAGCGTCCTGAAGGGAAACACCGACCACATTGCTCTCTGGGCGCAGTCAGTGACTCCCCATCGCCGCCGCGTGAAGTCCAAACACCTTAGCTGAGCATTCGAATGGTCCACGAGGGAACGCCACAGAGCAAGGTTCCTGCGTCCTCCGGTTTCAGCTCCCATTACTCTGCTCCACACACACTCACACACACACACTCACACCCACTAACACTCACACATGCGCACACAGTCACACACACATGCACACACACACACACACACACACACACGAACACACACACACACACACGCACACACACACACACACACACACTCATACACACCGCAATGCAACTGCCTGCCGTCCCCGCCATGCCTCCCACTTCCCCAACTCCATGGCCTTCCCCGCGCTGTCCCTCCACCTGGAAAGCCCTTCACCTGTAGCTCCAAGCACTCACTTCCCGCTGGGTCTTCCAGGCCTGTACCAAGTGCTAGCTTTACAGAAAAAAAAGGGGAGGATAACCAAGATCCTTTCTCCCACCCACACGCCCCACCCCCAAGTCACATTGGCCTCCTGGGACCTCCCATCGCACTCCAGGGGACCCTCCTTTCTCACACACTCTGCCCCAGGGCCGGGCCCTGTCCCTTCCTCCCCCAGCACGGAGCTTCGAAGGGCAGCGCCTCGCACTCAGCACGGGGCCTGGTGCAGATTCAGCGCCAGCTCTTAGAGCCGGCTCAGGAGGAAGGAAACCAAAGTGGCCCCGAGAAGAAGGCAGCACGAGCCATTGCTTCCTCCTCAGGGGACCCTGTGCCCCCACCCAGGCCCTCACCACGTACAGGGAGCCGTGGCCCCTCACCGGCCTCCCTGCAGCCCACCTCCACCCGCAGCAGCCAACGCACGCCTTCCCAACTGAAAACGGTTCTGCTGTTCCCTGGCATAGAGCCCTCACCCCCGGGGGGAGACGTGCCTTGGTTTATGTTCCAGGCTCTCCATGACCAGAGCAGGCACTCTGACTGCTGCCTGCACCACGACCACCACCCCTCCCCCTGTGAAGACTGCACCCCACCACACACAGGCCACGGCCACAGTAGCCATGTTTGCAGCTCACCGGCAGCTGGGCCTCCGCTGGACCTGCCCAGTCCAAGCTCAGCCCATTAGATGTTCTCTCTTCCCCTGGGACTGGGCTTCTGGATGTGGGACGGGGGTGGGGTGGGGGGTGGAGGGAGGGGGGAGTGTATGAGTGCTCAGGAGCCATGGGAGGCTCCGTCCACTTGGAACCCAGAGAGAGGACAGATGAAGGGACAAATATGAGGACAGGAAAGAGGGCCACAGAGAGATAAAAAGATCCCAGGCCCTGCCTTCTGGTGTCCGGGAGGGGCCCCTGTCTCCTTTACACATCCTTTCTCTCCTCTGCTTTCTGCTCAACGTGTAGAAAGAGGCCTAGCCAGTATTGCTCAGTGGTTAGAGTGCCGGTCCTCAGACTGAAAGGTCCCAGGTTCAGTTCTGGTCAAGGGCACATACCTCAGTTGCAGGCTCCACCCCCAGCCCCAATTGGAGGCAACCGATTGACGATTGACGTGTCTTTCTCACACCAATGTTTATCTCTTCCACCCTCTCTAAAAAATCAATGGAAAGTGTCCCAGGGGGCCGTGTGCCCCGGGTGAGCCATCTGCCCCAGAGGTCCGGGTGTCCTGGGAGAGCCGTGTGCCCCGGGGGAGACATGTACCCCGAGAGCCGTGTGCCCCGGGGAAGCAGTGGGACCCGGGGGGGAGGGGCGGTGAGAACCAGAGGAGGAGCGGACTCTATTCGTGTGGTCCTGAGATAGTCACCATAAAACAAGCAGATTGTCAAATGACAGCGGGGAGGGGAAGGAGACCTGGGGGGAGATAAGAGACCAACGGAAGGACTGGTATGCATGCATATAAGTACAACCAACAAACACAGAACTCTGGGGAGGGAGGGTATGAATGGGAGGGGGGGCGGGCAATGGTAAGCTACGTACACAAATAATACCTTAATAAATTAAAATTTTTAAAAAACCAATGGAAAAAATATCATTGAGTGAGGACCAACCAAATAAATAATAAGTAAATGCATAAAAAGATGGAGGAAATTTTGCTCATCCAAACGTGTAGAAGAGAAAAATTTTCCCTCTACTTCTAGGCTCATTTGATTGGTCTCATCATCAAATTGGCATAAAACAAATTAACAAGAGAAAAAAAATAATTTTGTGCAAACCCAAAGATATGAGCCACAAGGGCAAGTTGGGCATGATGAGGTTTATGTTCCACCCTGGGCCAGCGGTCGGCAAACTGCGGCTTGCGAGCAGCGATTCGCCGACCACTGCCTTAGGGAACAACACTTAAAAAGCATTTTAATAATGTGCTAATGTCTTTAATCTGAAATCAAAACTTCCGGTAAGGGTAATGCCTAGCAATGGATGATGTTTCTCTTTCTCCCTCTCCCTCTCCCTTTCTCTTCTCTCTCTCTCTCTCTCTCTCAATCAATTTTTAAAAAATACTTAAAAAGAAACAAAACAAAAAAAATAGCAACAGACTAAAACCACGAAGAACGAGCATCCAGTAGGACAGTTTTGCTCCCGAGCAGGCCACCCAATGTGTCACAGAGTCCGGGCTCTCAGGGATTCAAGTTTGGTGAGGAAAAAGACGAATTAGGTTTAAGTGGAAATACCAAGCACTGTCTTTGTTCCACGTGGAGAAAGCAGAGCCTCTGAGCAGACCAGCGATAGATACCCAGGCGGCCAGGGCTGGGCCAGAGTGCTGTGGCCCAGTAGGTCTGCCCCAAGGTCAAGGCAGAGTCTGTCACTCTGTACACAGCTCTGCCCGCATCTCCACTGACCCTCGGGCCCCCTCACAGGCATGGCTTCTTAAAGTGGGGAGCGGGGGCGCTGGGGAACAACAAGCAGGCGGTAGGCAGGCTCAGCTCAGAAGTCCGGGTGGGACGGGGAGGAACCAGGCCAGAGCCCTCCCCCTCAGGCCTTTGGGGCTGGTGGGAAATGTGCAATCTCCCCAGGCTGCATGGCCAACGGCCTACCCTCTCCCCTCAGCAGCCCCTCCCCCGCCTACACACACACACACACACACACACACACACACACCCCCCACACACACACACACCAGTGTGGTGATTTTTCAGCCCAGACCTTCCAACCTCACCTCTCCCAGGCAGCCTGACACCTCTGACCCCCACCCACACGCCCCTGCAGCTGCCAGCCAGCCCTGTCTGCCTCCTGGAGCTGTCGGAAGTCGCTCTGCAGACACCCCCTAGTGGAAGCAGCTCATTATGGGATGGGGGGAAATGTGCTAGAACATTAACTTAATAAATCAAGCGCTCCTGGGGCCCTGCAGCCACGCCGCTCTGTGAGGAGGGGCTCGGCGCCCGCCCCCGCCGGGCCAGGAGGGCCAGCAGCTCAGAATGTCGGGGGACGCACCACCCCTCCAACCCAGGGGGGCGAGGCCAGCAACCCCACTCCTCAGAGTCAGGCTCGCACCCCTACCCTCAAGGGGCCAGGCTTGCACACCCTCCCTGAGACGCCTCCCCATGGAAGCCTGTGGTGCTAAGAGGCCTTGGAGCTCAGGCCACCCAGGGTTTGAATCCCGGGGCTGCCACTTGCTAGCCTGTGACCTAGGATGAGGGCCTCCTGGGAGCCACAGTGTCCTCGCCCGTGAAGCAATACAGACACCGTGGATGGAGGGCTGGAGAGCCAGTGCCCTCACAGCTCACCACAGCCTTTCCCAGGAGACGCGGCCTTCCCGTTTTTCAGAATGGCGAGACTCGGGGCATGTGGCTGGTTATTTCCAGCCCTGCCGATCCTCTGCCCGGGGTTGCTGCCCATCCTTGGCCTCGCCTCCATCTCAGAGGGCACTGTGCAGGGTGGCCAGGTCCTATAGGATAGCTACACCTGCAGAGGAATAGCTTACCTCTTGGGTGCCCAGGAGGCTGGCCACCCCACCAACTCTTCCTCCCACCCCAGCCAAGGAAACCCCAACCAACGGTGAGGGGGCTCCCTCCTGCCGGGACCCCGGGAGCCCCAGGTGCCCAGCAGCCTGCTGCTCCTATGTCCCTTCTCCCTTCCAAACCCTTCCTAGTCCCTCCTCCCCACTTGCCCGGGCAGTGCAGGAACTGGCTCCCTGGCCTTTCCCGTCTACCCTGGCTCAGGTGCTAGCCACGGGGTGCCTGCAGCGAAGCCCCCCTCCCTCGGTCTGTTTCCTCCTCTGGACAAGGCTCAGCCCAGAGGATCCTAAGGCCCCTGCTTGCCACCCCCCATCACCACCCCTTTGCTGGTCTTGGCAGGGAAGGGGTGCAACACCAGAGCTCCTTAGCAGGAAAAACCACCACATAGAGAGCTAATTCCTCCTGCTCTCTGGGGGGTGGAGAGAGGCAAGAGAGAGAAAATTCAATTACCAGACCATCTATTTGTCAACTCCTCCCTCCCCATTGACTTAATTTTCTCCCACAGACCCTGAGAGTCAAGTCGGAGGAGGGAGGAGTGAGCCTGTGGCCTGGGGAGGGAGGGGAAAAAGAGAGCAGGAACAGAGAAAGGGAAGGGAGAACCCCAAGTGGACTTGGGATGGGCCCACTGGACACACATCAAGCCAGGAAGCCTCCTATGGGCCAAGAACAAGCAAGCAGCACCCAGAGACGAGGAATAGATGTTCTTGTGGGTCTAGCCCTGCCCAGCGCCACTTCCCTCAGGGGGATCGCCCAGGCCCAGCTAGGAGCCTCCTCGGGGCTCCCACAACATCTTGCTTATCTGGTCTGTTTACTTTCCTTCATTTATACTACACACATCTGTGGGACATAGAATGTTTCAGGCTAAATGCTGGGAATAGAGCTAAAAACAAAAAAAATAACCACAGTCTACCAGGGAAGACTGATCCTATATAACAAAAGCCTAATATGCTAAGTGTCCAGGAGTCCGTTCGACCTTTCAACCAATTGAAGTGTAATATGCTAATGATATGCTAAGGCCGCTCAACCGCTCATTATAACGTGCATAGACACCAGGGGGCAGACGCTCCAACCAGTAGGTTAGCTTGCTGCTGGGTTCTGGGTCAGTAAAACATGGTGGATGTGTGATCGGGACCAAGCAAGATGGGCTGGACGCGCCTGGAGCTCTCCCAGAGTCCCTCCCAGGCTGGCCAACCTCCCATGTCCCTTCCCAGCCCCGATTGTCCACTGGTGGGGTATCTCAGCCTGGCCTGCATCCTCTCACAACCTGGGACCCCTCAGGGGATGTTGGAGAGCTGGTTTCAGCCTGATCCCGCAGGCCAGGCTCAGGGACTCCCCTGGTGCATGAATTCGTGCACCGAACCTCTAGTAATAAAATGAGTTTAAACCTGCTTAGATATCTACTACTATGCAACAAACCATATCAAACCTTCATGGTTTGGAAATAGCAACCATCCCTTTCTTCCCTCCCACCATTTCCGTGGTCAAGGAACGTGGGAAGGGGACAGCTGGGTGGTTCTGGCTCATCATCCCACAGTCAGACAGCATCTGGAGACGGAACTGCAGAGGGCTGAGCAGCTGGGGATGGCTGAGCACCCCTCCCTTCATTTCGTCTCAGGACCTCTCCACGGGGCCTCTCCATGTAAATGAGCGTGGGCTTCCTCACAGCATGGCGGTTCCACGGCCATCGTGGCTCCCACCTCAGTGAACTCTCCAAGAGAACGAAGCAGGCGGCCTTGGTGTTTCTGAGTCATAAAAACCGTGTCACTTCCATCGCTCTGCAGGTCGAGGCCGTCACAAAGGTCCGCGTAGGCTCAAAAGGAAGACACTTTAGACCCCCATCTTCTTGATCTGATGGGAGGAGGGTTAGAGTCACATTGAAAG